>CP136061.1:205109885-205776135 GCA_032622095.1 Siphonodentalium dalli
TATTCAAGTAAAGATGATAAAATCTAATGGCATTTTTTCCCTTTCGATCATTTTTTGTACCCACCCACCCAAATTTTTTTCCGTTTTCGGCAGGGTCGGAAAAAATTTCCAGGCACGTATGATGGGGTGGGTGGGTGTCTCTTGGGTCCAAAAAGCAGTTTTTTCCATATGCCAATTTTTTTTTTCCATTCCTGCTATTGAATCTTATTTTAATGTGTTTTGAACAGAAACAGGTCATATATAGTTAATAGTAATGCTATACTACATATAGAGGTTATCAAAAGTTGGATCAGTTGCACAATGGTCAACAATAACCCAAATTCAACTTGATAGAACTAGAAACAGCGCTATTGGAAAAATAAAATTTAATCAAGATTCCATCTACTGATACAACAAAATAAGAATAACTATGCCGAACTCAGTTGAAAATAAGCGATAAAATGAAAGCACACTTGACCATATGTGACATGGATATAATAAATAATGGAATAAAATAGACTTTTGACAACGTACATGTAAAACATAAAATCTTAACTAATAAATTGAAGGCCAGCCGGGCCAGCTTGAACAATTTCACATTGTTTTCCATGTTAATGTGGATCAGCTTGTAATGTTAATCACAGTAATGAAGATTTTATCGTCACTGATATCGTGAGCAAAAAAGAAGTGAAATTGGGCTATCCATCCATATTATTCCCAATTATTACGAAGCCTATTACTTCAGGCAGTGGCTACCAGCCTGCCATTACACCCTATAACATGAGAAGAATAGATGCCTCGTTCGCCCCACTTCTAAAAATAGAATCTTTGGGTCTAAAATTGGTTGTACTAAAATATTCCAAAATTTCAAAACCCAAAAATTATTTTTCCAAAAAAAAAAATTCAAAACCCAAAAATTGTTTTTCCAAAAAAAATAATTTAAAAACCCTAAAATTATTTTTCCAAAACAAAAATTTTAAAACCCCAAAATTTCAAAAGACAAAATTTCAAAACCCTCAAAATTATTTCTCTAAAAAAAAAAGTTTAAATAAAAAATTTATAACGAGTTTTCGGTTTCTGATAATCTCAATATTAAAAAATGTCGAATGTTAAATTATTTGCGTGTAATATCTTTCGTTATTTTTTTGTTCAAATATTTTTCATGAAATTATTAATCGATGTTTAGAAATAGCTTTATTGGACATTGTGACCATCGGTATGAATGCATACATTCCAGTGTTTATCGGACGCAGTTCATATAATTGTCATACCTGAAAATAGACACCATTACTCTTACATAAATAATAAAGAGCGTTTATTCTTTACACTCTCTCTATCCCAGATGAAGTTATTGAGTATATGACAGGTGTGTATTATCGTGAATTATTGGAAGTATTGAGATGTACTATCTTGAATCACGAGTGGACGAAAAGGGTAATGTGAAATTACAACCCCCAGAATGAATTGTCATATTCGATGGAACATATTTTCAAGTAATCACACGCGACATTGGTGGTAACAATGTGTCTTTCACACCTTTGCTTTACCAAATGAATTCTATTATAGCCCCGTTCACAGTTATATGCTGTTCAGAAAACATATCGATTTAATGTCTGAACAAACGGGTTAGTATCAATTAAGGTTGATAAACTGTGTCATTGTTAGCATTAACACGATAATTAGTTATCCAAAACATGCATACATATTACGTCAGGTCGTGAGACACTCAATTATAGAAATTGCTTCGGTGTCATTGTTATAACAACATTACGTAATAACCACTTATCACTCCATTCACACTTACGATCATTTTGTATACCAAAAATTTCAATATAATGAAGATGACGAAAAGTTACCTATAATTCTGCTGTGGTTAAGCCACAACAACAACAACAACAACAACACCAACAACAACAACAACAACAACAGTCACCAAGCGACATAACATCCTGCTTTGATGATCCAATGGCCAATGTCCATGAAGATTTTATTTCCGATGCAAGTCATATTTCCGACTAACTCCTGAAAAGTTACCTATAATTCTGCTGTGGTTAAGCAGTCTATTATTTAGGGCATACCTGTATGTAGGCCTACCAGTGGATGAATAGTCTGCCGGAGAAGTACTGTGTAGACAGGTCTTGTCGGTAAGAGAGTCAGACGAAAAATGAAGGCTCGGCTATTAAAACATAGTAATGCGATAGCGAACATCAAACGAGTCTGCGCACGCATATCTGTCAAAAGGATACAATAGCAGTCATTGGTCAATTTATCCCCGGTGTCAGCTCAGTACCCAATCGGGACGAAGCCGAAGGTCAACTCATTTTTTTTGCTCATTATAGTACGTCACTTGGACATTTTGTCAGTTTATCACGTGATCACTAAATGTGGCAATCGGGTATCCACCGATGCCTGCAATTTATTATTTATAATAATTGGACTCATTGATCTCACGTAAATAATACTCTTAGTTGTTCCAATAAAATAGTTATCAAATTCGATCACCAATAGATTTGACTGTGGAATATAATGACCTTTAACTTATTTATCGATCTATGTTAGAACATGGTCTTAACAAAAAACTTGACCATAAAAAAAATTACCTTACATTTATGCATGAATCTAATTAGACCATACGTAAATATTGTCAGCTTATCGTCTGATGAGCAAATCCGATGTTTATCAAAAATAGTACAACTTCCAGTTGGTAATTACTCTTACGAATGAAGAGCGTTGAACATATACGAAATTACTACACGAATGAACTGAAATTTATATTTTCACATCTTACCAACAACAGATACAGACATAGTCATAGTGTTATACTATCTTACATGTACCCATGCTATGACATCATTCGAAGGGGCAATACACTCAAGGAGTTAAAGTGACACGAAACAAGGGACGTGATGTAATATTGGTGTTTGAATCTTAAAGGAACACAAGACACTCTAAAGGGACACTCATTATGAATGAATGTTAACAATACAAGCGCACGAATGAAGAGCATTGAACATATACAAAATTACTACACGAATGAATTGAACCTTGAAATTTATATTTCACATCTTACCAACAACAGCTACAGGCATTATCATAGGGTTATACTGTCTTGCATATACACACGCTATGACATCATTAAAGGCGGACAATCCACTCACGGTGTGACAACAGATACAGACATAGGCATAGTGTTATACAGTCTTCTATGTACCAATGCTATGACATAATTAAAGGGGGATAATACACGCACGGTGTGGAATGTTAAAGTGACACGCGGTAAGGGACGTGATGTAATATTGGTGAAACCCCCTCCCCACTTATAGATATATAACGAAGACGAGAATAACATGTTGATGAAGTTTATTGAAATTTAATCATTGTCTGAATCTTCGACCGTTAGATTTACTTCTAAGAGTTTCTTGAATTTTCTCATCGCTTCATCTGCAGCCCATTCATTATTATATCCGTGTTTGGTCAGTTTGACCATTTTCTTCATGATCATGGTATGTATGCGTGATGTTTTCAATCGATACTGGTATTCTATTAATCGTCTATAACTTTTGAGAAACAGAGCAAACTCTGTGTCGATGGTATCCTCTTTTCCCGACAGGCTCTCATCTCCCGAAATGCTCTCTTCTTCTTTCACATCAGTGGTGACGCGTTTCATCATACTTTTGAATGTGTCCATCTCGTTGACACATCGCGCAGCTTTCTTAAGACCGAATACCGTTCTACTACCGACGACATTACCATCTTCTGAATCTGATAGCGTTCCCCGTTCATCTTCATCTGAATCTAGAACCGCTTCGTCAGATTCATCGGTATCTTCTCCGAAGAGAGTTGGTTTTGTCTCGGACATAACTCCGTGTTTAATCTGTTTATGTCTTTGTAGATTGTAGTTCGTCGATAAAATAATGCCACATAAATCACACCCGTGCATTATCGCGAATTATTGGAAGAACCATCACTCTTATAAGTAGCGATAAAAAGAGAGAATAAGGTGTGGTATACAACCGTCGCGCTAAGAGTACGTTCGTCCCGGGGTTAGGGTATAGATATTTGACCGCCGGTGATTCAATTAATGCCAATTTATCAGTATGGTACTCTATGTATTCATTCATGATTTGGCTAATCGTATGACACTGGTCTTTTCATTTTCTTCTTATTATTAGACAAACCTCCAACAGACACTCTCTTGTTGGTTTGTTTGGACGCTTTACGTGTGTTTGTCAACTTATTTGCTGCAATTTCGGCCTTAGCCATTTCAATCGCTTGAGCGATGGGTGTCACCACGTTAATATGTGGTTTTAGAACGTCTTCTTCACTATCACTATTTTTAGTTCTGTCAATAAAGTATCGACCCTGATTATCTGGTATTAACTTCCCATCAACCATATCTCTGAAATGTTTTCTCCACATTTCAAGATCTGCTGGAATATACGGGATCGACATGTTTCTTCAAAATGTACAAGTCACTCTTTTTTCTGCATTTTATTTTAGAAAGTTTATCGCCTCTTATAAAAATCGATTATTGGCCATGAATGCCAAATGCACCATGATAGTTATCGATGTCAATAATGCGTTTCGTTGAGATCTTGATTGAGTATGCACCAATCAATTAACAATGACACAGAATATCACACAAAGTATATTCAAGGGGGTGAGAAAAATGAGCAAATGAGCAAATAAATGAGCAAATGAGCAAAAAAATGAGCAAATGAGCAAAAAAATGAGCAAATGAGCAAATAAATGAGCAAGCAGGATGTTATGTCGCTTGGTGGCTGTTGTTGTTGTTGTTGTTGTTGTTGTTGTTGTTGTTGTTGCTGTTGTTGTTGTAGCGGAGGTAGCATCACCAAATTACCCTCGGGGGGACCTCATTCTGTCATCTAAAAATAGAATCTTTGGGTCTAAAATTGGTTGTACTAAAATATTCCCAAAAACTTAAAAAATTTCAAAAATTTCAAAAATTTCAAAAATTTCAAAAACTTCCAAAATTTCAAAAAACTTCAAATATAAGACCCCGGCGGCGGCGGAATAGCGGCGGTGCAGCCGCCGCCGCCGCCGGGGGTCCGCCGGGGTCTTATTTTTGAAGTTTTTGAAATTTTGGAAGTTTTTGAAATTTTTGAAATTTTTGAAATTTTTGAAGTTTTTGGGAATATTTTAGTACAACCAATTTTAGACCCAAAGATTCTATTTTTAGATGACAGAATGAGGTCCCCCCGAGGGTAATTTGGTGATGCTACCTCCGCTACAACAACAACAACAACAACAACAACAACAACAACAACAACAACAACAACAACAACAACAACAACAACAACAACAACAACAACAACAACAACAACAACAACAACAACAACAACAACAACAACAACAACAACAACAACAACAACAACAACAACAACAACAACAACTTTTTGCTCATTTGCTCATTTTTCTCACCCCCTTGAATATACTTTGTGTGATATTCTGTGTCATTGTTAATTGATTGGTGCATACTCAATCAAGATATCAACGAAACGCATTATTGACATCGATAACTATCATGGTGCATTTGGCATTCATGGCCAATAATCGATTTTTATAAGAGGCGATAAACTTTCTAAAATAAAATGCAGAAAAAAGAGTGACTTGTACATTTTGAAGAAACATGTCGATCCCGTATATTCCAGCAGATCTTGAAATGTGGAGAAAACATTTCAGAGATATGGTTGATGGGAAGTTAATACCAGATAATCAGGGTCGATACTTTATTGACAGAACTAAAAATAGTGATAGTGAAGAAGACGTTCTAAAACCACATATTAACGTGGTGACACCCATCGCTCAAGCGATTGAAATGGCTAAGGCCGAAATTGCAGCAAATAAGTTGACAAACACACGTAAAGCGTCCAAACAAACCAACAAGAGAGTGTCTGTTGGAGGTTTGTCTAATAATAAGAAGAAAATGAAAAGACCAGTGTCATACGATTAGCCAAATCATGAATGAATACATAGAGTACCATACTGATAAATTGGCATTAATTGAATCACCGGCGGTCAAATATCTATACCCTAACCCCGGGACGAACGTACTCTTAGCGCGACGGTTGTATACCACACCTTATTCTCTCTTTTTATCGCTACTTATAAGAGTGATGGTTCTTCCAATAATTCGCGATAATGCACGGGTGTGATTTATGTGGCATTATTTTATCGACGAACTACAATCTACAAAGACATAAACAGATTAAACACGGAGTTATGTCCGAGACAAAACCAACTCTCTTCGGAGAAGATACCGATGAATCTGACGAAGCGGTTCTAGATTCAGATGAAGATGAACGGGGAACGCTATCAGATTCAGAAGATGGTAATGTCGTCGGTAGTAGAACGGTATTCGGTCTTAAGAAAGCTGCGCGATGTGTCAACGAGATGGACACAATCAAAAGTATGATGAAACGCGTCACCACTGATGTGAAAGAAGAAGAGAGCATTTCGGGAGATGAGAGCCTGTCGGGAAAAGAGGATACCATCGACACAGAGTTTGCTCTGTTTCTCAAAAGTTATAGACGATTAATAGAATACCAGTATCGATTGAAAACATCACGCATACATACCATGATCATGAAGAAAATGGTCAAACTGACCAAACACGGATATAATAATGAATGGGCTGCAGATGAAGCGATGAGAAAATTCAAGAAACTCTTAGAAGTAAATCTAACGGTCGAAGATTCAGACAATGATTAAATTTCAATAAACTTCATCAACATGTTATTCTCGTCTTCGTTATATATCTATAAGTGGGGAGGGGGTTTCACCAATATTACATCACGTCCCTTACCGCGTGTCACTTTAACATTCCACACCGTGCGTGTATTATCCCCCTTTAATTATGTCATAGCATTGGTACATAGAAGACTGTATAACACTATGCCTATGTCTGTATCTGTTGTCACACCGTGAGTGGATTGTCCGCCTTTAATGATGTCATAGCGTGTGTATATGCAAGACAGTATAACCCTATGATAATGCCTGTAGCTGTTGTTGGTAAGATGTGAAATATAAATTTCAAGGTTCAATTCATTCGTGTAGTAATTTTGTATATGTTCAACGCTCTTCATTCGTGCGCTTGTATTGTTAACATTCATTCATAATGAGTGTCCCTTTAGAGTGTCTTGTGTTCCTTTAAGATTCAAACACCAATATTACATCACGTCCCTTGTTTCGTGTCACTTTAACTCCTTGAGTGTATTGCCCCTTCGAATGATGTCATAGCATGGGTACATGTAAGATAGTATAGCACTATGACTATGTCTGTATCTGTTGTTGGTAAGATGTGAAAATATAAATTTCAGTTCATTCGTGTAGTAATTTCGTATATGTTCAACGCTCTTCATTCGTAAGAGTAATTACCAACTGGAAGTTGTACTATTTTTGATAAACATCGGATTTGCTCATCAGACGATAAGCTGACAATATTTACGTATGGTCTAATTAGATTCATGCATAAATGTAAGGTAATTTTTTTTATGGTCAAGTTTTTTGTTAAGACCATGTTCTAACATAGATCGATAAATAAGTTAAAGGTCATTATATTCCACAGTCAAATCTATTGGTGATCGAATTTGATAACTATTTTATTGGAACAACTAAGAGTATTATTTACGTGAGATCAATGAGTCCAATTATTATAAATAATAAATTGCAGGCATCGGTGGATACCCGATTGCCACATTTAGTGATCACGTGATAAACTGATAAAATGTCCAAGTGACGTACTATAATGAGCAAAAAAAATGAGTTGACCTTCGGCTTCGTCCCGATTGGGTACTGAACTGACACCGGGGATAAATTGACCAATGACTGCTATTGTATCCTTTTGACAGATATGCGTGCGCAGACTCGTTTGATGTTCGCTATCGCATTACTATGTTTTAATAGCCGATCCTTCATTTCTCGTCTGACTCTCTTACCGACAAGACCTGTCTACACAGTACTTCTCCGGCAGACTATTCATCCACTGGTAGGCCTACATACAGGTATGCCCTAAATAATGGACTGCTTAACCACAGCAGAATTATAGGTAACTTTTCAGGAGTTAGTCGGAAATATGACTTGCATCGGAAATAAAATCTTCATGGACATTGGCCATTGGATCATCAAAGCAGGATGTTATGTCGCTTGGTGACTGTTGTTGTTGTTGTTGTTGTTGTTGTTGTTGTTGTTGTTGGTGGTGTTGTTGTTGTTGTTGTTGTTGTGGCTTAACCACAGCAGAATTATAGGTAACTTTTCGTCATCTTCATTATATTGAAATTTTTGGTATACAAAATGATCGTAAGTGTGAATGGAGTGATAAGTGGTTATTACGTAATGTTGTTATAACAATGACACCGAAGCAATTTCTATAATTGAGTGTCTCACGACCTGACGTAATATGTATGCATGTTTTGGATAACTAATTATCGTGTTAATGCTAACAATGACACAGTTTATCAACCTTAATTGATACTAACCCGTTTGTTCAGACATTAAATCGATATGTTTTCTGAACAGCATATAACTGTGAACGGGGCTATAATAGAATTCATTTGGTAAAGCAAAGGTGTGAAAGACACATTGTTACCACCAATGTCGCGTGTGATTACTTGAAAATATGTTCCATCGAATATGACAATTCATTCTGGGGGTTGTAATTTCACATTACCCTTTTCGTCCACTCGTGATTCAAGATAGTACATCTCAATACTTCCAATAATTCACGATAATACACACCTGTCATATACTCAATAACTTCATCTGGGATAGAGAGAGTGTAAAGAATAAACGCTCTTTATTATTTATGTAAGAGTAATGGTGTCTATTTTCAGGTATGACAATTATATGAACTGCGTCCGATAAACACTGGAATGTATGCATTCATACCGATGGTCACAATGTCCAATAAAGCTATTTCTAAACATCGATTAATAATTTCATGAAAAATATTTGAACAAAAAAATAACGAAAGATATTACACGCAAATAATTTAACATTCGACATTTTTTAATATCGAGATTATCAGAAACCGAAAACTCGTTATAAATTTTTTATTTAAACTTTTTTTTTTAGAGAAATAATTTTGAGGGTTTTGAAATTTTTTCTTTTGAAATTTTGGGGTTTTAAAATTTTTGTTTTGGAAAAATAATTTTAGGGTTTTTAAATTTTATTTTTTGGAAAAATAATTTTTGGGTTTTGAAATTTTTTTTTTGGAAAAATAATTTTTGGGTTTTGAAATTTTGGAATATTTTAGTACAACCAATTTTAGACCCAAAGATTCTATTTTTAGAAGTGGGGCGAACGAGGCATCTATTCTTCTAACATGTTTCCTCAGTTCTGGTTTCTGAGATGCCCCAAGAAGAGTCGCGCGGGTATATCATGGTTATGTATGGTATTAGCATTATTCTTCAAACTGGGATGAACTGGGATGAACAGTTGTATTTCCACATGTTTTGATAAACAATTTGATTCCAGCAATACAGTGAGTAATGCCCTAATTAAACGACTCCATAAGTTAGTGATAACCACAGCAGAATAATGGGTAATTTTTCAGGATTTAGTCAGAAATATGGCTTGTTGTCATTCATCGGAAAGCTCTCAGGGAGAAAACTGAAAAATTACCCATTATTCTGCTGTGGTTATGGAGTCGATTAATTAGGGCATTACTGTATATCACATAGCAAATATCAAAATATCAAATAATCTGAAATTTGTTGTACCGGTACCATGTATTATGTAGAATACTCAAATGTGATTATGTGACTAGATCATGTGACTATATATTATGAAAATGAATGTTAATAAAAACTTTGGCACTCTGCCTATATATCCCTAGAAATGTGATTATGTTGACACATTTCTTGATTAATGACACTTATATGATAAATTCAAATAGTATCGTTATCTCATTATGCACTGTTCTATTCAAATATCGCACAATAAATTATGATAATGCAGGATAATCAGCTATTTTGTTGCTCAATTGATCATTTTCTCAAATTTAGGGGGGGTGGGTGTCCAAAACTGACCGGAAAAAACTTCCTGAAACGGAAAAAAAAAGGGTGGGCGTCCAAAATTGCCTGGAAAAAAAGGCCGGAAACGGAAGAAATTGGGTGGGTGGGTCCCCCGATGCCGGAAAAAAGTAAAAATCATCATACGTGCCTGGAAATTTTTTCCGACCCCCCCCCCTGTTTTCGGCAGTTTTTTTCGACCATTTTGTTTACACCCACCCCCCTTTTAACACTAAAACAAAGATTTGCGGGGGGAAATTCAGCTGTATATGAATTTCTGTGCATACTATTTATCATGGATGTTAACATGGACATGTAAATAGGAATGAGTCATTTTGAGGTCATTCGGCCAAAAAAACATGGCTGCCAGTGGCCATCTTGGATTTCAAGATTTGCAACAAAATACAACACGATAACTGCCTGCAGTCAGTTTACCAGTTATAATTACATTATTTCTCTCATTCAAAGTGGTTTTGAAGCCCAACTCATTGCCAAAACACTAAAAAACAAGCAGGAAATTTTTGTTTTAGTTGCGGAAAAAATTGCTTGTTGGTGGCTTTGACCACCCACGCACCCCGACATACGTGCCGGAATTTTTTTTTCACCCCCCCCCCCCAAGCTGTTTAACTTGCCTTAAAACATTTACAAATATATGATATTTACAAGACCAATATGATATCATACCGGTACCTATATACATGTATCTGGAATGTTTTTGGGAATATTTGGTGCAGGTACCGGTGTGCAGAGGCGGACTGGCCGATCAGGAGACCGGGAACATTCTGATTCCACGTGATTTTCTATCAAGCGAGAATCCGAGGGTTTTTTTTACGGTTTGGGGGGGGGGGTATATGTGGTTGGGCCGCCCAACCACCACTTGGGCCGCAAATGAAACCGACGTGGGCCGCCACATGTGTTGTTTAACCAGCCGTGTATCCAATAAGATGGTACTCTTCTCACATAAATTCATGAGGGCAGAGGCGGACTGCATGGCCGATCGGGAGACCGGGAAAATTCCGGACGTGGGCCGCCACATGTGTTGTTTAACCAGCCGAATTGGCTAATCGTAATTTTGACATTAAATGAACTTGTCGGCATCATATAACACCACGTAAACACCCCATTAATCTCGAGATTTTAACGGTAACTCCCAGCTGTAAATCCAAAAAAATTCTTACGCACCCCTCCCCCAATTGAAATTTACAAGAAAATAGGAACGCTTCAGTTGATGCCAGTCTAGTTTATCGGATTCGAGATTTTCTTGTATAGTTTTCAAAATGTTCTCACCCCGGGCCGAACAACCATGAACAGCCTGGTGTGTCCTGGTCTCTTGTCCGTAGCCGTGTGCATTTGTCTGGAGTTAGACCGCTAGATGTTAGATTTTATGCAATTTTTCAGGTAAAAATATCTGAATGGTCTCATACCGGGAATATATAGAACCATGGTTTATGAATATATATGATATTAGACCAGAGGTGCAAATGGAATTAATTATACAAAAACATGTATTTGGTCTGCATCTGATTCAAGGGGGGGGGGGGTGCAAATGGAATTATGCAAAAATATGTATTTGGTCTGATTCTGATTCAAGGGGGGAGGGTGCAGTTGGAATTTTCCAAGGTGGACCAAACAGATGGGCCGGTATTATATTAATTTCCCGGGCCGGTTTCTTGGCCCAGTCCGCCTCTGCCGGTGTAACACGTCACCCCCTCCTGTCTGGATATCTTCCTCCATGGGGGAGTGTATTTGCGAATGTCCTCAGATATCTCACTCGCACACCCTGGGCATTTTCCCCCATGTATGACTAAAAGAAAATTCACTCATTTAATATCGTTTGACCCTGAAATGGCCAGAAAGAAATGTTTTATGAGATTTAAGTTTGTTTTTTTATGTTTTATTTTTGTTTGTTCAAGTAACATATATCAAATGAGTGAAATTTTAATTTAGTCATTCATGGGGGGTGGTATCCAGAGTGGGGGATATATCCAGGGGGAGATATCTGTTACACCGGTATATGATACCGGTACATGTATTTGTAGCTGTTTCTGACCATCATGCAGCATTTGAATGTATATCATTTACTGTTATAACTCGGCCCCGGGTGATCAATTTGGATGATGTATCTTAATAATATGTATATGATCAGTCATTCCTCTTTTCTGATGTCATTACAAGCATTAAAATCTGTTTTTTTTTCAGACAGGAGGAGCTGCTTGACTGGATTGAGACATCAAAATTTCATTCAAGGCCTGATATGATTATCTGATAACCAATCATATAATCATGTTTCCTGTCAGAGTGCTTCTTGCAGACACTGCATGGTGACCCTTAATACCAATATTATTAATTCTGTCCAAGACTGGATGAGGAAGGATTTCAAATGTTATTCGGTGTACATGTACTGGATACATGTACTGTAGATGTTATCGGTATTCGTTCATGCATGACAATGATGATGACATGTGTGTTGTTGCTGTGTGACAGTGAGTCCTGAGTCTCCTGGCTATACACATGTACCATATGTATACCTACGGTCGGTATGCACTGAATCCAGTACCATGCTTACCTGGTAACTAGTGCACACTGCAGCGAAGGGGAGGCTTTAATTTATAACCAAATGACGATCAATGTGTTCATCAAAGGCAAAAATGACACATATATGTATGCATTCCTTCCTTGATGGAGACCGATCAGTGACCTCTACATTTTATCAGACTTATGTGGTGAAAATCTTGGCAAGTGAAGTTATTGAATTCAATTCTACAACAGACGTGTACTTGTATGCTTCATCGAGTCTCAGAAAATGTGCACTATGGCATCCAGCATATGCATAATTTTTTTTATATTTCATACTACATTGACCAGAATTTGGAGGTGTACCAGTTTCAAATCTCCACACAAAGCACAACAGTACCCATGGAACAGTCTCAAGCCTTGTTTCTGAGCTTATCTGAAGGATATGAACTTTTAAGTGACATATTATTGCAGTATGTCAATATAATCAGATTCATGTACACATACAGGCCTTAAAATCCATAACAGAATCAAAATATTCTAATGTTCCTTTATCTTTGTCAACCTGCTGTATCACCAAGTAATCTGTACAATGAGCTTAAAGTGGCTTATACATGTACCATACATGCACATTTAAAGATAGATAATCCGAGTTCACGCTCCTCAATTACTATTTCTTTGGCTTCGGGGGTAAAAATAATTGATTCGAGACGAGGAACACACCCTTTAAAGTTCTGAGTTACAAAATATAAATTTTTGAAATCTGTTATTTTTCACCGCCTTGAATATTTCCCGGCCTAGCAAATATTCAACGAGCCGACTGAGTCGACTGACCTAATATTGATACCAAGTTGCGATGAACAAAATGTTGATATATAACATGTTTTGGAAAATGTTACACTAGAGTTGACAGTACTTAGTTAGCATTATGTTTTGGTATTTAATCGATTAAGAAATGTTGTTCTTGGAATCTGATGGTATGGAGACCATCAATTCAGATTGTTTACCTTTAATTGTCCATGCTGACTTTAAAGCATAACATACGTTATCTTTATTTTTTGTATCCCTTTATAAAATGGGGTGATAAATTTATATTATACTCACATCTGGTCTTTCGATATTCTGTGAGTTAATTAATTTATATGAAAGAATGTCATTGCATGCTAGCAATTCTGATAAACATCACTGTTACAGTGACATTACCATCCAATGTTGAATAAGTCCAATAAGATGCCAAAGTTTAATAAAAACTTAACCCTTCCATGACTGGAGATTCTTGAAATGTTGCTAAAACCCTGCGCCAATGCATTCTCTTATATTTGCGAGTCTCCAAAATGGAGCCTCACATATATAAGAGAATACATGGCCTAACAATATTTACCTTGACCTTGTAATCCAGTGCATTCTCTTATACATATGAGGCTTCCTATGTGAGACTTGCATATATACAAGAATTCACTGGTACATGATCTTTAATGCTGTACCAGCGCAGCTCCCATCATGAAAGGGTTAAACATTGCATGGCCAAAGCATTGAAAAATATTCTGAAAATAATATTTTAATAGACTAAAATATGTTTAACCTTCTACGCGATTACTAGTAGCAATGTTTGTTGACAAATCACTGTAACAGTTTTGTTTACATAGCAATGGTTCCAACAGGAGAAATTTCGTTATTGGAAAACTTTCAATAATTAATATAGGAATCAGGAATTCATGTTTTTCTGAGTGGTGATGTTTTTACGAACTGTTGTATGTTATATGTTTGGCATATTTACTCACTATGAGTGGCTTGGGTCCCTTTAAAATGATTTGAAACACTCAATGAAATATCTGCACACCAGTAGATTATTTTGTAGGGATTTTAGCGTGATGAGAGTCAGAATCATGATTCTTCGTTTGAGTCTGGTAAAAAGCAGCTGATTTGATGTAGAAATGCTATAGTTTGATTCTTGCAAAACTTTAAGGCCTGTATACATTCGCTTTTATCCATCAAAGGTGCTCCAGACACTTCATACCGCTATAATCATAGTATGTACATGTACCTTGTTTTACAAACTTTTATGTTATTTTGCATGACCGCACTTCAAAGAACTCTAAAGCCGCTCATGCACTTAATGCATCAATTTAAAATTCTGCAACTTAATGCATCAATTTAGAATTCTGCACTTTTATCTGCATTTTTATCACAAAAAGTCTGGAAATACTAGTGAGTACTAGTGCTATACTATTAAACATGTAGACTATATACTGTGAAAAGACTTGATAAAGTCTTAATAAATTTAACAGTTGTTTCCAGTAGAAGATAGAGAAAAGCTCTTTAAGTTCCATATTTGCAGTGTTTTACACTGAGCATTAAGAGCATCTCCTTTTATTCTCAGCAGAATATATGCAAACAACATGGTATAAATTATAATGAAAATGAATTTATGACTCCAGCCATTAATTCATTATCATTATAAATATGGCGATGAACCGTCGTTTGAGATAATATTAACTTCGATTTATAATTGTCGAGAAAAAAAAACAAATTAAAACGTCCATGCTGCCATCACAACAATTAATATATTACCACTAAACGGATTATCGGAACTAAAATCACGCAAAATTTATATAGTCTGCATGTACATGCAAAATTGCAATTCGGCATTCGGAAACACTCGTTGTTATAAACTTGAAGACGCAACAACAGTCGCAGGGTAGATGATTCCATAGATGGGTAGTTGTCCCAGATGCTTGCGTTTCATACACCATGTTGCATTCATCTCACGTGTAAGTCCCTGCACTGCCTGAAGCTTTATCATGTTTAAAGGTACTCAATCCAAACAGAGGGTCCCCATCTCAACAGATTCCAACAACAACAATCCGATCAGAGGGTCCTATATTACTATTTCTTTGGCTTTGGGGGTAAAACATATTTGATTCGAGTCGAGGAACCCATCAAACAAAGCTCACAGTTATTAGATATTGATTTTTGAAATTTGTTATTTACTCGAGATGAGTACTAATAATTTTTTTAATTTGTTATTTACTCGAGATGAGTACTAATAATTGCCTTAAACTGCCGTAATCTGCTCGGGATGTGTACACCAAAATCTATTCAAACAGACAAGGATGGATAACTCTAAAATCAAGTGGTAATAATAATGCAATTTTGACTGAGTTCTGGGCCAGAAAGTATTCCCGATAATGAAAAATAATAGATTTCTAAAATCGATATCTAACAAATCTCAGCTTTGACGGGTGACTTCCTCGACTCGAATCAAATATTTTTTACCCCCCCCCCCCGAAGCCATTGAATTAGTAATTGAGAGGAGTTTTATCGGATTGAGTACCTTTAAAATAAACATGAATGACTGTCGACATTTTGTCCAGTGTAAACGAAAGCTCCGAAACTGAAAGACAACTTCAAAAGAAAACACCGCCAAAATGCTCTTTTCAAAACCGGGAACACGTGTTGTTTACAGTCTCAACGATATTACATAACGTGGAATCTGAAACGGATAGACGATGGATAACGCTATCGGTTGCTCAGTCTCATAGCAACCGATAGCTACTCGCGTCGTCGGTCCATCGGCAATCTCCGAGCTTTTGCTACCATTTTAAAGCTATAATTCCCCTCGTATTTAGTCGTCCTATAGTGGCTAATTGCTGGCTATAATTATATTTAATAGCATGCGAACATCCGCGATGTAGAATAAGAATTATTAGGTGTATATATACATAATTTTCTGGAATTAAATGCCACAAAAACAGCTAAGATCGACATGTGTACTTGTTCGTAAACAGCTTACGTTTCCGTCAAAGTATATTCGAAATTTCGAGTTGGCAATTTCGACTCGAATTTGAATTGAATTTGACTTTCGAATCGAATATCGAATATTCGCAGGAGCCTAACTGCGGCCCAACTGTAGTTAGTAGGTGGAGCATCGGTGTATAAGGTTTTGCATTTTGGCCGCGGTGGCAACGCTAACCACACCTCGGTTAAGTAGTGGAGACTTGTTTTGTCCAGCTGAGTAGGTTGTTTGTATAGCATGTGATTGACTACCCTGCGATCTTTCCAGCCAAAATTTGTATGTATACACGACTGCGATTACGTCACAAGTGGATACGACACAATTTTGAATCTAAAATCAAACGGTGCTTGATATTATTTCTTGACTTGTGATTTTGACGTGAGCATGCGCAGTCTAACTATCGGTTACTTCCTACGACGAAAATCCTTCAACTTATGATTGAATCGTGGTTGTCTGAAAGCTCACTAAGTAGATAATATTATTTCATTTCCAATTTCCAACAACACCTAATTTCGAATTAATGGAATATGCACAAGTCATCAAAAGCCAAAATTAGTCTTTGCACCTTTTATAGCTCGAACAAGTTATTACAGACCACAGTTGTTGGAAACTTGTGTCGAAACCTCGAAAGAATAAATATCTCCACCTCTACTAGTACTTATAATACTGTCAATAGCATGCCCACGGGTAGCCATGGGGCTTCGTACCCTTTGAACGAACTGCCCTTTTTACTGCAAGTGCCCGGTGGTGGTGATCGCCATTCAGGTGAACATGTCATGTGCAGCATTTGCTGAGCGGCAATTACCGACAGGGACCTCTCTTCGAACGAACGATGTATATACGTACCAGTATATAAATATAGTCACATGTACTTAATGCAGACTTAATCTCGACAGAGACTGATGCACACAAATTCAATAAATACAAATGTATAGACTGTCAACCCATGTCGGTATAAAGCTGCTATTACAGACATGCGGCTGATGCATGAGGCTACATGTAGATGGGTTTTTATATATAGGCACAACGTTTCAAATCATATATATTATATAAATCACTGGGTTTGTGGCTGATGCAGTTAAGCACATATTTAAATCGAATGGGTTTAACTGCATCAGCCACAACCTCAGTTGTCGCACGCGTCAGTCGCAGGTCTGTGAAAACAGGAATTCGACTTGCATAAAGTAGCCTGACAGAATCACTGGATATAAAGACCAATGTATACAGCAAAATGGTATCGTGTAAACTATATCCTTCGAATGTCCGGTGAATATAATATTAGCCTATAGCCGGGGCAGAGACTGGTAATGCTACAATTAACCTATGTCCATCAACCGTGGTCAAAATTTTCAACTGTTCTAAATATCGTTGAATTCCAGACATGTACTAGTACATTTATAGTCGGAAATTTCACAAGAAACAATAGGTTGAAATCTTTTTGTAGATTGATTATCAAACAATCTATTAGTGTGGAATAATTTGTGTTAGACCAACAGATCAGGTCTGATGTTTCTAAAACCTTGAGGCTACTCAATAGATGCTATAGGATTTTGCAATTTGTATGTTCAAATTTCAAATGTTCTCACACGGCCCAGTGAATTCTGTGTCACCGATCACACAAGGATGGAGTTGTATTAATAATAATAACATGCATGAGCGTTATGTTTTATTAACAGCCCTTGGACCTATTTGTGGTCCTTGACTGTCGGGACATTATTGAATGCCCTCCAAAATTATTATTATACCCCCCCCTGCAAGTTGTAGGGGGTTATACTGGAAACATCTTAGCCCTCCTTCTGTCCATGGACACAAATTTGTGCAGAGTATTTCTCAGTCATTTTTAATCATTTTCCATGAAACTTGGCACAGACAGCAACCACAATGATAACCTGTGCACCTGTGATTATGAAGTCTGTCCAATTGTTTTTAGTTATCCCCCTTTTTGACTTAAAGGTACTCAATCCGATCAGAGGGTCCCCATCGCAACAGATTCCAACAACAACAAAATTTTATCAAAGGTCACTTTAGTTATCAGAATCAAATAATTATCCAAAAATAATGCTAACGACTGTGAACTATCGTATATAATTGCCCAAAATCTGTTGTATAGCAACATTTTGTTCAATGGAATTTAGTATCGATAGTATGTCGGTCGGCTTTTTCGGGAAACTTCTGTGACAGAAAGTATTCCTGATAATGAAAAATAATAGATTTCTAAAATCGATATCTAATAAATCTGAGCTTGGATGGGTGCCTTCCTCGACTCGAATCAAATATTTTTTACCCCTGAAGCCAGCGAAGCCATTGAAATAGTAATTGAGAAGAGTTTTATCTGATTGAGTACCTTTAAGAAATGTTTTAATATATTATACAGGGGTATTACTTTGAGCTTTTGTTCCTATAATTTTTGGTCAATTGTTTCAAAACTTTCAGACATTTAGTACCATGGGAAACTGCATTATTCCTACATTTTTTGTTAATTTTTTTTAAATGGCACAGATATTTATTACCATGGGAATCTGTGCACCTGCGATTTTAAAGTCGGTCAGAGTGCACTTGCACTTTACTTGCTACCAAAGCTCATATACAGAGAATACTCTTTTTTATTTTATCTTCTTTTTTTCCCCGTTTCCTGCAGAACATAACTCAACATTTGAGTTGAGTTGCTATGGATGCTTGTGACAAAAATGGCCAAGATAAGTTCATCATAAGTTATTGTCGTTAAAGAGACTGTTCAGCAGACATTCTACTAGTACTTATGTTCCAATTCACAATTTTAACTGGCTCCAACTTGATTGGTTTGGTTTATTAGGGTTTATCGTCATTCTAGCCGCTAGGCCACACATGATGTTGTCAATTTTACTGGCGGAGGAAAGACCACGCAGAGGCTTGATTTCACCAAGAAATCGTCCCACTGCGTGTAGAAACCACCAACCCCCAGAAAGCAACTGACAAAACTTGCCCAGATACATGATTTCAGTCACCCTTCCTATGACGGGGTTCGAACCAGCTTCGTCAGCGCTGGACGGCCTGTGACGGTGTAAGTCACCTGGCACTCTACCGATTCGACCACCGGGGGCTCCTGCTCCAACTTGAAAACAAATTTGACTTCTTGTCTGATATAATACAACATGTGTTGGATATTTTAGGAGGTGGGTGTGGGGAAGGGTGGCTTTATACATTTCAAATTCCAAGGTGCATCCCTCCCCAATGGAGACGCTCCATCCACGTCTCTGATGAATGTTGGTGAAGTACATATGTGATTTTATAGCCCTGGAAGTTATTGGTGTGGCCAATTTTCAGATTTCATGTGTATGTATACAATTGCAATTAAATAACTAGTCTGAGTAATAGCTTTTTCTAATGAAAACAATATTGTAATAAGTGTTTACTAATTTTTGCAGATAACCTCAGCTTATCGTAAGAATGAGTGATGTGATCCTCTGAATTTGCTACAAGACAACTTCGCCATAATTCTGGAATTTGTGAGAGGACAAAACATTTCCAATGGCAGTCTGTGTCTGTGAGTAAAATATAATGATGTTACTTTGCATTTCAACTAATCTTTTAATTTTGCGGGGCATTGGGGCTACATGATCGGACTCGCATGTATCACAACCTACATGCACATGTAAAGTCGGTCAGGATGCTGAAATCAATCATCCAGATGAACTACTCTCATAATGAGGGGGTGCTTACGACTCTACGGCAATGCCATCGATGTGTGCTTCTTACGGAACACTCATTTTAGCACTGCGAAGCTCAACAGGGATATTATATAGATATATTCTTCGCTGATGTTGAATCAAATATGAATCATATACTCATGCAGCAGCATGTTTAATTGAATATGATTTTTTTAATATTTGCAGGATCCTAAAATTAAGTTACCCTAGTGTCATCGAGAATCTTTTATCAAATGAGTTGCAGAAGGTGCATGGATATATTTTGCGACAGCAAAACTCGAGCAGAATGTAATTATGCACTGTCCACCATGATTTTGATAAAATATTTGAGATTATGGTACAAGTTGTGTTCTGTATTTATTCTACACCATTGTGTCAATCCATGAGTCAGCTACCTTTATTGTGATTTAAGTCTGATGGATAACCGGTTATGATCGGGACATCACCTGAAGCTGATTGTTGACATACTAAATGTACCTATAATAGCTGTTTGACAACATCAACAAAAAATAGTTCCGGCTTCTATTCCACTAGAGACATACAATAATAGGTATTCAATGGTGAGATTTGGTTGAATAGTCAATAGGTGTGGAATAAAGCTTCATTTTATTTTACTTCTAATTACACAGCTGCAATATTTTGGTCTATTTCGTAAATTCAGTTACATTGTTGGTATAATTTTTCAGCTTGTCCACGATAGTGCAATCCTGATGTCATTGAGACTTGCAACATATTTGCCATCATGCACAGCCTATCCAGTACCAGAGAATTATTTTAATTTCTTGCCATGTTCAATATATAACTAACTTGCCTAGATAGTGGATACATATTATTACTTGATTGAATATTGGTGTGTAGTAAATACAAAACCAAACCACACCTGCAAACAATTGTCCACTTATCTGTTATGTTAAAGTGTTATGCTGAAAGATGCAATTTGAGACTGGCCACTCATGTAATATTTCACGGAACTTGAGCCCCAACAAATTGGTGCAATAACGTTCACCGCATTGACAGTCTGTATACTAACTATACTCACATGTTTTTTTAATATTTGGAGTGATTATTTATTTTACTTCATTGTATAATAATTATATAAAGCATTTCATGTATAATTTAGCGTTCAAACTCTCAAGTTGATTCAATGAACCCCATTTATTCAGCTTCCAACAACATATTTTGAAATGCTGCTTCAGTTATCAGAATCGATTAATTGCTCAAAAATAATGTCAATTATAGTATAAAATTGCTCAAAATGTGTTATTTATCAACATGTTGTTCAATAAAGATTTGCCTCATTATCAACACAAAGCTACTTGATTTTAGAGTTATCTTCATCCGCAATTTGGTCCAAGACCATTGGCCCGTTGACTTTTTCCCAGGCCACTATTAAGTCTCGATGGTGAAAAATAATAGATTTAAAAATGAATATGTAATAACTCTTAGCTTTGGTGGGTGGGTTCATCGACTCAAATCAAATATCCTCCCACCCGAATCCAAATATATAGTAATTGAGCCTTATTGAGGGGCATCTAATCGGATGATGCATACTTAATATTGATTATATTTAAACAGTTTACAGCTCTGTTTGTTCTGAGCAATAACTATTTCTAAAAACAGTGACAAATATATGTCCCACAGGGCAACTTGATAGTCACATTATATAAGGAAATTAATATTAATTGATAGTAGTGTTCCCAGGTAGGTGTTTTTGATTCATTTCTCTTATGTTATACCGAGGAAACTATATACTTGTTGTGGGAACAGATAATTCATCTTTAAATTGAAGCCTGGAAATCATAGAGTGTGTCATTTCATGTTTGGGAAATATGATTAACATTGGTACAAGTGACCTAGATAGCTGGAACCTGATTTGTGGATTTTCATCAACAAGTGGGGGAGGTGTGTCTGAAAATGGTTGGTTAAATGTTAAAGGTACTCAATCCGATTAGACCCTCATAAATTACTATTTCTTTGGCTTCTGAGGTAAAAAAAATAATTGATTCGAGTCGAGTAACCTACCCATCAACCCTCAGAGTGATCAGATATAAATTTTTGACGTTTTGTTATCTCTTGTTTCTGGCCCAGAACATGCCGTCAAAAGGAAGTTCTCAGTGCTTCATTTTAGAATTATCCATCTTCGTCCGTTTGAATAAATGTTTCTGTTGCAATTATTAGTACACATCTCGATAAAATTACAAATTTAAAAAAAGAATCAATATCTGATCATTCTGAGCTTTGATGGATGGGTTCCTCGACTCAAATTAATTATTTTTAACCCCTGAAGCCGAAGAAATAGTAATTTAGGGGTGCTTAATCAGATTGAGTACCTTTAAGATCCATGCTATAATAGATTTTTTTCAGTTCAAATCATGACATACATAAAAAATAATTTAAAATTCTGACTTCATATATTTATTTTTTCAGGATGACTACAGAATCAGATATACAATGTGCTATATGAGGAAGTAGAGGTCTACCATACAGTAATGATATGTTACTACTTCTAGCTTCAAAATGCCATGAGTTGAATTTCCCATTCAAGGTGGATGACAAACAGTATTTATGGACCAGTTCTCAAATGTGTGACAATCTTCAGCCGTGTAATATCATACAAATGCTTTGTAAATTACCATGCAATATGTTATTGTGAAGGAGGATGGATGATAAGTCACATTATTGTAATTGATGATCTGACAATCTTCAACTAAGGAATTTTCTGTTCTCTGTTCATTAACATCATGGTAAAAGAAGCCTTGATTTTGGCTAACTACAGGATTGGAGCAGTGGTCATACTATTATTCCTCTAATTTATTAACTGACTGAAACAGCTGAAGTGGACTATCTAATAACATTTATCCAGTGAACATGTCTGCTTGTGCCTCAACTGTTACTGTAGTGTCAACCAGAGTTTGAAGGCTCATGCAGCACATGAAATATGAATTTTCAGCTTCATTTGTTGGATATATAGTTATATACCATTAAAATAAAGTTCATGTAAAATAATTATACTCTTTGAGAATAAACTTTCTTCTATCAAAGTAATGGTGGTAACATTGTATTGAAAAACGATGTTAGTTTAATATAATATGGGTTTATCTATCTACTGAAAATAGGATAAGTCAGTGGGGTGTATAATTAAATAACATCAAAGAGACCATATTTTATCTTGGTGTGATGACACCTTATCAGTGTTCTGTGTATTCTGCTTCTGAATTGTAATGTACATGTAAGCATTGATACTAAATCTTAATTGCCATGATACACCATGAAAGTAATAGAGAAGTGATTCCTGTTCAATGACTGGTGGTATCCTAACTACAGTATATGTAACGCAACAGAAATTGCTGGTCCCACTTTTACTTGTAACTTCTTTCGTAAATTTTAACAGTACATATCTGACAGTGCTGTCTCGTCAAAAGTTCAAAACAGATAAAAACGATAAATTTAATATATGCTCAGTTTTCGAAAAATCCTCATGTCATTGATGTGGGAGAGGTGGCTTGGAATCATTCCAAAGATCCTCATGCCCTGTCAATTGAAGAGGTGACTTCGATGCTGACTCCAGAATAAGTGCAATTATTAAAATGCATGTAACATGCATGTAACTCTATTCATAATAGCATTGTTTGTATTGTCATTGCCATTTTATTGTACCGGTATATATGAATTTCAATGCCAACTTTCTCTGAAGTTAGTTCCATTCCACAAATCCGTTATACATGCATATGATAACTAATGGGTTGATACTTTTTGGAGAGTGTTGTGTCCTCTTGTCAAAACTTATCAAAATGATATTTTCATGCTCACTCAGTTTTTGAAAAATCCTCTTGTCATTGACAAGGGAGAGGTGACTTGGAGTCATTCTAAAGATCCTCATACCCTGTTAATTGAAGAGGTGACTTCGATGCCTTATCCTGGATGCAAGCAATTAAAATATAAACTTGACTGCATCTAACTTTTCCGGTTCAATATAATTGTTTAAATGCCAATTTATTTTACAGGCAAATGACAATGCCAACTATGGGTGATGTTCGATCAATTAAGCGTACTGGATGTATATCTAATAGCACATTCCTCGGGATTTTATTCTGGGTAACATTTTTCTGACAATGCTGTGTTTTCTCAACAAAATTTATCAATATGATACTTTCATTCTCAGTTTTTGAAAGATCTTCATGTCATTGACATGGGAGAGGTGGCTTGGAGTCAATCCGAAGATCCTCGTGCCCTGTCAATTGAAGAAGTGGCTTCAAAAACTGAGAATGAAAGTATCATATTGATAAATTTTGTTGAGAAAACACAGCATTGTCAGAAAAATGTTACCCAGAATAAAATCCCGAGGAATGTGCTATTAGATATACATCCAGTACACTTAATTGATCGAACATCACCCATAGTTGGCATTGTCATTTGCCTGTAAAATAAATTGGCAATTAAAGGTACGGTTGGCCTTGGCGGTGGGTATCCTGTGAAAATATTTCCACCCATCAAAATCCGCCACAAACAGAAAGAACATCAAAATGTAGACAGACTTTGTCCGTATACAAATAAGAAATATCGCATAAACAGTATGTTATTGTCATTTGTTTGACCATTGTTATGTAAACAAAAGCATAAAAAGTTACTTTTCTGGTGTTTGTTTATATTATGATGGTAAACATAAAGAGCGTTCTTTGTTGCTGAATTCCTGATATGGAACTAATAAAGAGCGTTTATATCATTTGTGTGTGATTAGCCAGTGACACTGTGCTGTCTTCTGTCACACAATCAGGCTCTTGCTTATGTAAAATATAGTAAGTCTTTATGATAGCATGCTGTTTACGCGATGGTCATGGTATATATGAACGAAACTATGCGTTTTAATGTTTTTCTGTTTACCTAGTTTGGAACAAATATGAATATTTTCGACAATTAAGGCCAACCGTGCCTTTAAACAATTATATTGAACCGGAAAAGTTAGATAAATAGTGAGTTAAACTTTTCTTGCCCATTTCATTGTCATTGCAAATGTATTATACCAGTACATGTAAATGCCAATGTAATATGAGGTCCATTCAGCATATATAACATATGATAGCATGTTTTTCATGATTTGTTTTGGCTAATACAAAAAAAATTATAATAATCATGGCTTTCAATATGAAACATTCTTACCGTGATGGCCTAAATTCAGTGGCCTCAACCATGCGATTCTGATGCGACATTACAGTTGCTACATCACCCAAAAATGTCCAATATTTGCAAAAAGAATGCATGTAAATTTATTACACATAAAGTGTATAGATTAGTTGGTACACAGTGTGTGTACCAAATATGCACAATACTGGGTACTATATACAACAAAATTGTGTAGGTTGTTACACAGATGTGTATAAATAAAGTACACACTACTGTGTACTATGTACACAAATGTGTATAAATAAAGTACACACTAACTGTGTATTATCTGTGTACAAACTGTGTAGTAACTGTCTACCAACTGTTTACTACACACAAGTGTATAGCGACTACACATACATGTGTGTATAGAGCTACACATATTGTGTGTACCAAAAATTGCTCTATACACATACATGTGTGTATAGAGCTACACATATTGTGTGTACCAAAAATTGCTCTACAGTTTCTACACATAATTGTTGGAGAGCAGATGTTACACATATATGTGTACAAAGTGTGTAGCGTTTCTACACAGTGTTTTTTAGAGAGATAAGCTTGTATTCCTACATGTTCTAGTCAATATTTTGTTTACTTTACTCATTATACACAAATAACAAATTAAGGGGTATATACGAATCGTCTTATTCGTGCATGTGTCTATCCGTCCATGTTTATGTCACATATGTATTTTTATTTTAGTAGAGTTATCCTTCTTTTTTACTTGCTTTTTTCGCGGACAGAGTCTTGATATATCCGCAACTCAATCTGTTAAAATCGTATCGATGAGATAGATACATATAGATATATGGTCTGAATATCAGATTTATATAAAGAGAAGGTCATGACAAAACATAAACAACTGGATGCTACTTTAATAGTGCAGTACACTTATTGGTTATCAGTTCAAATATGTTCTCTTTTTTCCCCCCAGAAAACGTATCTTGAAATGTATAAGATTAAAGAAGTGTTGTAATGAAAGTAGTGTGCAACATTACTCTAATTGTTTTTGTTTAATTAATTAAATATTGCATCATTCCACTCTAGTTATTAATGTGTGTTTGCTGTATAAAGGGACGCAAGGCATATACAGACGGTAAATGCAGCCCTCGGATATAAGGACAAATGTCACACGACAAATGCAGTGCTGTCGCATGTTTTATTCCACATGTTGCCACGGCATTGTTTATTGCCGTGGCAAACTCCGAGGACTGGCGATTGTGCAAACAATATCAACACTCACACGGACACACAACCAAACATTTTTTTTTTATTCATTATTGATTGTTCTCCAATAAAGATATTTCACGTGTTGAAACCATTACGGTCAAGTTTTGATTAAACTGTGCTTGTATCTACGACCATCTGTAGTTTGCAAATTCTGCTACAAGTTGGGCCGATATTTCAAAACGTGTAGCTTTGGCGCCGTAAACTCATATGACTTTTCCCGCCAAATGCATATCCACAGCAAATCCATAGTAAACACGTTTCAAGTTACATGTACGTGTGTCTAAACCTGGCTAATATGCAGGTTACGAACTATATAAGTTCCCGTTCAAACGACTGACGCCAAGCTGTAAATGTGACAAACATGGCACCAATTTAATGCTTCTGTTTCAAAGTCAGTGACTTGCAGTTCGCGTCCGATAGACGTTCGCATTTGGAACGCCGATACGGGTAGTTGTGTTACCAGAGATAGCTAGTGTACGTTAAGACATGCAATATAACCCCTGAATTCAACTTTCCGACATGTCAGGTTAGATGGGAGATCATTATTGGTAAATTTTCTTGACGAAGAAGACCTGCTTTTTATGTTTGGGGGCGAAAATCTGCTATGTCATTCCGTGTATATTAGTACACATGCGCATGTTCAGGTTGCAAGAAACAACAAACAAATTCCGATCTTCCATACGTTTTCATTTGGCGGCCATCGCCTGCATGGTACAAAAGCATCGTGCACATCGTGACATTAATAGGGCACATTATGCATGCTAAAGGCTGTGCGTACTAAGATAATACAATATTAAGACCCACACCTTGTCAATATTTCCCAACATTCCTGTTTTATAAAGTGCCAATTGGGGCATGATGGCCAAGTCAATACGGGCGGAATAAGCGAAATCCTCTCTCTATATATACACCAAAACAAACAAGTAACGCACGTCGTGTCGCAGATTTATTCGTCATATAGGTGTCGTAACAACTAAAACATACTGTTCTCGTATCTGTAAGTATTTAAAACATTTATTAATGTCATTCGAGACTCATGTAACTCCAGATGACAATATAACATGGTATACATAATGAGGTATACGTAGGTATGTTTGTGAATAAAAGTTAGCACGCGAGTCTCTTATTTCCGAATTAGAACGAAATTCAACACATTTACTTTTTCCGATTTGTGTTTATTTTTAGTATGTCGTTTAAGGAGGGTTTATATACTTATTCCTGCAAAACAATTGTTGCAATTAGTTCCGAGTTTGGCATTTGTTCTCAATTCTCAAGAAAGTTCTCTGGATTATTCATCGGAAGTTTGTAACTAGGTAGTCCGATTACGCTTATGCGATCGCTCTACACATATTGGTCTGTATCATTCATCATGTATATATACATTCGTCCTGGTGTGTATTTTGACACAACATCATGTATTTTCGTTGATATGACGTAGTTGCATGTACAGTGGCGTCAGTTTGTTTTCTGATGGAATGACAAAGTGGTAACATAGCATCGTATCTTATTTCAACCCTTGGAATTTTCATAAACAACATAATTATGCAACATATATATATCAGTTGATTTTTGTTAATGTTATATTTGATATTATTGATAGAGCAAAATATAAATTATATATATTAAAGTGATGTGAAACACTCTGGTAGGGTGATAAAAATCTAAATGGATACTAACCTTGCTCAAAGTAGTTATTTTTACAAATATCATATCCAAATTGACAACACACATCGTCATTCTTATATATTAATTATATTCAGTGACTCTCGATGGCGAAATCGATTTGGCTAGCTTATCGCCGATAGTTGCGTCCCGAATCGAGAGGTAAATATTTACAATTGAGAGTAGTTCGGACGATGTTTTCTATGGAGTGTTAGGGTCGATTTGCTTGATATTTTCGGCGATGTTAGTAGAATGCTACATTCATCCAGTTAGCACAGCGCCTGAATACTAACTTGTCAGTCGCACGCACCTATGTACAATTATTCTTGATAATCCACCGAAAGTGGGGCGGGTGATTGAAAATATTGAGTTAAAAATATTTTAATATAAAAATGGGCTGGCGGTCGTGTTTCCCGGAAATTGGTATAATAAAAACACTTGTAAAATAGTACAAATGTGGGGAGTGTGTATGTGTAACAAGAGTGCAAGGACATACTTAGTATTAGCATATGTTTTTTTTTGTAAATAACGTGACCCCTCCTCCGGGCCCTGAGTTGTTTTGTTTATGAAATAGCTAACCATTGATTGATTATACATATCAAACAGCTGGAAAGCTCGAGGCAGATGTACCAGTTGGTGGATAGTAAAACCCTGATTGATACAAATAGACTTTCACGGACTTGTGAATTTCTTTCTGGTTCAAGTGAAGGTGCATATTGAAACTCCGAGTCCCTACTAGATGTCGTCAAACGGGAAAAAACTGGATGCGCAGCATTATGTTCTGACTTATTTAATTTTAATAATACTAGGCGCCGTTATTCTACTCTGCATAATGTCTTCCGATTGGTCACGGTGGAATTCGGAGTGGTTACAGTGGTATTCGGAGTGGTCAGCTTCGGGGTGGTCCGGAGGTGACCAAACAAGAGCAAGAACAACAACACATCGACCTTACATATATAGTGGCGGAAGGTATAGTTTATTATATGACTGATATGCATATCAATTGTCAATTCAAATTCAATTCAAATTCAAATTAGTTTATTCTCATTCATCATCATGATATGATATATAGATATCACAAATATACATGTAATACAATATATATAAAAGAGGTATGGCGTTGATATTAACAAATAAGTACATATCTTCTAACGTTTACATATCAGGAATATGGTCATATAGGGAAGGTTCGTGCTGTTTAAGTTACTCAAAAGGGGGGTTGGAATGGGAATGGGTTGTGTTGTGTTGGGAGCGGTGAACTCGTCAAGTAGACGTTCGTCTTATATAATCGCTTAATTTATGTAGGACAGTCACATTGTTGGAGTTTAATAGGAGAACAAAACGGTATGTACTAGGATTCTCGGTCAATGAAACTGGTATATTTCGTCTACGTAAGGAGCTCCAGTAATTACATTCCATTAAGTGGTGATATTCGTCAACTAATGAATTAGTCCTACATAAGTTACAATATCTTTTATTCTTGTCAATGTTAAGCCACGATCCTGTTTCTATTGGCAGGCGATGGTTTCTACAGCGATATCTCATTAAAGTAATTACATCGTTTCTTGTTAAAGGCATGTGCGGCCTTAATTGCCGAAAATAATCATATTTGTTCCAAACATCGCAAACAGAAACACATTAAAACGCATACAGTTCCGTTCATATATACCATGACCATCGCGTAAACAGCATGTTATCATAAAGACCTACTATATTTTATCTAAGCAGGAGCCTGATTGTGTTACAGAAGACAGCACAATGCTACTGGCTAATCACACACAAATGGCATAAACGCTCTTTATTAGTTCCATATCAGGTATTCACCAACAAAGAACGCTCTTTATGTTTACCATCATAATATAAACAAACACCAGAAAAGTAACTTTTTATGCTTTTGTTTACATAACAATGGTAAAACATATGACCATAACATAATGCTTATGCGATTTTTTTCTTATTTGTATACGGACAAAGTCTATTTACATTTTGATGTTCTTTCTGTTTGTGGCGGTTTTTGACGGTTGGAGATATTTCCACAGGATACCCACCGCCAAGGCCAACCGTGTCTTTAACTTATATAAGTAAGGTTCAGTACCAAATTTTTTTTTGTAAATTCTATAGGTCGAACATTTACCAAGTGAATTCACCTTTAATTTCCAATCGTAGATAAATTTTTCAGTTAAGGTTCGTTTGACTGATTCTTTAACATGCGCTGGTTCGAATTCTTTGGTGCACTGTATAATCCAATAATAAGATAAACCCGTGATATTCAGTATAGCTTCTATATGACTTAACCAGGGGTGACTCCATTCTTTTGAATACTTGCTAAGTAAATAGTAGTATAGTGTTTGCGTTATCTTAGGTTTGTTCGAATTAATTAATTTTGCCCAGTAGTAAACCATTCTGGTGTCGATTTCAATCTCCAGGGGAATAACACCTGTTTCACCGTATACCATGACGTCTGGAGTACTAGAATTGAGGTTAAAGATATTTTTAAATACGTTAATTGCACTTTTTCAAGTTCACGTTTTTCATGATATCCCCAAATTTCACAAGCGTACAAAAGAATTGGGTTAACAGTCTTTTCAAACAGGTCTATAACTATAACTATAACTATAACAGGATACTAAAGATAATTTGCACAATTCTGTCCGTTTTATCAGCTCTAGTCATTTTTTTTGTTTTCAAATTGAGAGTCACAAAGTACATACATATCACAGTTGACACGATCGGCCGGCGAAGAAATTGTAATCCGTTCGATGGATGCCCCAATTTATTATCCAGGAATTGATTAGATTTGTATTTTATGGCTTAGGAAGGATGTTTCGATAAGAGAGGTTAGAAGACATATAGTTCACTTGAATTAAAAACAATTAGGAGGGAATTACTATCTTAATATTCCCGCAATGGACTAATCGTCATTGAGTATTTGGTCACGGCATGGTTAAACGATTACACTACACCCGCGGCCATAAACCGTACTTGTATTTGGAGTATTTCATTGGGAACTGTAAATAAGAATGTCCATTCACATATTAGGTATTGAGCCCGTTAGAGAAAACGATAAAGCAAACACAAAATCAACATAAAAAATATAGTTCGTGTGCACTGTGTGACTGTTCGCTATATATACATGTATTAATGTTAAACATACCGAAATTATTATTACGAGAAAGATATATTCCTGAGGCATGCTATGACGTACATTCGAGAGAACTCTTACTCGAATTTCTTAACTCGGCCATGCAGCCCTGGTATCGTAAATACCTCTTATAAAAAGGGCACACTTGTGAATACTGAATAATGTACGTAATTAATGGAAGTAATGTTTTCTTTTGTTTTGTATTTGTGCATGTAACTTTACTGTTGTGTGTTTTGACTATGTTCAGTTCGTTATTTAATGTTGCTTGTTTGTTCAGTTAAAGGCCTTGTCCAGTTATTTTCAAGTGACATAAAATTTCAAAATGTTTAAGAGTCAAGTAACTTTTCTGCCTTTTTATTTCTCAAACCAGACCATGCACCATCGCTAAATCCGAATTCAACAAACTGAAGATCCGCTGTCCAATGCAACTATAAGTGGAAGCGACTTAATCAAGTTGGGCAAACGTTATGCTAATTGAAAATAAACGCACTGTGGCTTGAGTTTACGACACAGTGTCGATGATATGATTGATATAATCTGTCAGGTTTGCTATTGGTCAGTAGACATATCCTCAAGACTAAATCGCGAACAATCACCGGACACAACTGGCGTGCTTCACATATATATAGCCACTGAATCCAGACCGAATTTTTCAGCGGAATCAGTTTTGAAGATAAGATCCTTTCGCCGTTGGTGCATTTTGGTCAAAGACTCTTCCCACGGTTGCTCGTGATTGCAATGAACCAGTTATGCGATTGTTTTTTCTTCTGTATGACCAGCTGTCTGCAATAGTTAAAGCCTCTTCATTTGAGAATATTATACAGTGGTCAATTTTCTCCAATGATGATATGATTGTGGTGGTCTGATGATGATGATGATTATGGGGAGGAGGAGGATGATGACCATTGTGCTTGAGACGATGAGAGTTGTATTAGTAGCGATAGTGGTAGACGATGATGGTAGTGGTAGAAAACGATAATACTGCTGAACATGATGAAGATGTTTGCAGAAGCCAGTTTTCAGAAGTATTTTTACCCAGTCAGATTAATCTACATGCACATGTGACAGGCTGCGTGTCAACCAAGGCGTCAATGTATATCATGCATAACTATTCCATGTTTCACTCTATCTATATTTTGAATATATTATCCCCATTTATATTTTATCAATAAACATGTGTATACATTGGATCAGAGAATAAAGCATAACAAACAACATAATTATTGCTTGGCCTCACCTGGTATAAACTATGGACTGCATACATGTATAACCCCAGTGTGTGAATACAAGCCATGATCTATATGTGTAAATAATGTACATTTTATCTCATTTCTCATGTTCCATGTAAGGCGTCTGGTAGTAAAGCATGTTCATGTATCTATACGTCACTGATGTAATCTCTAAACCTCTAAAAGTTTTTCGGTTAGCTGCTTTCTGGAACTTTTGAGGTGAATGATCTTGTTTTGTTTTTTTGTAGTAGTTATTGTACTAACGAGCACTAATACAAGGGATTAGGCACCTTTTACGAACATGTATTAAATACTTGTGTTTGATGTTCAAAAGCTATACCTATTTTCCTTGAAAATTTCAGTTTTATAGATATGAGTTTTTAACAATTACTGTTTTTGAGCGAAACCGCCAAGTGGCTTTAAACACAAATAACACTGACGCATCCATTTGCAATGGAAAGGCTGCGTGTCGGTTGAGCAGTGTGACTATGCCTGTACCGCTGTTTAATATGGGACAACTTCTCATCCCATATATCGCTCGAAATATTTATTGATAATTATGTTTTATTTTTCGAAAAGCACAACGACCATTTCCGCACTGTTGGATGGAACAACACTCACAAGCGTGACCAACCGTGATGACTCGTCTCATTGGAGTAAGTTGGGTGAACAGTGGGCTGCGTGGGCTCGGTGGAATGCCTGGAACATAATGAATGACTATAAAAAGAACAGAAATAATCAAAATAATTGGAGCAGCTGGACTAGAACAAGAACTACATCCAACAGGTACATGTACAATGTGCATTGTGAGTTTCCACAGCTCACCTACTTGTTGCTCACGTCAGATAAACGTTTATATATGTTTTAAACAAAATACAAATAAAACTTACTTTGGGTTAGAAACTTGATTGGTTACGTAGGTTCTTGGCGCTGGTAAAATATCATGCATTAATGCATTCAATTCAGGAAAAATTTGAAAAATTGTCATATATCACACGGAATATGAAAATGCACTCATTAGCGTGGTGAACTTGCACATTCAACGGAATCACTGGAACTATTTATCACATCAATTGAATACACATTGCTAATGAGATTACGTTCACATTCACTGATAAAAGCACATTTGAAGCGATGCAAAATCATTCTGACTCTGTGTCTGCATATATTAGACTCATGTATATGTATCCGCGCTGTTGAATGCATGCATGAACGTTGGTTGATTTGTTGAAATCGCGTTATGTTCACGACGTCGTACACAAGCCCAACTTGTTTATCTAGTCCAGTTGATTTAAGAAATAAATACACTACGCATTGGTGTGTATAGTACATATAGAATTTGACCACAAAGAAACTGATTGTGGGACGACGCCGATGCGCAGTGTATTTATTTCTTTTGTAATTCGACTCTATATGTTGGTCGAAATTGTAGTGATATACGTTCAACCTGCTATATAATAACTAAATTCATTATCGTGTGCCATCATGATGAATCATTCGATTGTATCTAGACATGTTATTTAGTCACAAAACAAACATGGCACCGATTAAGTACGACATTGTTTTTATATTAAGATGGATAAATACCAACACCCCGTCCGATCTATGGACGGGACAATCCATGGAGCACTCTACACTGACAATTTGTTAAGTGTTTCGACCATTTTGTTACACCATGTTTACGAACTGGTGATTTGCTCAAGGTCATCGTCAGGGGTGAGCGCTTGTACCTATCTTTATGTGGTAAATGAACGATTAGCAAGTAGTACATGTGCCTGCATAGGAATAGTGCAAGACAACTGTTGAAGGCCATCGCTCAACTCGGCTGTCCAGAGACAGACTGTGACTACCATGCATACATGCGCACATACATGTAACTGTCGATCCCTCAGTTTTGAGGAATCTGACGTCCGCTCTCTCCTGATGTTGACCTTGCGGGTTCACCAATTCCTAAATTATGACGAAACACTAAAAGGCAGTGTAGAGTGCTACATGGAGCGTCTCGGTCAAAGATCGGATTTGATGTTGGTATTTAGCCATCTTTATATAAAAGTTGAGGCATTGTACATGTAGCTGAGTTCATGTATGCAATAGGGTTGTTCCCATTTTATCGAGTTCACAAAAGGGTGACATCCCGATTCATCTATTATAGTTGAATATAACTAGTATAGTTGAATCCATGATGTACCTGACCTTCTTATGCGGAAAGTAATATGCACATTATGGCTGTGGTGGTTGATGAGTGCATGTACTTCACACTATAATAAACGGCAAATTATTTACATGTATATATAACGGATAATCAAGGCACGCTTTGAGATCTATTCTACAAAACAAAAACATTGTATACAGAGACTAAAATTAAATATGCTGCTTTTTGTCTTAAGATTATATAGAAATATATTCAAGTTTGTTTCTATCATTTTAGTGGAAAGAATACTGATTCCAATAATACGACGGAAATGGGACTTCTAGTGGGAGTCATATTGATTGTCATAATAGCTTCGCTCATCAAATTTGCATGTCGTATTAACAACAGACCTGCAGGTGAGCTTACTTTTGTACGATTATTCATCAAAACAAGCAAAGTGTTTAAATCTTCTGGCTATATAATTTACACATTTTGTATGATGAACTACGGCAGTGTGTTCTTTCTGCCAGTTGTTGATTTTCCATATACTTAGTTAAGATTACGGGTTCAAGAAGCGAAGCATGCCAGGCGAGCTGTGCGTGCAGTCCTCGAGACCACCACTGACTATGACCTGATAACATCATAATTAAGTATACAAACTTATCACAGCAAACATAATCATATCACTTCACTGCGACCTACATGTTTGAAGGGCACTCTTTTATCAGAAACGGATTCGTAAAGTCGTCAATTCTGCGACACGTGCGCATGCCCCAAACTTGTTCTCCTATTATATAGAAGCAGCTTGAAACGCGCTTCTATAATATCTTTGAAAATTCCAGCCAAATGCCCTTTCAATCGGCTTGTTGGATGTGATTATAAGAAATGGTTGTTAAAATAGCTGCGTCTCATAGACCAAACGCGGAATCATGGATGCAAGTGTGTCATCCATTTTATGTGTGTAACGCGAATGTCAGATCAACGTCCATCCATTTCATGGATCGCAAGCAACTCAGCAACCATTTCGTAAGGGGCAGACGTACGATTTGCATACAAATCATAAAATTCATAACAAATTGCAAGATAATTTCCACCAAGAAATTCTAAAGATCTATGCGGCGAAAAACATTGAATTTCACATCGTCACCATCACCATCATCATCGTCATCATCATTACGTAATCATCATCATCATCATCATCATCACCATCATCATCGTCATCATCATCATTACGTAATAATCATCATCATCACCATCACCATCAAAATCGTCATCATCGTCATTACGTAATCAGCATCATCATCATCATAATCATCATCATTATCATCATCATCAACATCATCATCAACATCATCATCATCATCATCATCATTATCAACATCATCATCATCATTATCATCATCATCATCATCATCATCATTGTATATAGGTTCTTGGACCGTCCGCAAAATGTACGACTACTATTTGATCTTGCTCATTCTTAACTGTCGTACATGTATAGTTCATTGTGTGAAAGGCCTCAATTATACTCAATACGCTGCGATGAAGCATTTTCCTTTAGAGATGGTCTTTAGAGTTGCATTGTCGCTCGGAATTCTACTAGTCGTTGAAATCCACAATAGCTAAGAATTTAGCTGATACTCACATTGTGTGTTAATTATATGAATACAATTCCTATACACACATTCATGAATCTCAGTTACTAAGGGGGGGGGGGGGCTCGGTGGCTCAGTCGGTTAAGGGTACAAATCCAAGCCAAGCGATGACGGTTCAAATCCACATGTTTCCATGATGGAAAATTTAACTCGAAATTGTTATATGGTCGAGTTGCCATGTACTCGCCGCTGACCGGCGGTTTGCCACACATGGTCGGTGAGTTTATCTGCCATTGAAATCGCTGTTAGATTAGCCGAATTTCGTCAACCACGAAAAATGGGGCAATGTCATGATTTGGCCTTAGTTGCTGAAAGCGGAATTAAACCCAAATCAATCAATAAATCAAACGTTCAATTAGTTACTCAGTTGATTTGGATGAGTGCTCTAACAAAACCGTCAGCCTACCAAATTAATAATGTATGTAATGAGAAATAAACGGTCCGCAAGAAGTATCCGGTTGATGGCAGGATGTCGACTCATTGCACCAGTATAGAGCGTCGAACTATACATACTTTTATAAACCGGTTCACACCCTCGGCCAATCAGATCGCTCCAATCCACGAACAATATTACTTGTATGAATTTGTATTTTTCCGGAGCCAAAATATAGACTTGAGCTAAAATTCACCAATAAAGTGGAAGGTGTGAATTATAACAATACGCCATGATAATGATCGCACCTATCACGGTCACGGGGTTGCATGGAAGTTAACTGAGCCAAAGCACATGTGTTTGGAATATATAATCCACAAAAATCATTGTTTAACAATAACATTGAGAATATTCTACACATCACATATTTGTTTTAGTCGTTTTACATGAATGCCGGTGATATTTCAACACACAAACTTCCTGTAATGTGGAACAATTTCTCTTCGGAGTCCGAATGATCGAACACTATCGGGACATTGCCGCCTGGGTTCTGAACGATAAATCCATCATGGGAACCAATATGAAAATAATATTAACAGTTTGTTGTCGCGAATAAACAATACTTCAAATTTGGAGACAGAATGTTATCGACGCTGATAAATAATCCCAATTCAATTCAATTAGTTTATTCTGATCGTCAAATTTAGACATTACAGATATATATGGGTATAATATACAATATATTTCAGTACAGGTATACATGTATATATTACATATGGCATAATAATAGAATATAGAAATGTTGGACGGTATTCGGTTGTTTCAATATGTCAGGCGGGTGGTAATAAGCCTCAGGCGGACCTGAATATTTCTAGGATCTTCTTAATAAAAACTGATAGATTTTTAACTGTCTTTTGATTTCGGGAGTTGAAAAGAGCGGCTAGTTTGTGAGTGTTAGGTCTCTGGTAGTAGTAGGGTTTCATGTATTTTATTCTAAGTTCATTAAGTTCCCTACATTTCATTACCATGTGATATTCGTCGCCGATTTCAAGATTACATAGTGTGCAAATTCGGTCAGAGTAATCCGTATTTGTCCAAGTACCATGTTCTATAGGGAGTTTGTGGTTTCTTGTCCGGAAGGCCATAATATAGTTAACTGATCTGTTATCATCTAGGGTTAGATAATTCTCTGTTTCAAAGTTGGGCTTTATAATCCGGTAAAATGCGTACTTGCTTGATTTAGATAGTGTGGTCCACCATTCTTGTATGTATACGTCGCGTAGTTTGCCAGAAATTGTGCGGTTAAAGCTTTTTATGCTTAGAACTTGTTGGTTGGTCCAGACAATACTCATACCGAGGCAATTAAGGCTATCTCGAATACCAATAATCAATGAATTATTAAACACATTTTCACAATATAAACAATACATAACATAATACAACATAAGTGGTAATCTATTAGTCGGCATAGAGATTAGCTTAGCCCAGTACGAGAGGGAACGGGTTTTGATTTTCACTGTTATGGGACACATTCCAAGTTCCCCATAAATGAAAGCATTCGGTGTGGACTTTTTCAGTTTAAGTGCGAATTTCAAGAACCATAATTCCAGTTTTTCAAAGCATGGTAGGTTTTCATAGCCCCACACCTCCGCTCCATAAGTCATGATTGGTACAATCGATTTTTCGTAGATCTCCAGGATACTTTTTATAGTGAGCTTATTATAACGGGCTTTATTGAGTAATGCGTACATCGCCTTTTTCGCGGATTGGCATCTTAGATTCCTTTCCATTGCGAAAGTTCCTCTTTTGTGGAATGTCGTTCCGAGGTATTTAAAATGATCAACCTGTTCAATGATTTGGTCTTTAATCGTGAAAGTTTGTAGCTGGTTCATATTTTTCGGCTTACGATCATTTGACTTGTGCGGTAGGGAATATATGTAACACCCAGGGATGTGGCTAGAGGGGGGTGTGGGGGTGCCTCACCCCCCCCCCCAGCAGAGAGCTATATTTTCAATAGTTGGAAATTTCATACCGGCCACAACGAAATTTCACACCAACAATAGGTTGAAAATGTTCTTGTAGTTTGATTATAAAACAATTTATTGGGGGGAATTTATTGTTTTTCGACCAATATTTGCATATGTTCCTATTTTTGGTAAAAATTTTTGACAGAAATGGACATCAGTTGGAAATTTTCCAACATTAGGGGGGTGACAGGTTGGAAATTTCCAACACTTGGAAAGCTTGTGTCCTGGTCCCTCCCCCGTGGCCAGTCAAAAACTTCTAGTTAATTTAAGAAAACAATATTGTCATACAATTGGTCAACATTGTCATTGGAATTGTCATCAGTTGGAAATTTTCCAACCTAAGTGGGGGTGTAGGGTTTGAAATTTCCAACAGTAGGAAGGCTTGAGGCTAGTCTAGATGTTAGGATTTTGCGATTTTCTTGTTCAGATTTCAAAATTTTCGCACACGGGCCGAACCATGGTCGGGCCGGTGTGTCATTGCCCCATCCACATGGCCAATACAAAACTGCTAATTAGTTTAGCAAAACAATATTTTACTACATTTGGTCAAACTTGTAGACATAAATGGTCATCAGTTGAAGAATTTTCCAACCTGATGGGGAGCATGAGGTTTGAAATTTCCAACACTAGGAAAGCTTCAGTTGAGGCCAGTCTAGATGCTAGGATTTGCGATTTTCTTGTATATAGTTTTCAAAATTTTCTCACACCGGGCCAAACAACCATGGTCGGCCCGGTGTTTCCTGGTCTGTTGTCGGTAGCTGTGTGCATTTGTCTGGAATTAGATAACTAGTTGTTTTTTTGGGGGGCTAAATTTCAGGTTAAAATATCTTAATGTTCTCATACTGGGAAAATAGAAGCATGGCCTATGAATATATAGGAAATTAGGCCTGAGCATGAGGTACAAGGGGGGGCTGCAAATGGAATTATGCAAAACTTTGTGTTGGTGCGATTCCGACTCAAGGGGGGGGGGGGTGCAAATGGAATTATGCAAAACGTTGTGTTGGTATGATTCCGACTCAAGGGGGGGGGGTGCAGTTGGAAATTCCCAAGGTGGACACCCCCCCCCCCCAGCGGAGACCCTCTAGCCACATCCCTGGTAACACCACACGACATTCAATTAATCTTTGATTGAATAGTAATTGATACTTAATCATCATATTGAAAATAGCTCAATTCTGTGTTTGCATTGGGGTGTGAATCGGTTTATAGATATGCCATAACCCGCTTGGGTATCTGTACAAGAAATACAGACCGCGGCGCCTAGGTCTATATTTCTTGTACATATACCCAAGCGGGTTATAACCTATACATATGTGCCATATTAAATATGGTGGACCGTTGTTACAAAGTTTTACCATATTAAGGCCGCACACATATCGCACATGTGACACCAGCCACTCTCTTTAAACGGGTAGTCCGTAAAACTGACTCAGATAATCTAGAGCCTTTCTATATCCGAGCCATGTTCTTCTCGTTTGAAATCGTGTTAGCCGCCATTGTGAAATTATCATCCGAGAGTGATTACTTGGCCTCAGTAATTCTATTGTACGTGACTATTTCTTTTTAAAAATATTTAATAGTATGGACTAATTTCAGAGAATAAAACCGATAATTTAGTATACAAACACTATCTCCACTGGCGAAATCTAGCAAGCAACTAAGATAGTCGATAAGTCCAACCACATCGACTGTACCATTCCAGAGAACACAAAGTTTGAACAATGCAAAACTGTAAATATTTACTTCTTTATTCGGGACGAATGATTTGGTGGTAAACAATCAACAATGATTCCCCCAAACATATTCACTGCATGCAATTCGTATATAACAATGACGTTCGTTTCTGCTTATTTGGATATAAAATTTATTTTAAAAAACAACAACTAATTTTTACATTATAATATATTTGCTATCCCGTTATGAACATCAGTTTAAGCCCAGAAACACGTTTTGCTTAAATCCTGGTAATATTTGCAAGACATTTTCATTAAATAATTCCTCTGGATACACTCAGCAAAAACTCATGAATTTTACATATAATCAGCATTGCATATACTCTCTGAACACTTATTAACCCTTTCAGTGCCAAGTCCGATTTTTGTATCAACCCATATTTAATTGATGATTTTTAAAATTTATTGATTATAATAATGTGATACATTTTGAGCTCACTCCATCAATGTATCACATTATTATAATCAATAAATTTTAAAAATGATCAAGGAAATATGGGTTGATACAAAAATCGGACTTGGCACTGAATGGGTTAAGACAAGACGAAAACTTGATTGTAATCCATGTGAGAGGTTACAGTGTATTTTCTTATTGACACGTAAGGTACCAAATACTATAAATGTTAAATAATAGATAATAAAAACAATAAATCTCCAACAAGCTTATTGTCTGGGCTCCATGCACGCGAGCCTCAATGTTATCATAATGTTGTGTTACATTTCTAATTAAATCACATAACATCGTGCCCCCATATTCTGCAATGAAGAACAAAGCAGCCATAAATAGTTCAGCCAATGAACAGATTTGTTATATTGCAGTCCGGGTCAGCTGGAATATTGTTATGAACCCACGAACTAGCTCTCATTTCAGCTCATTTTCCCATTAACATTCTGAACATAGACCAGTATTTATAGGTGGTTGTCCTTCTGAATGAAATTAGTTATGAAGTTTCTTTGACAATGAAGAATTAAGCTCCCTCTTATGAACTTCATAGATGATATGGATATATATAAAAGACATTCATGAAAACATTTCGAACACGGTTGGTACCAGAAAACATTGGAATTTTGAGAATTTTTCATGTATGAAAATATAGATGATGAGATCAAAATTTCCAAATGATTTATTTTCCTTGAATTTTGTGTCAAATAAATCACAAATACCAAATTTTAAAAACAGATTTGAAGCAAATCTAAGTGTGCGTCTATGCCTTACGGCATGTCGTGATTTTTTGTATAGTGTATTGGTATAGCAATCGACAAACTAAAATGTTTCCTTGATGCAGGTCGACGCAAACCACAAGACGTTGTGATACACACGACCGCTACGTCTCGTACTACACACCTTCCAGCTTCAACGAATGCTTTTCCAAGAGGAAGCAACTTTGTATCCTCACCAAGCAGCACATCTACGCAATTAACCAATAATACTGTTCGCCAGCCAGTCGCCGTGACGCAAGGAGCAGTGCCGTATCAGCCACAACCACCGCCCCCATATGCAACCTGTCTATCGACTGGCGGGGCCCAGCAGGATATGAACTTTCCGCAATCTCCACCGCTGAGTCAATTTACCACAGGGAATGACTCCAGCTGTCATTCGGCTACAACTCATTCAGCCTCTCCAATAGAGAATGACGTGACTATTCCGTCGGAACCACCCCCACCGTATCCTGGACTTGATACTTATATATAGGCCACAAAAAGGAGACCATTATTATTCACCACCAGACTAAATATGTGTTAACCCTTTACCCAACAGAAGGGCCCTGTGCCAATGCATTCTCTTGTATATGCGAGTTGACCATAGGTCGCCTCGCATATATAAGAGAATGCATTGGCTTAACACATTTAAAATTATAAAATTGTTAAAGAATGTAAGAAAAAATGGTAAAAAGTGTTAAAAAAAGAAGATTTTTTAGGCCAATGCATTCTCTTATATATGCGAGGCGACCTATGGTCGACTCGCATATATAAGAGAATGCATTGGCACAGGGCATAACTGTAACTATCACAATGCGGTCAAGGAGACGGTTCCAATGATATCCATATTTGTATGGTTCTATTGAGACAGACCGAAGATATTTTAGGCTGTTGAAGCTTTATTTGGCCGGTTTTGGCCGGTTTGTTGGGTAAAGGGTTAACTGGCTGTTTATGCTTACATGTCGTGAATTCGTGATAATGTAGGCAACTCTTTGTTGTAACCAGAGATGTTGATGCACAGGCATGTGCATCTTTGTCCCCACCTCCGGTTGTAACTAGCAATATGATTGGCTATTGTGCCACGTTCTTCAAACCTGCACCATACCCCCGTCACCATTGGCAGTTGGGTTTAATAGAACGTGCGCGAAACATCGGGGTTATATGTACTTGTATATGAAAACCTAAAACATCGGGGGTATGTTAATGACCCTTGAACTAGAAGTTTCCGCCACTCGTGATGTTGCTCTAGTACGCGCACCTTGACGTCACCTGAAGCCGGATCCATAGGTCGGCTACCTAATTATTCTAATTCTATGAAAACATATGAAAACCACACTTAAATTGAGGCCATATACGGCTATTGTTGTTGTAGCACGAGACAAAATCGTCATCTCAAGCAACATCGTGGGGTACATGGATATTTAATAACTGAGTTTCTCTATTGGAACCCCTTGTCTCCGCCTCGGGGTTAAAAATCGACATCCAGGTATTACCTCAACATGTACCACCGATGTTGCCGGATATAGTTTATAATATTCCAACTCTAGTAAGAGAAACAACTTCCTGTTTGGTCAGAGTGCAGCGCAATATAACGCACGTGTATATAGCAAGTATTTAGCCATCAACATAAGAGAAACCAATATACAACCGTCCATCCTTTATTATGATACAATCTATTTTGTTATAATAAAGACTTGAATATTATGTGTGATAAAGGGGAACGTTCTTGACACCAACGGGGCTTATTTTTAGAGTTTCTTTTGTTTACACACGAACAAATTATAATATATCATATGAAAGTAGAATATGTCAGCTTCGTATTTCGCCCAGCTGTAAAATATGAAAGTGGTCACGTCTAAACATTGCAGACACATTTTAAGATAGAACCTTCTGCAGATGGTAAAAACGAATTAGTTCGGCGATTTATATAAACACTTTCTGACAATATATGTGTATTGAATAGGGTCACACATACATGTACTATATTAGCGATGTCATAATAAGGATGTTTCGCAACTCACGGATAGCAGTATGACTACATTAACTATTCGTAGTCATACAATTCATGTTGGAAAACAATTCATTTCGCAAAACTAACGACGACATTTAGGATCACTGAATACTTCAAGGCATGGTTAAAGGTACTCAATCCGATTCGATTGTCCCCATAAAATCATATTCCCACAACATTTTTTAAAATGCCGCTTCAGTTATCAGAATCGATTAATTGCCCAAACATAATGCTAACCACAGTCAATTATAGTATAAAATTGCCCAAAACGTGTTATTTATCAATATTTTGTTCAACGAAATCTGGCCGGATTGTCAATTATCTGACAGCATAATGCCACTTGACTTTAGAGTTATCCATCTTCATCCGCAATTTGGTCCGAGACCGTCGGTTTGACGACTTTTACCAGGCCATACAAATACTCATCTGGAGAAATAACAAGTTTCAAAAATTGTATCTGATTCTGCTACACTCAACGTAAAATCGTAACTCTCTCCGTGTGTTTTTCGAAACCTCCATAATATGTGTGAACATGTGCCGCAATAGAGATGTAATAATGCGCGTAGGATTGCTGCCTTACTACTGTGTAGTTTGGTGACAATTGTCCACCATATTTACTGTGGCATAGTTATGTACATGTATGTCGCTCGTTGATGGACTCGCCCATCGTCTGGATCATGCATTAACAATTTATGCCTCACATGCATGGTTCATTTCCACGCAACACGCAACGATATTGCATTGTGCTTTCCGTCTCCAGTAAGAAACAACGCCTTTGATTGGTCAGAGCTAGAGCCGCGCAATGTGTCACGTGTTTACGTCTAGATCCGTCACTATAAGGGGATACATGACAACCGTTCCATCGTCAACCGGAGAGGCCGACCGAGAGGAACTGTCGACATGGCAATGGAGAATAATCGTGCTCAAAGTAGTTATTTTTACGAATACTAATCCAAATTGATCAAAAAAATTGTCATTCTTATATATGAATTAAATGCAATGGCTCTTGATGGGGAACTCATTTGCGTTATTTTATCGCCTATAGTTGCGTCCCGAATCGAGCAGTAAATATTTACAATTGAGCGTAGTTCAGACGATGTTTTCTACTGAGTGGTACGGTCGATTTCTTAGCGATGTTCAGCTATGTTAGTAGAATGCTACATCCCCTAGTTGGCATAGCATCAGAGTACTATCTTATCAGTTTCGCGCACCCGAACAAGTCCATAACATGTCCTTAAAGTTCATAGTGTGATATCCACTACTTCCCTGTTTCTGTTGAAACAATATTTAGACCAATTTAGCGTTAATGTGCCATCGTCATTAATCATTCACATGGATCTAGATATATTATTTCGTCACAAACAGACATGATAGCGATTTATTACGACTCTGTTTTTGAAGCATGTTCGTGAAATATGATAATTGTGCTATCTTTTATCGAATTTACAAAATGGCGATATCTTCATTAAACTAATATGATAACATGCAAGGCATATAGAACAACCCCGGTGCATGTGATGTTAAGGGAATTATATTTACCAAAGATCGTATACATATTCTTGAACCTACATGTATTTCCCTATATTTAGGCATATACGCATGTTGACGACACGAACGCTTGGGGTTTCTTGCAGATCAAAACCATGCGAGTGGAATTCGGTATGCATACATATGATAACATATATCATATAATAAAGTATAATATATAATGTTACACAATGTATGTCGCGCTAATTAAGCCTACAATTAAGCATGCCACTTTCAGAACTAATTTTTTTCTATTTAAACATATTTTATTAGTATTATGTATAAAGAATATATTACATATAAGGGATTGGAGGACAAATTCTGTGAAACTTAGATGGACCACCGCTCCATAGAGATCATACATGAAACATGAATATAACAATTTATTTTGGATTTGGTAGGGCGTGTAACTAAGTTTGCCCGACAGAGGCAAATATATGATTTGAAACATGACCATAAAGCACATGTATCACGGACGTGGTTGCCACATTCCCTGAATTGTTTATTACAATTTGGCGAACATGGCCAAGTTTAAGTGACTCTTCAACTGGACGCGTGGTTGACAGGTGTTTGTTCCAAAGACATAACTGTTGATATCGAGTCATGTATGTACGGGTTTTATTTTCCGGTGGGGTTTTTTGATGGCGATGCGGCGGCATTACATTTCCACCACCCGTTGTGGTTTGATGTTTCCCAATAGTTCCGTCGCATGCCTGGATAGTAGCCCAATATAAATGGATCAATAGTATTTTTTTTTTAAATATCTGATCTTGAAAATTGCAAAATCATAACATTTAGTGGTTTAACGCCAGTCAAATTCTTTTTCTTAAGTTAGTTATCAGTTTTTGACTGGCCATTCGTGAAGTACCGGGGCCAACCATGGTTCGGCCCGGTTTGAGAAAATTTTGAAATGTGAATATGAAAATTGTAAAACCCTAGCATCTACACTTTTATATATAACAGGCCATATATACACTCTAAAGTGTGTATAAGCCATGGAGTACCAACTGTGGTAACTTGTTATATTACCAAGAGTATTTTATGGTCTCAGAACCAACGCAGTAGGAATTCTACTGGCTACATGTATACTATTGTGTTACACTCTAGGTATAGTACAAACTTGCCTAGACTGCATGTGTTCGTGTAGTGTGTATACTGATCATTGAATTGCTGACAGGGTTAACTCTATTGATCATATCACAAACACGGGAGGGGGTATGGAAAAAACAACTTTATGATTATAATTCGATATTTCCTTCAGAACATCTTCGGTGTCAATTAAAATCGGTGAACAAATGTCGCGTGATATCAATTGTAAGCGGTATAACGTATTTAAGAACTAATAGAACATTCAGAAACACACCATATGTGATTATAACCTACGCATAGTGTCACGGGACATTGTTTCAACAAACACTCATATTGTTTTCCTGGTTGGAATTTAATAAACCAAATGGGGAACCCAAAGGAACAGTTTAGTTCCATGTTCTGGTTAAATCCGGGGAACCAGATAGAGAAGCAAAGCAGTCACATGCATTGGTTCTCCCATCAGGACAAACATTATAAACTTTTTTAAATTAGGTGGTCTGGTTCCATTTAATTTATTTCATTGGAGAGCCGAAATATGTTTTGTTCTTCATTTGATTTTTAATTTTGTTTCGTGAAGAACCAAAAGAAGTAAACTATTTTCTTTACTTTGGTTCTTCTCTGTGTGTTGACGATTTTAGGGATAGATCTACCGAGTCTACCCAATATTTTTCGACTTGAGCAGCGTTGGGACCACTTTTCGACCTACTTTTTCAAACTCGACCTAACATTTTTTTTACGCCCTCTTCGTTAAGATGAGAGGGGGTCGGATGGAAAGGATTCGAAGTATAATGTCGGAGAGATATACATGTATTGATAGCGTCAAGTGGGAAGGAGAGAGGGGATGAGAAGGGGAAGAAATATTGGTAAAGGAACAGAGTTAACAATCATGAACCAGGTCATGACCAGGTGCGAAATATTATGTTGGTAGTAATACTGTCGAGAGAGGCGTAGAGAGGGTGAGGAGACAGCGATGAAGCTAGATAGAGATAGAGAATGGGAGAAGTGGGACTCGACAGAGTTGTGAGACCACTTACTAAGCCAGGGGTCGGCTGCCTTACCTATATATATATTCATGAAAGAGCATATACATTTATTAGTATTCTAACATTTCGCCCATATTTGGGACTGGTGCTCGTTCGGCTCTTGGTCGCGATGTCACTGAATGCTTACATCGTTGCATGTAATGGTAGGGGCTTTAAAATAATTAAATTTACATACGCATATCAATTGACAATCCTAATAATAATCTGGCTTTCTGAGTATCTTACCTTCGAAGTATTGGACATTCGGAGTATCGGACCTTCGTAGTATCGGCCCTTCGGACTATTGGTCCTTCGGAGTATCGGACCTTCGGAGTATCGGATATTTGGAGTATCGGACCTTCGGAGTATCGGACATTCGAGGTGTTGGGTCTTCGGAATATAGGACCATCGTAGGATTGGACCTTCGTAATATGGGACCTTCGGAGTATTGGACCATCGGAGTATCGCACATTCGGAATAAAGGGTGGACACCTTACAAGCCACATGCACCTAGTGGCTAAACCTGACTAATATGTTCAACATTACAAAGTCATATTATATGGATTTGCAAATGTCGGCCAACTGTGGTGTCTATAATTGATCAAAAATAAGCACGGTAGTCTACTCTTTCACCGATCGCTTTCAGGTGGGACAAAGGCATTTACGTCACATTTATCAACAAACCATACACAAGGTAAAACGCACAGACTTTGTTGAACATGTCAATACAGCTGTATAGAAACTATGGATCGATTTACGCTCTTTCGCGGGGCGGTTGCTGTGTGTAGTATCGTGGCAGTCCATAAATACACAGTAGACGTCAATCGAGTTGGCATCACGGGTGCATAGCGTACTCTCTCCACAATATAAACATAGAATTATTGTCGGTGTCGGGTCGTGTATTTTCCAGTGATTTAATCCGACTTGGTTTCCCTGGATCTACCGATATTTCGCGTAAGTATAGGTCCAGATGGGGCGAATTATAACACACTACAGTATACATGCAGTTATGTATACAAGTATATAACGTCTGCGTATGCTGGTTCACAGACAAAAGGATGTTTCTTATAGTAATACAAATAATATATCTTGAATATCTTGAAACATATGTTCGTGTCCAAATTTTAAACTTTATTTATCTGGGACTATTTCTTTACGCGGGGAAACAACGCATAGTTACGTGAAACGTCATCGCAGGCCTTATAGAAGCCGATGTTAGTTCACGTGCCATTCGTTGATTTAAGTATGTTCTATCGAGGTTTTGGATCATGTAATCTATAATACAACTCGTCCCCAGTTTATAGCGGAATTTACTGGACTAGTTTTTAGTCGAGTTTTTTTCCAAAATTCGACTTATAGTTTGATTAGGGACGGTGGGCGGGTGGGCGGGCGGGCGGGCGGGCGGGCGACGTGTTTTGCTCATAACTCAACCGTTTATTGACGGATTACAAAAAAAATTGGTGTGTGAGTACATATCCATGCACGTCCGCACATTTATTACAGAGTTATGGCCCTTTGAATTTTCAGCTCGTTAGCGCGATAACTTCAACAAACGTTATCCGATTTGATTGAAATTTGGTATATAGGTGTCTCCCAAGAATATCTCGGATGAGTTCGAAAACCGGCCTGGTCCGATAAAATTTGATAGAGTTATGGCCCTTAATTGGTCATTTTTCACGAATTTTGAGCTCGTTAGCGCGATAACTTCAACAAACGTGATCCGATTTGATTGAAATTTGGTATATAGGTGTCTCCCAAGAATATCTCGGATGAGTTCGAAAACCGGCCTGGTCCGATAAAATTTGATAGAGTTATGGCCCTTAATTAGTCATTTTTCACGAATTTTCAGCTAGTTAGCGCGATAACTTCAACAAACGTTATCCGATTTGATTGAAATTTGGTATATAGGTGTCTCCCAAGAATATCTCGGATGAGTTCGAAAACCGGCCTCGTCCGATAAAATTTGATAGAGTTATGGACCTTAATTAGTCATTTTTCACGAATTTTCAGCTCGTTAGCGCGATAACTTCAACAAACGTTATCCGATTTGATTGAAATTTTGTATATATGTGTCTCCCAAGAATATCTCGGACGAGTTCGAAAACCGGCCTGATAAAATTTGATAGAGTTATGGTCCTTAAGTAGTCATTTTGTACGAATTTTGAGCTCGTTAGCGCGATAACTTCAACAAACGTCATCCGATTCAACTAAAATTTGGAATATAAGTGTCTTCCAATAATATCCTGGACGAGTTCGAAAACCAGCCTGGCCCAATAAAATTTGATAGAGTTATGGCCCTTAATTAGTCATTTTTCGTGAATTTTTAGCTCGTTAGCGCGATAACTTCAACAAACGTCCTCCGACTTGTTTAAAATTTGGAATAGACATACTTGCCAAGAATATTTCGGACGAGTTCGAAAACCAGCCTGGCCCGATAAAATTTGATGGAGTTATGGCCCTTAATTAGTCATTTTTCGATTTTACCTATTAATTAGTCTACCGATACTGATGCACACCAATTGGCGGTAGCCACCGGCGGTAAGCCACCGGCGGTAAGCCACCGAAAACGAGACACAGCATCTCTGATGCCACCTCTTGTGTAAATTTTGCTATAAACTGGAGACTCGTAAATCCCCTATATATAAATACGTCACAACATATATAGAAATGTCTATTCAGTAGGTCAGTCCTTTGGTGAGGTTGTCGTCATTTTAAAGCAATGTTGGTGCATCTTCTCCGATCTCCATACCTGACTTGGAGGCACAATTGTAGAAACAATTAATCACACAATTTGTACATCATATCAATGTTTTATCAATGCTGGTGCGATTGTATTATTTTCTGTCTGTGACACCCCATTCGCTCCTGTACTATTAGTTCACAAAACATGGCATTACTGTGTGCTATAATGCCACATTTATTATATAATGACTGATTTTGAGAACTGATGTAATATATATGTTGTACCACATCTTGGATAACAAAGTTTCTCCAAAGCGGACTTTTGCAGACTTCACATTTTGTTGTTGACAAAGGTCTCCTCGTTCGAATGAAACCATACTCGATAATTTACCAACTTGTTCCAGATGTAACTCCATACAACTAATATAATTATCGACCATGTGTCTGCTCAATTTCCAGGTAGCCACATTTCCCCGGAAGTGAGATCTATAGGATGACTCTTTTATATATACACTAGCAGGGTTACCAGGCGTTGCTAATGTGAAAGTGAGGTGATACCCTCTGCTGTGTAGTGTGGACATGCATGTGGTGGGAATTGAGAATAGTTTGATCAATATGTTTAAAGAAATGCCCTGTCGTTCATCTGTCCATGGTGTTGTAGTGGCCAATTATTCTGAGTTTAAAATAAAAGTTGCTATATATATATCAGCCACATGTAACCGACATAGAGCGATGTTTTAAGTTGTGTATGTTAGGCTATGAGTCTGTTATAAAATAAAAGAAATTCTCTGTATCGAGTGATATACCCTTGTCAGCTTCCAGTAACGGAGGATCCTGAAAAGGCATGTGCTACTGACTGTATTCTTTTATCTGAGGAGAAACTATATTTGACGGCACACTGTCACCACTATTTTGAACATAGTTTTCAGTGCATTTTCATCTCTCTTGACAAATTGTATCTTTCTTGCGGAAAGTATATTGAATGGGACAGACTCAATTGTGTTATAATACATTACCCAGTCTAACATGCCATCCTCTAACTATTCAACTTCAAGGTCCCTCATTTTGCAAGAATATATGCATCTCTTAAATATAATGATAAGTATATTTATATTTTTTTCTTCTATGTGTCTGTTTTGCGAACTCACTGTATGAATGTCCCCATGCAAATGACAGTTGAGACGATTTAATTGTTCAAGTGACTTAATTAGGTCACCATATGTGGAGGCTGTGAAAAACTCATTATAGAACTAATTATATGGAGATGACTTTATTCAACTTTTGTTCATATTGGTGACTAAAATATTCTCATCAATGTTACATGTATAGCGTCCCTTCTTGGTGGAAATTAGTGCCAATTATATTTGTATCAGGTTTGGTGCCCATCCCTTCCACATTAATGACTCGAACGGCGCCATTTCCCCCATATCTAAACCGCATCCATTAGATTCACGGTATCACGGAGATGATTACGTATATGTGTGGTGATAATCGGCAACTAAACAAATTCTTATCAAATTTAGTGCCTCCCCCTTCTCTCATCCAAGCGACCCCATTTAAATCACACGATTAATTTCCGATTAATTTCCGGATATATGTATCAATTGGGTGGAATTTGGCGCTTAAATAAATGGTGGTGCCCTCTGTGCACTCCTGACCTCTGTGCACTCATGACCTGAACAAGACATATCATGGAGATTATACTGTATCAGTTGGGTGGAAATCCCCATTTTTGCACCGACACAAACAGCGTCTTTCTAGAAAAATTAACCCACACCATTATCTTGCAATTTTATACACATATGGAGTTGATAAAGAGAAAAGGTTGCACTCTGTAGGTTACAGTGAAGTAATTCGATTGGTAGCGCCCTCCAACGGATTTTGGAGAGATGCAGGAGAGAATTAAAAAAATTCTGGGCCCTGGTTGGTTAATAGTAGTTTCGATATTTAAACATATAAAATACATGTAATCACTCCTCTTGAAATGTCAGATGCCAAACAAAACATTGGCACATTGTAAAGCACGTGGTTCCTCGATTGAAATTTTTTGGTGTGAAGTAAAAAATGTCAATATATTTTTCACGGACTTCTGACTCTAGATTATAAATCCCAAATTTAAAGGTATATTCCATGCCCAACTATATTATTTTTTCATGCAGAAACTTTGCGCAGATGCCAATACTGGTGATCATGTACTCATTTATCACAATTCGTGGATAGTCTGCAGGCCATCATATATGTTAACACTGAGGCCTATGGCAAATAATTACTTCAATGTAACCTGTAGAGCGTTCACAGTAAACTATGTTGGTGTACATGACATGTGTTTCGTTCATTAGTAGGTGCACTGAGGTTACAAACACGCAAGAATGTCTTGGGGGAGTTGGAATCCGGACGACAACCCCTGGTTCGCATGGGCGAGTTGGGATCTAAATGGTGGTTCATCGTGGACTGGTGGTTCATCGTGGAATGGTGGTTCATCGTGGAGTGGTGGTTCATCGTGGAATGGTGGATCTGCTGGTGCTGAAAAAGACGATGGGTAAGTTCGCGAAATACCAGGAGATACTGAAAAATATTTCTAGATACAAAATAACATTAGGTGCATGCTCTGACGAAAGTTATCCCCATAGACACACATATAAGTAATAGCACTGAGTTTACCTATAACAGAAGATAAGAAGATGTAGAAGAAATGCAATTGTTCATGTACATTAGAGAATATCTACACCCATTCTGTTCCTCCATAAGTATGATATATAACAAACAACGTTCCCAACTACGGAAAAGAACGTCCACAAATCTCCGAAATTTAGCATCGAATGGAATAAGTCCGGTCACTGAGTCGCGACCATATTGAATCCACACAGCTCCCGTTCCGCTGTTTAAGTGATACAGGTCAAAGTGCTGGAGCTGAACTCCACATATGGAGTTTTGAATATTAAAGATTCCATATATGGAGCTCTTGAATATTCACGAATTCCATATCTGGAATGCACCTCCAGTACTTTGACATTCATTATGTCTGCGACTTAGTGATCTCGCTTATAAGATACGATATGATATAACGAATGTACAGTCGTATTCCCGCATCCAAATGCAGGTCATATTTCTGTGAAAACTAACACGTTTAAATTGTCCGAACACCATTAAGACAGACGCTCTTTATTTACACCTTGTCAGGACAATTGTGAATATTAACACACTGTATTGATTCATGCAGACTGAAGGAATATCAACATGGAATACTGTATGATAGCATATAGTGACAGTACTCAGTCACATTGTTGTAATAAAGCTCTTCGTGATCATTATCACTTGCCGCACAACCATATACGAGGGTGTCACCTCCTTTGGCAGTGCAGGTGTTACGCGCGGGATTCATACCCCGCGCCGTCTGTAATTGCAAATAAAAGGTTGTTACGCGATTTTTAATGACGATAAATTTTGGTATTGACGGTTAGACTGGGCCTTTTTAGCCTATTTTACCCCCCCCTTTTTTTTTGGTCTCATTCTGTTATCCGACGACTCAGTACAGCCGTATCCCCGCATCCAATGCAGGTCACGTTCCTGTGAGAATTAATACGTTTAAATTGTCCGTACATCATTAAGACAGACGCTCTTTATTTACACCTTGTCAGGACTGTTATAAATATTGATGCACTTTATATATTCATACAGACTGAAGGAATATCAACCTGGAATAATGTACGATAACATAATATGGTGACAGTGCAGCCACATTGCTGGAATAAAGCTCTTCATGATCATTTTGACTTACTGGACAACCACGTATGAGAGTATGAGTGTGTCACCTAGCTCACTTAGTTGTGTGGTGACTTAGCGTTTTTTTTGGAACGGACTGGCCAAAAGTGCCATTTTTTTTATATTTTGTCAAGTTATGTGTGCTCTTTCAGAAAGTGAACTAGAAACAGGTTTCTGATCAATATTAACCCTTGTTTCCAGTATAAATCCAAGATGGCGGTCAAATTCAATCATTATTTCACACTGACGTTCCAACTGGTATACAAAATTGAGGCGCATGCATAATAAAGGGGTCATTCAACCTGACATTGTCATATTTGGAAGATAGTAGCAACCCAGGCTGACCAAATTGGAAATTTATCACTTTTTGTACCAAAAACATGCAATTTTGTCATATAATCATTCTCGTTTCAATTATTTCGGAATAATAAACAGACAAATTCTCAAAAATGTTTCAGTGTAGATCAAAGGTTAAGGTCTTAGCATTTTTGGACACGTATACTCTAATCAAAACATACAATATCTAGGACACATTCTTAACCGTATTTTATAAATTTTGGATTATGTTACCCCTCACCCCAAAAATCATGAAATATTGTTTTTGTGATAAGCATCCGACAGAACATGGATGATAATCTATAAAGGACACTATTTGATCACATTCTAAATACTGCAATGGCAATTACATACACAATGACCAAAGTTGAAATATAACATCTTTTTCGACAAAACATATGCAATTTTGTAAGAAAATCCTCGTCATTTAAAATATTTTGGTCCAATAAATGGTCATTTACACATAGGATATTTGCGATAGGTCAAAATTTTGGTCTTAAATGTTTTGGACATATATACTGAAAACAATGAATACATTGTCTGTGGTTCATATGTAACAACGTTTCAGAAAATTTGGTTTATGTTACCCCTCACCCCAAAAATCACGAAAATGTGACTTGTTGTAAGGATTCAATAAATCTTTGGTTAAATCTTATAAAATGAGTTTGTCGATCGCAATTCGTCATATATTATAATGTAACAATCTCATTGTCAGTATACTGTTGAAATTAACAATTGTATGCCTAATAACAATAGAATGGCAATATGCAATAATATACAATATGCGGTCTTAAAAGTTTCGAAAATGAACATCCAATATATATACAACACATATAAGGGTATATACATGTAATGTTTTGGTGAAATAAAATAAAAATAAAAGAATCTATAATACCATTAATTGATATATTTGACCAAATATCATTGACTTATGTAATCTAGCATTCAAGAGGGGTGTATATACAGATATGCATTTCAGGTCACAACTTTAAATTTTCAATCAATAATACATATAAAGATGGCCTATCTTTGTTTATAGTGTGTTCTTAAATTCATGTTTGTTATGTTATGTAGCTATAATGTTCACAGACTGATAATACCTAGCAACTCATAGATTGTCATGTTATAATCACGGCTGCCTGTGTTTATACGTTGAACAAATATTTTAAGCACACAATTACATCTACATAACTCTGTGTATGGTAAATCAGCGTTTGCACATTTGCATCTGTTACAAGTTTGTGATTTGCAACAACAATTAATGAGTTTTGAGCACACAACTGCAGCTTGGCATGACATACGTGTACCACAATCCTACCTGGTAGGCAGCTCGTTTCATATGTCCCACACCACATATATATGACAATAACACCCTTAGTCTGTAGAGTAGAAACTTCATTAGTGACTGGGCGTAATCATTAAAAGTAGATACTATATCGCAGGTACAATCATATCCACAAGAACGCCTCCATCAAATATCTTGCACTGAACATTTTTAGGTGGGTCCGATATATCCCCAATTGCTTCCCGGATACATCCCAGAAATCAGATTGTGTCCCCTTGAATTTACCTCCCGTTGATAAGGCGTGGGGAAATAGCCGACTCTCATGAGAGAAAAACACGTCTGGTTCGGGGAGTTGTAGCCATCTCGTTATTGTTGATGAGCTCTCTGTTAAACCTATCAACGCTCCATTTCCTTTCAATTTGATGTTCTCCTGTTCCTGCACTTGATCGTTTGGAATGGCGGAGAAGCGATTTCGGGTTTTTTGAACTGCCCAATTGTTGTTCGAACACACTATTGAAATAAAATATTGGAAGTACGTGCAAGATATTTTATGGAGGCGTTCTTGTACATATAATTATTGTGCCTGCGATAAGATCTACATGTACTTTTAATTATTACAGTCACCAATGAACTTTATACTCTACAAACTAAGAAGTGTTAATGTCATGTGTGTTATGTGGGATAGTTGTTTAGAAGGCAGCACAAAAGGCAGCACTAATGAGAATCGTGGTATAGTTCTTTGACGAAAAGTTGGTGGCCAAACTAAGATTCCAAAAAAATGGAACGACTTCCTCCGTCATTCTGACAATAAGCTTGAACTTTTGGTATTCCTGACAAGTAATGCGTCAGAACATGATGATAAAGTGTTAAACATGACAGAATGTTCGTCAACTCTCAAAATAGCAAATTCTTCCTAGTAAATCTTGAGAAACTGTTGTCAGGAGGAAGCTGATATTAGAATTGTGCCGCACATTATCCATGCGCTTTCTTGTGGGCTGACGACCATCCATGCTCGGATTGTTGACACATATGTCCTGGTAATGGTCATCGGTCTGTTTTCAAAGTTTACGGATGCTAACAGTGGTGGTGATACATGTGTTTCTCTAGGAACAGGCAAAACTAAAACATTGTACCATGACAACAGCACATTTTCCGCTCTGGGCGATGACAATTGTTATCACTACCCAATTTTCATTCGATATCTGGTTTTGATACCACTTTGTTCTTCCATATAAAGGGCAGAAAAAGTTTCTGGATAGCATGGAAATAATATCCTGTTATCACAGATACATGTACATTTCTTCTATAGGCGAATCAACCTTTTATTCAACTAGATTCGTCCTCACATATTTTCAAAGAACTCAAACGTTTCATTGCCATTAAAGGTTGTCAAAAGTTGCTGATAATGAGGCATATGAAGAGAATTCTCCAAAACGTGTCGCTCAAAAGGGGCCCTAATACATCATATGAAATGAGCCATATACCAGGCAGGATTGTGGTACACTTGTCATGACATAAAAATTCCAATACATGGCCCGCATGACTGGGAATGGACAGTTGAAGATCATGGATGTAAACCATTGTGGACTACATTACCGAAGCTGCAGCTGCGTGTTCAGAACTCATCAAGTGTTGTTGCAAATCCCAAACTTGTAACAGGTGCAAATGTGCAATAGCTGATTTACCATGCTCATAATTATGCAGTTGTAATTGTGATATTAAGAATGCCTAAAATATTTGTTCAATGTATCAACATGGTCACCGGTGATTATAACATGACAATATATGAGTTGCTATATATCTGCTGGTATGATCAGACTGTGCACATTATAGTAATACAGGTACAACATAACAAACGTGAATTTAAGAACAGAGTATAAACAAAGATAGACCATCTTTATGTTATGTGTATTATTGATAGACAAATTAAAGTTGTGATCTGAACTACATGTCTATATATACCCCTTCTTGTATGCTACAGTTGTAGATTATATAAGTCAAAACCTTCAAATTATTTATGGTATAATAGATTTTTATAATTTTATTCTATTTCACCAAGACATGACATGTATACACCTTTAAATGTGTTGTATTCGACAGTCATTTTCGAAACTTTCAAGGCCGCATGTGGTGTACGATCTTGGGAAATGTTTGAGAAATTGCCCATATATTGGTTGAAAATATTTGAAATGATGGTTATTTTACCATAAAATATAGCTGTTATTAGGCATACAATTGTAAATTTAAACAGTATACTGTCAATGATATTGTTACATAACAATATATGACTAATTGTCATCGACAAACTCACTTTATAAGATTTAACCAACGATTTATTGAATCTTTACAACCAAGTCACATTTTCGTGCTTTTTGGGGTGAGGGGTAACATAAACCAAATTTTCTGAAACGTTGTTACATATGAACCACAGACAATGTATTCATTGTTTTCAGTATATATGTCCAAAACATTTAAGACCAAACATTTTGAACTATCGCAAATATCCTATGTGTAAATGACCATTTATTGGACCAAAATATTTGAAATGATGAGGATTTTCTTACAAAATTGCATATTTTAGTCGAAAAAGTTGTAAATTTCAACTTTGGTCATTGTGTGTGTAATTGCAATTACAGTATTTAGAAATGTGATCGAATAGTGCCCTTTACAGATTCTCATCCATCTCATCCATGTTCTATCGGATGTTTATCACAAACACAAAATTTCATGATTTTTGAGGTGAGGGGTAACATAATCCAAAATGTCTAAAATATGGTTACGAATTTGTTCTAGATGTTGTATATTTTGTTTGCAGTATACTTTTATGAAAGTTTTAAGATCTTAACCTTTGATCTGCACTGAAACAGTTTTGAGAAATTGTCTGTTTATTATTCCGAAATAATTGAAACGAGAATGATTTTATGACAAAATTTCATGCTTTTGGTCCAAAAAGTGATAATTTTCAAATTTGGTCAGCCTGGATTGCTAATATCTTCAAAATATGACAATGCCGGATATAATGACGCCTTTATTATGCATGTGCTTTAAATTGTATACCAGTTGGAACGTCATGGTGAAATAAAGATTGAATTTGGCCGCCATCTTGGATTTATACTGGAAACAAGGGTTAATATTGACCAGAAACCTGTTTCTAGTTCATTTTCTGAAAGAGCACACCTAACTTGACATAATATAAAAAAATGGCACTTTTGGCCAGTCCCTTCCGATATGACCAAATTTTGTCGCTAAGTCACTACACTATAGTAGTTCAGGTGGAACGCGCGGGATTCACACCCTGTTATCATCCGGTATTCAGGATTATACCCCGCCTGTAATTGCAAATAAATAAAAGGCTGGTACGCGATTTTTCATTTAGCTGAATTGTGGTATTGACGGTTAGGCTGTGCCTTATTAGACTATATTATTGTTTTTGGGGGTCTCTATCTGTTATCCGACCACCAGTTGGCACACGACAGGCATTCACAGATCAACAGCGCGTCGCATCGGATCAAAAGATAAGTTTCGGAATATATGAGCTATCAAGACTTCCTTCTGATGTGAATTTGTCCAGCATATTCTATTCTTGACTGGTATTCGGTATTCATCCCATCCCTCCCCTATGTTCCATACTCCCCCATTTACTTATAGTATTTACTGGCAATTGTGGCATAACATTTTCCCGTTTGAAACTTGTCGCAGAGTCATTACGGATGGTAAGATTGACACTCTCCCGATATCTACACTTCATAAACTAAAATATTCCTCTCTGAGGTTTGGCGTCATATAAGAGACAATAGGAATTATCTAAGAGGCAATTCAATAAGAGGAAACCAGTGTGTGAACTGGTTAACATTATTGCACGAGTTTGTTGTGACGCGATGGTAAAACGAGAACCGGAGGTTCGAGTTTTTCCTCCCGCCACGACAAACGAGTGCAATAACGTTAACATGTTCACAAAACTGTGTTGTTCTATGTTTATTGCACACTCTGAAGATTGCAGCTTGTAACATACTAACATTTAGGTCGATATTGTTGTATTTAATTGAACAAACGTGTGCTTAATGTAGACTATACCCCATAATTGCGCGAAGACATTTTCTGTTAAAGTTGACGTCGCAAGTGAGGTTGTTGGCGTAATAGGTTTGTATTGTTTGTATACACATTTTTTATTGAACTTTTCAATTCTTCTGTATTTTGCTGTATTTCGCACAAATAAGCCATTGGGTGTGCAATAAAAGTCCATTACGGGCTTATTTCAGAATCAAATAAACCCAACACTAACCTATGGGAATAGTTAGGTCCAATATAAACCTATTTTCACGAAGATATGTTGACTAATAAGTGATAGAAGATGTTATCATTGTCTGCAATTTGGCATATTCATGGTCATGGACGGAATGTCGGGTTCTGTGTGAAATTTACACACGATGTTGATTTTAGTACGATCTTCACATGCAGCTATTGAGAAGTAGTAAATTTCCCAAATTTGCCTTCAAACATGTATATCATTGTCTCAATACTCCAAGCGCATCCCTATACACACACATCTATATATCGCAACAATAGCAACACACACTCCTGATACGTCTGGTATAATTGATAAGCATGCGAATTCATATATGGCAAATTTTGGTAAGCCGAAAAACATCTCAACTTTTGTACCCTGTTGTTACGTCGGGTACATTGGTTACATTTTATGAGCACAAATTTAGCAACTTAGAAAATATATTTTCTTAACTACTTTCAGGACCATGGGTACACGGGGTACAAATGGTTACTTCTGGTTACTTTAATGTTACATTTGTTACTTTTTTTTCTTAGGAATCTCAAAGTACCCTGTTACATTGGTTACAAATTAGAAAACATATTTCCTGAACTACTTTCAGGCCCATGGGTACACGGGGTACACATGGTTTTACCCTAACCGTCGCCCTAAACGTATCCGTTGCTCTATCCGTGAGATGCGAAACCTTTCTAGTAACACACGTTGCATGTTACAAGTATACATGTGGTTAAATCTGGCTAATGTAAGACTGTTATGTTTTTGCAGTTCTCCGAATGTTGGTGCGATTATTGGAGGTGTTGCTGGGGGATTGTTCTTTCTGGTAATCCTTTGTACAGTCACGGTGTGTTGTTGCGTAGCGAAATCGTCAAACAGGGGCATGCGAAAACGTAATCCAAAAGTATCAAGTAAGTACCGAAACATATTAAGGTTAACCAAACTGCTCCGGGGACAAGCTTTGTGGATTTTTAAATGGAGAAAACATTGGCATATACTTAAACAAACTATATATTCACTAGATATACTAAATAGCTTTTCAACTTTGTACGCACGTATACAAGGCCTGTTGCTGTTGAGAAATGATATAACTAAACGTTAATTCTTATTTTGGAGTTCACTCGCAAGAATGTTTTGTTGAGAAATCCCCACACTACACAACGGAACATTGTTTTGTTGTCATGTTTTGAAGTGATTGCATTTTGAAATGACACAACCAGATACATGTATCACACAGCTATGACTTTAACCGCAATGACTGAATGCACACTGTTACTATCAGTTGTATTTCATTGAATAATCTCTTGATTAATCATAATGGGCATTTGGACCAGGCTGACTATGTGAAACTTTCAAAAACTGAAATGAAATAAGTTTTGGTACAATAACATGTGGATTTCTCAACATTTCTTATGGAGTTCTACTGGGTGAATCAAGATATACTATAATTTATATAATTCTGATTTTGGTTGGTAAGTACCCTATAGTTTTAAACCAGCTAACTTTGTCTTTGGTGACAGCGCCTCCCAGTGACACGCGCTAAAATTGTATTGAGTGGTACTTTTAAAGAACAAGGTTCCCACTCGATGCATATAGTGGGCCAGATTTAAAAAAAAAATTATATTAAGGTTTAATTATTCGTGTATATTAACTAGTCGGCTTTGAAACATTTACTGAATATACATGTATATAGATCGATAAATGCAAAATAGTTATGGATGGAATATATCAGCAGAAGATTGCCAGACGATTGGGACCTTGGACGATTGGAACATTAGACGACTGGGACCTCTAACGATTGGAACCTTGGATTATTGGTACCACTGTCGATTGGGACCTGGGCTCAAGAAGGGGAAACAAAGACAACCGTTCTTATCCTCCCTTGTTTTCTCGTGATGCTAATTTTGTTCGATGGTAAAATGGAGAGACGGATCACCATGCAACATGTTACCGCCAATCAACCATACCTTATAGTACATGTATACTAGGCTTTTGTCCGATCTTGTTCAATAATGTAATACATATTTTTCAGCCATTAACGGTCATCCAATGGGCACAATCGTTCATCCACCAGTTCGAGTCGGAGGAATGCCACCAGCTGCCATATCAATGGGTGGACCTCGACAAATGATCCGGCCACCTCCTCCGCCACCGTACCAAACAAGTGGACCGAGGTATTTGCCGCCACCCCCACAAGGAAATCCGTCGCTAATTGGAGGTGGACCAGCACATCCACCACCGGGTCCACCGCCAGCTTATAGCCCACTCACCACGGGTATACCAGGTATAACCGGAGTACCACCCCCAGCAATGTACAACGCTGCGCCTATCGCAACACAAGAACAACCTACAAACTCATCCAGTCTCGGTGATTCGGAACCCGCCTCTGCTCCGCCAGCACACGATGTTGATTTCGCCCCCAAAAACATATCATTGGCTCACACTGACTGAATGAATTCCCAACGTATATATATGCTGGTGTGATACACATATCTGATGAAAAACCATTGAGTAGCGGAATCAACTATTATAGTCCACACTAATTGTGTCATTTCTGCTACCCGCGATTGCTCTCTGCCAAGGGTCCACGGTGGCTCAGTTAAAATGTGCATGGGGCATTAGGTCAACATAAACCGGCTAACGAGGCTGGTTCGAATCACGATAAGTGCGTATTTGTTATCCACTCTCGTGATCTTCGGGCAAGTTTGCTAGTTGATTTTCGGGTGTCGTGGATTCTACGCTAAGTGAAGTTATTTATCGATGAAGTGAATCCGCTGCGTGGTATTACTCCACCCGTATAACTGAAAACGTCGTGGTTTGACCTAGCGACTAAATACTGATGATAAATTAAAACCCCGATAAATCTAACCAAACATAATTATCCCGATGCTCACTGAATGGATTTGACAAATAGTAGGTTATATACTTACCTATATGAATCGAGATGGTTAGTTAATCAGTTATGTCAGCATTCTAATATCAAACGCAGACGACATGCAGAGACAACCATGGTCAATGGCCCTGCTAATTTTATATGACGCTATAGGGCAAAGCGATGTTGTTAAGTAAAAGTACCTCTATTTTTTCAAATGTTGTAATTTTTGCGGTGTTGGCTAATCCGAGCATATTGAGCAGAACGCCAGTGTCTGTATGAAACATTCAAGAACATATTATAAAGTTAGTATACAATGTTGTGTACAGTATGTGTTTTTCTTGTACTCGTCCAGGTTGTGGTGAAAAGTCATATTGGACGAGACACGCCAGTGTCGAGTCCAATATGACTTTTCACCACAACCTGGACGAGTACAAGAAAAACTCATACTGTACACAACATTGTATAATGACATTTTTATTATCCATCTGTATGTTTATCCAAATTTTGGAAATAAAACTTTTGTTGTTATTTTTGGTATTTGTCGGCACTTAATTCTCTATAAGAGCCTGTACCGTATATTGATCATCAGAAACCATGATTTGGAAAAGTAAACACGGAAGTGAGAAAAAACTCAATGCGGAAGTGAAACGTCTGCTAAAATCCATCAATGTTGCGCGCGCATCACAATTTCACCGATTCATTTCGCAATAGAGTTAATTCGTGACGTCACGGAGTCCAATATGAAAAGTCATATTGTACAGTCGGGAGTCCAATATGACTTTCGGGAGTCCAATATGACTTTTTCCAGGACTATCACATGGCGGCTTTTGTCCAATCGGAAATGGTGTTAGTTAAGGGATGGATAATACATATTAATAATGGTTGCGCTGGTGTTTACAAACCTACGGGATTAGCGATCTCAATCATGGCCTTTTTGAAATGCAGCAGCTATTGAAATATTTCACAATATAGATGTTTTTCAAACGTGTATATTTACATGTGCAAAGTGGCTTTTACTCGATTTGTTCTGGTGAGTAAAATGCCGCGAAATTGACAACTTTAAATACAATAACGGTATTTTTTTTTAACAGTATCACATTTGCCCTATGAGAATCATATCATTTCAGCAGGACGAACCATCATCACAACAAATTAGCAGGACCACTTAACCAGAGGTGGAGACAAACATACATCTTAATTGTAATAGTGGACACCTTTCACATAAAGAACTACTACTGATACAAATTACAAATAGGGTATTTCGTCCTTAGGATTTGTGTTTCTTTATATCTGTTTGTCATATCCGCGAAGTTACGATTAAAGATACGGGCGGTGTTGGCGATGGGTATGCTGTTAAAATATTCACATCCGTAACAAACCGCCACAAACAGAAAGAATAGTAAAATATATACAGACTTTGTTCTTACACAAATCAGAAATATGACATAAACAGTATGTTATTGTCATTTATTCCCATTTCTTATGTAAACAAAAGCAAATTTTACGTTACCTGGCTTTTGTTTAGATCCGGATATGGTAAACATAAAGAGCGTTATTTGTTACTGTTTTCCTGACAGGGAAATAATTTTGAGCGTTTATATCAATTGTGTGTACCAATAGAATTGCGCTGTGTTATGTAAACAGAAGCAAAACTTCTATAACATGAGAAGGTTCTTGTTTACGTACAGCATCGTACGTCTTAGCGACAATATACTATTTACGCAAGGATTATGTTTCGCATATGAACACAACTATATATATTTTAATATTCCTTCAGTTTATGGCGATTTGAACAAATATGACTATTTCTACAACGAACGCCGCCCGCGCCTTTAAGTGCACAATAATAAATGCACACATAACCATATCACCTGACAGCAAGTTGCAAGAAGTATGAACCGCACTATTGTATCACAAACGGACTCGTCAATATTTTGGACCCTCCGAAAAATTTACGACTACTGTTAACAATTCGTAATTCTTATCAGAAGCATAGTAATCATTATGCGAAAGGTGTCAGTTGTTCAACTGATGTTAGTGGACTTATTACTTATTACTCATACAAACGATTAACTATAACACAGGTAACTGTCTATCAGTATGTCGTATATCAACAGCATGTTATAGAAGAGTAACGGGACAGGACTCGGTCCAAAACTGGTCCCACTTAAGCTTATTATGTCACCCTTAATCGACAATGTCAAACAATTCCAACCAATATGAGTGACTATAACGTAGTTTAAAATTGTTATGTTTGATTGTATTTGTTACATTTGTATACAGCCCAGTAATTTGTGATAGGGACAGCGCATCGCACGTAATAGAGTATAAAGACTTTTATATTTTAGGAATAATCATATCTACTTGACGACCACTTTTTCAAACTCGACACAATGTTTTCGGCCCCAAATATTTCGTCCAGGTGCCACACAAGAATTTGGATAAATTGTTTTGTCATGACCAAGCAGATGAGCCAGTCATTATCAGACCACTTTTCAATTTTTGTTTTTCGGCCAAAAATAGTCGGCCTTTGTTTCCGTGCGATGCGCTGTCCCATGTGTCATTCCACATACATTGGACAAGATATCCGCAACGTCGGTATGGCTGTATTCGAAATTGCGTTCTGTATTACTTACAAACGACGAGCAACCAAGACTGTACAATGCACCCGACGATTAGACCGCTGAAAACACGGTTTTGTCATATGCTTGCCTATAATTAAATAACCGAAAATCGTCGTATGTATTTGTTAGAAGCCACAGAGAAATACGAGTCCGTTATTTCATAGTAGCATTCGCTATCTCGCTGTAGCTTGTCGGTGGTTTACAGCAGCGCGAAAATTGGTCAACCAGTTGTTTCTATCCCAGTATTGTTCAAATTATTGTACTATTAAAAGTGAAAATAACGCATAGTTTAGCGAGTATTAATAAGGCGCATATGATACAAATATGTCATACATGTTTTTGTTTGAATACCTGAAACACCTCATTCGTGTCTGGAAAGAAGTATTGAATTTTCACTCGCGGCGGCTTGCAGAATATAGACTTGGGAATAGGTATTATCTATATGTCCACATGGCGATGTTACCACTTCGTGTGTTTATGCGTGCTTATGCCATGCAATATATGTCAACCACTGCTCGAAATAGAGAGGTTTCGCAAAATTAATGGATAGAGTTATGACAACGTTTATGGTACTACGTCATCACATTAGGTCATTACGTCAGCAGGTAATGCACACGGTCTAACTTTACTTGGTGGCACAACGTGCAGGGCATATCAATTCAGCCATCCATCACTTATCAAACATCTGACAACAATCCTTAATTGGGCGATTGCATATAATATTAGTATATGTCTTTTGCTGAAGCTGGTAGATCGTACAAAGCGAAACTCCCACTACGCATGTTCACCCATGCCTTGGCATACATGTATATTCAATTATCAGAATCGTCATTATTTTTGCGAAACGAATGTTGTTGGCCCTACATGAATTGAAGACTATACGAATAGCTAAACGTATTCGTAGTTATATATGTCTGCTGCGCAACGTACGTCCCTATTGTTCTAATCATGCGTTGTGTGTGATGTAATTTAATGACCCAAAGCCAGCTCACATGCGCAATAGGTACTCGAATTCGAATACAGAACTACTAGATTATATTCCTTCGCAGGGAATCCAGTTTTCTCAAAATTTAAATGGCATGATATAATAACGCACAGAAACAACCGGGGATCATATAACAGCCACACGCCATATATACTCACCGAATAGAGCATGGTTTGGAGTTGACGACGCCAATTCATTGCCCCTAGGGAATGATCTAAGTTTGCGACAATAAGTCAACGACAACGCATGTTCTATAATCACTATGCCGTATCGAACAACGTATATTTTATTTTAGTACATCCCTTTTGGGATTTCCCCCGACCTGTTCGAATAGACAAGTCACAATTGATCTGTATTTTAAACCAGTTGGCATATTGGATGGTATACGCATGGACAACAAACACGACGTGTTAATATTTATTTGATTAGCATCAATATACCCACATAAAGTTTTTTTTAAATAACTAAATATATAATGAGTGTCTGGAAAAAATATCGAATTTTCACGAGCGGCTGCAATCATCGAGTGCAAATTCAATATCTTTTTCCATACACGAATGAGATGTTTAAGGTATTCAAACAAACAACTGTAGTTATTCTTTGTAGTGTATACGCCCTATTAAAGGCACGTGCGGCCTTAATTGTCGAAAATATTCATATTTGTTCCAAACATCGTGAACATTAAAACATTAAAACGCATACAGTTCCGTTCATATATACCATGACCATCGCATAAACAGCATGTTATCATAAAGACCTACTATTTTTTACCTAAGCAAGAGCCTGATTTGTGTTACAGAAGACAGTGCAATGCTACTGGTTAATCGCACACAAATGGCATAAACGCTCTTTATTAGTTCCATATCTGGTATTCACCAACAAAGAACGCTCTTTATGTTTACCATCATAATATAAACAAACACCAGAAAAGTTACTTTTTATGCTTTTGTTTACATAACAATGGTCAAACATATGACCATAACATACTGTTTATGCGATTTTTCTTATTTGTATACGGACAAAGTCTATCTACATTTTGATGTTCTTTCTGTTTGTGGCGGTTTTTGACGGGTGGAGATATTTTCACAGGATACCCACCGCCAAGGCCAACCGTGTCTTTAAGGCTTAAAGTTACTTGTTAAATTCTGCAGCGTTTTCAAGTTAATAGTACAATACATGGAAAGCAACACCTGGTTTACCCAAATTCTGACACCGATCAGCTGATAGGAGAAAAAATTATTAAAATTGTAAAAAATTGTTAGGCCAATGCATTCTCTTATATATGCGAGGCGACCTATGGTCGACTCGCATATATAAGAGAATGCATTGGCACAGGGTAAACAAATCCCGACAGCAAACCGCTTTCAATGGATGAATTATTGACGTCATTCGGCAAGCTACAGTGAAATGACGAAAGATACATTGAAATAACGAAATCGTATACCACTGTAACTCCCAGGAGATACATATATAGGACGATTTACGTTTCGGTAATTTTCCTCTATTTTATTGGCAAGCATATGAGTAGAGCTATCAGACAATCAGAAAGTTACGCGATACTGTTGGATTATTATTCAGGTTTAGCCACAAGTAAATTTAAATTGTAACGTTTGTTGCTACTACGATATTGATATGTGGATGCAGTTGCCAGGAAACGTTTTTACCGCGAGAGTACTGCACCAACCATACACGTGTATATATCGGTCTATTGTGTAGGAAATCTGCGACAATTAATAGTCTCTAATTAGACTAAGCTATTCCGATCAACCAAATCCCGTTGTCATACGGCATACATAGCATTGCCAGCTCATATTGGTTATTAGAAAAATAGATTATTCCTTTCGCAACAAGTCTCGTATGCTACAGGTTACAAGTACGTGTTCCTAAACCTCGCTCTTGTCCTGTATGTTTGTGGTCATCTACAAGCTACGTTTGTAGTAAACTAGAACAATTTAAGTTCAATAGATATTTTCCAAATGTCTTACCGCAGCATTGTTTAGAGTCTAAATACCCATATGTCGACTTTCTTCCGTTCAATTGATTGGGCTTAATAGTTCGTGCATCAAATAGGTCGTGAAAAGTTTTAATTTATTTTTCAAATCGGCAGCTTTCTCAATCAGATTCTACTACAAACATGCTCACCAATAGTACGATATCGGTATAGCGTGCGTGATCTCTTATGCACGATCTAGCGTGATTTTTCTGTGCTAGATTGGTTTCCGAAGTGTTGAAACTTGTCAAATTTAAAACAAAGCACGTTGGGCATTCCCGCGTATGTGGATTGACACAAGGAACGTTCAGTATTTTTATATTGTTGTTTATATTTATAGCGTTGTTATATTTATCAGTCTTACAAAACAAGTCTTACAATAAACATATTATGCTGCTTTGCTGTTCAGTCCATCGATTACCATGTCAACAATAGATAGTGCAGAAACACCCTTATATGGGATAAGTTTAATCCACGAATGTAACTACCATTGCTACATGTACTACAGCTACCTTTATTGTGATGTGTCTGATGAAAACCCGGTACTTATATGTGCATGACCGATCGGTGGGATCCTTGAAGTTACACTGTTAGAAAATCTAGTAGAACTTTACGGCATAAAGTGGCGGAAGCTATGACACCGTTGTAAACAGCCGTAAACTTTACGGTAAATCCGTTTATGTAATTAAACGGTAAATTTTGTAAATTCTTACAGTTCATTTTATTATTTCCCCATAAATCTATGTAGGCTCAATACCCCGTATACAATAGCGGTGTTTCTGTTAAAAACGTCAATTTTCCGTAAAGATCACACTCCCCCATAATTGTGATTGATGTTAATTATCTCATAAATTCATTAAACTGTATATGCATGTGAGGGGGTTGAACAGCTATAGGGAGAGACTGTCGAAGCCAACATATTCCAAATCCCGCGATCGGGCATAAACATATTAATAGACATTGACACGAATTCCTAATTGATGGACAATACAATTACGCATGCAATAGGTTAAATTGAGATTAAATGTCATTAAAATGCTCACTAAAATATGACAAGTATGCAAGTTGGTAATTCTAGGTATTTGATCTGTGTTGGATGCTGCTTGATTCATCCAATCTTCCAATATGCTATTTAATCTGAGGCCAACATACAGTACAGCCACTGATATACTGCTACTAGTACATAACAATAGTCAGTATGCCTATACACATGCATGTAAGCTGAATGATGGGGCACGCATTATATCAGAGTACAGAGACCAATTTCTATAAATATCCAAAATCTCTTAAGTGATGCATTTTTAATTCAAATGAAAATGCAATTGTGATATACCATTGAATGATCTATTGACCACATACTAACTGCACCCACATTCTAAAAACATTCATTCCATGTGAGATTTTCACACTTATAACTAACACTAATTTCGACTAATCTAAAACATACGAATCGGGGCTCCCCTGTTAAGACATAAAGGAGCAAACTTATCAGTTATAACTCAAATTTATGTTGAGTAAAACATTTGTGAATTGGCATATTTGTTGTTGGTATGAAATCAGTAGCTTTCACATATATTTGGATTGAAACATTCAAGAGTGGCGACAATAGCAGACTCGGTAATAACTGTGGGATGATTTGGCGACAATCTTCTGAAAGTCACACATATGTCGATAACAACATGATGATGATGCATCGGTCATTCACTCAGTGTAATAGTTGTACTGGTGATACTTGAACAATAGTCAAACCAATGCAATAACGCTAACAGCTTATTGGTGACTGGGTGTAATTGGATCCGTGGTCATCCATCCGTTAATTATACATGTACATAACAATGGTGTCGTTGCCATTAGTTGGTGCATTGCCCGTTTGTATAGCACGACACTATCAGTGAGTCGCAGACATTGTAGAGAGAAACAATGAAGACAACACAGTAACCGACACCGTAACTGGGAGATGACTTCGGACTTGAAATGGCAACAAGAAAGCTCTTGTGAATTATTATGGTATAATCCTCTTGTGCCAGTATATGTGCTTTGAAAGTTCAACAACAACACTCGAGACGAGTAATGTCTACAGGTCTAGTGTGAATCGACTGCGAGAATACAGATCCACTGCACACAATGTGACAATTCCGATGAAAATATCATTTCATTACTACCATCGGCCGGTTTTTCGCACATAAACATCGTTTCCGGTTCACGTAGAAACCGAAATTAGACACTCAACATTATTCCAGCACGATAGTAGTATAATTTCTAAGTCAATTTTTCCCAAACGATCGATTGATTGAGGATTTAATGCCGTTTTGCCGCTTGGCCATATCAGGACCAAGTACAGAATCAGTATTATAAATATCGTAATGGAAGTAACTTTTGGATAAATCAGATAGTGGATTAGATTAAAACAGTGAGCAAGTTACGAATAAAGGCACCCGTGAGTAATGTTTCCACTTGGAGTCAGGAATATAAATTCAAGAACTGACTAGTTTTCAAGCATACTATAAAACTTACAAAAGTAATACAATAATATATAATAATAGCAAATAAATAACACGAAATTACCAAGGTTCATCGAAATATGTAAAGTAGTTTTTAATATAAGATTTTTCATTGATTAGTTATTTACATGTATAATATTTGATGAATTGCGCACGAACCTTTATCAGCACATCAAGCTGACGGGCGGGTGGATGGGACAGAATATGTACTCTTTCACCGACAGCCTAGACATTTGACAATTCTGAGCTTTGAATGGTCGGTTCCTCGGCTCAATTCAAATAATGTTCACACCGACGCTGAATAAATAGCAAGATAGGGCTGCTAAATCAGGCAGGGCATCTTTGCTTCTCCGGGTTTGCGATCATTTATGAAACGATTGATTATTCCTTGGGGTGACTGCTCTATTGAAACTATCTTAGCGATGAATGAAGTTTTTGTTATACATGTAGTCAGTGGTTGACCCGATTGAATGCAAAGCTTGCGAACCCGTGCATAGCTTCTCGAAACCATATTCGTAAATACGGGTGAGACAACAGAACAACCGATGGAACATATCATCGCGCAAATAATAATAAAAATGATAAAAAAAAAAATTAAAATTGTTAAAGGATGTAAGAAAAAAATGATAACAAATGATAACAAATGATAAAATTGTTAAAGAATATAAGAAAAAATGATAAAAATGTCATAGAATGTAAGAAAAAATGATAAAAATTGTTATAGAATGTAACAAAAAATTATCAAAAATGACAAAAAATTGTTAAAGAATGTAAGAGAAATTTATAAAAAATTATAAAAAACATTGTTAGGCCAATGCATTCTCTTATATATGGGAGACGACCTATGGTCGACTCGCATATATAAGAGAATGTAATGGCACAGGGTCTTTAATGTTGCGCCAGTGCTACTCCCGTCATAAAAGTGCTCAACATATATTCGCGCAAATACGCACATAATCGAGCTACAATGTGAAATAGGTACATACTGTGATTATTTGGTTCTGAAATAAGCATATAATAGACTCGTACCCGTTATTCCGTTTTATGCTGCGGGCCATAGTGAAAACACATGTTAAAGAGCGTACACGTGAAAGTCATGAAATGCATTGTCCGCACATGATCTGCTTAGTATTGCCTTATTATGAGTCGATAATGTGACTAACATGGTCTCAATTTCAGCACATTATCGACTGAAATTGAGCGATTCTAAGCAGATTACACGTATCTACCTAAAGCAAATTATATTTTAAGATACATGTAATGTGCGATTTCTGGAGAACAGGCTGGATAGAAATAGCGAATTATAGTGACATAAGAATGCCGGCTGATACAGACCCTGGCTCTTACCCTGGCTCATACGGACTCTGGCTGATACGAACCACCGGCTGATACGGACCATGGCTCTTACAGACCCCGGCTTATACGGACCATGGCTGATTTGGACCTCAATTAAAATATACAGTTGTATTTATATTTTGCTTTATTTAAATAAATTAAAATACTGACAACATACATACTAAAATAACACAACTATTAATACAATGAGGCACAACAAAAGTGTAACAACGTTCCACCAGACGATCATCCTTTATAATGGAGCGTACAGATTGGCGGCTTCTTTCGACAAATCTGCTGGAAGTAATCCTCATTGAAGAGTAGTCTGTCCACAAGAACATCAACTTACCGGTCCTCTCCCTCATTTTCCTCTCCTGTCGTCTACGTATCTTCCCTTCAGAAACCTGCTTCAGATCACTACCGGAATTATAAATGAAATTACGAAAATGTCAATTTATAATCACATAGAAATAATACTGGAACATTCAGGTATAACGGGATCACACGCGTGTGTTTGTTTATACAACGGTAGGATTACCGACCAGACATGAACACGATACACTAAATGTTTTCTCAAACCAGAACATTACCGAAATGCTCACAGTTATACCTTGTGATAAGACAATCATAAGTATATGTTAAATTAGAATGCATCAATATTATTTAGAACTGGGAAGTAAAAACTCAAGCATGAGTTTAGAAAAGTAAAACATAATTAAAATTGCATATTTTAATTGAGGTCCGTACATATATGAGCCGGGGTCCGTAAGAGCCAGGGTCCGAATCAGCTGGTAGTCCGTATGAGCCAGGGTCCGTGTGAGCCAGCGTCCGTAAAGTCAGGGTCCGTATCAGCTGCATACCGTGACGCAATACCCTGTTTATAATTCTTATCAATAGTAGTTTATTGTGTGAATTGTGTCCAGTGAGGTAGATAAACTGCTTAGAATCGACCCATTAATCAATAATGTGCTGAAAATGAGAGAATTTTAGTCACATTATTGACTTATAACGAGGCGATTCTAAGCAGATTGTGTGCGGACAATGACACAAATATGCCAACCCACGACTTTTCAGGTTTACGCTCTTTAACATGTGTTTCCACTATGTGTGTATTTGCGCGAGGATATGTTGAAAATGTGATTAATTGGTTCTGAAATAAGCAGATAATGCATGGACTCATATCCGTTATTCCGTTTTATGCCGCGAGCCAAAGTGAAGCACATTTTAAAGAGCGTAAAACAGACAATTCGTGAGTTGGCTTACATTCTATTTGTGTCATTGTCCGCTCATATTCTGCTTAGTATTGTCTCATTATAAGTCGATAATATGACTAAAATGCCCTAATTTTCAGCACATTATCTACCTCAAAATTTGGCAATTCTAAACATAATATCTACCTAAAACAAATTTAATTTTGAGCAGATAATGTGCGAGTTTTCGGAGAATAACCTGAAAGAAATAACAAGAATTCTAGTGATATGGTGCCCTATTCGTAATTCTTATCAATAGTAGTTTATTGTGTGAGTTGTGTCCAATTACATTCACCTCGCAAAATAAGGAATCTGGTGAGTGGAGAAGCTGATGAGAAAATGTGGACTAAGTTGGTGTCAAATTATATATTGTGATATTTCCTGGATTTGCACATATGAGTAAATGGGACTGAACAAGTTATGCAAACTCGTAATCGGCCCTTATTATTCAAAGATGAATATGCTTCATATTTTACGGTAGCATGTTCTCCCGAAAACCGCACATTATCTGCATATAAAGAACTTGTTTTATGTAGATGAACTGATTATAATCGCCCCCGATTTGAGTCGATAATGTGCTGAAAATGAGAATATTTTAGTCACATTATCGACTCATAATGAGGCGATTGTAAGCTTATTATGCGCTGACAATGACACAAATATACCAACCCACGACTTTCCAGTTGTACGTGCTTTAATATGTGTTTTCACTGTGGCCCGCGCCATAAAACGAAATAATGGCTATGACTGCATTATCTGCTTATTTCAGAATAACATCATCACATTATCTACATATTTCACATTATAGGTAGATTATGAGCGTATTTACGCGAGGATATGGTGTTTACGGATCAATGTGCCACAGCAAATATATACATGGGACGTTAATTGGTCCAAGATTCCGAAAGAATGGGAAGGGTTCATTATTTTTAATTTTGTAATGTACATTCGCTCGCGGCCACTGATTACAGCCGTTGCCTCGATAAACTACCGAGTACATCTGTACACACAACACAGAGGATAATCGATCTTAATGCTGCAGTTAAAAGGTGCACTAGGCTTGTTCCAATCGATTAAACTGTATATGAAAACATTCTATGTATATCGATTGTCCACACGGGGAGTCCACGTGCACACCAGTTGGGAGACATTGCGACTTGAGCTACATGTTTGTCTAAAGAAGATACGGATTGTCGTTTCGATTCACATATTATTTCCAAAGCTTTTCTTAAAGATGCCATGTCCGATTCGACATCATAAAGCCAATATTTGTACGTTTTCTATACCAGCAAATAATTATATTTGACACATGGGCCCATTAATAGAAGGTTGCGATGTCCCAATATCGACTTTACAAAACAGGTAGTTTTAACAGGTTTTGAATGTTTGTTAGCCCAGCAAAAATTCAAAGGATCACCTCTAATAAAGAGTGCCCATGCATCAGTTGTCCAAAACCAATTGTAGATAATAAAGAGCGTTAGCAGTTATAAGCCTTTCTAATATAATTCGAGGTATTATTGGTATGTTTCATATTTATATTTCCTGGTGAGCTGAAAACTCAGGAAATTTTGACTAATTTTGAGTAAAAATGTACGAAGTGACTTTATTTGATGTGAAACTCTACAAATTGAGAATAATCTTGCTCAAAGCAGTAATTGTTTTACGAATATTATTTAAAATTGACAACACACCATCATTCTTATATATTAATTAAATTCAACGACGAAATATATATTAATTGTTTTTATTTTTTCCACGATTCCATGATCAAAATAGCTTGAACAATACATATATTTCTTAAATAAAAGATCGAAAAGATCGAGTGATCTTCTCCTTCACCCCACGGTTTGTTGTTGTTGGAGATATATCACATAGAAAATAGTCATGTCCGAACACGGCAAAAGCGGACATAATGAATTAATGTTATTTCTTTGATTGAATTGATTGGATGGATTATTTGGGGAAGAGCCCACGAGATTTAATATGGGGTGTGAGGGGTGACCCGGTGGGTCCCTTTAATATATGGTTGAGCTGAGCGTGTCATCTGGTGCGCTGAAAGAGGAGCGGGGCCCGTGTTATAATTTTTAAATAGTGTTAGTTGTTTAAAAAACAAAGATAATGGAGTCGTATCCGTTACTTCGCTTTTTAGCGCGGGCCACGGTGAAAACACATGTTAAATAGCTAAAAACCTGGAAAGTCGTGAGTTGGCCTATTTGCGTAGTTGTCCGCACATAATCTGCTTAGAATCGCCTCATTATGTGTCGATGATGTTACTAAATCGCTCTCATTTTCAGTAAATTATCGACTCAAAATGAGGCGATTGTAAGCAGATTATCTACCTAAAACAATTCTGTTATAAGCAGATAATGTGCGGATTAACGGAAGAAAAGGCTGTTAAAAAGACACAGGAGAGTCCTCAGTATAACATATCTATAAGACGCTAAAATCCGCTTTGTTATCCAAGTTGCCGTGCAACATGGTTGTCTATTTGACATCAGTGTTATCGAAATAAGTCAGTATACGATATATTTTGGAATACGAATTAAGCAGTTATGACAGCATGTGTGAAATTATAGCACGAAAGCGAATAGAGTGACACGGACAGGACATAATACAATCTAAATTGCCATGCCATGACGAAAGCAACATATTGGATAACCACATAGCCGTGGAAATACGTATTGGTAAATATACAATTCCTGTGGTAAATATCATTAAATGTACACGGATAATTAAAACAGATCCAGCTGAAGGATTTATTGGTCACTGCATCGCATGTCAATCACAAAGATTTACGTCTTTAAAGTTCGAGAGTTCTCCTTAGAATACATCTAACATTCGGACCAAACATAATAATTTCGGGCACGCAGCACACGAAGTAACGTTTCGCCAGACAGTGTTTGGTAGTTTCATTCGGCATGATGATTCATCATGGAATGTAACGCAGAATCTGAAGTGCACACCCTTGTGGTGTACATACTAGTTACGTTTCCGAATGTTTCAACAATTTCCGTGATAATAAACCATACACGCATTTCGCAATGCATATTATACTGTAAAGAAACACTCATCTCTTAAATAGATTAGCACCCAATCTCACCAGGTAAAAGATACGGTACATCGTACATTTTGTTTAAGACTAATTTTCATGCTGCTAACAACTCAGTTTCTTAGTAGACAGTTTTATTCAAACTCCTTCAGTCGGTACTTTTTAATTGGAATATTCTACCACTAAATGCACAATATTAGTTTTCAGTATGTTGTTGTTTGAAATTATCTTACCAATACCACCCACAGATGTGTGCTAAATATCCGGTTATTAGCATTTGAAGCTGCTATTTGAGCGTTGAACACCCACCCAATGTTGCTATTTGTGGTTGTTTGTGCAGCGGATATATGCAAGATTAAAGAGAGTTGGTAAATGCGGTTATGCGGTTGCAGAATACGTTGACCGTGTTGATGTTGATGTGTATGTAATCTTATAATACTAGAATTTCAATTTTGCGCACAATGTAAATTTCATTAATTTTTTTCCATTTTGGGACAGACATTCTACATATATGTTTACGACTAAACACTGCCAGTGTATATTTCAATTCGTTACAAATTTGGCTTTAATTTGTAAACCTGCCACAGAAATTCAGCATTTCTCGATACCATCTGTCATTTTGGACGCCATGTTGAATTGAGAATTTTCCCCAAAGCTGATTTTAACGGATTTTGTATATGTTGTTCAGCAAACCAGTCCGCGCATTTTGGCAAACACCAACACGTCTTCTTTGCCAATTTATTCCGGGTCTAATGGCCTAACGATCGTATTAGGCGGAAAGTGAAACCTGATAAAATGACTTCAGTGCGTGTAGCGTATCTGGAATCTGCTAGTATTCAGATTTGAGTCTTCATAACCAAATACACGGGTCGCAGACCACTACCCATTTAAAAATCTGATGTCAAACTGGCGTTCAGTTTGACTTTCGGCGTTTGTTCGACGTTCAACTTAGAACAAAATCGACTGAAAAATAGATGTTAGTTTTTTCTCGCGAAAGGTCTTGTTTTAACCCAATGCGTGCTCCCCCTACCCGAATCTGGTCCGAATTCTATCGTTTTCCCCAATTTTCAGACAACCTGTTTGCTAATTCATATATGAGTGACTTATACAGTATTTCACTAAAGCAACAGTGAATAAATAATTGAATATTCACTAAATCACTTGGTCAGTCATGTTCCTGTACTGTAATATTTGAGGAAGAGCATGCACGAATGACGATGGACTCACACGATGAGACTACACAGAATATAAAAAATTGTTGGAATTCATTGTATCTGATTTATTCTTAATTGACGCAGAAATATTATTCGTTGATTCTCGTCCACAAACTCAAAGATCGACATACTGATTAATGCTGGCTGCATATGTGATTCAGTCACTCATGTGCTCTTTTACCGATGAAAACAACATGGTAATTACAATTAAAGTGAGATTATGGCTCTAGTCATAAACTCATTGTATTTTGCACTAACCCATGGCTCAAATTAATCTGTTGCATATAGTTTCTGATGAGTATAAAATGAGATGGTCCCATAAATGACCGGATTTAGTGTACAGTACCCCTTTATACTACACATTATAGCACGAAATTGAGTGAAGCGTGGAGACAATGTCTGAGGTAACATAACATACACCTATCGCATAATGAACTACTACTGATACGAACTACGGACAGCTAATAGTAGTCTACATTGAGTGAAGCGTGGAGACAATGTCTGAGGTAACATAATATACACCTATCGCATAATGAACTATATACTACTGATACGAATTACGAACAGCTAAAAAGTAGTCGTAGTATTTTCGAACGGACCAAAAATCTTTTCGCAGAATTGACGACTATACGAGTCAGTATGTGAGAACATCGTGACATTCTTGACATTCGCAGACAGGTGATGTGGTTCTGTTTGTCTTGAGTATTTTGTACTTAGTTATGTTATCAGATCGTAGGCTCGCATGTCCAACCTTATGTAGATATTCACTATTCAGGCAAATATGATAAGACTAAATATGCACTGGGTTATCACTTTGCAATTGGTTACACATATGTTTGAAGTTAGTGTGTGAACTCTCGAGTGATCTAAACAGGTTTCGAAACAACGGGAACGACTGGCGATTACGCAAAAACAGTTTACTGTCGGTAGCTAACAGACACATTTCGCATACTGAACGACGACAAATAATTATTACGAATTGGGTAATACATGTACGTCACTGTTCTTTATATTCGTTGTCGTTTTCCCTATTCGTTGTTACGATTACAGGTTCGTATTTTCAACAAAACTCATAAATACATGATATAGTATAATAAGTTCGCGATCGTTTCACAGCTCCCCAATGTGGGATATTACCCTGAGATTATATCATTCAATTTTGATCGCCATGTGGCCTTACTTGTTATCTAATAGTGACAATCAAACTATTCGTCGTCGTGAAACACAAGACGCTTGCGAAACACATAGCGCTACGCTATGACCTGATAACAGCAACATTAAGTACAAAATAATCACGACAGGCTGTCCCGCAATCTCCTTACTGCGAGCCGAAAGCACGATTGTCTCACAAACGGACTCGTTGTCAATTCTCAACAGACTCTCAAAACCCGCAAATTATCTGCTTATAATATAATTTGTTTTACGTAGACAATGTGCTTGTAATGGCCTAATTTTGAGTCGATAAAAATGTGCTGAAAATGATATCGTTTTAGTCACACTATCGACTCATGAGGCGATTCTATGCAGATTATGCGCTGACAATGACACAAAGAAACCAACTCACGACTGTTCAGGTGTACGCTCTCTAACACGTGTTTTCACTGCGGCCCGCGCCATAAAACAAAATATCATGTTTGCGTCGATTATCTCCTTATTTCCGAATAAAATAATCACATTATGTACCTATTACACGTTAAAGGTCGATTATGTGCGTATTTGCGCGAAGATATGTTGCAAAAGAAGCTTTGGCAATCGACGTTAAATATATATAGTGGCATGGCAATAGCGCATTGATTGGAAAAATATCTCCGAAAATCATGGAGCGGCCCATAATTGTACGGTTTAATATAACCGTTTCGTGATGTCTGTCATTTTAATGGCACACCCTCAACTAAAGTCATTCCAAGTTGCTGAACCGGGAAAGTATATGTCACGGAAGACATGACTAAAAGCTACTGAGTCGCCCGTACCAATCAGACAGCATAGACAACTCTTGGATCATTAATGCTAAGCTTTTCGTGAAACCAAAGGGAGGGGAAGTGTCAAGGTTCCGCACCTCGGGATAGAATAATGGCTGAATGTTCCAATCCTGACGGTGCATGTATGACTATTTTCCACAAACGATGTTGAGACACTTTTTGGGGGAATTGGTTCTGTTTTGGGGGAAACTTATTTCATATTCTCAGCAATTATATACAGTGTACAATCGTGCCGGCATGATCTTGCAATCACCTCGGTCGATATATATAGCCGATGAATTTGGATTAAGAACAGTTATATCAAATGTGATCAGCTACATGCTTGTCTGCTAATTTTTGATAATGATAAAACACATGATAGCAACGTGCTAATTACTTTCATGTGTATCTTCGCTGACTTTTCATTTCATACTTTAATGACTAAAACAAAATCATTAACGTTATTTCTACTTTAAAGGGGTCTGCCCTTTTGTGGGGATGTCTCATTTCATGCTTGACAGAATGTGTGCGGCGGGTGAGTGTGTTGGGGCCGTGGATTGGTAAGTGGTGCGCTCGTGTTCTCTATGAGCGGTGCAGGCGGCATGGTGATTGTAGTGAGGATGTGTTTTTGACTCGAGTCATAAACTCGTTTTATTTAGTTGCCATCTTGTTTGAGTCGTTCGCGAGGCGCATGTGTGCGTTCTACGCTGGTCCGTAGCTCGGGTTAGTTCGTTTGTTGCATGTGTTCTGATGGGCGTGGGGGTGGTCCCATGGGTTGCCGGATTCGGGGTTCAGTCCCCCTTTAATAAATTGCCATAACACTGATAACGATGACGAAATTGCTCCAACATGATTGAAGAGGAACAACTCTATTACTCGAGAGTAATTGAAATAGGATTTTCCACAATCGTGTATTATTTCAATTGAAGAGGAACAACTCTATCATGCTTCTATAAATTTGACACCAGTCATATTCAAGAATCCAATGCTAACCCTATGGAAATAGCCGATGCAACCGTATTGTTAGTAGGAGTCCGCATAGCGGGAGCCACGGGAATCGTTTGCATGAGTCTAGCTAACATTATGAAACGTTTAGGTGAAACAAACTTGTCATCATTCACATATTAATTTTTCAACACTCCGACTTGCAGAAGTTTGAGCATATTTTTCACCGCCATTACTCAGTGACCATGCACTGTAATTATACCTAATTCTTGAATATATATGTCGACCACTTCCACTTCATTCAAATTTCAAATACTTAATTATTAGCATAGATAATTTCATGTATCAAAGCGTGAGCGTAATAACTCGCAATTCATAACAAATGACCGCCTCATAATGCCAGTGCCTACTGTGCCTTATTGGCGATGAGCATACGGAAAATTCTTTCTTTAATATTCATTTTATTTGCACATAATATTTTATACGTTGTATATCCACAATGCACATAATTCCAGTTATGACAGTCGGCCGAACCAGCTAGTGTACAAGAAAATTTCAATTACAATTAACTTTCAAAGAAAAAAACTCATTAAAGATGAACTACATTTGTTTTGCCATATTAAACGGAATCTCAGTGGGAACTATAATTTATCATGTTAACTGATATTTCTTTGGATGAGATCCAGAATAAGGAGGAATTCAATCAATATTTTATCACAACAACTAATAGATGAGGAAAATGAAACTATTCTCCAATCAATTAGAAAATTGTAATTATTATTCTCCTATGGAATTTCAGACTAATTTCTCAGGAGATCAGGCAAACCATCCCGCCTTCAGTTTATATTGTCAAAGTCTCAATGCCAATTGGGACAGTTTCCAGCAACTTTTACACGAAATGCGAGGAAGTGGAACTCACTTTATTGTTAACGCCCTCAAGAGATATTTAGAATTCGAGATAGTGAGACATATGAAATGGCTGGTTATCACCCTCCCATATATAAATGTATACCATGTGGAGATGATGGAAGATGGGGTGTTGGGTTATTCGTTAGAGCTGATTCGAAATTCATCATTAGAGATGACCTAACTGTTTTCAATCCTCATGTATTTGAATCTATAGTAGTATAAATATTTACTGGGAAGAATAAGATATTTGTGTGTGCTTCGGTTTATCGAAAAAATGGAAGGCCTTGCGAATTCCATGAGATCATGGGGGGAAATGGTACTGATTTTAGGTGACTTTAATATTTACTCACTAAAAGTAGACTCACATTTGAAGACAAATGAATTGATTAATAATATGTATGCAGATGACTTTCAGCCAGTAATTATTAAACCCACGAGAGTTGCCGGACAATCGGCAACATTTATTGATAATATTTATAGTAACTAAGAGAACAAAACTGGAAGCCGGAATAATAATCATCAACGATGTTTCCGACCATATTGGTACATTTTATCGAGAGATAATTAAGATTTTTGGCATTTACCGGAGCAGAAAATAAGAAGGCAATTCTCAAAAACAAGTATGGTCTTATTTAAAAGAAAAATGATAGCAACCGACTTTTCCTCGGTCTTGCTAGAACTTGACCCGAATTTAGCATATGCAAGATTATGCAAATTTTCATAAGAAGATTCGTTCCAGCGTATTTCTCAATCCCGTAATAAAAACATATTAAGAAGCACGAATGGATGGCAGATGGTCTATTAGAGTCATCATAAAGGAAACAGCCCTTATACAAAAGATTTTTGAAATCGCCTACCACTGTCAATAAAGATAGATATAAAAGAATATTGTAAATAATTTAACAAAATTATGCGCTCATGCAATTCTTCATATTACAAACGAATTATGGACGAAAATAAACACAACGTTAAAAAATCGTGGAAGATCTTAAACTCAATCTTCAAACGGGAAAACTAACAAACCATGCCGACCATATTATCTAAAGACGGAACCAATCTATTATTTGGTTTATTGATATGTTGGGTAAGATAATCACCTATACTGTTCTCAGTGGTATAGTCATGAGTTGACAGAAGCTTCGCGAGTGCATAAGACCTCCGTCTAACGTCGTCGGTGTCACCAGCACACATACTACCTGGATACCAGTAGGTAATTATTACATCTACTTCTGCATGTACTGGTTTGGATTGTGGCTATGGGGATATATGGGACACCCTTCCTACGTAACTCATAGGCCGGATTCGTCATCTCAGGTTTAAACCTGGTCTACGTAAACCTCTAGGTTTAAACCGCCGTGAGTCAGCAAAATCAGAGGTTTAAACCCGAGACCGCAGGTCTAAGTGACGCATTCGTCATCTCTGGTTTAAACCTGGTCTAGCCAGACCAGTGGTTTAGCAGTAGTGTCTCTGTGTCGTCGAGATAAATAATCCCACGTTCCCAATGCGAACCGCCTCGTTTTATTGATTGCGAAAATCAATAATTACGTCAGCGAGCATATTTTGATTGGAAATGTATAAGCGAGAAGCACTCACACCTATGCAGCGTGTGGGGATAAGTTTTTGTCAATTTCGTTAATTGTTTTGCGTTTTATAAGCTTAAACCGGCAACTAAACCATCTAATTCGATGGTCCAGCTAAACCAGCTTTACCGAGGCTAAACTTGAGATGACGAATCCGTCTTTTCTTCGTCGCGGTTTAGAATTGTCAAACAATCAGTCAAAGGGTGGAGCTGTAAATAATCTCGAGTGAGGGCGTGTCTAAGTGACGACTGCTGACTGGACCAGGTGTTATCATGTCACAGTTGATTCATTCGCACGCGAGCTTTGCTCAGATATGGACATCTTCCTTCAATATGATTTTTCCAACTATCTTTTGTTTTTATTAATGTTGTTTATTAGGTATCATGCTACGAATTCATTTGAAAGGTTCAACGTTTTAATTTTGACACCGAGACGATGCTACTGCATGACCAGATATGCTATACACATAGTTTGCGATCCTAAACTTATATTGCTATATGTGTCAAATTTGATAACTTATTTTGATGTAGATCATGCCACAAAGCTCTACTCTGGCTACGCCCATAACTGTCCTTAATATTCCACAGTTCAAAATCTGGGAACTTTTTGATTTTCTGCATGACGGGAAATTTATGACATTGAAAAAAAGCAACGCATGTAATATATTTCTTTATTAAAAGCTGTCCTTCTTCGTGCTTGCCCACTTCCAACAGTTCAGATGCCGCTTCTGGTGTGCAATCATAAGCACATTGCCTTTACTTGACTGACTTTTGGTCCAGGGTTGATTCGATTTTGGAACCTTTATTCTGCGTCAGAGGGCAGGCCCATTTGTGCGACAGGGGCCTGCGACACCTTTGCGCACATGATGATCATTTGAACATTTTAATTTAAAACAAAAATTTATTTATATTTAAAACAAACAAATATTAATTTAAATTCAAAATTTTATTTCTTGTTAGATTCCTTACCTAATTTAACAACACAATTTGTTCATTTTTTTAAAATAAAATTTTTCTTATTTTTAAATCAAAATGTTTTAAACCTAACGCCGTTATACCATCCGAGTCACCACACCTAATTTGGTTAAATTCGGTCCAGGGGTATGGGAGAACAGTTGCGAACAGACAAACGGACATAGAGATAGACAGGTGCTATACCCTTTAATATATACATATATACATGTAAATACACCAAATTTAGTTTTTGCGGGTAAAGCATCTTGCAAAAAATTCAATCACAAACAAAGTGATGAACAGCGCGTGAAACTCGTGTTGAGAGATATGGCCTTTGTCAGATTGATTTAAACCCAGAATATGATCAGATTAATGGCCCATGAGCGATACTTGGATGAATAAATCCATTGAGCGTGCACGCGTTCGTGATAATTTATGACGTGTCAATAACTATTGTATCGGCCTGTCTTTTGGTCCGATTGGTAAGAGTGTAGTTTGACTGCATGCTCATATCGCCGAATCGAGTTGTCAGTTAGCTGGCAACTGAACGTCAAAAACGCCTACTTAGACCAGGTTTGACTGGACCGCCAATGTAGGTTTAAACCAGGTTTAAACTCGGAGGTTTAAACCGGAGATGACGAATCCGGCCATATAGTTCGATCCATTGGCGGCCATTGATACACTAACATCAACAATTTGAACTGTAGATCCGCTGTTGAATTCTCAAATATGAACATATCGTGCCTTGAATTGGTGAAACCCGTTTGGTGCGTCTGATTCCAAAGACTCCATATGTCATGTAGCTGATCACCAATATGTGATAAAAGTTGGTGGATCGGGCTTCTTATATTCACTTAACAACCTTAATGAGGGGACAAAACACGAGAAAGTGGATGACTCAAATCCCGAAGATTATATGTATATAGAGTTATCCCTCTTATTAGCTCATTCGTTTGAATATAAAAAGCATTATTGGACATAACGTACCATAGAGTTAAAAAGTTGAGGATGGTTTATGAAGAAAGATGAAGGATTCGGTTGAACAGGATGTATGTGTTTAATTGGTGCAGGAATAGCCGATAACTGCCATTGAAAAAACGAGTAAAGAAAATATAATCATTGTTCATTCTTAAAGGTACGGTTGGCCTTGGCGGTGGGTATCCTGTGAAAATATTTCCACCCATCAAAAACCGCCACAAACAGAAAGAACATCAAAATGTAGACAGACTTTGTCCGTATACAAATGCGAAATATCGCATAAACAGTATCTTATTGTCATTTATTTGACCATTGTTATGTAAACAAAAGCATAAGAAGTTACTTTTCTGGTGTTTGTTTATATTATGATGGTAAACATAAAGAGCGTTCTTTGTTGCTGAATTCCTGATATGGAACTAATAAAGAGCGTTTATATCATTTGTGTGTGATTAGCCAGTGACACTGTGCTGTCTTCTGTAACACAATCAGGCTCTTGCTTATGTAAAATATAGTAAATCCTTATGATAGCATGCTGTTTACGACATGGTCATGGTATATATGAACGAAACTGTATGCGTTTTAATGTTTTTCTGTTTACGGTGTTTGGAACAAATATGAATATTTTCGACTATTAAGGCCAACCGTGCCTTTAAGAGCTCTTCCCAAACGATATTCACAGATTTCAGAAGGAATAATATTGCCTTGGAAATTGGATATGTAACATTTATAGAACTCAAGCCAAAGAATGTTCGAACATTGAGGGCATCCGACCGTTTAGTGTGCTGTTGTCCAAAATTATCAAATGCAAACTACTCCTCAATTCACTGAACCAATTATGGTGTAAACATGGTTTAACTCGGAAACAATTCAGAAATGAAAGAAAGGCACCTTATTTGACTTTGTGTGCGTACGTGTGCCATATGGATGATTTGGTTCCCGAAAGTTTCAGCTCTCCCCAAACGATACATGCGATTTTTAACTTGGAACATTACAAAAAGCGGATGCCAAACGATACAGGCGAATTTTCACTGTTTTGTGGGACACCCCACCCGAAAGCATGTACACTGTTGAACCCACCATCAACTGAATGGATATATCAGCCGATAGTATGTGCACATGGCTATTACATCAGGAAACCATGGACACTTTACAAAAAGCGGCTGGTAAAATAACAAATTGAGAGATTTCAGGACTCCCTACCCTATTTGAAGACTTGAACACACCATGAACTGGAGTTATATCCTCTCGATATTAACTGAGGGTGAGGCCAAAGGTTCTTTCGACAAGGACATACACAAATTGAGTGATGATTTGTTTCCGAAAGCCTTGGTACTTTACAACAAGCTGTTAGAAATAAAGGTGACTTTTCAGTTTTATGGACCCCTTCCCCATTTGAAGTCTTGAACAAACCACGAACTGACGGGATATGCTCTGAATAGCAACCGAAGTTGTGAAAATGACACATTCCATCTGTAAATATAGGATTTATAAGTATGGGTTGGTTTCCGACAGCCTGCGAGTGACACGGTTGGCAGATAGGAAACTTCCGTTTTCGCAAAGTGTTTTGTGACAATCTATACCCTCTTTGAAGTCTTGAACATACCATGAAATTCAGGGATATGCATGCTCTCATTTTAACTGAGGGTGTTGACAAAGGGTAGTTCTGTCAGGAAGTACACAACTTAAATGGATGGGTCGGTTCCAGAAATCATGTGACACTTTACAATAATTGGCAAATACGATTGGTGAATTTTCACTGTTTTTGGTACCCCACGACTGAAAGGATGTGCTCACAGTTTTTTTTTCGAATTTCGATCAGGACATATACAAATAATCTGGATTGCCTCGTTGCGGAAAGCCTTGGACACCTTACAAACATCAGAAGGGAAATAATGCACAAGTAGGGACCAAGGTGTTCGAAAAAATCGAAAGATCTCTCCTACACCTTGCTATTTTTGTTTGATGTTCAGGTTGATTGGTTTTGCCTATAAAGACAGCCGATCATCATATCCGACCGCGGCAAGTCTAATGGTGATAGCTTTAAAAGGCACGGGTGGCCTTTTTTTGTAGGTTATAATTTAGAAATAGCAGTTACCAAATTATGAACATTTCCTCAAGGATATATTAATGGTCTAGTATAATGATAGTATGAATATGATATTATCCATAAAACACACTTTGTGTGAGAGACAATGCAGTCATAATGTTTTTCGTGATAAGCAATTTGGTTTCTTTACCAACAGTGACGAAGTTATTCGAAGGTTTCCGGAAATTTTCGCGAATCTTCCGCATAAATGACAACCACGTGTTCGCACAACAACATTGGCTGTACGCTGTTTACGATTTATCCTTCACATGTCAGATTTATCATAATCTCAAATGCAATCGCAACGTAGCGACAAAAATGCATAAAAACATGCAGAAAGAAGGAATTATAGAATGAATCTCCTTATTTAGATGCGCGTGCGTATATTCCTTATGTGGTGTGTGAAGTAAATACGAACTGGATTAGTAAAATGTAATCTCTTTAAAAAAAAACAATATTAGTCAGGGACGGTATATGTATATGTTTTCTGTCTGATCATTTCCAAATCATGCAGTAGTATAGTACAGTATCTTGGCGGTCGGCTCTAAAGTGTGTGTGAATGAAATGTTATACATATGACGCAACAGGTTCCGAATTGCTACATTACTCTCTCCCAAACCGGCGGCAAAATTATGATCGAACATACAATCAGTTCATTACGCGCGCCGCGTGTATACTAATGAAGAGATTCCTGTTTCGCCTGGGCGCATGGGGGTTATTTATAGAAATTGGAATTTTTGGGACGATTAAAAGTCGAACTACGAACCGGAGGCCGAGTCCGGTAAAAGGTGTAGTTGGGAATTTCAATTTCGTTTATTGTCGTTAACATTTTGGTTTGTTATAAGCTATGCCAATTACAAATAAAAGAAATGAAAAAGATAACTTGTAAGTCTTATATTTCAACTTTTATAGACATGTTTCGTTCTGCAGCCCACTGGGGGTTGTTGTCGGAGACGACCGAGTCGGCCACCGAGTCGGCCGCCGGTTCGTTAATTAGGTGCTGGTTGTTATTGTTATTGTAACGGAATTCTGAGTTGGTCATTCGCGAAACCAATATATTTTATATTCTATAATTACAATCATGGGTATATAATATATTATCTTGAGTGCGTTACCATTTCTGACTCTGGTTTTCTTGTTGTGTGATGTATTTTAAACTCGCTTATCGTGTGATCGGTTCTTCGGTACAAGCGTGGTGGTAACTCAGCGGGAAATCTATTAAATTTCTTCTAAGCGCGGACAGCGTTTGACAGTTACATGAGTTATGTAACACATGTGTCGATCAGTTAGCAACCACCGGTTGTTAAAATTTTCAATGACGCAGATGTAGTCGGAATAAAACTTAAAGTTGATAGATTTTGCGTATTTTAGAATATATGTGCCGTAAATGTCACATATATTCGATACAGGGAAATAAATGACATCGCCATACATGTAAACCTCACTGAGAACTGAGTCAACTGACACTGCATGGGTGTGAACCGGCACCGTGCCATAGCCTGCCCAAGTGCGACTTCATTAAAGACGAATCAGTTGTGACCCGACCGTGCTCCCATCGCTCAGAGGAACAACACAGAAGACACATAAGAGTCACAATTGATCTAACTAACATTATTATTGATTTATTGGGAGTCATGCTGTGAGGGCGGATCGATAGTCTATGGTGGATCGAAATAGGTGTTCGGTCAGGTCAGCATCTACTCTCGTATCCGATCGAGCAACACCGCGCTTTTTCAGAAGAAAATAAGCATGCCATAATCGAGAAGTAGCTGTGATCATTAAGCGCATACGTCACTTCATCATTGATGTGTGATAGGTGAAGTAATATCATATTGGCGGACGGCAGCTTTTCAACATGAACTGGTGAACCCCAAACATGTCCTTTCTTATCTTTACAAGAAGTGACATCCACTTAGTATATGTTCTACGATATATTTGTATGACAGTTCACAGACAGAGAAGCTCATAATGAACTTATATGACGGGACTGCAATGAGCTCATACTGGCATTATGTAGATGTGAAATAAGCCTGTTCTTCTTCTTCTTGAATTCCCAGCGGTAATTTTTCGCTGAACCTCCGTATTGGAGTGATATTAATTTCTAATTTCCGATTGACATGATTGAGTGTATTCAAATTGTTAGTAGAACAAATTAACTCAGTCTGCTGTGATCCTTTCTCAAAGATAAGGATCTTTGTTGATGAAGATCCATGATATAAATTCTGCTCCAATATTCGATCTTCTCCAACAGTGAGTAGTCCAATTGAAGAATATCAGAGATATTGTCACAGGAGAAGTCCAGGATGAATTGAGCGAGGACTGTTCCTGTGACAATATCTCTTGATATTCTTCAATTGGACTACTCACTGTTGGAGAAGATCGAATATGCGGTATGTATCTAAACGCTGACTATTTCAATATGAAATAAACCCGTATAGTATGGTGCTTATTCACGAGCACAAGCTGAGAAATGAGTTAATATGTTAATACATATATATAGGTCAAATAGGAACCTATTTGCACGAGGATATGTTGCAGAGTAAGTGGTTGCTTTGAGTACACTTGATAATATGTGATATGATCGCCTGTTGTTTTTAGCATTTTCTATATAGGTCCCAGGAAAGTGAGACTTGGCAGGGTCAGTTATTATTCTTGATTTCCACCCGAATGCGTCTGCGTTATGAATACTACATCTGACTCGTCTTTCCAGGACAATTTTGGAATGAATGTAACATACTTGACATACTCAGTGATGGCATGGTCATGTCGTGTTTCTCAAGAATTGAGATACTATCGCATAACATTTACGGATGTTTGTCCTGCAGTGGTGTGTGGGTTCACCAATAAGGCGTCTGAGAAAGACGTTTTTGCAGTCCTTTCTCCTGGGAAGACGACACAAGTCACCGAACAGAAAGCTTCCTTGTTTCAATGGCTGACTCCAGAGACGATGTTCCAAACAAACCAAGCACACAAACTATAACCAGAAGCGATGAATTCGTTCCAGTTTTGTGTAAACAATATTTATTTAAAAAATCAAACATATCACACAAACACAATACAAATGTACATGTAGATACATAGATTTAGGAAGAGGACTGGACAACAAGTAAAATGCTTTTTTAAAGTCCTCTCCTCTTGGAACAAGTGACAGAAATATCAGCAGACGGGATATATAGTATTGTTTGATTGGAATGTGTTCGTTCCAGTTTGGTTTCATTACAAGTTGATGTAATATATAAAGTTCCCACCCATATATGCCACATGAATGAGAGAACACTAGACTTGTAAATCGTCAAGGAGCTTATGGGTGTGATCTCACCAGCGTATAGCCTGTCCACCATTGCTGAACATTAGGAATGTTGAACGAAGTTTCAAGCATATGGGATATCTGAGTGTGTTTCGGCGCTTAGTTTCCTCCAGAAGTATTACAATATGGACGATCCCATCTGAATCTAGAACATGAACATTGTTAATTAATTGAGATCGCGTATAAGCTGGGTTGTGTGGTTTTCCGTCGAATACGATAACTTTACATTTCTGTTGATTATAGATAAACCGCCATGTTCTACTGTGTGACATAGTACATAACTCACATAGTTTTGGAGGCCATACGATGGGAGAACGTATGGTCCTTCATCGGCTTGGTTCAATGGCGAGCAATTTCTTAGGTGTAGCATAAAGCTAAAGCCTGACAGCTCAATTGAAGCAAAGCATCAATGAATATTGCATAAATTATCGGCAAAACGGTACCTCCTTATCTATGGCTTTGTTTTATATCTATTGTTCTCAGAAAATGTTTGGATCATTTAGAAAAGTATGTGTTGTCGTTTAACAAAATATTTTAATTGCTCAAACAAAAAGGTGTTTTGGGGAGCGGTAGATCAAATCCAATATCTCGCAAACCGTTCAAAATATGATTAGCAGATTACTACTAGTTTGGCATGATCGCGATATTCGTTTGAATGATAACGTTCAAAACACAATATTTCCGTGAAAAAGAGCGATTTTCATGGATGGCAGGAAAACGCATCTTAACTAACAGTTTTTTTTTCATTTTAAGTAGAGATATGGTATGGTGTAGTAATTTCAACACGAAATTGTTTTCACAAATTAGTTAGGAATTAGCCATATGGCTCGCTTTACCAAAATCGCGAATGTCTGAAAAAAGTTACTGATCATTGATTTGACTATAGCCACCAGTAATTCCTTTATATTTTTCTAACATTTTAGTGAATCATATATATATATATTTTTAAGTCGGTTACAACTTGCTCTAACATGGATAGGGTATCTCGAAAACTCCCACTCGTTGTTGATTTGGTCGCTGCACTATGTATGCTGCCAACAACCCACTTCACTGGATCGGATTGGAGTCTTGTGCGTGGTCCAAAAATTAGAGGGTCCATACAGCTAAATCACTATCTAATATATGTAGCATCCACAATATATAATCAACGCCTTCTGTCGCTGGCCTTCCTCGGTGACAGAAGAATAGATGCCTCGTTCGCGTCACATCTAAAAATAGAATCTTTGGGTCTAAAATTGGTTGTACTAAAATATTCCCAAAACTTCCAAAATATCAAAACCCAAAAAAAAATTCAAAACTTCCAAAATTTATTTTTCCAAAAAATTTCAAAATCCCAAAACTTCCAAAAAATTTTAAAACCCCAAAATTTCAAAAGAAAAAATTTCAAAACCCTCAAAATTATTTCTCTAAAAAAAAAAGTTTAAATAAAAAATTTATAACGAGTTTTCGGTTTCTGATAATCTCGATATTAAAAAATGTCGAATGTTAAATTATTTGCGTGTAATATCTTTCGTTATTTTTTTTGTTCAAATATTTTTCATGAAATTATTAATCGATGTTTAGAAATAGCTTTATTGGACATTGTGACCATCGATATGAATGCATACATTCCAGTGTTTATCGGACGCAGTTCATATAATTGTCATACCTGAAAATAGACACCATTACTTTTACATAAATAATAAAGAGCGTTTATTCTTTACACTCTCTATCCCATATGACAGGTGTGTATTATCGTGAATTATTGGAAGTATTGAGATGTACTATCTTGAATCACGAGTGGACGAAAATGGTAATGTGAAATTACAACCCTCCAGAATGAATTGTCATATTCGCTGTACACGCAATCACACACGCGACATTGGTGGTAACAATGTGTCTTTCACACCTTTGCTTTACCAAATGAATTCTATTATTTCCCCGGTCACAGTTATATGCTATTCAGAAAACATATCGATTTAATGTCTGAACAAACGGGTTAGTATCAATTAAGGTTGATAAACTGTGTCATTCACACGATAATTAGTTATCCAAAACATGCATACATCCAGGACACTCAATTATAGAAATTGCTTCGGTGTCATTGTTATAACAACATTACGTAATAACCCGATGCCTGCAATGTATTATTTATAATAATTGGACTCATTGATCTCACGTAAATAATACTCTTAGTTGTTCCAATAAAATAGTTATCAAATTCGATCACCAATAGATTTGACTGTGGAATGTAATGACCTTTAACTTATTTATCGATCTAAAGGGACACTCATTATGAATGAATGTTAACAATACAAGCGCACGGATGAAGAGCGTTGAACATATAAAAAATTACTACACGAATGAATTGAACCTTGAAATTTATATTTCACATCTTACCAACAACAGCTACAGACATAATCATAGTGTTATACTGTCTTGCATGTACACACGCTATGACATCATTAAAGGCGGACAATCCACTCATGGTGTGACAACAGATACAGACATAGGCATAGTGTTATACAATCTTCTATGTACCCATGCGATGACACCATTAAAGTACATTGGATGTTAGGTCTATGACTCTTGAGTATGCACCAATCAATGAGCAAATGAGCAATAAAAATGAGCAAATGAGCAAGAAAGTGAGCAAATGAGCAAGAAAATGAGCAAATGAGCAAGAAAATGAGCAAATGAGCAAGAAAATGAGCAAATGAGCATAAAAATGAGCAAATGAGCAAGAAAATGAGCAAATGAGCAAGAAAATGAGCAAATGAGCAATAAAAATGAGCAAATGAGCAAAAAAATGAGCAAATGAGCAAGAAAATGAGCAAATGAGCAATAAAAATGAGCAAATGAGCAAATAAATGAGCAAATGAGCAATAAAAATGAGCAAATGAGCAAATAAATGAGCAAATGAGCAAAAAAAATGAGCAAATGAGCAATAAAATGAGCAAATGAGCAATAAAAATGAGCAAAAAAGCAAGAAAATGAGCAAATGAGCAAGAAAATGAGCAAATGAGCAATAAAAATGAGCAAATGAGCAAAAAAATGAGCAAATGAGCAAGAAAATGAGCAAAATGAGCAAGAAAATGAGCAAATGAGCAATACAAATGAGCAAATGAGCAATACAAATGAGCAAATGAGCAAGTGATCATGTCGATAATAAAAAGCAGCATTTTATAGATCGAAAAGAAATTTTGTCAGAATATTGTCATCAACTCAATCAAGATCTCAACGAAACACATTATTGACATCGATAACTATCACGGTGCATTGGCATTCATGGCCAGAAAAATTTAATTCATGTGTCTACAATACAACCTACCTATCCAAATGTCAATGCAATTATGAGTGATTTCAATATGAGTACTCTATTATATAGATATATGTAACCTGGTGACATGATGAAATCGATTGTGATACAAAGCTAAAGTACCGCCCATAGGGCAGATACATAGCTAAAGTACCGCTCATAGAGCAGAAGCTAAAATACCGCTCTAACGTTGTCTGAATCTACAGCCCCTTCATTATTATATCCGTGTTTGGTCAGTTTGACCATTTTCTTCATGATCATGTTATGTATGGGTGATGTTTTCATTCGATGCTGGTATTCTATTAATCGTTCGTAACTTTTGAGAAAGAGGAACAACAACAATAACAACAACAACAACAACAACCGCCGCCGTAGCGTGACGAGCAAAATGTGATGTTTACACACTTAAGCTCTGGATAAACAATACATATCGCATCTACAGCAGTCTACTTCATTGTGAATTAAGTCACTCTGGGTTAGTTGACTACATGCATGCACACACAACACAGCCGAGGGTTATTGTAATGTAATGAAAATGTCACACCGAGGTACGCCATCTTGATTGCTTTCAAAAAATAGTGCAACTTACCTGTTGGTAATTACTCATACGAATGAAGAGCGTTTAACTGATACGAAATTACTACACGAATGAACTGAGTCTTGACATTTATATTTCACATCTTTCTTAAATGTTCCAACACATACATTAAATATTGTCAGCTTATCGTCTGATGAGCAAATCCGATGTTTACATACTTAAACTGAGGTATGATTGTATTATGTGTACATGTATATATATGGTCATAGCGTGACGAGCAAAATGTGATGTTTACACACTTAAGCTCTGGATAAACAATACATATCGTATCTGCAGCAGTCTACTTCATTGTGAACTAAGTCACTCTGGGTTAGTTGACTACATGCATGCACACACAACACAGCCGAGGGTTATTGTAATTTAATGAAAATTTTACACCGAGGAACGCCACCGTGATTGCTTTCAAAAATAGTACAACTTCTCGTTGGTAATTACTCATACGAACGAAGAGCGTTTAACTTATACGAAATTACTACACGAATAAATTGAGCCTTGAAATCTATATTTCACATCTTCCTTAAATGTCTCGACATATACAGACATATGCACATTTTTATGCTCGTCCCGTCTGATGAGTAACTCAGATGTTTACATATTTAAGCTCAGGTATGACTCAAATTGTATCAATGGTACATATATGTGCATCTTATCGCGTGGCGATTAAAATGTGATGTTTACACACTTAAGCTCTGAATAAACTATACATATCGCATCTGAATGAATTTCTGGAATGTACGTTAGCCATGCGTTCACAGACACTGGAATACAATAGTCACTGTCTATAGAGAAGTATGACCTTGTACGTAAATAGTAAAGCGCGTTATCGAGTCTATTCATTCTCAATAATAGATGGTCATTTAGTCAAAACAGTATGGTGTCATTTATCCCCCACATATTGGAGCCACACATTACTTGATGTTCACTTATACAGTTGTATGTCAATTATCAGTGGAGTGTCAGTGTACTTCATTGTGAATTAAATCACTCTGGGTTATTTGACTGTAAACTATAAACCTGTTACACCACAGCCGAGGGTTATTGTAATTTAATGAAAATGTCACACCGAGGTACGCCATCTTGATTGCTTTCAAAAATAGTGCAACTTACCTGTTGGTAATTACTCATACGAATGAAGAGCGTTTAACTGATACGAAATTACTACACGAATAAACTGAGTCTTGACATTTATATTTCACATCTTTCTTAAATGTTCCAACACATACATACATAGACATAGTGTTATACAGTCTTATATGTACACACGCTACGACACCATTAAAGGTGGGCGTTACACTCACGATGTGACAACATATACAGACATAGGCATAGTGTTATACAGTCTTCTATGTACCAACGCTATGACATAATTAAAGGGGACAATGCACGCACGGTTTGGAATGTTAAAGTGACACGAGGTAAGGGACGTTATGTAATATTGGTGTGTGAATATTAAAGGAGCACAATGCGCTCTAAAGGGACACAAGACACTCATTATGAATGAATGTTAACAATACACACGCAGTGGGTGAAAGTTAAAAAGACACAGAACAATATTAATGTACCATTTATGTATCGTTTCTCGCTCTACAATCCCCCCTCCCCACTTATAGATATATAACGAAGACGAGAATAACATGTTGATGAAGTTTATTGAAATTTAATCATTGTCAGAAGCTTCGCCCGTTAGATTTATTTCTAGGAGTTTCTTGAATTTTCTCATCGCTTCATCCGCAGCCCATTCATTATTATATCCGTGTTTGGTCAGTTTGACCATTTTCTTCATGATAGCGTTATGTATGCGGGATGTTTTCAATCGATGCTGGTATTCTATCAATCGTCTGTAACTTTTGAGAAAGAGAGAAAACTCTGTGTCGATGCGTTCTAGCTGAGCTTTTCCATCATCCTCTTCTCCCGACACGCCCTCTTCTTCCATCAGTTGATCAAACTTATCAGACAATGCTTTCACATCATCGATGACGCGTTTCATCATACTTTTGAATGTGTTCATCTCATTGACGCATCGCGCAGCTTTCTTACGGCCGAATACCGATCTACTACCGGCGATAGTATCATCCTCTGAATCTGAAGAGGACGAAGCGGTTCTAGATTCTGATGAAGGTGAACGGGGAATGATATCAGATTCGGACGAATCTAGAACCGTTTCTCGGTCATCTGTATCTTTCCCGAAAAAATCTCCATTCGTTCCTGACATAATTCCGTGTTTAATCTGTTTATGTCTTTGTAGATTGTAGTTCGTCGATAAAATATTTCCGCATAAATGGCACCCAGGCATTATCGCGAATTATTGGAATAACGATCACTCTTATATTAACGAAAAGATCGAAAAAGTTCTGTTAAAAAAAATGGCGCGCGCGCGATCCCCCATACAAAAGGGGAAAGGGCGCGCGCCATTTTTTTTTAACAGAACTTTTTCGATATTTTCGTTAATATAAGAGTGATCGTTATTCCAATAATTCGCGATAATGCCTGGGTGCCATTTATGCGGAAATATTTTATCGACGAACTACAATCTACAAAGACATAAACAGATTAAACACGGAATTATGTCAGGAACGAATGGAGATTTTTTCGGGAAAGATACAGATGACCGAGAAACGGTTCTAGATTCGTCCGAATCTGATATCATTCCCCGTTCACCTTCATCAGAATCTAGAACCGCTTCGTCCTCTTCAGATTCAGAGGATGATACTATCGCCGGTAGTAGATCGGTATTCGGCCGTAAGAAAGCTGCGCGATGCGTCAATGAGATGAACACATTCAAAAGTATGATGAAACGCGTCATCGATGATGTGAAAGCATTGTCTGATAAGTTTGATCAACTGATGGAAGAAGAGGGCGTGTCGGGAGAAGAGGATGATGGAAAAGCTCAGCTAGAACGCATCGACACAGAGTTTTCTCTCTTTCTCAAAAGTTACAGACGATTGATAGAATACCAGCATCGATTGAAAACATCCCGCATACATAACGCTATCATGAAGAAAATGGTCAAACTGACCAAACACGGATATAATAATGAATGGGCTGCGGATGAAGCGATGAGAAAATTCAAGAAACTCCTAGAAATAAATCTAACGGGCGAAGCTTCTGACAATGATTAAATTTCAATAAACTTCATCAACATGTTATTCTCGTCTTCGTTATATATCTATAAGTGGGGAGGGGGATTGTAGAGCGAGAAACGATACATAAATGGTACATTAATATTGTTCTGTGTCTTTTTAACTTTCACCCACTGCGTGTGTATTGTTAACATTCATTCATAATGAGTGTCTTGTGTCCCTTTAGAGCGCATTGTGCTCCTTTAATATTCACACACCAATATTACATAACGTCCCTTACCTCGTGTCACTTTAACATTCCAAACCGTGCGTGCATTGTCCCCTTTAATTATGTCATAGCGTTGGTACATAGAAGACTGTATAACACTATGCCTATGTCTGTATATGTTGTCACATCGTGAGTGTAACGCCCACCTTTAATGGTGTCGTAGCGTGTGTACATATAAGACTGTATAACACTATGTCTATGTATGTATGTGTTGGAACATTTAAGAAAGATGTGAAATATAAATGTCAAGACTCAGTTTATTCGTGTAGTAATTTCGTATCAGTTAAACGCTCTTCATTCGTATGAGTAATTACCAACAGGTAAGTTGCACTATTTTTGAAAGCAATCAAGATGGCGTACCTCGGTGTGACATTTTCATTAAATTACAATAACCCTCGGCTGTGGTGTAACAGGTTTATAGTTTACAGTCAAATAACCCAGAGTGATTTAATTCACAATGAAGTACACTGACACTCCACTGATAATTGACATACAACTCTATAAGTGAACATCAAGTAATGTGTGGCTCCAATATGTGGGGGATAAATGACACCATACTGTTTTGACTAAATGACCATCTATTATTGAGAATGAATAGACTCGATAACGCGCTTTATTATTTACGTACAAGGTCATACTTCTCTATAGACAGTGACTATTGTATTCCAGTGTCTGTGAACGCATGGCTAACGTACATTCCAGAAATTCATTCAGATGCGATATGTATAGTTTATTCAGAGCTTAAGTGTGTAAACATCACATTTTAATCGCCACGCGATAAGATGCACATATATGTACCATTGATACAATTTGAGTCATACCTGAGCTTAAATATGTAAACATCTGAGTTACTCATCAGACGGGATGAGCATAAAAATGTGCATATGTCTGTATATGTCGAGACATTTAAGGAAGATGTGAAATATAGATTTCAAGGCTCAATTTATTCGTGTAGTAATTTCGTATAAGTTAAACGCTCTTCGATCGTATGAGTAATTACCAACGAGAAGTTGTACTATTTTTGAAAGCAATCACGATGGCGTACCTCGGTGTAAAATTTTCATTAAATTACAATAACCCTCGGCTGTGTTGTGTGTGTATGCATGTAGTCAACTAACCCAGAGTGACTTAGTTCACAATGAAGTAGACTGCTGCAGATACGATATGTATTGTTTATCCAGAGCTTAAGTGTGTAAACATCACATTTTGCTCGTCACGCTATGACCATATATATACATGTACACATAATACAATCATACCTCAGTTTAAGTATGTAAACATCGGATTTGCTCATCAGACGATAAGCTGACAATATTTAATGTATGTGTTGGAACATTTAAGAAAGATGTGAAATATAAATGTCAAGACTCAGTTCATTCGTGTAGTAATTTCGTATCAGTTAAACGCTCTTCATTCGTATGAGTAATTACCAACAGGTAAGTTGCACTATTTTTTGAAAGCAATCAAGATGGCGTACCTCGGTGTGACATTTTCATTACATTACAATAACCCTCGGCTGTGTTGTGTGTGCATGCATGTAGTCAACTAACCCAGAGTGACTTAATTCACAATGAAGTAGACTGCTGTAGATGCGATATGTATTGTTTATCCAGAGCTTAAGTGTGTAAACATCACATTTTGCTCGTCACGCTACGGCGGCGGTTGTTGTTGTTGTTATTGTTGTTGTTCCTCTTTCTCAAAAGTTACGAACGATTAATAGAATACCAGCATCGAATGAAAACATCACCCATACATAACATGATCATGAAGAAAATGGTCAAACTGACCAAACACGGATATAATAATGAAGGGGCTGTAGATTCAGACAACGTTAGAGCGGTATTTTAGCTTCTGCTCTATGAGCGGTACTTTAGCTATGTATCTGCCCTATGGGGCGGTACTTTAGGTTTGTATCACAATCGATTTCATCATGTCACCAGGTTACATATATCTATATAATAGAGTACTCATATTGAAATCACTCATAATTGCATTGACATTTGGATAGGTAGGTTGTATTGTAGACACATGAATTAAATTTGTCTGGCCATGAATGCCAATGCACCGTGATAGTTATCGATGTCAATAATGTGTTTCGTTGAGATCTTGATTGAGTTGATGACAATATTCTGACAAAATTTCTTTTCGATCTATAAAATGCTGCTTTTTATTATCGACATGATCACTTGCTCATTTGCTCATTTGTATTGCTCATTTGCTCATTTGTATTGCTCATTTGCTCATTTTCTTGCTCATTTTGCTCATTTTCTTGCTCATTTGCTCATTTTTATTGCGCATTTGCTCATTTTCTTGCTCATTTGCTCATTTTCTTGCTCATTTGCTCATTTTTTTGCTCATTTGCTCATTTTTATTTCTCATTTGCTCATTTTATTGCTCATTTGCTCATTTTTTTGCTCATTTGCTCATTTATTTGCTCATTTGCTCATTTTTATTGCTCATTTGCTCATTTATTTGCTCATTTGCTCATTTTTATTGCTCATTTGCTCATTTTCTTGCTCATTTGCTCATTTTTTTGCTCATTTGCTCATTTTTATTGCTCATTTGCTCATTTTCTTGCTCATTTGCTCATTTTTATGCTCATTTGCTCATTTTCTTGCTCATTTGCTCATTTTCTTGCTCATTTGCTCATTTTCTTGCTCATTTGCTCACTTTCTTGCTCATTTGCTCATTTTTATTGCTCATTTGCTCATTGATTGGTGCATACTCAAGAGTCATAGACCTAACATCCAATGTACTTTAATGGTGTCATCGCATGGGTACATAGAAGATTGTATAACACTATGCCTATGTCTGTATCTGTTGTCACACCATGAGTGGATTGTCCGCCTTTAATGATGTCATAGCGTGTGTACATGCAAGACAGTATAACACTATGATTATGTCTGTAGCTGTTGTTGGTAAGATGTGAAATATAAATTTCAAGGTTCAATTCATTCGTGTAGTAATTTTTTATATGTTCAACGCTCTTCATCCGTGCGCTTGTATTGTTAACATTCATTCATAATGAGTGTCCCTTTAGATCGATAAATAAGTTAAAGGTCATTACATTCCACAGTCAAATCTATTGGTGATCGAATTTGATAACTATTTTATTGGAACAACTAAGAGTATTATTTACGTGAGATCAATGAGTCCAATTATTATAAATAATACATTGCAGGCATCGGGTTATTACGTAATGTTGTTATAACAATGACACCGAAGCAATTTCTATAATTGAGTGTCCTGGATGTATGCATGTTTTGGATAACTAATTATCGTGTGAATGACACAGTTTATCAACCTTAATTGATACTATCCCGTTTGTTCAGACATTAAATCGATATGTTTTCTGAATAGCATATAACTGTGACCGGGGAAATAATAGAATTCATTTGGTAAAGCAAAGGTGTGAAAGACACATTGTTACCACCAATGTCGCGTGTGTGATTGCGTGTACAGCGAATATGACAATTCATTCTGGAGGGTTGTAATTTCACATTACCATTTTCGTCCACTCGTGATTCAAGATAGTACATCTCAATACTTCCAATAATTCACGATAATACACACCTGTCATATGGGATAGAGAGTGTAAAGAATAAACGCTATTTATTATTTATGTAAAAGTAATGGTGTCTATTTTCAGGTATGACAATTATATGAACTGCGTCCGATAAACACTGGAATGTATGCATTCATATCGATGGTCACAATGTCCAATAAAGCTATTTCTAAACATCGATTAATAATTTCTTGAAAAATATTTGAACAAAAAAAATAACGAAAGATATTACACGCAAATAATTTAACATTCGACATTTTTTAATATCGAGATTATCAGAAACCGAAAACTCGTTATAAATTTTTTATTTAAACTTTTTTTTTTAGAGAAATAATTTTGAGGGTTTTGAAATTTTTTCTTTTGAAATTTTGGGGTTTTAAAATTTTTTGGAAGTTTTGGGATTTTGAAATTTTTTGGAAAAATAAATTTTGGAAGTTTTGAAATTTTTTTTGGGTTTTGATATTTTGGAAGTTTTGGGAATATTTTAGTACAACCAATTTTAGACCCAAAGATTCTATTTTTAGATGTGACGCGAACGAGGCATCTATTCTTCTGGTGACGATACCAAATATGCTTTCGGTTACATATTGCAAAGTTAATTGACAAAAACGATTTTTGGTAAAGTAACTTGGCAAAAAGTAGCCGAAAGTGTATTTTGTGGGGCTTCACAGTTACAATTGGAATGTGCGGATAACTGGGTAAGGTAGTGTCCTAACTATAAACGTAACTAGTTACCGCGAGTTTGCTAAACCTCTCTATTATATACTTTGCTACCTTTGACGCATCGCGCACCTAATATACGTTAGTCGTGACACTCATGAACTTGCTGTTCACGTATGGTTATAAACGTATGTACATATTTATCAGCGGCAAGGTAGTGAGCGCATATAAACTGATCTTACTAGAATAGGGGTCCTTTTTATTTTTGAACATCATACAAATACAGGCTATTGAAACACGCTGTTCTTTCGCACGCATCGGTTCCGATACGTGGGCTTAATGATTTTACATGACCAAAGCGGCACGGTCGGTGATTTAGCTGAGTATGATAAAATATACTCGCAGTCAAAAAGTTATTCATGGTTCGCTAATCCGGGAACCCATTATCTAGGACACGTGTCCTCAATATTGCTGGCGAGATGTTCGTCAAGAGCACCATTTTGGTGGTTCAACTGAGTATGATAAAATATGCTCGCAGTAGGACAAAGTGTTCATGGTTCGCGAATCCGGTAACCCATTATCTAGGACACGTGTCCTCATTGCTGGCGAGATGGTCGTCAAGAAAACCATGTTGGTGGTTTAACTGAGTATGATAACATATACTCGCAGTAGGACCAAGTATCATGGTTCGCGAATCCGGGAACCCATTATCGAGGACATGTGTCCTCAACATGCTGGCGAGATATGTTCGTCAATAAAACTATGCCTGGACTATATCGCCCGGTGAATTTGTCTTGCAAGCATCCACCTAGTGCGGGCATGGTATATCCTGGCCATTCTCGATCACATCAATGGGTTTGTTGATGGCCAACATCCTAACCAAATTTTGTCTCCACCCGCTATCAGATGAAAGGACGATAAACCTATATTTCCACATGTACAAAGTGGAATTACTCTGGAAAAAAATTACGAGAAACATTATAGATGTATCGCTGACAGTCCTCGAACTGGACGGCATTGTTACCAACTTCTCCTGGGTTTTGTTTATTTGTGTCGAGTTTTTTTTCACTCTCTTATTTACATAGTTTAATTATATGTATATTGATTATGCTATACATAGTGTAATACATGTATGTGCAGGCATGACACCTGACTTTTATATTCAATTATGAACCATGTAAATGTCATAAATCTGTACATATACTCTACAGTGATAGAGGTCAATAATTCATCACATCATACTTGTTATGCGTCCAAACTGGGGCGGTTTATTTTTCTTATCGTGATGTCCTTTATCGATACACTGATTGTGCCAATGGTAGCGACTAAAGTAGCAAAGTGGCATTTCTCTTTAATTTGCCGCCTATGGGAACACAATATAGCCCCGAGCAAATATGTTCATAATCGACCTATAATATTCACAGGTTCATATTTCATTATTTTATTCGGAAGTAAGCCGATAGTTGACCTATATATCCGCTATTCCGCTTTATGGCGCGAGCCACAGTGAAAACTCATTTTAAAGAACGTCCATCTGGTCTGTTGTGAGTTAATTTATTCGTGCTATTATCCTCCCATATAATTGAACTTATACTAAGTTATTATTAGTCGGTAATGGCACTAAATGCTCTCATTTTCAGTTCGTTTTGGACTCCAATTGAGGTGATTCTACGCCGATTATGAACAAAAAACAAATCCTAGTATAAGCCGATAACGTTATGATTTTCGGGAGAACAGGCTGGATTGTGCCAATGGTCGCTTTACGACTAAAATAGCGCTCATTGTTTCTTCAAATTGCGGTACACGGGAATAGATTATGGTGCACATTTTGAGTGCTAATGAATTAACTAATAGAGACGTGTCATGCTTGTTTGCAGAATTTTAACGTTAAATGTACGACACACGTTGATACATATTTATCATAGTAATGCGGATATATATCCTGGGCCGAAAGAGTATACACTGGAAATGGCCCTGCTAATTAAAAGCTTAAGTTGGTATGATAACGGTGGGAAAATGTACCATTATTTCTCTCAAATTATCGTGTTCACAGCCAGTTGGTAATCTGAAAGATTTGAATAAAGCACATTATTTATATAAAATATATATAGTGTAAAATATTTCGATAATGGCATATTTAAAGGTTCAATTAATACTCGAATCCCCATATCTCAGTGTATACAGCAACTACATCTTTGGTTTTAACCCGTGCCAACAAAATCCGATAACACTGACGCTGTATTAGCCTGTATATATATAATCGGGGACTCAAACATTAAGCGGGCTTTTATAATGCCTGTCGTTTTGCAAATAGCAGCGCAGCCACAATTAAAATATTCTAAAAACATATGTTCTTGAATGTTTCATACATATAGATACTCAAATCTCACGGACCAGCCAAACACCGAAAAACATGACAAAAAATAACGGTACCTTGTCTTTTAAAAAAATCATTGTGCCCCACCAACAACATAGAAAATTAGCAGAGCCACTTACCCAGCGGTGGATCGAGTAATGCGTTTACGATCTTTCGAATAAGGGGGAGGTCAAGTGACCAATTTTGAATTTTGGAGCAAACGTTATGTATGAAGCAATTGTATGACAACCAAATCAAGCATACCATTTAATAGTCATAACATTTACTGATATAGGAGAGTATATAGCTGTTGTTAGTTAGTGTCGATGCTATGATGCTGTCACATTTGAATTTAATTGAACCCGATTCGCTCTTCAGCTCCGACTCGGATCTGCACGTTCTATCCACACTTCTGTCCACATATCTCGTGATGATGGTGGCGATATCAATTTAGTTGGGAGTATCAGAACTGATGGAACACTGGCATTGTGTCGATGTTGTCTGGCCGGGTATGTCAATGTCTATATGTATAAATAATACACGCATTAGTAAACTGCCAACTGCATATGGTCATGCGTTTCATACTCTTAACAGAACAAATTCATATCACAAAACGCACCAAACCATGAAGAGCTTATTAACAGTGATGGTCATACATACATATATATATATATATATACACACAGCGTCGATATACAAAAAGAGCCGCATGACGATGCGATCCAAAATACACCTAATATTCACACTTGTAATTATGCCATGCATCGAATTACATAACTGAAATACACATTTCTACAAACATATTTTCCAGAAAGACGCATTGAAGTCATAAACATACCACTTCGAACACGATGTTCGGCCACTTAATTATCGAACCCCCAGATCACATTATTAAAATAATATATGCCATATTACATACCATTTGAAAGAGGAAGCTCCAAAACATTGTATTATCAACTTATCTGTAGTAATACACTGTGAAAATGTTATTTTTGTTGAGGTACCGACATGTTTTCTGTGCTTAAGTTTCATCTGGACCTTACTGAAAAGAGTATTATTTTCAATGGAAGGGAATAACTCTATATCTTAGTTTGAATTATGTTGCATTCTAGGAGCGAAACGGGGGAAATGTTTCTATTCCCTGTTACTCTATGGACACGATCTGCGACATAGACGATCCAAATGGTGATGAATTATAGGATTTTAATCATATTTTATGTCATAGATTGTTATTAAAACCGTATATCAAGGCACTTAAAAGAATATTCGGCGACTCGGAAATTAAATGGGCCTTTAAAGTTCCGGAATCGGAAACGGAATATTGGGCGACTGTAAAAAAAAACGTATATACATTGCGTTATCTTAAACTAGCTGAACAGGCTCCCTCCGGGATGCTTTATTCGGCATCGGATGGACCTGCGGCCCCTTTGTACGTTAGGGGCCCGTGGCCATTGTGTGCACTTCGCGCACATGGCAGGCAAATCCAATTCTTTTTATATATCATGATAATATTATGCAATTATCAATATCTCCTCGGCAAATATGTTCATATTGGACCTATATAATGACATTGGTGAATTTGGTTCATATTGGACTGAATTGGTTCTGAAATAAGTGGACTTATACCCGTTATTATGTTGGGCGGCGCGGGCCAGTGAGAACAGAAAAACTAACGTCGCTATAACCTCCACCAAGGTACTCCGAGTCATCACATCAAATTTGGTTGTAATCGGTGTACCATACAAGTTGCACATCGGCGACAGCTCTACAATTCACTACCATGGTCTAGATGTGCAATTTTAAGCGACCAAATTTTAACCGGCACAGACGAAATTATCTCAAATTTACCGAAAAAATACAAAACATAAAATATTTTTCGGCGCTTTTTCGACAATCTTGTTTTGAAATAACTCTTACCAAATTATGTATACATCATTTTGATCAAGCCATGTCAGTTTAATGGGGAGGTCAAGTGAACAATTTTGAATGGGGATTTCCATACAAATCTGCGGAGAAAACGTTACAGAGTTGCACATACTTCTGAGTGTGACCTGATGTGGTATTGCAAACAAACAGGTATTGGAAACAACAGCTTGGTAAATTATAAAATTTTGCAATAAATATATTTTTGAGAATTGTTTCTGGAATTACATCACTTGGCCTGCATTTGAAAAATCAATATAAAATTCAAAAATAAATACACCAACATCATAATGGAACAAGTTCCAAGCGGACCCGACAGATACATACCTGTTGCTTTCCAATACCATATCAAGTCACACTCAGAAGTATGTGCAACCCTGTAACTGTTGCTCCGCAAATTTAAATGGGAATCCCCATTCAAAATTGGTCACTTGATCTCCCCCTTAACCCTTTACACAACAGAAGGACCCTGTGCCAATGCATTCTCTTATATATGCGAGTCGACCATAGGTCGCATCGCATATATAAGAGAATGCATTGGCTTAACACATTAAAAATTATAAAATTGTAAAAGAATGTAAGAAAAAATGGTAAAAAGTGTTTTAGGCCAATGCATTCTCTTATATATGCGAGGCGACCTATGGTCGACTCGCATATATAAGAGAATGCATTGGCACATGGCTAACTGTAACTATCACAATGTGGTCAAGGAGCCGGTTCCAATGATATCCATATTTGTATGGTTCTATTGAGACAGACCGAAGATATTTTAGGCTGTTGAAGCTTTATTTGGCCGGTTTTGGCCGTTTTGTTGGGTAAAGGGTTAAACACAAATGTCGATCTCATTATGTGTATACTCTAAAGCAAACTTGCCATATAACTTTACAATTTCTCACACATACGCAAGATCAGGCTACCATATCAGCAATAGACTGAAAATTAACGCACTTTATTATTCCATGTTAAGGGGGTCGGATATTTTCAAAATTATATGACATAATGTTCAAGGGACCTCACATTACATAACTAGAATATGTTTACCATGAGAATAGGCAACTTGAAATTATTTGCTGCAAATTAATTATTTTTGCTGGAAGCAAAACTATTTTTTGGATTCACGTACCTTATCACTTTTATTTGCTGAATGAGTAACATTTTTTGTGGACGGATAAAACATATATTTCTCTGCTTTAGCTGTCCGATTGTTGACAGCGGAACAAAAGTATTCGCACAATAACTATGTAGTTAACGAATAGCTCTGCGTTCGTGCGATAATAACGTTGAAGTCGTTGTATAAACTGACCATTCGTTTTAAATAAGTCTTTTCGTGGCACACAAAGTCCGTAAACTAGTAGTTAACCCTTGCTAGACTAAACACTCATTGGTGAGTAGTTATCCCATGGGAAATGTATGATAATACATGTAGGCTCAACAAATGGTCTACATTTGTTGAACTTGTTATCTGAACATCTCCCTTCCATAAATAGGGACCATTCTGCATTCTCACATTTATGTATTTATTTGGTAAATGGTCACATATTATTTAGAGCTAATACTACAGCCTGTTCTCCCAAAATCCCGCACATTACCTGCTTATAACGAACTTAGGTTGATAATCTGCTTAGAATCGCCTAATTTTGGGTCGATAATTTGCTCAAAATGAGAGCAATTTAGTCACATTATCGACTCATAATGAGACGATTCTAAGCAGATGATGTGCGGACAATGACACAAATAAGTCAATCCATAACTTTTCAGGTGAACGCTCTTTAATTAACATATGTTTTCACTGGGCCCGCACCATAAAACGAAACAACGGCTATGACTCCATTATCTGCTTGTTTAAGAATCAAATAATCACATTATGCACCTATTTTACATTATAGGTCGATTTTGTGCGTATTTGCGCGAGGATTAATTTGACTACAATACTATGCAATGAAGGCTGAAAGTTGACAATTTGTATCCAACAATCAAGTACATGGTACCATTGATCCACAGTTCTTGTCAACAACCCCGTCCCCGCTAAATTGTAGCTGTTTATTGACTAAAATAATGGCACAACGAATGAATCATAAACTATAATTTCAAATTGTACGTACTAGCCATCACTAATTACGATCAATTACTGCTTTAGTAAAATCTTAAAGCCCCTAAAATTTGCCTAATCCTTTGGGCAAGCAGTTATATAGAATTCCCGGTCGTTTTGTGCTGCTGAGAATTTACTTTGGCCAGCAGCTCCAGTCTCGTCGTCTCCACACAGATTCTACGGTATATAAAATATTATAAAAAGTACATGACTAGATTCTCAGGGATTCATGATCATGAATCCAAAATTAAGCACAAACAATCCTTTTCTGATAAATATATAAACTGGTAAATGAATACATCTATGTTATAAATATATGTTAAATGTATATAATCTATATCGTACGCCTTTCCCACACTGTATACACTATGTGTAGGCCTACATATAATACCAGCTGATGTGCCCGACTTCGTCCGGGCTATTTATGAATTTCTTTGTGATCGCCTCAGTCTGTGCAGAATATACAGCTTCTGGACAATCTATTGTTAGATCGGTCCAGAATCATGCCTATATGAGCGTATATGAGCGAGGTCAAGAACACGGTCGCACTTTAAATTGGACACGCTCATAGTGTTCCCGGGATAAAATTAGGCATACATTGCAAATTTGAATCGGATCGGTCGAAGTCCAGAAACATGCCTATATGAGCGTATATGAGGTAGGTCAAGGTCAAGGAAACGGTCGCACGTGAAATTGGACCCGCCCATATTGCATATTGTTTCAGGGATCAATGTAGGCCTACTTACCAAATTTGAATCTGATCGGACGAGATCCAGAAACATGCCTATTTGAGCGTATATGAGCGAGATCAAGGACACGATCGCACGTGAAATTGGACCTGCCAATAGTGTTACCGGGATCAAAGTAGGCATACATACCGAAATTTGAGTCGGATCGGTCGAGCAGTTTTCGAGTCTATAACACACATACATGCATACATACATCCATCCATACATACACACATACTGACAGAAGTTCCAAAATATATAATACTAGCCGATGAGCCCGACGTTGTCCGGGTTATTAAAAAACAAATTTCAAGTCGATAGCTCTACCCAGCCCGACGTTGTCCGGGCTATTCAAAAACCAAATTTCAAGTCGATAGCTCCTCCCGTTTCCGAGATCTGGTATGCGCATGCGCGAAGTTGGCGTCGCACGGTCTCGGCGACCCGACAAAATTCGTATCCGGGGCAAGATACATTCACATACCAAATTTCAAGTCGATAGCTCCACCCGTTTCCGAGATCTCGTCTGCGCATGCGCGAAGCTGGCGTCGCACGGGCTCGGCGACCCGATAAAATTCGTATCCGGGGCAAGATACATTCACATCGCAAATTTCAAGTCGACAGCTCCACCCGTTTCCGAGATCTCGTCTGCGCATGCGCGAAGCGGACGCCGCACGGGATCGCCAATACGACAACGTCGACCGCCTGGTCAAAATACACACATGTACCAAGTTTCGTCCCGATCGGTCGAGAATCGTAGATTTGTATAAATGACATACAGACATACAGACAAACAAACAAACAGAGGTCTTCAAAATATATATGAGATAGCCGATGAGCCCGACGTTGTCCGGGCTATTCAAAAACCAAATTTCAAGTCGATAGCTCCACCCGTTTCCGAGATCTGGTCTGCGCATGGGCGAAGCTGGCGTCGCACGGGCTCGGCGACCCGACAAAATTCGTATCCGGGGCAAGATACATTCACGTAGCAAATTTCAGGTCGATGGCTCCACCCGTTTCCGATATCTCGTCTGCGCATGCGCGAAGCGGGCGCCACACGGGCTCGCCAATACGACAACGTCGACCGCCTGGTCAAAATACACACACGTACCAAGTTTCGTCCCGATCGGTCGAGAATCGTAGATTTGTATAAATGACAGACAAACATACAGACAGACAGACAGAGGTCTTCAAAATATATATGAGACTAGCCGATTAGCCCGACGTTGTCCGGGCTATTCAAAAACCAAATTTCAAGTCGATAGCTCTACCCGTTTCCGAGATCTGGTCTGCGCATGCGCGAAGCTGGCGTCGCACGGACTCGGCGACCCGATAAAATTCGTATCCGGGGCAAGATACATTCACATAGCAAATTTCAAGTCGATAGCTCCACCCGTTTCCGAGATCTCGTCTGCGCATGCGCGAAGCGGGCGCCGCACTGGCTCGCCAATACGACAACGTCGACCGCCTGGTCAAACTACACGCACGTACCAAGTTTCGTCCCGATCGGTCGAGAATCGTAGATTTGTATTAATGACAGACAAACATACAGACAAACAAACAAACAGACAGATGTCTTCAAAATATATATGAGACTAGCCGATGAGCCCGACGTTGTCCGGGCTATTCAAAAACCAAATTTCAAGTCGATAGCTCTACCCGTTTCCGAGATCTGGTCTGCGCATGCGCGAAGCTGGCGTCGCACCGGCTCGGCGACCCGATAAAATTCGTATTCGGGGCAAGATACATTCACACACCAAATTTCAAGTCGATAGCTCCACGCGTTTCCGAGATCTGGTCTGCGCATGCGCGAAGCGGGCGCCGCACGGGCTCGCCAATACGACAACGCCACCGCCTGGTCAAACTACACACACGTACCAAGTTTCGTCCCGATCGGTCGAGAATCGTAGATTTGTATAAATGACATACAGACAAACATACATACAGACAAACAGACAGAGGTCTTCAAAATATATATGATATATGTATGTATATGTAAATATGTGTATTTATATATGTGTATATAATTATATATGTGTGTATGTATGCATACATATCATATGCATCATTTTAAAGTGGGCGAACCTCACACGGGAGGACACACCGCCATATTTTAATTTTTAATACGGTAATTGTATCTTCTTCTATATCTATATTTGCGAATGTCTGTCTGTCTGTATGTCTGTCTGTCTGTCTGTCTGTCTGTCTGTCTGTCTGTCTGTCTGTCTGTCTGTCTGTCTGTGTTCTATAGAAATTCACAGGGGACCATCTAGATGATGCCAAAGGGGTCTACTAGGAGTAGCTTTTTACGAGAAAGATAATGGTCGGGGTTAGAATTTTCTAAAGTGACGCCGTTGTTGTCTGGGGCAGAAAAGGGGGAGGGGCAGAAAAAAATTTGTCGCCGATTGCCACCAAACTTATATATAAGCATCCCCATAATATGAGGAAACTAATGGCGCGGTTTAAATATAGCAAAAGTCGCGCCGTTCGCGTCAGGGGTGCCCGGAAGGGGGGGGGGGCAGATTTTTTTTTCTGTCGCCGATTGCCACGAAACTTATATATAATCATCCCCATGATATGAAGAATCCAACGGTGTGGTTTAAATATGTCAAAAGTGGCGTCGTTTGAGTCAGGGATGAACGGAAGGGGGTAGGGGCACCAAAATTGATAAAACTAATTTTAGCGCCGATTTCCACCAAATTGATATATATTCTTCTTCATGATACAAGGAATCTAATTGTGCTGTCTAACAACGCCAAATTGTTGTTTTTGGATGAGAGATTGGGAGGGGGTGGGCACTAAATTTGATAATAAGTCGCCGATTGCCAGCACACTTATACAAAATCATCCCCATGGTATGAGGAGTCTAATGGTGTGGCTTTTATCTATCAAATGTGGCCTCATTCGAGTCAGGGTTGCATTGAAAGGGACAGGGGCACCAAAATTGATGCACAATTTTTTTAGCGCCAATTTCCACCAAATTGATACACGTTCTTATCCATGATACGAGGAATCTAATCGTGATTTAAAGACGCCATAGTGGTGCTGTTTGGGTGAGAGATGGAGAGGGTAGGGATTGGCACCAAATTTGATAAAAATATTGTTTAGTCGCCGATTATCACCAAACTTATAAACAATCATCTCCATGATATCATGAGTGTAATCGTGTGGTTTAAGGGTGTCACAATTGGGGACATTCAAGTCAGTGGTGTATAGAGATGAGAGGGACACAAAAAATTATATCTATATGTTTAGTGCCGATTTCCACCAGATTGATACATATTCTTCTCCGTGATACGAGGAGTCTTATCGTGTGGTTTAGTTACACCAAATTGGTGCCCTATGGGTGAGAGATATGGGGACCTTAAATTTGATACGAATTTGTATACTCGCCAATTTTCACCAATTTCATATATATGCATCTCTAATCTCTAATGAGTCTTAGTGTGTGCAGCTTGAGTCCGAAATAGGGACGGGAGGGTCACCAAAACTGATACAAAATATCCTTAGTACCAATTACCATCAAATTCAGACACGTTCTTCTCAAATGATACAAGAACTAAAATCGTGCTGTCTGTCTGTCTTTTTGTCTGTCTGTGTGCATTCTATATATAACTTCACACGGTACAATCGAGATGGCACCAAGGCGTTCTAAGAGGGTAACTTTTTACAAGGAAGACAATGGTGCGGGTTAAAATTTTCTAAAATGACGCTGTTGGTGGGAGGGGAAATTAACAAAATATGGTGAAATAGTTTTGTCGCTGATTTCCACCAAACGAATACATAATCACCTTCGCAATATGGCGTTGTTCGAGTCAGCGTTGCATCAACAATTGATTTAATAAACCAAATTCCACCAAATTCATACACGTTTTTCTCTAATGATATACCATGAATTAAATCACATTTGGTGTCGTTTGCGTCACGGATGGCGAGCGGATATGCACTATCATTGATAAGATTGCTATTCGCCGATATCCACATATAAGTTATATACAGTCACCAGGCCATCTCCATATCATTTTAAGTAGTTGGGCGTTCACATTTCACAATCCCGACATATGGTGACCCACATAAGTCACTTGAACAATTATATCTTCTTGACAGTCATATTTATATGGGAATGGAAATCAAGGCATTCACACAATGAGCTAGGAAAAATAGATAATTAGAAGAATCATTAAACGTATGTTTATCATTCTATTGAAGAGATGCATATATTCGTGCAAACTGAGAGACCTCGATCCGTCAGAGGATTGCATATATATAATAACAAAATTTAGTCTGTTCCATTCAATACAGTTTCCACAAAAAGTTACAATTTGTCAAGAGATATGGAAGGCCTGTTCAAAAATAGTGGTCACAGTGTGCAGTCAAATATAATTGCTTCTGATATACAAGAAAATGCAGTTAGTAGCACAAGACTTTTCAGGATCCTACCAATACTGACATCTGACAAGGGTTTTAGAACAGACTCATCGACTAACATAAACAACTCAAAATCTCGCTCTGTGCTAGTCCAAGTCTTCTTGTACTAAAACCAGCTAAGATATTGGGATGGCGATGCTGGTGTTTAGTCCAAGACCGCCCTATATGCTCGCTTATGACACGGCTTAAGCGTTAGTGACCCGCTCAAATAAAACCACAATTATATGAAATAAAATATCACAATTGCGACAATAAACGGATATTTGCGCAGAAGACATGCTATTTTATCTGAAACCCACATCAGTTGTGAATTTAAAACGGTAATTTAATGCGAAAAGAGACATTTACCTCAATGTTTACAATTTTTTAAAAGTATGCGAACTCGGTTGACCTCGCGAACTGTGTTCGGCATTTTCCGTTGAAAATATTCCGTAGATTTTGGACAACAACGCAAATTACGATGAATTCTCCATTGTAATCGTAATTATGTATGTCAATAAATAAAATAATAAATAGATTAATTAAACATTTGAGATATAAATGTAATACACTAAATAAATGAACCTTAAGTTTGAAAAGTCCCACTAAAACGGAAGAACTATATTTCGAAACTGTGTGATTCGGTTCTCCGATTATTTTATCAACACAGATGTCAAAATGCACATCACACGCATGGCAAGTCAGACACAAGTGTTCTAATTTTCTCCAATTTTGACAAGTTGCTTGCGAAAATTGTCAACAAAACTACCGTTCTGATCCTCCATTATGTCATCAAGTTTTTAGTGCGGGAATTGTTCTGAAAGCACATAGAAAACTGGACTTTCGGGCGATCGGTTTTCGCCATTTTTGTTCGGAAAACCCGCGCTATATATAGAAACGGAAAGTAGAATTCCCAGAACAAACAGCGGATTATGCCGAACTTATTCGGACCACTTCGGCTTTCGGTTAAAACGTAAACAAACAGAGAAACAAATCGATGTTTGTGGCAATCAACCGGAATATTCTATGTGTAATTTAACATTAAAGTTAGATTATTATACACCATTATGACCATAAGATGTAAGCCTTTCCGATGTATATAGCATCATGTAGTGATTTGCTAGGTAAATCGAGTAAAATACACCACAAATTCCCGCCACAGATCGTGGGCGTAACTCGTGTGATAGGATTGGTATACAAGCGGGCTTGGACTAAACACCAGCATCGCCATCCCAATATCTTAGCTGGTTTTAGTACAAGAAGACTTGGACTAGCTCTGTGCTGATATATGTGCGCAGCAACATTTCGTTTAAACTAAGAATATTTAGCCAATATATAGCACCATGAACAGAGGAGCACTTGGAAATTTCTTTGAAACATCTGTATCTTCATGGAGATATGATAGTCAGGTGTCCTCGAGATCTTAGTCCAACCCACTAGATTGATTGATACATCTCAATATGTAAAACCCAATTATCATCTTTTATCGAACTAATGTGTTTATGATGTTCATGTATCATATTATAACTCTAATGTATACGCAGTTGTAAATAAATAAATACTTCATTATTGGTGGAACGGATTAATCGTGATAAACAGAATGACAATTGACAAGGTGAGCCACTACTTATATTCCATGACTGTAATAATCATGTTGTGTGATGCTTTTTAATATACAATTTATGAGAAAACGTATAACACTTTAAGCAAGACCATTCTCTATTCCCAACAAATATCCACAGCATACATTAACCTGGTCAACGCCGGGTAACCCTGCTAGTATTTTATATTTCTGATGAATAAGAAATAATGAAACATTCAAGGTAAAGAGGTGCATCTCTTCTCGCGTGTACTCTCAGTATTTCTGCAAAGGTGCATATAGATTGAGTTACATAATTTATATAATTACGGCCGGACATGAAGAACCTCGTTCACATATAGTTGTCATAACTGGTATATTTCACTTGAGCCTAAAGTCAAACTAATATACATGCCAAGTTAGCACTACCACGTACCGGTACTTTATATTATATGAAAAGGAAGTTCACCCCTAACGAGTAAAGTGGCTATTCACTAAGTCATGTACTCAATTATGTCGAATATCATACCTGGTACTAAACTCGCCTAGATCTGCGAACCGTTATACCCAGTCACTGTTCGACCCACGATTGATCCTGTCCAATTTCAAATGGGAACCCATTTTCCAACTCAAACGAATAAGTCCACGTTCCCTAACGTGCAGTTTATCACGACTCAGACAAAACCAGGCTTATCTTCAATACTGATTTGAAACCAGGCTTATCACAAGACGCTTGTTGAAACACTTCACAACATAAGGTCAAAGATTACAGCACGACCACAATGAATATGTCACTTCGACCTAAGTTTGTCGATTCAGAACAACATGCAAAGTTCACTTTTCACGACTCATCTTTCGCATATTTAATTTCAAACGTTGGCTTATTTCTTATATACCTTGTGATTGGATTACTGTTTTCCTCATAAGTGAAACTGTTAATTTCCCCACTCATTTTGGATTAACCCGACGAAAATGCTAACGGTCATAGTTCAAGCGTAAGTCCCTTAATTTCAACACAGCTACCCGTTCATAATACCCGCTTCTCCAGTCTATGCATTGACCACTTTTGATGGTTCATTTGCTTCATCATGTTACCAGTTGATATTACCTTCGTGTGCCCGGGGTAGAATATGCATTGGTTTGGTGTTGGAGTACTGGAGGTACTAGGGCGGCTGTACCACTTGAGACATCGACAGGTGGCATGGCTTAGCTCATGGTCCACTTTGGTCCTACATCTCTCCAAAACGGGCGGTTGAGTTTACCCGGCTCAATCAATCGGCAGAGTGTTTCAGATTCATTTCTTGTTATTCAGTTTTATTGTTCGGCTGATGTTTTAAGTACTGTTTACTGTTTTTTTTTCTTCACGAATGTTTCTGTTCTCTCCAGTCTCTTTGGTTTCGTCCTGATGACTGTTGTATGTTGAATCGTGTATCGACTCACTGTAGGGAGGTACCTGGAAGCAGCTACACACAGTGGCTAAACGAGTCACCGCTTCAGCTACATACCAGTATTTGGCCCGACCAGAACTCCAAGGGTAGTCCGAGACGGCTGCTGCGCCAGTTGTCGATGGTTTTGCTATTTATATGGCAACTCAAACCAAAGAACCACGACCTGATCGTAAGAATGATGACTCACTAAGCTGACATAACCGATATAGCTCCTGTCTCAGAACCTGTATCACAGGCCATGGAAACGTCTACTGAAGATACACCAGTTGCTCCCAAACAATTCACTCAAGTTGAGCCAGTTACTACAACATGTTGATGTTATTGTTCCTCAACAAAACGTCACCCCAACTCTCATAGAGTTACATATTTGAGATTTCAAAGTTTGACCAGATGATTGACGAGAAACAATTAACTCTAAAAGGCAACAAACAGTATGTGTGGATTGAAGCTGTCGCCTGGGTGAAGGATGATATTATGTCTCAGCTTGACGCATTGATAAAGGTTCATACGCGATTCATCAAATATTATAAGTACCTTGGCAATGCAAATTCTGATGTTATAAACTAATTTACATATTTCGATAAGCAGCCTTGTTAATATTATTTTATTTATTTGCCATTATGTATTCTTGTACTAATTTCTGCGTTTTATATTATGCTTGCTGCACCGTAGTCAGTTCTTGAATTTATATTTCCTCTTGGGTGCATTTATTTGTACATAGCTCATTGTTTTAAACAAATCAACTGTCTGATTTATCTACACAATTGCTTCGCTACGATGTTTTTTGATACCCGATCCCGTTCTTGGTCATGATATGGCCTAACGGGTAAATCGACGTTGAACATTCCATCAATCTTAAGCTGATCAACTGGGCCAACTAAGGCATATTGCAATATTTAGTTTCGACGAAGCATGACTCTAGCGCCTGCAGCTATCGACATCATACTAGGATAGGTACTACGTAGCTTTATATATGGAAATTCTTTCCTTTTCAGTATTCTGATTATTTTATCTTTGTCATAATAGTCAGCATTATAGTGCACTATGTCTACACATTGTTGGTGCTGCATAATTTCATTATGTTCGCCAACTTCATTACTTCCACAAATAAGAAGTGCATTAGAAACAGTTCTACATCGGCAGCTTTACAGCAACTATAGATCAGCATTTGACATTTTAACCGATCTAGCCTTAATTCTGCATCTATTCAACATTCGTGCGAACTCAGCGTCCTCTATCTGTCCCACAACTTCTTGTAGCTACGCTATGGAGAAGTTGCCATTCAAGATGTCAGTTCAACTCCTCGGTGGATGTAGAATTTGTCTCTGTTCGGAATTTTCACTGGCGGCAGCTGATAGCAATCGACCACAGCAATAATCCATACACCTTCAAATGCCTTTGACTAGTTATTAATACTCCAGCCTGTTCTCTCGAAAACCAGAACATTATCTGCTTATAATATAACTTGGTATTAGGTAGATAATCTGCTTAGAGTTGTATAATTTGAGACGATAATGTGCTGAAAATGAGAACATTTTAGACACATTATCGACTGATAGTGAGGCGATTCTAAGCAGATTATGTGCGCAAAATGACAAATAAACCGACTCACGACTTTTCAGGTGTACGCTCTTTAACATGTGTTTTCACTGTGGCCCGTGCCACTAAATGAAATAACGAGTAAGTGTCCATTATCTGCTTATTTCAGAATCAAATACTCACATTTTGTACCTATTTCACATTATAGGTCGATTATGTGCGTATTTAGGCGAGGATATATTGCATACTCACCAGTACGATCACAGAAGCCGTTTGTTGTCTTAAATGAATCGCTGCGGCGATTTTGATGAGTTCCATTACGATCTGTTCTGTTGTCTCATTGGGATCCACGTATTTAAACAAACGTCACGTATCGGCTGTTGAGAGTATATTTATAATCTGCCAACTACATCCAAAAGGATGCTCCAGAGAAGTGATTTTCATTCCTTTCGGCGAAAATAGAAATATCAGTTTACCTATGAAACAAATTTCTGACAAAAATGAGAACATTTGGACGACAAACATCGTATCTACGTATCGATTGGCACTTCTGTTTGGAGTAATGTTGCACGTCAGGTCTCGTCCCATTCGCCAGTCTTAAGTATGTTAGCAGATTTTTCCTTTGCATTTGTTTTGAAGTTTTTATCTGTTTGATACCTCTTATGCAATCAATGTTTCGTGCGATTCTATGTGCTTCGTCGGTTTTCTATTTCAGCTTCAGTAGTCAGCAGGATTGTACCTGATTCGATTGGCCTTAATGGAGTATATGTTTCTCCCATTTGTTTTCTTTTCAGCTGTCCATTAAAGGTACGGTTGGCCTTGACGGTGGGTATCCTGTGAAAATATTTCCACTCGTCAAAAACCGCCACAAACAGAAAGAACAACAAAATGTAGACAGACTTTGTCCGTATACAAATAAGAAATATCGCATAAACAGTATGTTATTGTCATATTTTTGACCATTGTTATGTAAACAAAAGCCTAAACAGTTACTTTTCGGGTGTTTGTTTATATTATGATGGTAAACATAAAGAGCGTTCTTTGTTGGTGAATTCCTGATATGGAACGAATAAAGAGCGTTTATGCCATTTGTGTGTGATTAGCCAGCAGCATTATGTCGTCTTCTGTAACACAATCAGGCTCTTGCTTAGGTAAAATACAGTAAATCTTTATGATAACATGCTGTTTACGCGATGGTCATGGTATATTTGAACGAAACTGTGTGCGTTTTAATGTTTTTCTGTTTACGGTGATTGGAACAAATATGAATATTTTCGACAACTAAGGCCTCACGTGCCTTTAATAAGCTATGTTTGCACGCTTTCGCCGTCGTCCGCGATTTGTTTTGCATGTCTGAACATCGCTGATGTTTGGCAAATTAGATCAGACCTTGCCACCAGTTAACTGGAACACACCACTTGCAGATGATATCACAACATTATAACGATTTCCGTTCGAATTTTGCAAAAAAATTGCTTGCGTTTCTGCCTGCATTGTATAATCAAAATTTCTGGTAGATACCGGACCTCGAAGAATTGAACGTGACGTGTCGATGTTTACCAAGACTGCATCACCGAGGATTTTTTTTCTGTCGCCCAAAATACCGTCGTTTCTCATTGAGGACTGAGACAGATGCATACATTTGAAATTGCAACTTTTGTATGCAATATGTTGCTGAACAGGTATTCCCATTTTTTTTAGCCGCATTGCACTGATTTGAAAGATATAAAAGATTGTTCTGACCGCATTGTTTTCGCTATTGCACAGTCAACTGCAGACAATCTTTTTCACATTCAAACCAGTGGGTCGTGATATAGCCATTGAATTGAGTAACCGAATGAAGTGACTGGCAATATCGTTCAAATCCATGAATGTTAACAAGACGCTGGCTACAGATCCAGAACACATTCCGAATGAGATTGGGAGCCATAGATGAAAATTATCTTTCTGAATTTGCCAGCGATAACGGTGTAATCTGCGAATGTCACAAAATAGTTATTGTAAAAGGTGAACACAAATACAAAAGAATCATGCAACGACAACAAGCCGATAATGTGAAAAAGTCATCGCAGAGTACAGCGGTTGTGATTGGGGTTCCAATATCAAGTTTAAGCTGTTGCCCAAATGTTTCGTGTGTCCGATGTAGTTCTTTGACGTCAATAAACTGCGATCGCCAGTCGTAGTGAAACTTTCTTTGCTTTTTCTGCCTGGGAAACCTGGTATTTGGATCCAGTATCTTGTAATATGATGTCCATATCTGGCGAATCCAAAAGCATGATGCATTTAACATCAGAGGAAATACTTGCTAATAAACATGATGCAGTGCTCTGTCGACCTCTGACCCGATATATTTGATTTCACTTATCATAGTTACATTTGAGTGTTGTCATGTCGAGCTCCACATATGTATCGTCACCAACCATATTCTCATCTACTCTTTTATCGCTTTCATTGGAATGGTGCAGTTGAAATGACGTTGTGATGACTATTCCAGTATTTGGCCGACTGGTATCTGGGAGATATCTGTTCAGTAATTGTTTGATTTTATTTGAAGACTGCATGTTGGGCAGATTAACTGTAATATAATTCGACGATGAAGACGAATAATTGTCATCGGGCACAGGAGAAACTGTTTGTATCTATGAATTGATGTTTAAGGAAGAGATATTCATTGGAGAATCGCCAGTCTAAATGTACTAATGGAAGGCGGATTGACACGGTCGCCGAATTCAAATCTACAGATATACAACTTGTTATTTATTTTTTTGTGCGGCACTTTATCCTAGATATATATTAAGTTGACGTTACATTCCCTCAACTTCACGACAGCAGTGTCCCCGTCATTTTTCGATTGCGAAATATAATTTTTTTCGTTTCAGTTGTACAACGTCCATGCCTCATGAATTAATTCAGGTCACAGAATACTTTCTATTAAGTGCACGGTTTGGATTCGACTGTCCATGCAGTGAGATGATATAGTTTACGATGTGCAATGCAGTAATATATACCACCCATTATTCATCCGCATATAGTCATTGAGTAGCCATGTTTCTCAATTACCTCCTCGAAAATTTTAAATATGTAGCATGGGGATCGTCAGAAGTTTTACTCAACCAACAAATGACTTATCAAAGTGAGATCCCTATCACGAGAATGGAAATAAAGTATCAGTAAATCTCTTTTGTTCTGGCAACAAAGACTATTACCCCATTGACAAATAGAACAGGAGTGTATCTCGACAGGCGACTTTTAGAAGTTCAAAAATAAATCGAACCGTGATGTGCTGAAGTCAATGTGATCACTGGAAATTTAGGCAAAAACAAAATTGTAACAAATATGACCACTTTGCAAGTGTGGCCTGATGGGTGTAACAAAACGTGTTCAAAACGTGTTGGTTCCATTAGATAACAGTAACTTGATGCCTGTATTTCGTTCCTATTTTACTTGTGATTGGGTATCGGTTGAATTATTTAAATTTAAGTCGGTTATACATGTGGAGTTTATAACACTAATGTGTCAAGTGTTATGCTAATTTTAGCCCCACACCATATAATTATGATTAAATAGTTGTATCAGAAATGAAATTTTTCATCGAATATTTTAACCGAAATATACCCTACTATGTGTAGGTTGATATCTCACCGTTTAACCACCATACGAGCTCGACCGACTTTGTTCCGTCGGGTTCGGCACTATGAATTGAATTACAAGTTTTGGACATAATAATATCATGTGTTATGTATAGCTCTCATGATTTTCCACAGAATAGGTTTCATATTTCAATTACTGACGCAAATATGCATGTGCATAATGGCAATACAAGTGTTTATAAGCATTGGCAACTACCGAGCAACGCAGCGGTAAATTGACTGATATATGTAGCTAGATATAAACTTACAATTATATACGAATATGGAACATATCAATATTAGTAAATTAGGGATAGTATTTCGATGCAAATACAATTGTTGATTTTTCAAGAACTGTGGCACTAAACCTGTACGTACATTGATATAAAACCCTCCAAGATGAACCGTAGTGGCCATGCATTCGGCAATTTCCAGAAGTTTTGCAACAAGTTGTTTCCCATTCGCGAACTCTTCTATCGCTGTTTATTTTTGTTGATTGTCACAATCAGTCGTGTTTAGAATAGAACTGTGGCACTAAACGTGTACGTACCAGTGGAGATGAACCCTTCATATGTGAAGCGCAGTGGCCAATCTGCCATTTCGAGAAGCTGAATTATCTTATTTAGTTTTGCGTTTACATACTCCTCTATGGCCGTTTGTGTGTCCTGGTTGTCATACTCTATTGTGTTGGAACATTGTATTTGCATAAGATACATGCACAAGTTATATACGACACACTCGAGGGTGTATTATCGACCCCCGCCGTGTACAGACCCAACCCAAAAACGTATATAAGTCTTTGGGTGGGGTATTCTGGCGGGCATCTCTGCCGGAATATATCCATACTCATTTTACACCGTATGCATAGTCAGTACAACATTGCTATGCACAAAAGAAAGTAGCTACGTAATTCAAAATACAACATATATAATGACTGTAGGTTTGTCTAAGTCTCTGTTTTCTTAACAATGGTCTGGACATTTCCTTATATCAATAGTGTCAAGTTTTTACACATAACATAGTAGCTATCCATAATCTTTCGGAAACTATGTAATCAAGTCAAGAGTCGTGACCTATTCCATAAATGTAATGCAATTTTATATTACTTTTCTAATTGATAATCAGTATTACTAATTGCAAGACGTAGAAGGGAAATGATAAAATAAAATAAAAAGTATTTTAGAGCCATGTTCAGATAGTCACGATGTTTCAGGAATGCCGATTGACCAGGACCAGTCTTCAACAAACAATTTCAGTTTAATTATATATCTTTCGATCTGCTGTACAATATCGTTGTGATGCAGTTGCTATGGCAATTGCATGTAAACAATGCAGGCACATTTTGAGGAAATACTTTTTTAGAACAAATGTAACCATATTATAGAGATTGTCAACTTGTTAAGATATTGTTTGGGTTATTTGTCCCATGATTTGAATGTTCCAGCTATTCTAGTATCGAATGTGGTAAATGAGTGAGCTCTGGATTTTGTGCTTGAAATTTGTGATAAACTGTTATAATTGTTTATTGCGTAAATCCACCATCTAAGGTAAAACACACATAGGACATATAAACACTATGGTCATGACATTATATACCCGAAGCAATATAATAGAATGCGTTATAGAACATATGGTTTATGTAAATGAGAATAAACAGAAATAATGTGGATCAATTCAATAAAATATTAAATATACAGTTGATGGGTAAAATAATCGCGTTGTACTTGTACTGCATCATCGGCATACACAATCTCAATTTTCGGAAGACTTATTTCAGAAGTATGCCAACCCTCTTCAAGAGCGACATAGTGTCTTATCAATAACAAACCATCAAACTTATCTTTCGTTGGAAATAACCAATATTAGTATTTTATACTATGCTATTCACGAATGTCTTTGAATTCATTACACACTAAGAGCATGTGATATTCGTCCTCATCCCGATAGCAAATTGGTCACAAATATTACTTGTTTGCGTTGCTACATGTATATAGCGCCACTGGCCCTCTCCAATGGGAAGCCGGTGGTGGGCAGTTCTGAATTTCATATACGGTGATCTGACAAATAAAGGAAGTATCGACTGATGCCAGGTATAGTTTTGTTTTTTGTTATAAAAAAATGCGCTGAATGGGTCCGATATCCCCAGATCACCGAAAGTTTAGGCCAATGTTCTATAATAAATTGTTTAATTTTGCGAATTTCTTGCTTGGATAAAGCGGACTGACTCCCAAGCTGAGTCAAGTTCGAGTTCGCCGAGAATATTTCTAACATATTTCATCTATTATAAGTGTGTGTCAGTAGTAGGCAGAACAAATTGCCAACAAGTAAATGTCACACCGTTATACTGCAGTCAGTGATACCAGATAAAACAAAAACAGAGAATATCTTTCCAAGGTGGATTATGTCACATTTTCTCTTTCCTGTGTACATAAATGATCTCACAAATTCATGGACGATTGTGCAATTGGTATTTTGGTGCATGTGGATGATTTATTTCCGATAACATATGTATAAAGATGTTGTGTCTTTTTACTGCAGGCGATACTGTTACTGTAACTGATACGAGAAGAAATATGCAACCTTGATTTTTCAGACTATGCCTATTCCTGGAGGCCCCAGATAAATATAAGAAAAACAAATGTTCTAATTTTTTTGCAATAAAATGCCCAAAATCAGTACTATTTTATGTACAAGGGCAGTGAACTCGACATAGTCAAAGATTTTAAGTCACGCCTCTCCACATTATTTCATATTCAAATTGTGTTATATGTTGTATCGCTCGTCTGATGTTTGAACTGTTTTCTGTATGTGCAAGTGTGATGTTCCTGTTCTCTCCTGTATCTTTTGTGTTCGTCCTGGTGATTGTTAAATGTTGAATCATGTATGTTCACGCCTGTCTCGATGGGGGGAGGTACCGCGAGGCTGCTACATGCAGTGGCCAAACGGGTCACCGCTTCAGCTATGTGCCAGTCTTTGGTCCGACGAGAATTCGAGTGTAGTCCGTGGCGACTGCTGGGCTAGTTGTCGATTTGTTTTACTTTGTATATGGCAACTGAAAAAGAACACGACCCGATCGTAAGAATGATGACTCACTTATAACCAAAATCCAATGATGCTGGGGTATTCCCTAATTTCTTGGTTCTTAGCTTCGACCCGACTAACAGACCTTATGTATCTGTCACTGATAAGATTAAGACACTTCAAAGTATAGCTGGACAATTGAAATATGTCAAACCAATCAGAGCCGGGCCAGTGACTGGCTCTCTTCTGATTGAATGTTCAAAGAAAGTTCAATCTTATGCTTTGTTGCAGTTAAAAGCTATTGAACATACACCAGTCGTCACGGTTGCTCCTCAGAAAACATTGAATAGTAGCAGAGCATTTTTGAGAACACACGATATCTCCGGCTCTTCTGTCTTCTGTATTGAAGATATTGGCAGAGTTGGCACCACATGGAGTTATTTATGATATATTCTAAGACAGCTGATGGATTAAAAGTTCAGTTGTATAGTTATCTTTTGACTTGCAATCGGTGCGATCATCCGCCGGCATCGAAGGAAATATGGATATATGAAGAGAGAGATGTTCCAAATCCCTTACGATGTTTTAAATGTTAAGGGTATTTTCATGGACAGGAACATTGTAAGAGTAAAGAGACCATATATTCATGCTGCTGTTTCTGGTCCAGATTGTACTAAACCAAAAAAGTACTCCCACTGTCAAGGTTCACATGCTACAATGGATCGTCCATGTCCCACATGGGACTATGAATTCCAAACTCAACGTGGTAAGGCTGAGAAACATCTATAATATTTCGATGCAAAGAAAACAGCTGGAGCTCGACCATCAATTAACCAGTCACTTATTCTATCGTTTCTACAAAACAATGTGCCAGCCTTCAAGACTGACAACAGCCATCATTCGTGTATCTCAACCGACCGTAACCGATCTAACTCACAAACAATCCACCGAAGTTGAGCCAGTTACTGATACACAGTTTATTCGTGTTGATGCTATTGCTCTGCAACCAAAATCGTCTGTTTCTTCGAAAGAAAAATCGCCATAGTCGCTCCAACATTTAGACTAAGAAAGAGAGATTTATATTTCAACTATAAAAAATTGACCAGATGGTTGATCAGAAACAGTTAACACTACAGGGCACCAAACAGTATTTGTAGATTGAAGCTTTCGGTTGTGCGAAAGATGACAGTCTTCTGTCTCACCCACCGGACCGTCAGCTTGACGCATTGTTAAAGGTTCGTGCGCGATTTATAAGATATTATAAATACCTTATCAATGCAAAATCAGATGTTAAAAGCTACTTTACATATTTCGATGTGTAGACTTGGTAATTTTGTGTTATTTATTTGCTATCTATTATATAATTGTACTACTTTTAATAGTATGCTTGCACACTAATCGATTAATCAATATATCCTCGTGCAAATCGTTTCATATTGGACATCATCATTGGTTCAAATTGGATTCTGGAATAAACCCATAGTGAACTTACACCAGTTATTATGGATGGCGCGGGCCACAGTGAAAACGCATGTATAAAGAGCGTACATCTGGTCTGCAAATAGGTTCATATTGAACCTAAAATATTCACATGTATTTGATTCTGAAATAGGCCCATAGTGACCGTATTTTTTTTTTTTTTTTCATTTATTTAATTAAATTTATTGAAGCAAAAACAAAATGCCAGACACCAATAAGATGTCTCAGGTTTTCTCACAAAAAATACTGTAGGTATTCTTGTTATTATATCCGGCTTATTTGGGCTCACAGTTGCCAAGTTAACTCTTGTCTAATTAAATCATTAACTGTACCTAATTAAAGAGCGCACGTGTCAGTGTTTACAGAAAAGAAAGAGCCTTGACGTAAAGTTGAATTTGACATGCACAGACTCAAAATATTAATGTCGATTGATCACGCGCCGTCATAAATTCGTCGCTTTTGAATGGCTAGTTGACAGTGTGCACGCAATGATCACTAGTTCGACCTTGGCATGCAGCTCGTGTTAGTTTCAAACCCGACAGTTAAATAACACTAGCATGATTATCTTAAGTGAAATAACGACATCGCATTTCACTGTGGGTTCTGAGAGATAAATACCACGATCTACGGTTCGGTAATTTCAATTTCAATTTCTACACATTTATACACACTGGTGTGCATAAAATCAACATATATCCGTTACACATTTTGTGTAGATTCTTACACATATAGATCGTAGACAAGAATGTAAGTTCAGTATTCCGAACTGTGGGTATATAGTATTGATGACACGTGGAGGTTTATATGTTAAAACTACCATGGCGTACAATGGTACGTAATATTTTGCTCTGTCATGTGTGAGTTTTCGTTTTAAATGAACAAACCAGGGTCGTGGCGTGGTCGCATAATATTAGTATTACCGTATTACAACAATCATATACACGAGTCTAAGAGCAGTATTCGCCATGAAAGTTTTAACAAATAAATCCTCATAATCATTAATACTATACCCACAAGTGAACTCACATCCCTTGTCTACGATCGCTGTAGATTGTATTCCAGAAATATATACTCAAACAATATGGTCGTCATGTAGCTGACTATGAAACTGAAGGCACCGCAATGCGCATGCTCTACGTTCTTACACAATTGTGTGTAACACAATATACACATTATGTGTAGAACGGTCCTTGGTCAATGTATTTGTATGTAAAACTACACATTGCTATGTGTATTAACCGGGTTTACACATTTGATGTGTAATCCTTTCTACACATTAGTTATAAGAGTGTCTGGTTTGGCGATACCACGTACACGGGGGTGGATTCAAATTTAGTCAGGTTGCGTATATCATATCTATCGACCGATATTGCTCTTCGAAACACAAAAAGACAACTACTATGTTTAATTTGAGTCATGAAAACCATTCATCGCTTCAAAAACATGCACAGTTCAACTTGATTCACAATTTAAGCATGGTAATCGTCGTGCTCTGAAGAGCTTCGAGTGATGATGATATAACATGACGCGGCAGTTTGACAAACGAAATCATGAGCCGTAACTAGTGCGTGTATAGTTGGTTTGTCGATATTGCTCTTTGAAACATAAAAAAACGAAAACTACAAGTTTCAATTCGATTCATAATTCAAGCATGGTAATCGTCGAGTGACGGGGCAGTTTGACACACGAACTCATAAGTCGTAACTGGAGCGTGAATAGTTGTTTTGAATAGATGCGACCATAAGCGACATCCAGCTACTTCTTGCTGGCTAATTAATGTACGTTCACCACGCATGTTCTGCTTAATGCTTATCAAAATCACATGAGCGAACATTCCCGCAGAGAATAGCTATGCCTGAATGAGGGTACGGGTATAGACTAACAAATAATATTTAAAGCTACTTCCAATGCACAGGCCTCAAATATAACTTTTCTGTACTAACTGGATTCTCCCATCCAGTTATGAAAATATGCATTGGAATAATATAGTATTCATCAGGAGGGGTGTTCAAGAAATATAAGCAGACGACAGACAGATGAACATATATTACAAGTGCAGAAGGATTTATATTAATTGGTGGGAAATGTTCAGACAGAAAGTGTTAAGGTTGTTTGTTGAACGTATTACCTAAATATTACTCGTCAATGATAGTTTATTATATAGTTGATTAACATACTAATTAAACTATTTTGTCACATTACGATGAAAATATGTCGATAAGTGAAATAGGTTTACATGCTTATTATCCAACATCGACACGAGTCGGCGATGGGCCCACACGCACACGAATGGATAGCGCAAGATACTTAATCGGGGTTCACATCTAGACAGCGATACATAATCGGGATTCACGATTAGATATCAATTTATATTAAATCGCAATAACACGTTCCACGCGAAGTTAGGATTGAGGCTGGTGTAAACAGTATTGACGAAATATCGGAGATGTTTGAAGAAGTGCTTTTAACGACCGTTATCCTAACTTCCACAAAGCTCGCCCACCCAATAGAAGAATTTGTCTTATATTTGACCAAAGTTGATCAATTATAGTGTTGTAAGTTATTTCATACAACTCTCAGTTTTTTCGTCAAAGCGCGGGCTATAATTATAGAGTTATCACCCTTCCGATTAACTCTGGCTACTCTTGTTTCGAAATGTAGTTATAACCTCTGTTTTTTTTGTGTTTGGATATCAATCGCCATCTAATTGTGAACCCCGATTATGTATCTTTCGCTATCTAATCGTGTGTGTATTTGGTGCGGTGACAAACCTGACTAAGAAAACCGCCCCTTATTATGTCTATACAGAAACCCCGGATTACACAACAGAAGACTATCCCTTATTGTCATTAGTCCAATGAAGGTGTTTTAATTTTGCTGTGCTATGGATCTCTTGTCCACGGTATGGTTCTTTAACGAACACATACTACTTCAGATAATATGCCGTAGTACATTCGGCAGCCATTTGTGATAAACAAAACATAGAAAAGTTTAAATATTATTGTGAATATATCTTTAAATATCCCCTTAACTTTGACTTTATGGGAAGTGCTCAGATGACCCTGCATGCATCCAGTTAATGCAAGATTGCTTGATTGTTCAGAGCTGAGTGTGGCATAGAGCTACTGTCAGATAAACGAACCGGAGCTACTGTTCGTGTAGATGTCGCAGGATAGAGAACCACAGAACAGATCTAACGTGAAGTATAGGGATTTCGAATATTCCCTTAATAGATACCACGGACCAACCACGCAATTCATATTTGTAGTGTATAATTATTATTATACAATCGATCACTTCACTCTAGGACTATGTGTCGTCGTCTGTGTGACCAGTCTTGTAGTGATTATAAAATATACATTTGGGGGGGGGGGGCAATTTCCGACAAGTGTAGATAATATACATTTGTAAAATTACACACCACTTCATTCACACAATTAGCTTCCGTAAGAATCAGTACAAACCGCGAAACGGTTACACGGACGTTTCCGACGTTCATCAAGCAATAAATGAAGTGGCCACTTCACAAAAAGCGATGAACAGCTACGTCACTTCAATCCGACCGTGCGCACATGCTGGTTGCGTGGTATGCACTTCACAAAAAAGCGATGAACCATGCACCTACGTCACTTCCAACCGACCGTGTCCACGCGCTCTATATGTGTTATTATTGGGAAACTGTTGGAATTTAAGAAATATACATATGTGTTACTTACAATTGTTGTGGTAGTTTAGAAAAGTTGTTCAAATTATTAATGTTCTATTAAATGGTGCTGATATATTATTATAATAAATGACCTGCAGATTGGTTGGGGTCATTGGTTGTGACCGGCGGAGTAATTAAACAAACTTTGTTTAATTACTCTGCCGGTCAAAATCTAATGACTCTAATCGTTCTGCGAGTCATTTCTCCAATGACGGCAATAATCCCAAGCGAATAGGCAGGTGATGTGTGAAGTTCCCGTTCAAACGCCTCGCGCCAAGTTGTAAAGTTGGTAAAACGTCACCGATTATGTGTGTCGCTTTAGATCAGTGTCTTGTAGTTTGCATTGGATATATAAATACGGGTAAGTTAAATGAAATAGATAGTGCATGGGAAAACATGCGATATAAATGCGAATGGTCTGCATGTCAATTAACAATCGAAATTCGAATGGTCTTTATTTCTCGATATTTTGACGAAAAAGACCTGTTTTATATATATGTTTGGGACGAAGATCCGCTATATGTCGTTCGTGGGATATAGAAACTGCACCGCATGTTCAGGACGCAAGAAATATAAACGCAATTTTGATCATGCATACGATTTATGTGTTACAATAGTTAAGACCCTAACCAGTTCCATATTCTCAAACATACTTGTTTTATAAAGTGGCAATTGGGGCAAGTCAAGTGAATACCAGCGGAAAGATGACCTAAATATTCATATAGGTTCATATTTGAATAAATTGATTCCGCAGTTGACTTATACCCGTTATTTCGTTGGATGGCGCGGGCCACAGTGACTACAAATCTTAAAGAGTGTACATCTGGTAAGTCATGCGTTGGTTTATTCGTGTTATTTTCCGCCCGTCATGAACTTATAATATGTTAATATGAGTCGATAATAGCACTAAAATGACACTCATTTCAGTGTGTTATGGACTCAACATGAGGCGATTCTAGGCTCTAAGCTCATAATGAACCTAAAACAGTTCCTACTATAGATATATAACGTGATCATTTTCACGAGAACGAGCTGGTTATTCACTCCGCGAACACAATTGTATGTAGAGTCTGAGTCAACAATACTGCAAGAGAAAACATTTAAAATCCACCATACAAGTAAGTGTATCATAATTTTTCATTACTTTAGTCACTTCAGCTTTTTCAACTTTTCTAATTCTGAATAAACTATAAGCATCACGTTCCAATCTCAATACACTTGAATGAGTTAACCTGGAGGTACATCTGAATACTATACAAGTCACACATCTGTGTGAAGAACACATTTGGGGATTACGACCTGTCGTCTGTATTATCGCCATCAAGCCATCAGTTTCTTGTTCATAAAAGCAGGGTATTTTCCGTACCTGGTATACTAATGAGCATAATTATATTCTTGAAAGCAAAAATGGGTCCTATAGTAGGTTATCGATATGCCATAAGAGTATCGTCACAAGCTAGTTCCATATCATGTTCATACCATTCTTCTTTCACCATCGTTGATCTTCAATCATACTGTTTGAGAAACTCTTTTTCTTCTCAAATTCTTGAACTATATTTATCCGATAATTCTCCTCAAATGAGCGGGACCGGGACATGAATAATGTGCCCAGTCTCACACATAATAACGCAAATTTGAGACTCCCTAATAAAGATTGAAGCCCATTCTATGTGGCCCGTCGTTTAGTTTAAAGGGGTACTGTACACTAAATCCGGCCATTTATTGGACCATCTCATTTTATACTCAACAGAATATATCCAACACACGAATGAGTTTGCAAAATACACTCGTTTACGTTATGAACGATGTAAAACAACATGGTAATTATAATGAAAATGAATTTATGACTGGAGTCAAATTCAGTCATTTGTTGCAAATGTCATATTGAGTATAAAAGGATATGGTATCATAAATGGCCGGATTTAGTGTACAGTACCCCTTTAACAAAGGACATAATTTCTTGCAATCTATCTTCATCAATTTGAGGCGTAAGTTACACAAATTGATCTGGTATCCCTGCATTGTAATATTCTGTGACAATGGCCCCACACAGTAATTAATTTCTGTGGATTCTTCTTACCCGCAACAATTTAATATTAATTTTAATTTAGCAAACGGTTTTACATGTTATTTCTCCCCTACATCACAGCCTGCTAAATCCTAACAATTAACCCTTTACCCAACAAAACGGCAAAAAACGCCCAAATAAAGCTTCAACAGCCTAAAATATCTTCGGTCTGTCTCAATAACACCATACAAATATGGATATCATTGGAACCGGTTCATTGACAACATTGTGATGGTTACAGTTATGCCCTGTGCCAATGCATGCTCTTATATATGCGAGTCGACCATAGGTCGCCTCGCATATATAAGAGAATGCATTGGCCTAAACAAAATTAACACATTTTACCATTTTTTCTTACATTCTTTAACAATTTTATAAATTTTTCTTACATTTTTTAACAATTTTTATAATATTTGTCTACATTCTTTGACAATTTTATCATTTTTAATATGTGTTAAGCCAATGCATTCTCTTATATATGCGAGGCAACCTACGGTCGACTCGCATATATAAGAGAATGCATTGGCACAGGCCCGTTATGTTGGGTAAAGGGTTAACAAAGTTGAATCCATGTTTATTCATCCTAAATCTGAGTGAATATGTCACTGAATGGCATGCAACAACACTACTTCTCAAACCCATGGATATTACTCTATTACTGTAACACTTGCCTCCTCATTGATATCACAATAAATGTTGTCTCCAACATCCAATATAATTTGTAGATACATGTATCAATGCATTAAAGGGGTATTGTACACTTATTAAATCCGGTCATTTGTGGGACCATCTCCTTTTATACTCAACATAATATGCAACAAATGAATGAATTTTAGCCATGGTACATGTTAATTATAACGAAAATTAATTTTATGACTAGAGGCATAAATTCATTTTCATTATAATTACCATGAGGGTATTTTGCCCTAATCTACTAAGGCCGGATTTAGGGTACAGTCCCCCTATAAATCCCTCTTAGATGCTAATGATTGTTGGGAGTTCTGCCTGATGTGATCAATCAAATTATCTACTGATAAGTTAAAGGTAAACAATCCGATTATATGGTCCCCGTATCATCAGATTCCAACAAGAACAGCAAAAACAACATTTCCCCAAAGGACAGTACTGTTAGTTATCAGAATCGATTAATTACCCAAAAATAATGATAACCACTGTCAACTCTAGTATAACATTTTCCAAAACGTGTTATATATCAACATTGTGTTCAACGCATATGTCGGTCATCTCGTCGAATCTTTGCCATGCAGGCAACCAAATATTCGAGGTGGTGAAAAAGAACAGATTTCAAAACTCGAAATCTGATAGCTCTGAGCTTTGGTGTGTGTGTTCATCGACTCAAATGGAAACCGAAGAAATAGTAACAATCGGTTAAATCGGATTATGTATCTTTAACTTGTAGTTTGTTCCGAGATACATATTTATTTTAATATGTGCATTTACACAGTTGTTAGGAGGTAAGGGCAAACTTAGAATAGCTCGTCTCTCTTCGGAATCCATATTTTGAACATAGTCTAATTGTGATAGAAATTCCTCATCAAACGGAATATGGTTGGAAGGCTAAATTATACCCGTCCATTTAATGTCTTTCGCCAAGTAATTTCCATTTGAATTGAGTAGGAAGTTGCACCATTATGATCATCTATAGTCCTGTTAAAAGGACATAGGCCTTCAATTCCAATACAAATTCAGAGTTGTCTCCCTTCGTAAACAGCCAAACATTTATTTAAAGAAAGTTTTGAGTACACTGGAATCTTACATCCTTTGAAATTTGGCGTACCACATTTCGACATCTAACATTATTTTCGCTATACGTTTAGTCTCAAATTATTCATTCCAGAAACGATTGTGTTTAGTCTTCGTGATCCAAATTGCACCCAGCTTTTCTTTCGTGACACGGTCGTACGTGAAATTGGACGTGCACATATTGTTCCCGGGATCAAAGTAGGCATACATACCAAATTTGAGTCGGATCCAGAAACATGCCTATATGAGCGTATATGAGCGAGGTCAGGGTCAATGATACGGACACGATCGCACTTGAAATTGGACCCACCCATATTGTTCCCGGTATCAAAGATTCAAAGTAAGGTAGATACCAAATTTTAGTCGGATCGGTCGAGCAGTTTTCGAGTATATAAGACACATACATACGTGCATGCATACATACATATATACATGCATACATACATTCATACATACATACATACATACATACATACAGAAGTTCCAAATTATGTGACATTGGCACATGGGAGTAAAATTGGACAGGGCATGCCATATAGTGTATGACGACCTCCTATGTAAATCAGAAGTAATTTATTTGATAGTTCACATACGACCCGAGATACTTACAAATATACCCAATTATATATGCGAGCATACATCCGAAACAACCTATGATCGTGATCCTAATTATATTATAAATTATTCTTCCGACTCGTATTACATCTTGCTATATTGAACGGACTGAAAGCCATCGCCGTGACCCATACCGTTTTATTTAGTTGAAGTAAAGCCATTCGGTCCTCAATTAATTCTATGGTAAATGTTCGCTCCGGGTCACTATGATAAATACAATGATAACAGTTTCTACATGAGAACTTACATTCGGGTTACTTGACCTAACACGACTTACATTATTCATAGCAGTGTATGCGATTTACGTAAATACGTGATTTGCGACTGAGTTCAGACCAATTACTCAAATGTAAATCCAGGCTTCCAAGTCAAATTTCGAATAGTTACTTGCCTTTCGGACACACTACCTGATGGTGTCATTTGACAAATGTATACAACCAAGACCACTTCGACTATCTGCTATTTTCTCAATTGGTGTTGACCAGCCACTTAATTCGTCCCAGTGATCTGGCTGTACGATCCTATATACAAATAATCACATGAAACCCCTATAATATTATTTAAAAATCCACTATATATGTTCTTATCTCTCACTAGTGAGTAATCGCCGCGTGCTTCCCGGGATAATTGGCACCAATACCAAACATTGCAAACTGATTGCTACGTTCATTAAAGTTCAATTATTGTCCAACTTCGTTGCATTAACGAAAATGGGCACAAAAACAAAGAGGCAAATTGGGGGACTATACGTTTCGTCGCAAGGCAGAACGTGCAATACTGTCGTAGGGTTATGAAGCGTCTCAACCAACACCGTGCATGTTCATGATGTATGCATTTCGCATACATTTCTCAGCTTCTTTTAAAGATTTTGATTGTTAAAAAGGCATAAAGCTCTAGTTTTTTTATGTGATATACAAGAACTTCAGCTCGTTATTTTTGGATATAAGATTTTATACGACTCGTTGTGAATCGAATTTATCAAACTTGTTTCATAAAATCTTATATCCCAACATAACTGGTTGGGGATCCTCTATATATGAGGTTTGAACTCAGAAACCAGACTTTCTATAGACATGCATGGTTCATGGTACAGGTCAACATCTCAAAGGAACTTATGTTCTTACTTTTGTTTTCAGATTTGAGGCCATCAAATCAGCAATGCCTGACTTTTATTATATTTAAATTTAAAAACGCATTAGACAGTAAATTAGTTTCAATGCGCTTTGCAACAGCTATACACTTAACACAAAGAGATAACACAATATGGAGAATAAAAGATATGTAAGTTTAAAAGAGGCCAAGGAAAATGAAAATACTACCTAAATACTAGCAACTCTTGCTGATCTTGTTCACCCATGCAACACAATTAACTATATACGTGTATTTTAAATTAGATACATAAAACCCGGAACCCGAGCGATCTATCCAATATACGCTAATCGTGTCTCAACTCGATCGTGAATTTATCTGCGTCTAACTAAACTCGTTCTAAATATACATGTAATTATATAACCCGACGTGCTTCTTTAAGAACATGAGCGTTACGTTCCACAAAGGCCAGTGGAATAACAATCTACTCATATCTTAAAAAATAACTATAACAGATCTGATATATGTTACATGAATGATTTCCTTAATATCGCCTGTGGGATAGTAGCCCATGTGAAATCATAGACCACATGTGTGTGCATAAGTGCAAGACTATTTAAGTATAACTGTATTTCTACTACAAGTTGTGTGCATTAATTCTATATGTGTGTCTGTCTGAAAATCCTGTTACATTAAGTAACAAAAATCAGTAATACCACATTCCACACATGCTACACAGACTTTTAGATAGTTTTTTTTCTATTTGTACAGATATCCTACAACCCACGAACTCATGTACAGCCTCCTTAAAGTTAAAAGAAACAAATTGTTAACCCTCCGTTATCGCGCTAATCTCCAGTAAAGTATCTGACATACACTGATAACTTTGATGTATAACACATTCTTCAATGCGAATGGACTAAAAGGTGCAGATAAGAAGTGAGGTTTTAATACAATGAACACATTTCCACAATTAGTGATTATAGTGGTAAAACAACGATACGACAGATTATCGTATCACGCATCAAAGACATTAAACCGAATCACTTTTGAGTCAATATTTGTATTGTCTTCAGGCGGTCAGACCAGGAAGAATTGGAAACAATATGCTAAATCTGCTTTGGGGAAAATTCCCAATTCAACATAATTTCAGATTCTACGTGTACTGCATGTATTGTTAGTGCTCCATTAAAGATACAGGCGGCGTTGGTGGTGGGTATGCTGCTATAAACAGAAAGAATAGTAAAATATAGACAGACTTATACCAATCAGAAATATGGCATAAACAGTATGTTATTGTCAAATGTTTTTCCTTTGTTATGTAAACAAAAGCACAACACGTTTACAGAACCTGGCTTTTGTTTAGATCCGGATATGGTAACATAAAGAGCGTTATTTGTTACTGTTTTCCTGATATGGAAATAATAAAGACCGTTTATATCATTTGTGTGTGATTAACCAATAGAATTGCGTTCTGTTATGTAAACAGAAGCAAAACTTCTGTAACACGATCAGGCTCTTGTTTACGTACACCATCGTACTTATTGATGACAATATACTATTTACGCGCTGATTATGTTTGGCATATGAACAAAACTATATATTTTTTAATATTCCTTCTGTTGATGGCGATTTGAACAAATATGAATATTTCTGCAACGAACGCCGCCATTGCCTTGAACCGAGAAGTCTCAATTTTTACTGAGACGCCGCGCATATGTTGAGAAGTCACCCTGGTCAAGTGGTCCTGCTAATGTGCTATGATGATGTTTGGGCAAACTGATCTGTTATCAAAAAGTACCGCTATATTTTTTTAATTCGTCTTTTTCGCGGTGTTCCGATAATCTGAAAATATACAGGAAAATCCATTATGCGTGTCAAACATTCAAAAACATATTTAATGCGAAATATTTTAATACTGGTTGTATTAGTTGAACTTTGACTATAATCAAGATGGTTATTCATGTCGTTTTAGAAAAACCAGCGCAGGCATTATTATATATTTCAAAAATATATATGTTTTTGAATGTTTCATACACACACTGGTTTGTTCTAAGATCGCTCGGATTAGCCAAACACCGCGAAAATGACAACTTTAGAAAAAATATCAGTACTTTTTCGTAACGGCATCAATTTGCCCTACCCGCTTCTTAGCAATTCAGCAGGACCACCAGCATTATAGCAACCACCAAGGGTGCTTATACCTAAGGCAGGTGAATGACGTCATATATATTTTTGTATATATCCATCAGTGATTTTTCAAGATTGCGGGTATAGATTTTAGAGAAATTGTCACATGACTTCCGGTTAGCAACCGTGTGGAGATTGCAAAAACGCGGAATTGGAAATGAAGCATCGCGATAAAAACTTACGAAGAATTCACATGTGATTTAAGTCGATTAATTTCATTTAGACCAATTTCGTTGGTCAGCTTAATGAAAACGAAAAATGAAGAAGTCACGACGATAATCGAGACAAGATTTTACAATCCACGACATGTCTTGTCAATTTGGCAGGTCGTCTCCGTCGTTACCACTACATGATGTTACATACATTATTCTTAGCGTTATGTCGCCGAAAAACGGCATATTTGGGGCACATCGTGCGTGGAGTGGTTGCTCCACTACGTGTCACGTACGATTCATATTAGCATCATGCGTGGAGTGGTTGCTCCACTACGTGTCACGTACGATTTATATTAGAGGCACATCATGCGTGGAGTGGTTGCTCCACTACGTGTCACGTACGATTTATATTAGAGGCACATCATGCGTGGAGTGGTTGCTCCACTACGTGTCACGTACGATTCATATTAGAGGCACATCATGCGTGGAGTGGTTGCTCCACTACGTGTCACGTACGATTCACATTAGAGGCACATCATGCGTGGAGTGGTTGCTCCACTACGTGTCACGTACGATTCATATTAGGGGCACATCATGCGTGGAGTGGTTGCTCCACTACGTGTCACGTACGATTCATATTAGCATCATGCGTGGAGTGGTTGCTCCACTACGTGTCACGTTACGATTCATATTAGAGGCACATCATGCGTGGAGTGGTTGTTCCACTATGTGTCACGTACGATTCATATTAGCATTATGCGTGGAGTGGTTGCTCCACTACGTGTCACGTACGATTCATATTAGAGGCACATCATGCGTGGAGTGGTTGCTCCACTACGTGTCACGTACGATTCATATTAGAGGCACATCATGCGTGGAGTGGTTGCTCCACTACGTGTCACGTACGATTCATATTAGGGGCACATCATGCGTGGAGTGGTTGCTCCACTACGTGTGATGTACGATTCATATTAGAGGCACATCATGCGTGGAGTGGTTGCTCCACGACGTGTCACGTACGATTCATATTAGGGGCACATCATGCGTGGAGTGGTTGCTCCACTACGTGTGATGTACGATTCATATTAGAGGCACATCATGCGTGGAGTGGTTGCTCCACTGCGTGTCACGTACGAGGCTTATTAGCATCATGCGTGGAGTGGTTGCTCCACTACGTGTCACGTACGATTCATATTAGAGGCACATCATGCGTGGAGTGGTTGCTCCACTACGTGTCACGTACGATTCATATTAGGGGCACATCATGCGTGGAGTGGTTGCTCCACTACGTGTCACGTACGATTCATATTAGAGGCACATCATGCGTGGAGTGGTTGCTCCACTACGTGTCACGTACGGTACGATTCATATTAGGGGCACATCATGCGTGGAGTGGTTGCTCCACTACGTGTCACGTACGATTCATATTAGAGGCACATCATGCGTGGAGTGGTTGCTCCACTACGTGTCACGTACGAGGCATATTAGCAACTTGACCAGGGGTGGAAGTGTCTTGTTTTAGACGCAACATTTTAGCTCATGAGCGATGACTTGAAACATGTTTTATTTCTTTAATAATACAAAAGGGTTTTGGCATAAGTTTTGTCAACTTATGCAGCCCCTCTCCCAATACATAGAGGATCTCACATGAGTTTCTAGTTTATACGGAATTTATCAACCGAGTTCACTAAATTCGATTTGAGCCGAGGTTTACCGAGGCTCAAATCGAATTTAGAGGACGAGGTTGATAAATTACGTATAAAATAGGACGAGTGTGAGATATCTTTTATCACATGATCAAATAAACCCGAAGCAACGCGCAATATTCATCGAAAACAACAATCATAAACTACAGCGATCGCAAGTTATTTGAAGAACGCCGTGACGTCATCGCACGCGCTGATATTAAACGTGTCTATTACCGATAATTATGAAACTGCTTTTATGGCCAAATTATGTGATAAAATCAATTAAACACTCACATGTTACATGTAACACGATGAACATATTTACACGCATGATTTCTGATATGGTACTGTTTGTAGGATTTTGATAATGCAGTCCCTGACGCATTACTGTGATTCATGAATAGTTCACTAGCCCGGGTTGATTGAGTGGTGTGGTTGTTGGTTTCAACTGGTATGTTAGTAAATAAAATAAATCCCTTTTTGCAAAATCAAAGAATGTTTGGAATCCTGGTTCAAAAATACATGTACTCTGATTTTGCGAAAAGGGAGTTATATTAATCATGTCGTTTGGCAATTATCATATTGCTGCTCTGGAAGACAATGCATTCGGTGGGTCAATAAAAATAAATTATGTTTTGAGTGGGGAGTAGGTCCATAAACTCAGGAGCGATTGACAAATACCCGATGTTGGTACACTATTTTGCTTGCAAATCAGTAAAAGATGTTAATTCCCACGAGATCATGGAATCGCCTCTACGTGATCGAAGTGCGTGTAGACATCAAATTGTCGTGGAATTATCATAATATCAATGCTGTATAACGGCCGGGACATACATGGGTGCACTCAGTCACGAAACGCCTACGATGTTTTCCGAAACTTGTTTGCGTATATAACCCTGGACACAGCAGGGGGTGTCTGACGGTGCAGTTTCAATAGCTCGAATCTTTCCAAATGTGTCTCTTTTGAATATCTATGCATATTGAGTATTTATATATTCCTTGATTAGTCTGTATTCTTTGTCGGTGCTCATTCAACATTGAAAATATTCATCACTGGTACAAGGCAAATATGTAGCAACTCGTGTTGTCGAAACCAGTCGCCGGAGTAACGTTCTCGCAGCAAGATGAAAATTTTGTACCTCTTCGCGTGCCTGTTAGCATTGTCTGTTGCTGTAAGCGGTCGTCGTGCTGATGTAAGTACCATTTATAATGGTTATATCTTGCCCTCTCGTCGCTTCATCTCTCTCTCTCTCTCTCGCTCTCTCTCTCTCTCTCTCTCTCTCTCTCCCCCCCTCTCTCTCTCTCTGTTTCTCTCTCTATCTTTCTCTGTTTCTCTCTGTTTCTCTCTCTGTCTCTCAATCACTTTCTCTCTCTCTTTCTTTATCTCTAACTCTATATCTATGTTATGCGGAAGATAACTATTATCGGAGTTAAAGGCACGGGCGGCGTTCGTTGCAGAAATATTTATACTTGTTCAAATCGTCATCAACAGAAGGAATGTTAAAATAGATATAATTTTGCTCATATGCCAAACATAATCAGCGCGTAAATAGTATATTGTCGTCAAGACGTACAATGGTGTACAAAACAAGAACCTGCTCGTGTTACAGAAGTTTTGCGTCTGTTTACATAACACATCGCAAGTATATTGGTTAATCACACACACACACATGATATAAACGCTCTTTATTATTTCAATGTCAGGAAAACAGTAACAAATAACACTCTTTATGTTTACCATATCCGGATCTAAACAATAGCCAGGTTCTGTAAGGTGTTTTGCTTTTGTTTACATAACAAAGGAACAAACATTTGACAATAATATACTGTTTATGCCATATTTCTGATTGGTATAAGAACAAGGTATGTATATATTTTACTATGCTTTCTGTTTATGACGGTTTTTTACGGAGCTGAATATTTTAACAGCATACCCACCGCCAACGCAGCCCGTATCTTTAATATTAAGATGTAAATAATATTTCTATGATTTATACACATGACACATAATTTAATGTCAGACCAGATGAGGCAACAGATTTGACATGTTTTTCATCTACATTACTATCCTGAATTTGTGATGCACCCAGTAAAATTTCGAAGCTTAACACCATTGCTAAATTGTCTAGCAATCCGGTCATTGTTGATGTATTCTTGTGACGAAAAATTATTCTATATCTAATGCGCTAAACATAGAATGATTGTACATGTAGTAACTTTTCCATTCTTCAGAAAAATAAATGAATAACCATGCCGATACAGAAATAAAATAATGACATTTTTCCTTTATATATTCACTTATACACAAAACATATCCAAGTCATTAGCAATATTCTGATCGCATTGGTGTGAGACAAACGATCTTTTTTATATGCTTCCCCATTAAAGTGATGTGAAACACTCCGGCTGTGTGATCAAATAGAAATGGAGAATAATCTTGCTCAAAGTAGTTATTTTTTATGAATATTAACTCAAATTTACAACACACAACGTCAGTCTTATATATTTATTAAATGCAAAGAATATCGATGGCGAAAATCATTTGTGTTAATTTATCGCCGATTGTAGCGTCCCGAATCGAGATGTAAATATTTACAATTGAGCGTAGTTCAGACGGTGTTTTCTATGGAGTTGTATGTCGAGTTCTTTAAAATTTTGGGCGATGTTAGTAGAATGCTACATTCCCCCAGTTAGCATAGCGCATGAGTAATATTTTATCAGTTTTACGCACCCGAACAAGTCAAAAATATGTCTTTAAATAGTGGGAAATATATCGTATTTAGTATCTTGAACGACAGTAAATATATCACATTGCTATTCAAAAACGATATTTCCACTTTAGCTTACATTCGGTATAATCAGCCGAACACTAGCTTGTCGAATGACGTCATGGCGTCATCACTTGAAAGCGGTTTGCTACCTATCAGCTGATCCGTCAGTGTATTGTTTTGTTGTGCTACTATAAGTGCAAATGCTGCAGGTCGCATTGATATTTCCACTGCTAGTCACTCATGAAATAATTATGGTATTCACTCAAAAACATAGAACAGTTCTGTTATGAATTGGTCTATCCTTCCATATGTTCGTCTGCCCGTCCATCTGACCGTTCGCTTTATACCTCAACTTTACTAAAAGTAACGTTTGAGCTGTTGAGCTGTCCGTCCGTGCGTGCGTAAACAATTCCGTCGGTAAGTCCTACAAGCCGCATGCCTCGTCCCATCTACATTAAGCTTCATATATGTAGCTTCATGGTTACAGCTAGATGGAAGCTATTGACTTTTTCCGAATTTTGATGAAAAACATGGCCACCAGCTTAGATTTCAAATTTGAATCAATCGGCACACCATATACAGCTCGTATCTATGGCCGGATATTTTTTTTAATTCTGCAGGCACGATTGTGATTACCTGTAGATGGGAGCTATCGAATTTTAACGATTTTCGATGAAAAACATGGCCGCCGGCAGCCATCTTGGAATGAACTCTTTGTATGATTAAATCCTTTGTAGCACCCCACAGACCACATCCCTCATCCGTTCATCACCAAACTTCATACGGATTTTCAGGTTGACATCTAGTTTATTTTCTTTCTTCTTTATCATTATATTTGTTGCTGAGCAAAAATATGACTCCTTCCCACGTTGAGCTACAGTGTCATTGACACCTACATTTCGTTTTCGGGTGATAACTTTAATAGTAAGTCTAAACTCATTGGAATGAAATTCGGTATATGAGTTTACTAGCCCAACATTCAGGTCACGTTCGAATTTGGGTTCCGCCCACCAATGTTGATCAGAGTTATGACACTTTGTTGGAATTACCACGTGCGTATTTTACCGCGCCCTAGTGATCTTCTTGTTTTACTCTGAAGACAAAAAGGAGTCTGATTTTCATAGATTCTTGACGTACAGAAAATTGGCTTGTAGTGCGCTTCGCTGCCCCACCCACTATCCGCACTGTCCTTATGAGGCTAATTTTGCTGTTGGCAGATTGTGCAATAGAAATACGGGACTTCCATCCAATTTTTAAACGACATTTCTCGTAAAATAAAATGAAATTGATATAAATTAACGATTGTTCCTTCAAAAACATTCATGATATTCACAATGTGATTATATTCTTTCTGCCGGCATATTGTGCTGTAAAAATACGATATCTCCGTCAAAAATGTAAATGTAAATTCCCAATTGATGGACAATCATATAAGTGAAATTACATATGCTATTTTACATTGGTCAAATTGAGGTTACACATCATTAAAAAACCCACCGAAATTTTACAATTATTGTGGCTGGTAATTCTAGATATTGATTTTTGTTGAATACTGTTTGGTTCATTCAATCCTTCAAATATGTTATTTCGTTTGAGGCAAACATGCAGTACAGTCATCGACCTGTGTGCAATACAGTAGTCAGTAGGCGTACACACATATATGGATGATGATGTGGGGCAGGCTAAAGTGGCCGCAACACCAAACCATACACGTACATGCGCTACTATTACCGTAATGAAGTACTCATCTCTTCAATGGATTACAATCGCATCTCAACAGATCATAGAGACAATACATCGTGCATTTAACCGATATCTTAGTGGAAAATTATGTTCAAATTCCTTAAGTCGGCACTTGTTAACAGCAGTATATATGCCTCCACGCAATGCTGAATATTTATTTTAAGTATCTTGTTTTTTTAAAACATATCTTACCATTACGACCCACGTACTTGTGCTAATATCAGGTAAAAATTAAAGTTGGTATTTCAGCGCTGCCCATTCACTCAATTTTGCTATTTATGGTTTTGTGTACACTCGGTACGATGAGAGTATCTAATAAATTGAATTGAATTGAATTGGTAAATATATCATTAGGGGCGGGGTAAACACGATGACGCGGCTGCAGAAAACGTATTACCTATCGCGTATATGTGGCCTTGGTGATTATAACCAAATATAATTTCCAGGTATAAACACAGTCTCTGCCACAGAATATTTAGACAATTCTGGTTAAGTTTATAATTTATTGAAGATAGTCTATCGTACTCCATTCTGTTTTGATATATTGCGTTTATAGTATACCACCATGCATGCTTACATGTATGATAAACGCGAAATAATCGTGTAATATTATGAGATACCGATAATAGGAAATACACATATTACCCATTATTCTACGAATATCTCTCAGACTATTTTATAGCAGTAAATCTTGACAAGTTTGATCTTGTAGATATCAACATACATGATGGTCGGTCACATTCGATCTGATTGCATATAGTTCTGCTTCTAGAAAAGATGATAGATTTACCCAACAAACCGGCCAAAAACGCCCAAATAAAGCTGCAACAGCCTAAAATATCTTCGGTCTGTCTCAATAGAACCATACAAATATGGATATCATTGGAACCGGCTCCTTGACCACATTGTGATAGTTACAGTTATGCCCTGTGCCAATGCATTCTCTTATATATGCGAGTCGACCATAGGTCGCCTCGCATATATAAGAGAATGCATTGGCCTAAAAAAAATCTTTTTTTAACACTTTTTACCATTTTTTCTTACATTCTTTAACAATTTTATAATTTTTAATGTGTTAAGCCAATGCATTCTCTTATATATGCGAGGCGACCTATGGTCGACTCGCATATATAAGAGAATGCATTGGCACAGGGCCGTTCTGTTGGGTAAAGGGTTAATACAATATAACGGTTTAATTACACATATGTTACACGATTCGAGATAAACAGCACAGATAAAACTGTTTTCTTTGTCCTCTTCTGGGCGCCCAAAAGTCCAGATTTAACTGCTTTAGGAGACCCTACTTCCGTTTGGTCTCTCGAAATATGCATAAGAGGGAATATGTACTTCTCTGATCATAAGTTTCTCCTATATTCTGCCATCATTGGCTGAGGACACACATATCACAGTAGTGATAACATAGTAGGTGTGGCAATTATATATGGTGGAGTTTGGTGACAATTGGTTGTCATAATTAATATGCCATAGCTATAGCTATGTCGCCAGCTGCATATTCGCCCAATGAGTCCTCCAAAGTTCGTTATCATCAGCATTTTTCTTGTTTTCGGTCCTTGTATAGTTCGCTTTGTTTATTCCAGATACTTTCTCGCAGCTGCATTTCCTCCAAAATTTCCGACATAGCTTCATTGGCCCACATGATAATATTAACGGAATAACGTCGCATAATTAAAACCGCAATTGGGGAACTGTCTTAATACGCATGACATTTATATAAGTGGATAAACAAGAATTGAGATCATATCAACAAAACGTACTGCATGCATGATATGTAAGTGAATGGGGGATTGCCACGATCAAACACAATTTTGGACGATCGATCGTGCAATTATATATATCGTAAAGAATACAATGTAGTAAAACGTACTGAGTATAGATCAACCTTGCAATGGTGAAACGCAATGGGTTAATTGGTAGCATCGACTCATTGTGCGGAAACTCAGCGCACAACATGGCAAGCTATGGCACAGAAATATGACGACCAATTGTCACCGAACTGCACCATAATAAATTGTCATACATACAATGCCATCGCTACTGTGGTACGTGTGTCCGCAGCCATTCTTCCTCGAATAATTGGAGCATGATGTGTGTGCTCTCAGAGGACTATTCAATTTTGCACAAAATGTAAATTTCATTCGATTTTGTCCATTGTAGTGGCCTTTTTGTATAGACATTCTACAGCTATCGTTTACGACTATATCGTGTTCGTCTATTTTTCAGTTTATTACTAATTTGGTACTAACTGCTGCACCTACTATACCGCAAATATTCAGCTTTTTCCGATACCGACGGAGATTTTGGATATGTTGTTCTGCAAACCAGTCCGCATATTCTGAGACAAAAACGTTTTTTTTTTTACCAATTTAGTCCGTGCCTAACCACCTCACGACCATAGTATACACTCACGACACCATCTCTACTGTTGCCAGCGTTACTGATTTTGTGTGTTCCAATATTTCAGCGTTACAAAAGCAGAGCCTACAAAGCTAGAGAATTGGAGAAGGTTGTTCTTGCTCTGCGACAAATAGAAGGTACAGTACATATTTTGGCGGCGAATATTGAAAATGTATTCCACGCCCATTGATTTATTTTTGCGAAATACAGCAAAATTGAAAACATTCAATTATAAAACAGTTGTCTTGTCATTATACAGTACAAACAGATTACGTCATTGACGACGTCAAATGTTCCAGAAAATGTCTACTAAATAATGAGGTATTTTCTACATCAATCACAAGTTTGTTATATTAAATAAAGCAATATCCATCTAAATTTCAGTATACTACAATCTACAATCTTCAGAATTTGCAATAAACATATAACAACCCAGCTGTGTGAATATATTTAAGTTATTGCACTGATTATTTTCATTTCTAAAAAGGCCACCGGTCAAATACAGCCACATTATTATGGAATATGTGACCTAGCGTCCTTTTATTGTGTCCTAGTTTAATATAAATATCAGTCCACCAATCACTCGTGGATTCACCTTGATTGCATTGCTCGCACTGTACCTCCCATGCATGGGCCATATTATCTGCAAATGCGGGTGTTTTGTTTAGCTGTCAATCATAACACGTTGGTATAGTACATGTGGTGGCATTATTAATTTATTGTATATCTACAAACCCTTTGGCCAAAATGTTCAACTGTTGGAATTTCTGAGATAACATCAGTTAGGTTGTCAAACCAGTATTTAGTGTGCAATGTGTTGCTTTTAGAATAAAAGTCGAATAGTTTCCTAATGTTTTCCAATTTGTTTGCAGTGAAATGTCAAGCAGTCGGAAATGGAAGTTCAATTGTCACCTTGATTACAAATCTCTATCAGAGCGCACCAGTCATACTTCCTTCCTGACTCTGTCACCGACTGGGTACAAGTCTATGTTTCTATATTTAGCATGGAGTTTTCCAGCAAAAATAGCGAAATCCGATCACTCCTAAGTAAAATGTTCTATGTGGTTTGAGAACAATTCCCGCACTAAAACATAATGGCAGAATGAAAAATCAGAGTGGTTCTTTTCCTGACGATGTTCGCAAGCTATACTCATCAAAATTGAAGCAAATTAGATCGCTTGTGTTTGACTTGCCGTGCGAGTTGTGACAATATCGTACACGTGCGTTTAGACTTTTGTGATGATAAAATAATCGGAGAACCGAATCACACCGTTTAGAAATATAGTTCTTCGATTTTTGTGTGACTTTTCACTTAAGGTTCAAAATTTACACAAATTGTGTTGGATATTTTGTGTGTTTAATAAGGGCAGCATGTTGCTCATTTCGCTTAGTATATATCTTAATATCGCGGATGTCCACCAAATGTGTGCAAAATGTCGCCGGCAGCAGCGTTATTATCGAGTCATCAAGGGAGGTAAACCCAGCATGGAGTTTAATAGATTACAAGACTCTATACTCGGGCTACGAACAGAGAGCATTTATTCCGCGGGTTCAACATCTGGGAACCTGTTCTGATGGGGAACTTTATAACTTTGATCACATAACACAAGGAACACATTTCTTTTTTAATAGTTATTCCTCGATTATCTTGTTCACATAAGGGCTGGTACCAGCTCTATATTACATTTTTAAGTGACGTTTGTGATCTATTTTGGCAATACACATTGAATGGTGTGTCTGGTGAAAATACCACGATTGTAAACAACGCTAATCACAATCTGCTGATAAAAGTCTATTAATCCTGCAATTTCGAGCTATACGTATGGTCTACGGCATTCACCAATTTGAATTTGAATTTTTTTTCTTCTCAATATTATAATGTTCCCCATCAGAACATCGAACTATCCCCAGGTGTTCTACTGTGTAGTATGATCTATATGGGCGTAGCCAGAGTAGAGATGCATGCCATGATCACGTGTTCACCATGTGCATACGTTTTTGCCATCTCGTTACTTCAAACAAATTGTTGTGTCAATTTATGTATCCAGAAGGGGGACAAGATAACTTGAGATTATGTTGCGCCTTGAATATTTTGTGTTGTATATTCCTTAACAGAGGGAGAGACAGCTTCACCCGAAGAAGTGACAGATTCGCCAGAAGAAGCGACAGAATCGCCAGAAGAAGCGACAGAAGAAGAGCATGAGGTTAGTAGATATATATCATATCACTGCAATGCGACACAATGATTTATTTGAACACGATTTGCCATACCTCTCAGCATAAAATTGACATCCACGGTCAACCTGCCCCGAATGGATTTTCCAATTCAGTTAGACAGGTGTACAACGAAACGGTCTATATTATTCAGTTGGAGGGGTATTCAGGTATAAAAGCAGACGACAGACATATTATATAACATAAGAGTCGAATGATTCCTTTAGTTAATGAGTGGGAAATGTTCAGATAATAAGCAAGCCTTGAAATAGGGTGTCTGTGATTTGCAGAACGAGGTCCCCATTGGGTGAATTTAGTGATGCTACCACGCATAGCGGGCTAGCATCACCAAATTCACCCTATGTGAACCTCATTCTGCGGCGTTGTAAGCAGAATGAGGTCCCAACAGGGTGAATTTGGTGATACTAGCCCGCTATGCGGGGTAGCATCACTAAATTCACCCTCTGGGGACCTCATTCTGCAAATGACAGACACCCTATTTCAAGGCTTGATAATAAGTATGGTCGTTTTTTTACCTTATAATCTGAACATTTCCTGAGGGAACTACTCGTCAATGAGTACTTAGTATAGAAAGTGTTAAGTGTTATGGCTGCCCAATCAGATTTGATACAAGATCTGCTCATTGCCCAGTCAAAATTGTTAAGCTGAACCCTAAAAACTTTTAAAAACAATAGGTTTACAATCATGATAACATAACATATACGTTAACACACGTATACTGTCTGCGTTGTGTTTCTTCGTGAGATGCATGTAACATGACATAGGTGGAACATAAGATCATATATTACCGGACGAGTCGACTCGGCCATCGAATAATGTTACAGTAAGACTAGCCCGGTGTGTATGGGGGTTAACATTCATCTACGTGGAATCAAATTGTACATGTAGAGTCAACAGGATTAATACTTTCCCAGCTATATATATCATCCCATTAGTGAAGAAGTTCTCACTATTGTTGTTTTCTCTCAGCCAGAGGAACTCTTAGTTTATCATGGTGACCCGGTCATGAACCTGAATTCGACTACTCTAATTATATATAACTACAGTACTTGCGTCTGAATATATGCCATCTGTGAAGTCGATGAAAGAGGGATTCAGTTTACTCTAATTCGAAATAACGACGAAATAACATGTATCCATCAAGCGAATGATTTGTCTCATTGAAAGTATGGTGCCGATCAGAAATTTATATTCAGTTCATTCTAATTTTCATTGGAACGTAAACAATTATTCTAGCAGAAATCGTGTCAGACGAACAGACTAAGTAAGCAACGTAATTTCAAACGCGATTTTCAAAACATTTTACAAATCGGCACATTCGAACCTGCGTACCCTTCAGCACTGTTCTTTATGTGAAAGTGAGCCCTTCAGTGATAGTATACACCTATTGACTGCCTTGAATTGAATAGGGAGATGTATTTTGATTCTCTGCGTAAATTGGACAGAGTTACGACCCTTGAACAAATATCAAATGCTTGTGTTGATATACGAGCCTTACCAGTAAACTACTCAATAATGTGGTAATCGAATTCGAAACCGACCAGGTCCGATTACTTTGAGTTGAGTTACGGCCCTTAATTAGTTCATATTCGTGAATCTTTATAGCGATAGCGCGATAACTTGAACAAATATCAACTGATTGTGTTGATATTCGGTAAATGGGACTTGATATATTTCGAAAGCCGGCCATGTCCGCGTATTTTGGGCACAGTTTTATTACCCTTAATTTGGTCGCTTTTTTTTTTGGGTTAATTGTGAACCCGATAGCACATTAACTTTGGCGAGCTCGATTCACGGCGGGAAGGAATATATAGCACGCCCGACTTCATCAACATTGTTGTGTATGGTAGCCAGTTACAATTAATGAATGTTCAATACAAGTCCATGTTTGACATATCTACAGCAACTCGACCCCGCATCGAATTCTTGTTTATTAATGACACCATTGTCGCCTCATGCCAACCATGATATCGGTTCGACGATATACGATAGTTCGCCTGTGTGGTACATGTTTAATGGCCAAAACTACTCTCTGACATGTGAATCAAAAGTCAGTTTGATCATACATGTATGTGACATATATTCCACCACAATGCAACAAATGTGTGCATATTAGTTTGGTGGCGCTCTGTTTTATCTGTAGAAATCTTGCGCATTATTATGAGATTATCGTGATATTTGGAGGATATTACTTGGTCGGTTTGATATCTGGCCTAATATCAAACTAACAAAGTAATACCCTATTTATTAATTAGATCGTCTCTTAGTAACTATCAACTCTTTCAAATGAGTGACACCAAAACATCGATATATCTACTCATTAATTTAGCAGTGAAGTAGATCTGCGGCATGGCGTAAAACTATATTACACTGAATTTTGAGGTCGCAAAATGATATTACTCGGTTTATTGGGCAATTGAAACGATATTGAAACAATATTCACATCGTTCGATAACAAGCTGTTCTGGAAAAAAAGTGTCATATCTTATTAATAAATATTTATATTCCTTCCCAGCCACCATTGAACGAAGAAGATTCTGAAGAAATAAGTGAGTATTACTTTACCTATTCCCCACAGTCACATTTACCTGATAGTATTATTGTGTTTCTTATATATGTATCTATAAAGTCCACGGTGTGCGGTTGTCGCTGGTCATAATAATGACACGCATGAACGCCGCTAATATAGCCAAGCTTATAGCCACAACGTACGTGTAACTTGTAACGTGTGTTGATATTGCCAACGAATGTCACCTGAATCATCTTCTGAACATATCGCATATACACATACACGGTATTTTTGTTTAGAAAATTTTGCTTGCCACGTTAGAACACGTCACATGTAACAACGTATATGTGTGGATGAACCTGCATCGCTATAATCAAATGGCCTTGAACTGATAAAAAATTGGAGCTTCCTCTTGAGGCGACCACAGCTGGCGGTTTTGTCTGGTAGAAACACCCCGGACAATAAACTCGCCTTGTGAATATAGGACTGTATAAGATTTGGACTCTCAGGTTGTTAATTCTTTCTTTTTGTACCTTTTGTCATCATTTTAGTTTATATTGACCTATCATTTTGACGGACAGTCCTATGTAGTCCATTTATTTGCACGGTTAAACAATCGCATTATTTTTCAACTGACAGACGAAGAACTAGTCGTTGCAATTCTTGCTGTGCAGGATGTCGGTGGACTGTTGTGTGAACTGCAAAAGTTTGCTCCCGAGAGACCACTACCACCAGTGGAGGAACCCACTGAGGAGCCGGTAGTCGAAGAAAAGAGACGCAGGCCACACGGACCACGCCGACCACATCCAACTGGTGACCCGGAAGGACCACGTCCAACTGGTGACCCGGAACATGAAGGACCACATCCAACAGGTGACGGTCCATCTGGTGACGGACGACATGATGGGGAGGTAAGCACACTGCTGATGCATATGCATACAGAAGCTGTCCTATGGTATAATAGCCAGGTTTAGGGTCTATTCTCATTGCACACGCGCGTGCGATTAATCGCAGCGTTTTTTAAGGTCGAGCGGCTCTATATGTATTATTGAGGAAGGTAATTGATCACGAATCGCTCTGTGTTATGTTAACACGCACCTTTAAAAACGCTGTGATTAATCGCACGCGCGTCTGCAATGAGAATAGACCATAAAGCTGCTTTCACGTACGTGCGTTTAACGCATGCGTTCAGGTTACGCACGGTGGATATACCTTTCACATAAGTGCGTTGAACTATCCGTTAACTGTCCGTTTAACGCAAGCGTTTGACACGCATGCAGTATATTTAGCTCCATTTGCTTGTTCAAAATTGTTTCAACGAAAGATGTAACCTTGTTTGTAGAGTCAATACCCCAAGCTGTGGACCGAGAAGACTTGGTCTACATATATAGTATAATAATCTAGTCTAATACGACAAAAGACACTTTACAATGGCATAAACTGTAACATGCACGGTAGAGTTGCTTAGTATAGTTCAATGGTACCATGGTAAATATAACTTTACCGTGGTAATACCATGCAGGGTAGTTTATCATATACATACAATGGTAGTATACTAATTGTAACATGGCAGAGTACCTTATCGTACAGTGCCATGGTATAGTACATGGTATATATCAATTTAACGTGGTATTGTCATGGTAGTATACCGTGGAAGTACCATACTGCTATGGTAGTATCATACTACCATAGTAGTAGCATGGCAGAGTACCCTAGTAGAGTCACATGGTATCACGGTAGTACCATGGTAAATATCACTTGTCGTTCCATGTTAGTACGACACTACCATGCATGGTAATACCACGGTAGTACCATAATAGTACCACGGTGGTACCATTGTAGTACCAGGGTAGCACAATTGTGATTTTTTTATATTGGAGTCTTGATCTCGTCTCATAAATGTGTGCATTTCTGGGCATTGAGCAATGCGTTCACACACCAATTTACTGATTTTTAGTAAAGTTGTCCGCTAAAATTAGCGGACGTCTTTTTACGCAGTTATTTGAAAGGCCCAGCGCTGACTAATTTGTTTAAACCAATGCGTCTTGTGTGCGCCTAACGCATCTGTAAAACGCATGCGTTAAACGCAAGTATGTGAAAGCGGCTTTAATCACGCGTATGTCTAACTGGTATACCGCGTGCTGTCAATTCCAACGAAATTCATCTGACGACGTTTAGAAGTTTATTTCCAACGTGGATACATAGAATTTTGAACTTGTATCAAAATAATCCAATCAAATAAGTGATAGATCGACACTTATTGTTTAGTATTATTTTGTTAAAGGTACGGGCGGCGTTGGCGGTGGGTATGCTGTTAAAATATTCACCTGCGTCAAAAACCGCCATAAACAGAAAGAATAGTAAAATATAGACAGACCTTGTTCTTATACCAATCAGAAATATGGCATAAACAGTAAGTTATTGTCAAATGTTTTCCCTTTGTTATGTAAACAAACGCAATTTTTTTTACAGAACTGGCTTTTGTTTAGATCCGGATATGGTAAACATAAAGAGCCTTATTTGTTACTGTTTTCCTGATATGGAAATAATAAAGAGCGTTTATATCATTGTTGTGTGATTAACCAATAGAATTCGCTGTTACATGTATGTAAACAGACGCAAAACTGCTGTAACACAACCAGGCTCTTGTTTACGTACACCATCGTACGTCTTGACGACAATATACTATTTACGCGCTGGTTATGTTTGGCATATGAACAAAACTATATATATTTTAATATTCCTTCTGTTGATGGCGATTTGAACAAATATGAATATTTCTGCAACGAACGCCGCCCGTGCCTCTAATATATTCATTCTGTGGGGAAATTTGTGTTTGTCTGGAAAACCCAAAGCGTCGTTTTGAAAGAGGTGTGCCAAATTGTACAAACGGGATTTTTTATTTCCAAACTACCTCAATATTCTAGCTCTACATAACTGCACTGCCTTAAAGTGTCTTGATGCCTTAAAATGGGTTCATGCATGAAGGTCTGTAAGACAACTATCACCAAGAAGTCCAAGGAAAATATATTTACTTTGTTCTTAATGTGCGAGCGACTTTCTACATATATGTATGTTATAATTATGTCTTGTCGCTGAGCTCTGAAGTTCAAAAAGCCACGCTTTTTAGTATCAATGATAATTTTCCTTTCGGCTTTATATTCCTGACATCCTTATTTGGCAGAATAGACTGTTGTAAATTTATTTCCACAACCAGAACTTGTCAGTATCAATAATGTTCAATCATTAACATGAACTAAAAGATGAAGAAGAAACATATATTCACCATTTACAACATAGTGTTCGTCATCTTCAAAATGGTCCTCGTCGTCATCATCATCTTCGACTTATCATCATTACAACCGTCATCATCACCATCATCATCATCATCGTCATCACCATCACCGTCATCATCACCAACATCACCATTATCATCATCATCATCATCATCATCATCATCATCGTCATCATCATCATCATTATCATCATCATCATCATCATCATTATCATCATCATCATCATCATCATCATTATCATCATCATCATCATCGTCATCATCACCATCATCACCATTATCATCATCATCATCATCATCATCATCATCATCATCATCATTATCATCATCATCATCATTATCATCATCATCATCATCGTCATTATCACCATCATCACCATTATCATCATCATCATCATCGTCATCATCACCATCATCATCCAATGGCATGATAATCATCATCATAATCATCCTCATATATCATCAATATTATCATAACCCATCATAAGTGTTTACGTCATCGTCATCATCGTCATCGTCATCATCACCATCATCACCATCATCACCATCATCACCATCATCATCATCATCATCATCGTCATCATCACCATCATCACCATCATCACCATCATCGTCATCATCATCATCATCGTCATCATCACCATCATCACCATCATCACCATCATCATCATCATCATCATCACCATCATCATCCAATGGCATGATAATCATCATCATAATCATCCTCATATATCATAAATATTATCATAACCCATCATAAGTGTTTACCTCATCGTCATCATCATTATTATCATCGACATCATCATCAACTACCATGAAATCATCATAATCGTCAATGTATTAAAATTAACATGTTCACAATCATTTAAATTAACATTTCGGGGCAATTGGTACTCAACTTCGAACTTGTTTTATCACATAATTTGGCCATAAAAGCAGTTTAATAATTATCGGTAATAGACACGTTTAATATCAGCGCGTGCGATGATGTCACGGCGTTCTTCAAATAACTTGCGATCGCTGTAGTTTATGATTGTTGTTTTCGATGAATATTTCGCGTTGCTTCGGGTTTATTTGATCATGTGATAAAAGGTATCTCACACTCGTCCTATTGTATACGTAATTTATCAACCTCGTCCTCTAAATTCGATTTGAGCCTCGGTAAACCTCGGCTCAAATCGAATTTAGTGAACTCGGTTGATAAATTCCGTATAAAATAGAAACTCATGTGAGATCCTCTATTTATTCCACTCTCCGTCAACGAATTCCCACAAGTGGACCAGCAAAATAACTGGACATTTACACCCCTCACCATGAAGGGGTTTGCCGATCCAAAATTCGAATGTTTGGTTTTCTAAAAAGCGAGGAGTCGAAATGTTCAAACTAAACTCCTTGTGTTAAATTGAAGTTGAATAAATAATGAGAAAGACAAACAATCCTAGTTCATATAATGAAATTAAGTATGTAAATATAGATAACTTGCTGATGTGCCCGACTTCGTCCGTGCTATTTAGGATTTTTTTGCGATCGCCTCCGTCTGGTCAAGGTCATGGACACGGTCGCATGTGAAATCGGACCCGCCCATATTGTCCCCGGGATCAAAGTAGGCCTACATACCAAATTTGAGTTGGATCGGTCGAGGTCCAAAAACATGCCTATATGAGCGTATATGAGCGAGGTCAAGATCAATGTCAAGGACACGATCGCACGTGAAATTGGACCCGCCCATATTGTTCCCGAGATCAAAGTAGGCCTACATACCAAATTTGTGCCGGATCGGTCGAGCAGTTTTCGAGTCTATAAGACGCAGATAGACAGACATGAGTTCCAAAAATAGATAATAGATAAACGGCGGATTTAACGTGGTCATGGGTTTTGACCGCGATAGAAATGCCGCAAACTCCGCATTATTTTTTTGCGGTAAAAATCCGATGAGCACATTGAAGTCACCGATCGTTTCTTATATATTGTTATATAAACACATGAGAAACTTCTTCTTCAAGAAGATACTTTCACAATCGCGCAACTGTGTACACATCGTGACCAGTATTGACCACTGGCTGTCTCTTTCGTGGAATATTATTATGTACTCTTTATGTCGGTATACCAGCGGGATAACTCTTATATATATGTTATTTACTACAATGTTGTCATATATACTGTTATTTAGTTTTCGTGTGGTAAAGTTACATTTAATTTAGTTTAGTGACCATAATCAGTTATCAAGATGTTTTAATGATTATGAAAAATTTATTTCAGGAAGAGTTGAGATCTCTTGGTGAGTACCATAAGTAAATAATCTTAAATTGATCGGGATCCATTTCGCGAAAGACGGACCGTGTGATGTGTTAAATTATGGCACAGTGAGATGCGTCATGCACATTTATGCCACATGTACAATATATCGGTATCTGCAGGCAATTATTTTGACATAGAAATGTGCGGATGAATAAAATGATGATTTGAGATGAACTGGCTTGAAGCCTCGTTGTGGTTGGGATACTCAGATTAGAGCTCATACACCACCAGTTCCAAACATGGGAACTTTTTGATCTTCCCAATCTGAGAGGGTAGTCAACAATATTCTGAAGAAAAAAAACAATGTAACAAATATATTTCTTAGTTAGTCCGTTGATGGCGGGATCAGCTGCGCTGGTGCAGCATTAGATATCATGTGCCAGTGCATTCTTTTATATATGGACGTCTCCCACAGGGAGACTCACATATATAAGATAATGCACTGGCTTACAGGTCAAGGTAAATTGTTAGGCCACTGTATTATCTTATACATGTATATGCGAGGGTCTCTATGTGAGAGTCGCATATATAAGAGAATGCATTGGCACAGGGTTTTCGCAAATTTGCAGGAAGCTTGGTAGGGTTAATGTATTTCACAGTAGATGAAGGTCCCAGTCTGAGATTGCATGATTTAGGTGACTTTGGTGAGCCGATTTTAGTTTGCGTCGCTTACAATCATGGACATCTCCTGGGCAATCAATTAATTTTTATTTTGATATCGGCTCACAAAAGTCACAAAAGTCACAAAAGCATGAAATCTCGAGCTGGGGCCGCTCCTACTGGGGAATGGATTATTAAGGTTAAATATCAACGAATCAATTATACCCCATGTGTTGTTTGTTCAATGGTATAAAAGTCTCCCGTCAGAAGTAGTCAAAACGTTCCCAAGTTCTGAACGGGTGGAAAACTATCTCTACGGGTGAAAGCCAGAGTAGATATTCATGGTATAATATAGACTAAGGCTCGCTTCTGTCACATCCCGGCCAAAGTCCAGGAGTCGAATTATATTGATGAATCCCGAAAATATTTTATATTATCTTAGATGCTATGCATGGTATATATTACAACAGATCGAAAAAGGATGCATTTAAACAGCACAGACCAAACAAACGCGTTCATGGTCAAACTGTACATCGTATGGTAAAGAGCGTTCATCTCGTGTATGTCTGAAACAAATGAAAACAGCTGATAAATCTATATCTATATTTGCGAATGTCTGTCTGTGTTCTATAGAAATCCACAGGGGGCCATCTAGATGATACCAAAGGGGTATACTAGTAGGGGTAACTTTTTACGAGAAAGATAATGGTGGGGGTTAGACTTTTCTAAAGTGACGCCGTTGTTGTCAGGGGCTGCTAATGGGGAGGGGCAGAATTTGTTTTTGTCGCCGATTGCCACGAAACTTATATATAACAATCCCCATGATATGAAGAATCTAATGGTGTGGTTTAAATATGTCAAAACTGGCGTCGTTCGAGTCAGTGGTGCACGGAAGGGGAGAGGGGCACCAAAATTGATAAAACTAATTTTAGCGCTGATTTCCACCAAATTGATATATATTCTTCTTCATGATACAAGGAATCTAATTGTGCGACTTAACAACGCCAATTTGTTGTCGTTTGGATGAGAGATTGAGGGGGGCACTAAATTTTATAAGAATGGGTTTAGTCGCCGATTGCCACCACACTTAAACAAAATCATCCCCATGGTATGATGAGTCTAATGGTGTGGCTTAAATCTGTCAAATGTGACCTCAATCGAGTCAGGGGTGCACTGAAAGGGGGAGGGTCACCAAACTTGATACACAATATTTTTAGCGCTAAATTTCACCAAATTGATACAAATCTTATCCATTATACGAGGAATCTAATCGTGTTATTGAAAGACGCCATATGGGTGCTGTTTGGGTGAGCGATGGGGAGGGGAGTGGTTATCACCGAATTTGATAAATATTTGTTTAGTCGCCGATTAGCACCAAACTTATAAATAATCATCTCCATGATATCAGGAGTCTAATTGTGTGATTTAAGGATGCCACAGTCAGTGGTGTATAGAGGTGAGAGAGACACAAACACAAATGATAACAATATGCTTAGCGCCGATTTTCACCAGAATGATACATATTCTTCTCAGTGATACGAGGAATCATATCGTGTGGCTTAGATACACCAAATTGGTGCCATCTGGGTGAGAGATATGGGGACCTTAAATTTTATACGAATTTGTATACTCGCCAATTTTCACCACTTTTATATATATGCTTCTCTAATATCTTATGAGTCTAAGTGTGTGGTTTTATCGGTGACAAACGTGGCGCCGCTTGAGTCCGAAATAGGGATGGGAGGGTCCCCAAAACTGATAAAAAATATTTTTAGTACCAATTACCATGAAATTCAGACACGTTCTTCTCAAATGATATGATAAATCAAATCGTGTTGTCTGTCCTTCTGCCTGTCTGTATGCGTTCTATATATAACTTCACGGTGTACAATCGAGATGACACCAAGGCGTTCTAAGAGGGGTAAGTTTTTACAAGGAAGATAATGGTGCGGGTTAAAATTTTCTAAAGTGACGCTGTTGGTGTCGGCAAAATGAAATATGGTGAAATAGTTTTGTCGCCGATAGAAGAATAGCCGCCTCGTTAGAGCCACATCTAAAAATAGAATCTTTGGGGTCTAAAATTGTTTGTACTAAAATATTCCCAAAACTTCCAAAATATCAAAACCCCAAAAAAAATTCAAAAATTCCAAAATTTATTTTTTCCAAAAAATTTCAAAACCCTAAAATTAATTTTTTCCACAAAAAAATTCAAAACCCCCAAATTTCAAAAAAAGAAAAAATTTCAAAACCCTCAAAATTATTTCTCTAAAAAAAAGTTTAAATAAAAAATTTATAACGAGTTTTTCGGTTTCTGATAATCTCGATATTAAAAAATATCGAATGTTAAATTATTTGCGCGTAATATCTTTCGTTATTTTTTTGTTCAACCAATGTTTCAATGTATTTATTAATCGATGTTTAGAAATATCTTTATACCAATTATATGTGTATGGACAGTCGCTGTAATGTTGGACATTGTGACCAACGGTATGAATGCATACATTCCAGTGTTTAACGGACGCAGTTCATATAATTGTCATACCTGAAAATAGACACCATTACTTTTACATAAATAATAAAGAGCGTTTATTCTTTACTTATCTCTATATGAAGTTATTGAGTATATGACAGGCGTGTATTTTCGTGAATTATTGGAAGTATTGAAATGTACTATGTTGAATCACTAACGGTCGAAAATGGTAAGGCGAAATTACAACCCCCCAGAATGAACTGTCATATTGAATGAATGATGATTTAATCTCAGCCATTTTTACATGGAACATGAGCGATGTACACGCAATCACACACGCCACATTGGTGGTAACAATGTGTCTTTCACACCTTTGCTTTACCAAATGAATTCTATTATTTCCCCGGTCACAGCTATATGGTATTCAGAAAACATATCGATTTGAGCAGAAATAGTTGTTTAACGAGTTAGTATCAATTAAGGTTGATAAACTGTGTCATTCACACGATAATTAGTTAGCCAAAACATGCATACATATTACGTCAGGTCGTGAGACACTCAATTATAGAAATTGCTTTGATGACATTGTTATAACAACATTACGTAATAACCCCTTATCACTCCATTCACACTTACGATCATATACCGAAACTACAGGTAGCACCGATGATGTAACATTATATCACTGCTATTGTACCAATGATAGGTTCACACATGTTCGATGTTTAGAAAAATAGATAATCTGCAGGTGTTCACTTGACAAGAGATTTTGTACACTCAATCACAGACCAACGTGATAATACCAGCATCAAATTCGATCACCAATAGATTTGACTGTGGAATGTAATGACCTTTAACTTATTTATCGATCTAAAGGGACACTCATTATGAATGAATGTTAACAATACAAGCGCACGAATGAAGAGCGTTGAACATATACGAAATTACTACACGAATTAATTGAACCTTGAAATTTATATTTCACATCTTACCAACAACAGCTACAGACATAATCATAGTATTATACTGTCTTGCATGTACACACGCTATGACATCATTAAAGGCGGACAATCCACTCACGGTGTGACAACAGATACGGACATAGGCATAGTGTTATACAGTCTTCTATGTACCCACGCTATCACACCATTAACGTACATTGGATGTTAGGTCTATGACTCTTGAGTATGTACCAATCAATGAGCAAATGAGCAAAAAAATGAGCAAATGAGCAAGAAAATGAGCAAATGAGCAATAAAAATGAGCAAATGAGCAAAAAAATGAGCAAATGAGCAAGAAAATGAGCAAATGAGCAAGAAAATGAGCAAATGAGCAAGAAAATGAGCAAAAAAATGAGCAAATGAGCAAAAAAATGAGCAAATGAGCAAAAAAATGAGCAAATGAGCAAGAAAATGAGCAAAAAAATGAGCAAAAAAATGAGCAAATGAGCAAAAAAAATGAGCAAATGAGCAAAAAAATGAGCAAATGAGCAAGAAAATGAGTAAATGAGCAAGAAAATGAGCAAATGAGCAATAAAAATGAGCAAATGAGCAAAAAAATGAGCAAATGAGCAAAAAAATGAGCAAATGAGCAAGAAAATGAGCAAATGAGCAAGAAAATGAGCAAATGAGCAAGAAAATGAGCAAATGAGCAAGCAAATGAGCAAAAAAATGAGCAAATGAGCAAAAAAATGAGCAAATGAGCAAAAAAATGTAATTCTGCTGTGGTTAAGCAGTCCATTATTTAGGGCATACCTGTATGTAGGCCTATCAGTGGATGAATAGTCTGCCGGAGAAGTACTGTGTAGACAGGTCTTGCCGGTAAGAGAGTCAGACGAGAAGTGAAGGCTCGGCTATTAAAACATAGTAATGCGATAGCGAACATCAAACGAGTCTGCGCACGCATATCTGTCAAAAGGATACAATAGCAGCCATTGGTCAATTTATCCCCAGGTGTCAGCTCAGTAACCAATCGGGACGAAGCCGAAGGTCAACTCATTTTTTTTTGCTCAATATAGTACGTCACTTGGACATTTTATCAGTTTATCACGTGATCACTAAATGTGGCAATCGGGTATCCACAGATGCCTGCAATTTATTATTTATAATAATTGGACTCATTGATCTCACGTAAATAATACTCTTAGTTGTTCCAATAAAATAGTTATCAAATTCGATCACCAATAGATTTGACTGTGGAATATAATGACCTTTAACTTATTTATCGATCTATGTTAGAACATGGTCTTAACAAAAAACTTGACCATAACAAAAATTACCTTACATTTATGCATGAATCTAATTAGACCATACGTAAATATTGTCAGCTTATCGTCTGATGAGCAAATCCGATGTTTATCAAAAATAGTACAACTTCCAGTTGGTAATTACTCTTACGAATGAAGAGCGTTGAACATATACGAAATTACTACACGAATGAACTGAAATTTATATTTTCACATCTTACCAACAACAGATACAGACATAGTCATAGTGTTATACTATCTTACATGTACCCATGCTATGACATCATTCGAAGGGGCAATACACTCAAGGAGTTAAAGTGACACGAAACAAGGGACGTGATGTAATATTGGTGTTTGAATCTTAAAGGAACACAAGACACTCTGAAGGGGCACTCATTATGAATGAATGTTAACAATACAAGCGCACGAATGAAGAGCGTTGAACATATACAAAATTACTACACGAATGAATTGAACCTTGAAATTTATATTTCACATCTTACCAACAACAGCTACAGGCATTATCATAGGGTTATACTGTCTTGCATATACACACGTTATGACATCATTAAAGGCGGACAATCCACTCATGGTGTGACAACAGATACAGACATAGGCATAGTGTTATACAGTCTTCTATGTACCAATGCTATGACATAATTAAAGGGGGATAATACACGCACGGTGTGGAATGTTAAAGTGACACGCGGTAAGGGACGTGATGTAATATTGGTGAAACCCCCTCCCCACTTATAGATATATAACGAAGACGAGAATAACATGTTGATGAAGTTTATTGAAATTTAATCATTGTCTGAATCTTCGACCGTTAGATTTACTTCTAAGAGTTTCTTGAATTTTCTCATCGCTTCATCTGCAGCCCATTCATTATTATATCCGTGTTTGGTCAGTTTGACCATTTTCTTCATGATCATGGTATGTATGCGTGATGTTTTCAATCGATACTGGTATTCTATTAATCGTCTATAACTTTTGAGAAACAGAGCAAACTCTGTGTCGATGGTATCCTCTTTTCCCGACATGCTCTCATCTCCCGAAATGCTCTCTTCTTCTTTCACATTATTGGTGACGCGTTTCATCATACTTTTGAATGTGTCCATCTCGTTGACACATCGCGCAGCTTTCTTAAGACCGAATACCGTTCTACTACCGACGCCATTACCATCTTCTGAATCTGATAGCGTTCCACGTTCATCTTCATCTGAATCTAGAACCGCTTCGTCAGATTCATCGGTATCTTCTCCGAAGAGAGTTGGTTTTGTCTCGGACATAACTCCGTGTTTAATCTGTTTATGTCTTTGTAGATTGTAGTTCGTCGATAAAATAATGCCACATAAATCACACCCGTACATTATCGCGAATTATTGGAAGAACCATCACTCTTATAAGTAGCGATAAAAAGAGAGAATAAGGTGTGGTATACAACCGTCGCTCTAAGAGTACGTTCGTCCCGGGGGCTAGGGTATAGATATTTGACCGCCGGTGATTCAATTAATGCCAATTTATCAGTAAGGTACTCTATGTATTCATTCATGATTTGGCTAATCGTATGACACTGATCTTTCATTTTCTTCTTATTATTAGACAAACCTCCATCAGACACTCTCTTGTTGGTTTGTTTGGACGCTGTACGTGTGTTTGTCAACTTATTTGCTGCAACTTCAGCCTTAGCCATTTCAATCGCTTGAGCGATGGGTGTCACCACGTTAATAAGTGGTTTTAGAACGTCTTCTTCACTATCACTAGTTTTAGTTCTGTCAATAAAGTATCGACCCTGATTATCTGGCATTAACTTCCCATCAACCATATCTCTGAAATGTTTTCTCCACATTTCAAGATCTGCTGGAATATACGGGATCGACATGTTTCTTCAAAATGTACAAGTCACTCTTTTTTCTGCATTTTATTTTAGAAAGTTTATCGCCTCTTATAAAAATCGATTATTGGCCATGAATGCCAAATGCACCATGATAGTTATCGATGTCAATAATGCGTTTCGTTGAGATCTTGATTGAGTATGCACCAATCAATGAGCAAATAAATGAGCAAGCAGGATGTTATGTCGCTTGGTGGCGGAGGTAGCATCACCAAATTACCCTCGGGGGACCTCATTCTGCCATCTAAAAATAGAATCTTTGGGTCTAAAATTGGTTGTACTAAAATATTCCCAAAAATCCAAAACTTCAAAAATTTCAAAAAACTTCAAAAATTTCAAAAAATTTCAAAAACTTCAAAAATTTCAAAAAACTTCAAAAATTTCAAAAACTTCAAAAATAAGACCCCGGCGGCGGCGGCGGCGGCGCCGCCGCCGGTATTTTACTGCGGGGTCCGCCGGCGGCGGACCCCGGCGGCGGAGGCACCACCGCCGCAGTAAAATACCGGCGCCGCCGCCGCCGCGGTCTTATTTTTGAAGTTTTTGAAATTTTTGAAGTTTTTTGAAATTTTTGAAGTTTTTGAAATGTTTTGAAATTTTTGAAGTTTTTTGAAATTTTTGAAGTTTTGGATTTTTGGGAATATTTTAGTACAACCAATTTTAGACCCAAAGATTCTATTTTTAGATGGCAGAATGAGGTCCCCCGAGGGTAATTTGGTGATGCTACCTCCGCCACCAAGCGACATAACATCCTGCTTGCTCATTTATTTGCTCATTGATTGGTGCATACTCAATCAAGATCTCAACGAAACGCATTATTGACATCGATAACTATCATGGTGCATTTGGCATTCATGGCCAATAATCGATTTTTATAAGAGGCGATAAACTTTCTAAAATAAAATGCAGAAAAAAGAGTGACTTGTACATTTTGAAGAAACATGTCGATCCCGTATATTCCAGCAGATCTTGAAATGTGGAGAAAACATTTCAGAGATATGGTTGATGGGAAGTTAATGCCAGATAATCAGGGTCGATACTTTATTGACAGAACTAAAACTAGTGATAGTGAAGAAGACGTTCTAAAACCACTTATTAACGTGGTGCCACCCATCGCTCAAGCGATTGAAATGGCTAAGGCTGAAGTTGCAGCAAATAAGTTGACAAACACACGTAAAGCGTCCAAACAAACCAACAAGAGAGTGTCTGATGGAGGTTTGTCTAATATTAAGAAGAAAATGAAAAGATCAGTGTCATACGATTAGCCAAATCATGAATGAATACATAGAGTACCTTACTGATAAATTGGCATTAATTGAATCACCGGCGGTCAAATATCTATACCCTAGCCCCCGGGACGAACGTACTCTTAGAGCGACGGTTGTATACCACACCTTATTATCTCTTTTTATCGCTACTTATAAGAGTGATGGTTCTTCCAATAATTCGCGATAATGTACGGGTGTGATTTATGTGGCATTATTTTATCGACGAACTACAATCTACAAAGACATAAACAGATTAAACACGGAGTTATGTCCGAGACAAAACCAACTCTCTTCGGAGAAGATACCGATGAATCTGACGAAGCGGTTCTAGATTCAGATGAAGATGAACGTGGAACGCTATCAGATTCAGAAGATGGTAATGGCGTCGGTAGTAGAACGGTATTCGGTCTTAAGAAAGCTGCGCGATGTGTCAACGAGATGGACACATTCAAAAGTATGATGAAACGCGTCACCAATGATGTGAAAGAAGAAGAGAGCATTTCGGGAGATGAGAGCATGTCGGGAAAAGAGGATACCATCGACACAGAGTTTGCTCTGTTTCTCAAAAGTTATAGACGATTAATAGAATACCAGTATCGATTGAAAACATCACGCATACATACCATGATCATGAAGAAAATGGTCAAACTGACCAAACACGGATATAATAATGAATGGGCTGCAGATGAAGCGATGAGAAAATTCAAGAAACTCTTAGAAGTAAATCTAACGGTCGAAGATTCAGACAATGATTAAATTTCAATAAACTTCATCAACATGTTATTCTCGTCTTCGTTATATATCTATAAGTGGGGAGGGGGTTTCACCAATATTACATCACGTCCCTTACCGCGTGTCACTTTAACATTCCACACCGTGCGTGTATTATCCCCCTTTAATTATGTCATAGCATTGGTACATAGAAGACTGTATAACACTATGCCTATGTCTGTATCTGTTGTCACACCATGAGTGGATTGTCCGCCTTTAATGATGTCATAACGTGTGTATATGCAAGACAGTATAACCCTATGATAATGCCTGTAGCTGTTGTTGGTAAGATGTGAAATATAAATTTCAAGGTTCAATTCATTCGTGTAGTAATTTTGTATATGTTCAACGCTCTTCATTCGTGCGCTTGTATTGTTAACATTCATTCATAATGAGTGCCCCTTTAGAGTGTCTTGTGTTCCTTTAAGATTCAAACACCAATATTACATCACGTCCCTTGTTTCGTGTCACTTTAACTCCTTGAGTGTATTGCCCCTTCGAATGATGTCATAGCATGGGTACATGTAAGATAGTATAACACTATGACTATGTCTGTATCTGTTGTTGGTAAGATGTGAAAATATAAATTTCAGTTCATTCGTGTAGTAATTTCGTATATGTTCAACGCTCTTCATTCGTAAGAGTAATTACCAACTGGAAGTTGTACTATTTTTGATAAACATCGGATTTGCTCATCAGACGATAAGCTGACAATATTTACGTATGGTCTAATTAGATTCATGCATAAATGTAAGGTCATTTTTGTTATGGTCAAGTTTTTTGTTAAGACCATGTTCTAACATAGATCGATAAATAAGTTAAAGGTCATTATATTCCACAGTCAAATCTATTGGTGATCGAATTTGATAACTATTTTATTGGAACAACTAAGAGTATTATTTACGTGAGATCAATGAGTCCAATTATTATAAATAATAAATTGCAGGCATCTGTGGATACCCGATTGCCACATTTAGTGATCACGTGATAAACTGATAAAATGTCCAAGTGACGTACTATATTGAGCAAAAAAAAATGAGTTGACCTTCGGCTTCGTCTCGATTGGTTACTGAGCTGACACCTGGGGATAAATTGACCAATGGCTGCTATTGTATCCTTTTGACAGATATGCGTGCGCAGACTCGTTTGATGTTCGCTATCGCATTACTATGTTTTAATAGCCGAGCCTTCACTTCTCGTCTGACTCTCTTACCGGCAAGACCTGTCTACACAGTACTTCTCCGGCAGACTATTCATCCACTGATAGGCCTACATACAGGTATGCCCTAAATAATGGACTGCTTAACCACAGCAGAATTACATTTTTTTGCTCATTTGCTCATTTTTTTGCTCATTTGCTCATTTTTTTGCTCATTTGCTTGCTCATTTGCTCATTTTCTTGCTCATTTGCTCATTTTCTTGCTCATTTGCTCATTTTCTTGCTCATTTGCTCATTTTTTTGCTCATTTGCTCATTTTTTTGCTCATTTGCTCATTTTTATTGCTCATTTGCTCATTTTCTTGCTCATTTACTCATTTTCTTGCTCATTTGCTCATTTTTTTGCTCATTTGCTCATTTTTTTGCTCATTTTCTTGCTCATTTTCTTGCTCATTTGCTCATTTTTTGGCTCATTTGCTCATTTTTTTGCTCATTTGCTCATTTTTTTGCTCATTTTCTTGCTCATTTGCTCATTTTCTTGCTCATTTGCTCATTTGCTCATTTTCTTGCTCATTTGCTCATTTTTTTGCTCATTTGCTCATTTTTATTGCTCATTTGCTCATTTTCTTGCTCATTTGCTCATTTTTTTGCTCATTTGCTCATTTTTTTGCTCATTTGCTCATTGATTGGTACATACTCAAGAGTCATAGACCTAACATCCAATGTACGTTAATGGTGTGATAGCGTGGGTACATAGAAGACTGTATAACACTATGCCTATGTCCGTATCTGTTGTCACACCGTGAGTGGATTGTCCGCCTTTAATGATGTCATAGCGTGTGTACATGCAAGACAGTATAATACTATGATTATGTCTGTAGCTGTTGTTGGTAAGATGTGAAATATAAATTTCAAGGTTCAATTAATTCGTGTAGTAATTTCGTATATGTTCAACGCTCTTCATTCGTGCGCTTGTATTGTTAACATTCATTCATAATGAGTGTCCCTTTAGATCGATAAATAAGTTAAAGGTCATTACATTCCACAGTCAAATCTATTGGTGATCGAATTTGAATCTGGTATTATCACGTTGGTCTGTGATTGAGTGTACAAAATCTATTGTCAAGTGAACACCTGCAGATTATCTATTTTTCTAAACATCGAACATGTGTGAACCTATCATTGGTACAATAGCAGTGATATAATGTTACATCATCGGTGCTACCTGTAGTTTCGGTATATGATCGTAAGTGTGAATGGAGTGATAAGGGGTTATTACGTAATGTTGTTATAACAATGTCATCAAAGCAATTTCTATAATTGAGTGTCTCACGACCTGACGTAATATGTATGCATGTTTTGGCTAACTAATTATCGTGTGAATGACACAGTTTATCAACCTTAATTGATACTAACTCGTTAAACAACTATTTCTGCTCAAATCGATATGTTTTCTGAATACCATATAGCTGTGACCGGGGAAATAATAGAATTCATTTGGTAAAGCAAAGGTGTGAAAGACACATTGTTACCACCAATGTGGCGTGTGTGATTGCGTGTACATCGCTCATGTTCCATGTAAAAATGGCTGAGATTAAATCATCATTCATTCAATATGACAGTTCATTCTGGGGGGTTGTAATTTCGCCTTACCATTTTCGACCGTTAGTGATTCAACATAGTACATTTCAATACTTCCAATAATTCACGAAAATACACGCCTGTCATATACTCAATAACTTCATATAGAGATAAGTAAAGAATAAACGCTCTTTATTATTTATGTAAAAGTAATGGTGTCTATTTTCAGGTATGACAATTATATGAACTGCGTCCGTTAAACACTGGAATGTATGCATTCATACCGTTGGTCACAATGTCCAACATTACAGCGACTGTCCATACACATATAATTGGTATAAAGATATTTCTAAACATCGATTAATAAATACATTGAAACATTGGTTGAACAAAAAAATAACGAAAGATATTACGCGCAAATAATTTAACATTCGATATTTTTTAATATCGAGATTATCAGAAACCGAAAAACTCGTTATAAATTTTTTATTTAAACTTTTTTTTAGAGAAATAATTTTGAGGGTTTTGAAATTTTTTCTTTTTTTGAAATTTGGGGGTTTTGAATTTTTTTGTGGAAAAAATTAATTTTAGGGTTTTGAAATTTTTTGGAAAAAATAAATTTTGGAATTTTTGAATTTTTTTTTGGGTTTTGATATTTTGGAAGTTTTGGGAATATTTTAGTACAACCAATTTTAGACCCCAAAGATTCTATTTTTAGATGTGGCTCTAACGAGGCGGCTATTCTTCTGCCGATTTCTACCAAACGCATATACATAATCATCTCCGCGATATGGCGCTGTTCGAGTCAGTGTTGCAGAGGGCATCAACAATTGATTTAATAAACTATTTTAGCGCAGATTTCCACCAAATTGATATACTATTCTCTATGATACGAGGAATATAATCGTGTGATTTAAAGACGCCTAATTGCTGCCGTTTGGGTGAGATATGGGGGGGGGGTCATAACTATTCTAAGAATTTGTTTAGTTGCTGAGTACCACCAAACCTATATATAATCATATCCAGTATAGCATGCATACATGGGTCTAATGGATGTGGTTTAAATATGTCAAAATTGGCGCCGTTAAAGTCGTGCATGAGGATGGCAGTTGCACCAAAGCTGATACAAATATATTTAGCACTAATTTGCACCAAAGTAATACACGTTCTTCTCGAATGATACGACGAATTAAATCACATTTAAGTGATATATGATACATGCTTTATAATATTGAGCAAGTATTCTTCAGTTACTCAACATTTTACGAGTAGGCCCCAGAAATCCATACCTGCCATTGCAATCGACACATGGACATTTCGATACGAAATGAGAATGTGTATTCTACTGAATTAAGCTCATCTTAAACAATGAATTACACTCACACAAAGTCCATGCCTCAATAACTGAATAACATACCAAGGATGAACATCATTCAATGATACAGGAATTATGTGTAACTTTCATATATACCATATTCAAACTATTTAAAGTGTTAGAAGAATTATATATGCTGATATTGAGATCACACTCACTGGAACAACAGTACAATTCTGTGTGATCTGATAGAATTTTTTTTTTTGTTCAGTGCTAATTTTTCCGTGTTACATAAACAAATATTGATACTGGGAGCTTGCCTCTCTGGCTAAATGCTCTATTTTAGTCCAGTTTATACTTCTGAACATTTATATGCATTTTATTAGTAATAATTTGTCTTTAATGGTGCCAGAGGATAAAACGGCGGTATGTGAACAGAACCAACCACCCGGACCTTGTATACTTACATGAATTTGTCCGCGACCACCCTACCATCCCCGTTAACCCCCTTTACGATTGGAAATACAATATGTTTAAACTATGTGCATTCACTTTTTTTCAGTGGATTTGTTGAAGACATTTACTTACCTGGTTGATGAATTGTACGATATATTTGAGAAAATGCTGTATAACTTAGGCGAACAAGAGGTTGAAGAGGAGCCAGCTGTCCCTGCGAGAAGAAGGCTTGCTTTGCGTCAGGCTGAGGAGGAAGGTTGTGCATCTGAAGAGCAGCTTACTGTGAGTATATTCGTTTATATTAACATAATTCAAAGAGACTCACCACCCATGTACGATAAAAATAGATTGACCTTGTTCTTATTTGCATTATTAATAACTTCTAATAATGATATTTAATGATAATGATATCAAAACCATTGTTATGTAAACACTACTGTTACAGCGGAATTACAGCGTTGACAATTAAAGCATAGCATGTACATAGTATATACACAATATACAAAAGTGTAATAAAAACTCGACGATAAACGTTGGAAAAGTCAACGCATTGACAATATAATCTGAAAATAATATTCAGACTAAAATATCTTAACTCACTACACGGTTAATTATGTTTGTTGACAAAACACTGTTTTTTTAATATTTTTTGTATTTACAAAATTTCAAAATTTCACTGCTATGGAACAGTATGAGAGATATTCATAGACTACATGTTAAAATATGTAGATCATATTATCCGTATCCGTGTAGTTGCCTCCGATCAAGTGATGAAACACGAATATTTCGCTTTTAGAAATAAGAAGCTCAATGCATGTTGGTATACTATGGATGAAATTTATCAAAATATAAATGAGTACCATATACTATCTTTAATAAAGTATAAACTTGATCAAACGTGCCTACGTACGCTGTGGCAGAAACTGTGTGAAGTCCAAAACAAAAATAAATAGAGGATCTATACAAAGAGTCCCCAGTTTATAGCAGAATTTACAAAACGAGTCCAGTAAATTAGATCTGGGCCGTGCCTTTGATCTGGACAAGTGTTGTAAATTCCGCCATAAACTTGGGACGAGTTGTAGATACTATGTATTACATGGTCCAAAACCTAGATAATACATACATAAATCAATAAATGATACGTGAAATTAACATCGGCTTCAAAAAGACATGCGATGACGTTTCACGTAACTATGTTCTGTTTGCCCGCCTAAAGAAATAGACCCAGATAAATCAAGACTCTTTGGTGTGTTTAATTGGTAAATTTAATGAAATAACTTCTCAAACTCTTCATTCATTTGAGATTGTTGGAAAAATATTGGAGGCCATAGTATTTTGCGACGTAGCGTAAACAAACGACAAAACGGAAGTCAAAGGTCAACTGTCACTATTTCCTGTTATGCAAAGAACGTTTAAATATCACATTTTATAGAACGGCTTTATTGAATGGAATAAAGGTAGGATAATGTAATAAATTTTATTCAACCACGTTTGTAATAACCTTTATTATATGACTGTCGTTATTTTCACTAAATACCACCATTGTTTGGTGATGGTTTTCCGATTAATCGGATCATGATAGTATCATGATATGATTCCATACCATGCGTGTCTGAATCAGACCGAGGCTCCTGAACTATTTTCAATTGAGACACTTCTTCTTAAAATTGTTGTTGTTGATTAAACTGTTGCGATTCGTTCATTGAATTTGAATTCAACTTATCACCCTTTTCGCAATACAATTCCAGAGGTTAGTTGTAATAATTAAGTTCAATAGGTCATATAATAAACATATTATTACTACAGTGAAGTAATCTGCGTCTCCACATCACGTCTCGTTGAGAAGGTGAGATCACGGATCAGATTCGCAGCCTCGTCTGATCCGTGATCTCACCTTCTCAACTCGGCGTGATATGGAGACTCAGATCACTTCACTGTAGTGATAATCTCTATGTCTCGAACCACCACCACGCCTTCCAGTGGCTGCAGACCCTCATCTGATCAGTTGGAAACACCCAAATCTTAGGGGGTGTGCAACAGTTGGAAGACTTGGATATTCCGGCCCAAATGGGGGAGGGTGTAAATGAAATTGCTTGGACTTTCGGTGTAGTTCAGGGGGAGATGCACATTCCCAGGTGGATGGACACCCAAACGGGGAACATCTACCCACGTCCCTGGGTGTAATGTTTGTATTTTAGTTTAATATGATATGATTAATATCAAGTTCTATATTTTTGCAGCCCGAAGAAATCGAAGATTTGGACATTGGTAAGTAACACATCAAATTCGTTTATAGAATGTGTCTAATACATGCATGTGTTTTGGTATTATGTGCAGCACATATGTTTATTGTGTCGATTACGTACGTTACTTCGGTATGTGTAGTAACTCCACACAAATGCACCAGAGCGGTCACGATATTGTCATTCATCAAGACCCAACCGGTACTACAATAATGATTCAACCTGGTATTGTGTTGATTGGATGACTAGCTAGCACTGACCCCAATCAGAAACAGTTGTTTGATGCCAAATAATTTAGAATGGTATTGTGTAATAAATACAGAACATTGCACACATCGTGTGAATGTGGCGCACTTTATCGCACTCGTCTGTTATCCCTTTCATGACAGGAGCCGCGCTGGTTCAGCATTAAAGAACCTGTTCCAGTACCTTCTCTTATATATGCGAGTCTCCCATAGGGAGCTCGCATATATAAGACAATGCACTGTCTTACAAGGTCAATGTAAATATTGTTAGGACAATATTTTCTCGAATATATGCGAGGTTCTCCATGGGAGACTCGCATTATTATATAAGTGATTCATATGCACGGGGTTTTCGCAAAATTTGAAGGAAGCCCCAGACATGGAAGGGCGACTCGAGCCATTTCCGCTTCGCTTCTGAAATAACATTGCGCCACCATTCCGAACAACTCAGCCATCTCCGCTTCGCTTCAGAAATAACCTCTTCCGTAAATATAAACCATATTCATGCAGCAATGCTACAATATACGGCCCTGGTAATAAGTGTGATGACCTTGACTCGTTGACGTATAGATGTGAATGGTGCAGAATGTATTCACTGTCTGCCAGTACCAGACTTGACCATGCATTACATTGTAACGCATTAAACATACTATAGTTACTACTCGGACTCCCTTCTATCAAGCCATGTTGGACAAAATATTTCGACAACTATGTGGAGTATATACGTGTATATGGATTTCTATAACCTTACAGGCTTGATGATTAACAAAACGAGAAAACAGTGCGTGCAGTTTCTTAATAGTTTATTATAAAGTATACACCTTTATCCGAACAGTCTCCCATTATTCCGTTTCCGTTTACAGTCCTAAATATTGTATTAATTGAGCACAGCCTAGTTTTAGCATTTAATCCGACCGAATAATCACCCCTGGATGGCCAAGTGGTCCTGTTAATGTGTTATGATGTTGGTGCATGGGTCCTGCTGAATTGCTATGATGCTGGTAGGACCGTTATTTCTTCTAAAGTTGTCATTGTCATGGTGTTTGGCAAATCCGAGCGATTTGATAAAAAAGCCAGTGCCTGTATGGAAACATTCAAGAACATATATATTTAAAAAAATAATAATAATAATGACTGCGATGGTGTTTCTAAAACGACGTGAATAACCACCTTGAGTATAGTCGATTTTCAACAACTAATACAACCAGTATTACAAATATTTCGTAAAACATATCTTTCTTTTTGAATGTTTGATATACATAGATTTATCAGAACACCGCGAAAATGGCAACTTGATAGAAAAAATAAAAGTACTTGTTCTTGACAGCATCAGTTTGCTCTAACAGCACCATAGCAACTCAGTAGGACCCACCAGCATCATAGCAATTCAGTAGGACCCATCAGCATCATAACAACTCAGTAGGACCAACCATCATCATAGTAACTCAGCAGGACACACCGTCATCATATATATAGCACATTAACAGGACCACTTGACCATGGGTGATAATGTTCTTTGGCACGAAGCGATGCTAAGACGACCGCCGCACAATGGAAATGTATACATGGAAGATATATAATAAATTCAGCAAACAGCCATATTATCTGAACATTTCCCTCCAATAAATAGGAATCCTTCCTCATTTGTATTATCTTTTCGTCTGTCCATTTTTCCGAACATCCCTCCAAATGAATAATATACAATTGGAATGTATTGGAATGTATACTTGTATATACCTGAACGGTAAAATCAATTCAGTATAGAGGGGTTAGTTTGAGTTTTGATGATTATACACCTCTATATAGGTACGGGCTATAGTCCAGTGCATTTATGATTTCACCTCAAACTAATTGCAACACAAAGTTTCTCAGTGGGAATAAGTACTATAACCCACCACAAACAACATAATAAAAAAGAACCAAGAAAGGCGAAATTGATGAAGTTTGTGAAATAAATTTGTCAAACTTTGGTAAAATACTCAATTATGGCTTTTCAAGAATGTTTATAAAAAACTTTATTCCACAAGGCCTTCCAGTTATATATTCAGTTTGTAGAGTACACAACACTGATTACAAAACAGAAAACCTTTCCCAGAAACGTAGGGTATTTTGTTAGTTAGTTGCCTCCAAAATTTGGAGTTTATCTAATTTCGGAGCCTCAATTTCTCAAAATTAATTAAAATCAATCAAGTCTTGATGATTATACCTCTATATAGATACGGGCTATACCATGGCTCAGTTGAAATGAATTCCCACATGGACACACAGTAGGCGATTGAGTGGTCATGCTATGATGCTGGTGTGTTACATTGAACTGCTATGATGCTGGTATGGTCAGCTGGTGGTTTTGTGAACATTAACCCTTATTTCTAACCCCATGTCACATTATATAAAATATATGCCATATTATATACCATTTGAAAGCTCCTAAACATTGTATTTTCAATTATACATTATTATGTATATTCGATGTGATAAACTGTGAACATGTTGTTTTTGTTGAGAAACCGATGTCTCTTCTGTGCTCAAGTTTCGACACAAAGTCCTATTATTCTCGGTGGAAGGGAATAACTCTATATATTTAGATATAGAGTTATTCCCCTTCCATTGAAAATAAACTATAGTTTGAATTCTGTCGCATTCTGGACGGGGGGATATAATTTTATGATTTCAGCTATGTTCTGTTACTCGATGGGCACCTTCTGAGACACAGACGTTGCAAATGGTGATGAATTATAGTATGATAATCATATTTTATGTCATATATTGTAATTAAAACCGTATAACAAGGCACTATTTAAGGATTAACCGTCATGTGGACTGTTTTTATGGAGATGTAACCGTGAGGTAAGTGGTCATAACTTGTGTAAAACCCGAAAGTTATGACCACTTGCCTCACGGTTACATCTCCATAAAAAACAGTCCAGATGACAGTTAATCCTTATATTTATATACATTTAGCGAAAAAGCCACTTTTGTAAATGTATTGAAATCGAAAAGTGTATCGTGATAAAACCAGCCCAAAATATCCCATAGCACCCGTACCAGAAACCAGCTGAGAACAATTTCAAAACGAGGCTCTTTATATTGAAACCTGATGATTTATTAAGTCAATCCTGCGCGAGTGCAAATGTGCCCAAAACATTACGCGTTCTTCTTCTCCAAAATCAATGACGCGTCGATGTAATTATGGTTGGAATTATAACCCTCTTGCGCGTTCACCGAGAAAAATTGCAACTAGTCACGTGAGCGCCGACCAATCGGAATGCTGGGTTTAGTGATAATCACACTCAGTGTGTAAATATAAATAAATAATCGGTTACTCAAAAATTAAGTGTGCCTTTAACACCGGATCTTCTACTGCATCATACTGTGTATGCAATATTGTGTTCTTTTTCAGAGGAGAAGTTTGAATACCTAGCAGAAATTGTTAGACACATGGTTAAACGTATCGAAAAAGCACTAAACCGACAGAGAGGACCACCGCCGACGACAGAGGAGACGCCAGTGAAACGACAAGAAACAGGAGAAGTAGAAGAAAACGTAAGCGTTTAGGTTTAACATAACTGTTGTGCTGATATCTTTCTTTATCTTAAAATTTAGCTATATTTCCTCAAATACACGCGAAAACGCCTTGGCGGTTTCCGATGTTGTATCCTGAATGGCAACAAGGATATCGTAGATGGCAACAGCTGGTGCACGTGCGTTTCGGCAAATGGCTTGCTTTCAACACAAAACGTTTAAATAACCAACTAAAAGTAATAAAATAATATAATCATGTCATACGAACGTAAAATAATCAGTACCTATTTCAATAAAGTGGACAAAATGTGGAGACATAACCGAAAAAACTAAAAGATGTCACCCAAAAATATGTTGGAATCCGAAAAGTTACGAACAAAATGAATTTTAATGGGTGATTTTAGTGCGAGTCAGAAATCGATTGTTGAAGTGTCGGAAAGTTCAAAATTCGCAAAAACTCTGTAAGGACAGTCATCTCCGGCAATGACTCTCGCCAACACTATCATTATCCAAGGAGATTGCACCATAAAATATTACAATTATCCTGTTAAAAGTGACAATTATGTCGAATATTCGAAACGATGATATCGTCGCCTCATCATTGAATCGGATTCCAGCCAAAGTGAAATTGAACAGCGACGTGAATTTCTCAGAATTTGACTTATCACAACGTCGCGTGCTGATAATCGTGTACGTTGTGTGATGCGCGTAATAAAATAGTTCCTGTTTTAAATTGAGTTTTATTGCATTTTTGAGACGATAAGATAAGATAAGATAAGATAAGATCCGTATTTAAGTCTGACTGCCTTCTCTGGGCTGTCCTGCGGACTCGTCGATAGACTGCCCATAGAAGGCAGCTCGACTTGAATACGGATCTCGGAAACACAAATGATGATGATAACCTATATGTATTTATATATAGATATTAACTTTAAAACACATAAAAAATACAGGCGTGTATAGAATATATTAACACACTATCCATAATATTTCGTAATAGTATTTCGTATTTTAGCATGACATATCAATCAGGGGGGGGGGGTCGGAAAACAAATTCAGGCACGTATGGCATTTTTTCCCTTTCGATCATTTTTTGTACCCACCCACCCCCACCGCCAAATTTTTTTCCGTTTTCGGCAGTTTTTTCCGACCATTTTTTGACACCCACCCCCCTTTTAACACTAAAACAGAGATTTGCGGGGGGAAATTCACTGTAAACAGCTGTATATGAATTTCTGTGCATACTATTTATCATGGATGTTAACATGGACATGTAAATAGGAATGAGTCATTTTGAGGTCATTCGGCCAAAAAAACATGGCTGCCAGCGGCCATCTTGGATTTCAAAATTTGCAACAAAATACAACACGATAACTGCCTGCAGTCAGTTTACCAGTTAGAATTACAGTATTGCTCTCATTCAATGTGGTTTTGAAGCCCAACTCATTGCCAAAACACTAAAAAAACAAGCAGGAAATTTTATTTTGAGTAGCGGAAAAAATTGCTTGTTGGTGGCTTTGACCACCCACCCACCCCGGCATACGTGCCGGATTTTTTTTTCACCCCCCCCCCCTGTATCAATCATAAATATCAATCATAAATATAAAGAAGATATTAGGTAGGTGATATACATGAAAGGGGTGCTAATTTATTTTCACAATAAATTCGCGTGCATGTGGTATGCTCTTTAACAATTTTGGACGATTTGCATGCGTTGCATGTGATAATATTAAGTAAAGTAAATACAACTTGAAGTAAGTTAATTTATATAATAGAACGGTATGCGTTATGTTTTAGTTCTATGCGAATCCGCCAGCGGGATACAACAGCCAGGTTCAGCCGCACGTACGTGTAACTTGTAACGTGAGTCGTCATTGCCAACGACAGTCATGTTACTTGCTCTGAGACACTTCTAATTATTGCAATGTTACCCCAGTAATTTATACAACACCATACTGGCACACGTTACAAGTTACTAGTAGGTTTGGCTGAACCTGGCTATTGTGTCATTATGTACAGTATACATGTACTAATGTACTTCATGCATTTGCTGCCATCATAACTGGTTGCGTTTAACAAACACTTTGATTTAGGTCGACCAGATGTGTTGTCGGTTCGTGTTAATGTACGTTTTATTTGAGTATATAACACATATCATGACCCAATTGACAGCGATGTAATCAGGACGTTACGTCGGTTCGTATTATATAGGGTTTGTCTTTTTTATGGTATAATAACAATGCCCTAATTGGCAGTTGACAACTCAACGAACATATTTTAGCTATGTAAATATTGCCATATGAGCGGTATCAATGCGAATTGGGTCACAACTGCTGCCCACCTATTCTTGTAATGTTCATATAGAATAGCATTTAAGTAAAAATTCAACAATACTTTATAACATTGTATGATCATGAAAATATTGGATAGATTTGTATGTGCTGTGTTAAAAAATTCGCATTCAATGTTCAAGATAATGTCTGGCTACGCACGTAGAGATCATACTCCACCAGTTCAAAACCAGGGAGATTTTGATGTTCTGACAGGGAAGTTTATAACACTGAAAAAGCAGTGTACGTAGTACATGTATATATGTATATATGTTAGTTGATACATATGCATTAAAGGGATACTGTTCCCAAATGTTGTTGTTGGTTTCTTTAGTCTCTGAGTTGTAGGTTAAGATAACAGATTTCCGTTATTTGAAAGTCTGTTGAGTACGAAGTAATGTTACGGATGGCAGATTATAATTAGCCGGAATCGTTGTCGAGTAATTTTTTGACAGTTTTCAAGCAAATGTATCAACTAAATGTTATATTATTTGCATACTAGTCCCATAATACTCATTAAGTCATTGTATAGTCACTAGCCAGTGAGTGGCTTGGGTTTACGCCCAGTATCAACATATGTTGTACACGATCATGTGTGCCATGTTTTGCCCAATCCACAATCCGTGAATTATTTTGATTACGTCTTGTATACGGAAATTCGTAATTTAACTTATGACTCACTTCAGCCATAAATTAAATTTATATCAAATTATCAACTTTGATTTTGAGATAACCTATTAATTAACCTGAACGTTTACAGAATACATCTTCGAATCAAATTACTTAGTTTTCTATATATATTATCGATATTAGATCGTTGTTATCACCAGGAATTTATTGAAAATGGCGTACAGTACCCTTTAACCCTTTACCCAACAAACCGGCCAAAACCGGCCAAATAAAGCTTCAACAGCCTAAAATATCTTCGGTCTGTCTCAATAGAGCCATACAAATATGGATATCATTGGAATCGGCTCCTTGACCACATTGTGATAGTTACAGTTATGCCCTGTGCCAATGCATTCTCTTATATATGCGAGTCGACCATAGGTCGCCTCGCATATATAAGATAATGCATTGGCCTTTTTTTTTTACATTCTTTAACAATTTTATAATTTTTAATGTATTAAGCCAATGCATTCTCTTATATATGCGAGGCGACCTATGGTCGACTCGCATATATAAGAGAATGCATTGGCACAGGGCCCTTCTTTTGGGTAAAGGGTTAATAATGCATTTAACAGTACGTGAAGGTCACATATTACATGATTTATGTGAGCTTGTTGAGCCTGCTTTTATTTGCGTCGCTTATAATCGATTATTAAGGAACAAGTATTACAGCCACTTGCCAGTTTGCGATCCAACTTTTAATATATGTATATGTATACTATCTTATACACATACAAAGGTATTTGTATTCTTGAAATCGGATCTTATAAAAATTAGGTTGTTGCAATTGTGGCCCGGAAGATTCACCATTTTTAAACGTTTGTCAAAGTTGGTCGTAAAGCAGAGTTGTAAATCTGTGGTTCACAGCATTCCGCATTACCCCGCATTAATCCTATTCACAATTAATATAATTTTGTTGCTGAAATGTCGCATAACTCAACGGTTTATGTAATATTTCTTTTATTCAGGAAGAAGAATTGAAAAAGGAGGCTCCATTCTTCCGTAAGTCAGCGCTTACTATAATCACCTTGCTTTGTTAACCCTTCATATACAGTAATGCCCTAAATAATCGACTCCTTGACCACAGCAGAATTATGGGTAACTTTTCAGGATTTAGTCGGAAATATGGCTTGTTGTCATTCATCGGAAAGCTCTCACTGAGAGCCATATTTCCGACTAAATTCTGAGAGAACTTTCCGATGAATGGCAACAAGCCATATTTCAGACTAAATCCTGAAAAGTTACCCATAATTCTGCTGTGGTTAAGGAGTTGATTATTTGGGACATTACTGTACCATTGGTCACTAGAGACTTAAATCCTAGGCCCGGTGTTCACACTGCCGAAAATTCCCTTTGTACGCCAATTGCTTGGCCATCGCGATAAAAATGAAAGTAACTACTTCACAACTTACGAAGAATTCACATGTGATTTAAGTCTATTAATTTCATTTAGACCAATTTCGTTGGTCAGCTCAATGAAAACGAAAAATGAAGAAGTGATGACGATAATCCAGACAATAGTTTACAATCCACGACACGTCTTGTCAATTTGGCATGTCGTCTCCGTCGTGACCACTGCATGGTGTTACATAAATTATTCTTAGCGTTATGTCCTCGAAAAAAAGGTAACTTTGAGGGTGAATTTATGAGTCACGATTCCCCCACAATAAGCCAGTATGCATATTGTGAAGCTATACGTGTGTAGTTACGTGTGTAGAGGTCAGATTCCATCAGTTCAATGGATTCTTTTTGTTAATTTGATGGGGGAAATTATTATAATAAAGTAGATAATACAAGTAGAGTATCTTATTTAATATATGTTCCTGAACAATTAGGGTTGATGGGTGAGTGGGTCCCAACATGGCCGAAAGTGAAAAGGTATCATATAGACGTGTTTGAAAAAGATTCCGACAACCCCACCCTGATATATCTAGTACTTAAGTTAATTAAACACTGGATGTTATTTGCGGAATCTAACGCACTATTCAATAGAATAATATACATTATAATCACATTCCGAAGTCGGTCATTTACATGCACTTGTCAGTGTCAGCCAAGACAGTGTGATGGCATCGTTTCATTTTCATTGTTATCTTTGTATTCAGATGGTATAGCGGCTAAAATTATTGAAAAACTAACAGAATTAATTGAACAACTGGAAAATAGACCACCACACGGCGAAGAGGGAACACACACCGGACCACCGCCATCCAACGAAGAGGGAACACGTCCACCGCCCAGCGGACCACCAGAGAGAGGTCTATCACCCGAAGAGGAGGGAACACGTCCACCGCGAACCGGACCACCGCCATCCAACGAAGAGGGAACACACCCACCACGCACCGGACCACCACCATCCAACGAAGAGGGAACACACCCACCACGCACCGGACCCCCACCATCCAACGAAGAGGGAACACACCCACCACGAACCGGACCACCACCATCCAACGAAGAGGGAACACGCCCACCACGAACCGGACCACCGCCCAGCGGACCACCAGAGAGAAGTCTATCGGCTCCATCACGACGTCGACTTATTTCAATCCTCAGGAAACTGAGTGAATCCTTACACTGAATCCACGGATATATCAACCCGCAAGAATGCCTCAAGACAAGGAACCTGTTTGACTGAACTGAACTGAAAGCAATCCCCCCCCCCCCATACATTAATGTGTTTCTGCTTTTCACTAGTAGTTAGTGTCAGTTGTCTCACGAAGACTAACTACCAGGCATGATTTCAACAATGTTATATTCAAATTCATTTGACTCCTCCCCGTAAATACACGTATAGATCCTTAGATCCTGATCTAGGGGGCGCATGCATAACAAACACTGATCCACCAGCTTTTTGTCATCAGTTTATATAAGCAATAACTCACATTGGCCCATTATCACATTGGGCCATTATCATCTGCGACGAATTATTGATACAAATGCCAAGCGAATTTACAAGTATATATGTGAGCGGAGTTAACCCCTGAATAGTGTATAGCCCATAACTTTAAAGAATATGTGATATTATTTCACAATGGACAATGCGTCGGAGTTGAATGGTTTTGAATCGAATTTTTGTTGTTCGAGTAATATATCTTTCTATTATTAAATTTGAGCAATTTGAAAGGTTGTTGCTTGGTGACTTGCCATTCTCGCGTTGATATAAAAGCCGTTGTGCATAATTCAATGGAGACAACGTCTTCTCGGTCCACAACAGCTTGGGATATCGGTTGGGTTGATGTCGCATGTTTCGGGCCGAGTCCCGTCCCGTTACTCTTCTATAACACACTTTGCGCCCATAATCGTAGGCAGGAGTCATCTTTCTTGTATATCTTCACATTAGGTCAAATGGACGCTTTGTGCATATGAACATAGAGGGATGCCTTTCCCAAGCATGATGATATAAAACATGCGTATATCAGAGGTCCGTTGAATTTCAAAGCAACGAGATTTATAAGTAAACACAGTCTTGTTTTCCATAAAATTTCGATTTTGTCGCGGTATCAGAAAATGTACATGTAAACAATATATTAAACTATCGTATCATCACCTTTAACTTTTTCTATCATGCTAAATTATATATCAATTGAAAACATTAATCGCGGGCATGTCAGATGATTAATCAAATTCCTGTGTTCGCGTAAATGCCCGGGTTCAACGTATAGATGTAATATATCTTTTCAATGGAAGTGTGTTATAGAAGAGTATCTAACGGGACGGAACTCGATCCAAAACCGTTATTGTTCCTAAAGATTAATTTTTGCGGTATTTGGCCAATCGATGGATTTGTGCAAAAGCCAGTGTCTGAATATAACATTCAAGATCATATATACAATGTATATCACATGAAACTCCTATTATATCATTAAAAATGCCATTAGATATTGTCTTATCTATCACGAGTGGCGAATACGCGCGGACTTCCCGCCAACTTGGCAGCGCACCAAAAATTTCTTTAGATTGAATCAGGCGGATTAATACTATTTCGTAAAGCCGCATAATTGCAACAACACCAGACAATGCAAAGTTATGGCTTTGTTCATTAAAGTTAAATTGTTGTCAAACTTCGTTGCACTTACCAAAATAGACCCAAAAACAAAGAGGCAAATTGGGGGACTTCAGTTTCCGTCGGCAGCTCGAGCGCGTGGAAATGTGTGCATTTTAAAGCTCTGTTAAGGATTTTGATTTGATTTTTTTTCCTGTGATATACAAGATCTGCAACTCGCTATGTTGGGATATTAGATTTTATGAAACTAGTTTCATAAATTTGATTCACAATTCATAAAATCTTATATTCCAACATAACTCGTTGTAGATCCTCTATATTTTAAAATATCTAAATGATGGCGCTGGTTGTTGCAAAACGACATTGATAGCCACCTGCCTATGGACAGCAACCTTCATCGCCATATTTAAAATAGTTCACGTGAGAGAGAGATTGTTTATTCCTTCGCCCAACGGAGACGTTATATACAACATGTTATACAATTACAAAACACTTAGACAATACTGTGATGTGATATTCAAGATAACATTACGCTAAACATTCGTATTCTACCAATAATCACTGTGGCTAAACCGTACAAACTTATAATCGGAAGTCGCTTTCGCCAAGACGAAAAATTCTATTTTTATAAAACAAATACTACAGAAGGATCAAAACAACACCATAAAAACACGTTTTCAGACCGGATAGATGGTTTCCCCACATCTATAAACGTAAGTATAAATTGTACAAACACTTTTGCAAGCGGGCTCCATTTGAGCGAAGGACTCTTTTGATAGATAAAAACGGCATTTGATCACTTCAGAAAATAATTTTCTGGCATAAATTCCCTCTTCAAATGTCATTTTAACACATATACATGTACAGCATCTGTCGGAAATCCCACAGTATTGCAACGGAAAGGCCATTATGTGTCCGACATATATTGGCATTACCTTGGGTCTTCTGTGTGCACAATAGAGACTATTTATTTGGATACCCACTCGTCAGTCTATGTACGCCTAGTTGTGTACGACGACAATCACCAGTTGCGATGTTGTACATTAATCGTACAGTAGTGATATGTTCCTTTAAACCAATTTAAACATAACTATATCTCCGAAATGTCACTCCATTGAACTTATAGACTCTGTCTGAATCAAACAAGGTATTCTTATTAACAGTTAGTGACTTTTATTCGACGACTCCGCAAGTAAGAAAACTGTATTTGGGTGTGGGTGCTGTATGTTATATTATGTGGTGAAATTGTGTATACGTGGGAATTTGCTAATAAAAACTACAGATCGTATGTGTACCATCGCCTTATATTTACGGCGATGTGACGAAGGGGTCGTGACTGCGAGTGCCTCATTGTGTATCACTACATGAATATCGACTGACCAGTCCCAAAAAGTCCAACAAGTGCTAGCTTCGAGCTGCACCTCTTGCACTGCCAAAAATATTTTCTCAATTCAGGAAAAAAAAAATCTTGAAATGAGATATTATCTTGGGAGAATAGCTAGAAAAATAAGAAAAACATATTTTCTAGGTCAAGAAATGAAAGGGTGGGATAATTTCTTGTCTGAGAAAATTTCTTTAAGAAAACACAGTAATCTTAGTAAGAAAATCCTAGTAAAAAAATCTTAGTATAGATTTTTTTTCTTAATGTAGGAAAGATTGTTTTTCTCACATAAGTTTATTTTTCTTGAAATAAGATAAGTTTAAGATACTGCGATTATCTTGGGAGAATAGCTAGAAATTTAAGAAAGCTATACAATTAATCTAGAACAAGAAATTATATTTTCTATAGTAAGAAATATCGTCAAGATATTTTTTCTTAAGTGATGCCAATTTTTTCTAGAATGAGATTTTCTCAAGCAGGAAAATAAATCTAAGTGAGGGAAAACAAGTTTTCTTAACTAGGAATATTTTCCCCAATTAGGAAAGATATATTAGAAAACAATTCTTAATTAAGAAAAACATTTAATTTTAAATTAATATATAATTTCAATTGTGTTTTAAAATATACAATTGACATTTATTCTGAATATAAAAACTTGTAAATATCATTGGTAAATGTATAATAGAGACAATAAGGGGGCTTAAAGGCACGGGAGGCCTTAGTTGTCGAAAATATTCATATTTGTTTCAATCACCGTAAACAGAAAAACATTAAAACGCATACAGTTTTGTTCATATAAACATGACCATCGCGTAAACAGCATGCTATCATAAAGACCTACTATATTTTACCTAAGCAGGAGCCTGATTGTGTTACAGAAGGCAGCACAGTGTTACTGGCTAATCACACACAAATGATATAAATGCTCTTTATTCGTTCCATATCAAAATTCAGCAACAATGAACGCTCTTTATGTTTACCATCATAATATAAACAAACACCAGGAAAGTACCTTTTTATGCTTTTGTTTACATAAGAATGGTCAAACATATGACAATAACATACTGTTTATGCGATATTTCTTATTTGTATACGGACAAAGTCTGTCTGCATTTTAATATTCTTTCTGTTTGTGGCGGTTTTTGACCGGTGGAAATATTTTCACAGCATACCCACCGCCAAGGCCTCCCGTACCTTTAAACTTTAAATATACAGTCAACAATTTCTCGTTACAGTTATGGGTTTCTAAAATTGCAAGTGGCCAAACAAGATACTGTGTACATTCGCGAAATGAAACTATACAAAGTACCTGTATCTTGTTCTGCCTCTTAAAATTGTATAAACCTATATACGCAACAAAAAATATATTGATTGCTAATATTACATCCCGACACATGATTTTCAATATATTTATAGAAAGAGTTACCTCAAATCTGTCGGTTGCATAAATAATATATAACAATTTCTGTTATTTGAGTATCCAGTTCAAACGATAGGATAAAAAATCATCACACATGACAAAACAAGCACTGTATGTGCCTTAATAAACATCGTAACCCTGTATTTTTAAATGCACATATTCTAGGACGGGTGATGTGTAATAAACACAGAAAGACACTTGTATTAATGGATTTGTTGATACAGCACTTGTGCCATTGAGGAAAGATAGAACTCTAGGGTGTGCTGTTCATTCCGTCATTGTGCGCTAGCACTCGTGTCATATCAACAAACCCATAAACAAAATTGTGTAATTCTATGTATATACAGCATGGTTTCAATAGCTGTTTCATGAATCATGCAGATTGCAGGTTTACTGTTCAGGTACTAGCCCAAGTCTTTTCGGTATGCAACAGCTTGAGATATCGAATACAGTAATGCCCAGAGTATAATCGACTCCTTAAACACAGTAGAATTATGGGTAACTTTTCAGGATTTAGTCGGAAATATGGCTTGTTGCCATTCATCAGAAAGCTCTCTGAGAGCTTTCCGATGAATGGCAACAAGCCATATTTCCAACTAAATCCTGAAAAGTTACCCATAATTCTGCTGTGGTTAAGGAGTTGATTACTTAGAGCATTACTGCAGTTGAAACTGTTTTGGATCGAGTCCTGTCCGGCTACTCTTCTATAACCTCTCAAGATTTTGAAGTGTTGAATGGGTCACCATGAATCGCTCAATTAAACAATCGCAACGGTGTTGAGTGTTTTGCTTATCGCTCACTATTTACTGCTGTATATAAACAAACGATTGACTCACACAAAGTGTGTTTTGTGGATAATAACGCATTCATATGAACATTATCCTATACTATTAGTATATTCTTGGGAAACTTTTTGTAAATGTTATTTATAAATTATAACCTATAACGAAGGCCATCCATTCCTTTAAGTTCCAAAGATATAAGGAGAATCACTGCATTTTAATTGCATACCGCATCCATCGTGGTGCTGTTTTGTGTTCAAGTGACAACCTTACCATGGTGTTGGAAATTACTGCAGTGTAATACCACAGCATTACCTGGGTAACACCACGTTAGAGATGGTCAATTACTTTAAGTATATGCAGGTTTGAAATCATCACGCTTGGGAAAGGCTGCCCTCTATGTTCTTATAAAAAAGCGTCACTTTGACCTAATCTGACGAAATACTGGTAGTGCTACAATCAAGATAACTTCAACCCACAATTCTGGGCGTAAAGTCCATTATAGAAGAGTATCGGGATGGGACTCGGTCCAAAACAGCATCAACCCAACCGATACCACAAGTTGTGGACAGGGAAAACTTGGTCTAAACAGGTACTAGTACATGCATGTATTACAAGCATTAAAGGGTACACTAAATCCGGCCATTTATGAGACCATCTCCTTGTATACTCAACAGAATATATGCAACAAATGAATGTGCTCTATGTCTAAGCCACATTAAGCTCCTTGTACAGATTACTTGGTGATACAGCAGGTTGACAAAGATAAAGGAACATCAGAATATTTTTATTCTGTGATGGATTTTAAGGCCTGTATGTGTGTACATGTACATGAATCTGATTATATTGACATGCTGCAATAATGTGTCACTTGAAGTGATGTGAAACACTCCAATAGGGTGATAAAATATAAATGGAGAATAATCTTGTTAAAAGTAGTACTTTTTACAAACATTATATCCAAATTAACAACACACACCATCATTCGTATACATAATTAAATGCAGTAACTATCAAAGGCGAACTCGTTTTCGTTATATTATCGCCGATAGATGCGCCCCGAATCGAGTAGTAAATATTCACAATTGAGCGTAGTTCAGACAATGTTTTCTATGGAGTATTACGGTTGATTTGCTTTCGATTTTCGGCTATGTTAGTAGAATGCTACCTTATTCCAGTTGGCATAGCGCCTTGGTACTAACTGATCAGTTTCACGCACCAGAACAAGTGCATAATATATCTTTAAAAGTTCATATCCTTCAGACAAGCTCAGAAACAAGGCTTGAGACTGATCCATGGGTACTGTTGTGCTTTGTGTAGAGATATGAAACTGGTACACCTCCAAATTCTGGTCAATGTAGTATGAAGTACGGTATAACAAAGGTTATGCATACACTGGATGCCATAGTGCACATTTTCTGAGACTCATACAGGTACATACAAAAGCATACAGGTACATGTATGTTGTAGAATTGAATTCACTAACTTCACTTGCCAAGATTTTCACCACTAAGTCTGATAAAATGTAGACGTCACTGATCGGTCTCCATCAAGGAAGGAATTGATGTGTCATTTTTGCCTTTGATGAAGACATTGGTCATCATTTGGTTATATATTAAAGCCTCCCCTTCGCTGCACAGTACTGGATTCAGTGCATACCGTCCATTGGCATACATATGGTACATGTATATAGCCAGGACTGTCACAAAGCAACAACTCACATTATGTCATGCATGGACGAATACCGATAACATCTAGATTACATGTATCCGTTACATGTACACCGAATAACATTTGAAATCCTTCCTCATCCAGTCCTGGACAGAATTAATAATATTGGTATCAAGGGTAATCATTATCTGCAAGAAACACTCAGGAAACATGATTCTATGATTGGTTGTCAGATATCATGCCTTGAATGAAATGTGTATGTCTCAATCCAGTCAGGCAGCTCCTCCTGTCTGAAAAATAAGATTTGAATGCTTGTAATGACATCAGAAAAGCGGAATGACTAATCATGTACATATTATTAAGATGTACGGTCCAAATTAATCACCCGGGGGGGGGGGCAGTTATAACAGTAATGTTATCCATTCAAACGCTGCATGTTGGTCAGAATCAGCTACAAATACATATATTTACATACTAAGTGTTGTCATCACTAAATCCAGCATACTGATTGGTCGGCGCCCACGTGGCTAGTTGCAGTTATTTCTCGGTGAATGCGCAACGACTCATAACACCAAGCTCACAACACCATACATACGTCATTGGGTTTGGAAAGACGAACGCGTAATGTTTTGGGAGCATTTGGACTCGCGCAGGATTGACTTAATACATCATCTGGTTGCAATATGAAGAGAAATTGCTCCTATTAACTTTTGCCAAGGGTGCTATTGGGTACTTTGGGCTGTTTTTTTGTCACGATACACTATTCAATTTAAATACATTTACAAAAGTGGCTTTTTCGCTAAATGTATATAAATATAAGGATTAACTGTCATGTGGACTATTTTAATGGAGATGTAACCGTGAGGAAAGTGGTCATAACTTGTATGTAAAACCCTTTGGGTTTTACACAAGTTATGTCCACTTACCTCACGGTTACATCTCCATAAAAACAGTCCACATGACAGTTAATACTTATGTACATATACTAGTAGCATATACCGTTGTAACAGGATACCTCCCCTTAAATATCTCCCCACTAACAATACCCACATGAATGACTAAAATAAAATTTCACTCATTTGATATGTTACTTGAACAAACAAAATTAAATAAAAAACAAACGTAAATCTCATAAAACATCTTTTTCGGGCCATTTCATGGTCAAATGATATCAAAAGGGTGAATTTTCTTTTAGTCAAAGATTGGGGGAATGTCAGGGAATTACAGTAATGCGCAAAGTAAGTGACCACTTAACCTCAGGATTGTGGGTAATTTTTCAGGATTTATTCAGAAATATGGCTTGTGTGGTCTCACACCAGAAACTTCTAACACAGCAGTACTAGAAAGGTTACCGCTTCAACACTGCACCAAATCGGTTGATATTTATGTAAAATATACGAAGCAGACTAGGTGTTATGTATTGCTCTGCGTACCTATTTTTCCATGTACCTAAAAATAAGTCAAGCCCTGTTCCATGTGTGAGGTATGGCTACATGTATACTCAAAGTAATTGGCCACCTCTTAGTATAGTGCCCCCGTTAATACTGCAGTATTAAAGATATATAAAGCACAGTAACCTCCAACACCTCATTATGGTTACTAGTACAGTTTCAACGTTGCATATACCACAGTTACACCCCATATGCATGTTGTCATGTCACACCCCATATGCATGTTGTCATGTTACACCCCATATGCATGTTGTCATGTTACACCCCATATGCATGTTGTCATGTTACACCCCATATGGCATATGCATGTTGTCATGTTACACCCCATATGCATGTTGTCATGTTTCGCATGCATGAAAATAAAATGCAGTGTTTTTCCTCCTATCTGTGGAACGGATGGCCTTCGTTACATGTACATGTATATATTATTCCAAATATAGGACATGGGAACGCTGATAGAAAAATTGTATTGTATATACGGGAGTTAAATGTAGCACATAATGAACTTTTAAGTTGCCAACATTGTTTAGGCTGTCAATTTATAAACTCCACCCATCCATGTTGTCAGGCTGCATTGATTGGCATTACACAAACAAGCATGAAAAGATAATTTAGTGATTCATCTTATTCATGCATATATAAGTTCATTGAACAAGATCCATGTGGCTGTTTTAATTTTCAACTTTTGGTGTGATATTTGTTGGTGTATCATAACTGCATGGTGCTCCACAACAGTAATCGACTTGATACCGTGGTGGATATCATATACTGCCCGTATATACTGCGATCATTACCAGGTATCCCCCCCGGAAAACAACTGCGGGACACAACGTACCGGGGGTGGGGTGGTACTTAGGCGTAAAAAATTTACACGTAAATTTTTTCCTTATTCATTTAGGGGGGGGGGGGGTTGTCGGAAAAAATTTGCATGTAATATTTTTCCAAATATGTATTTTCAGACTCACAACTTCAATTTTCTCTCATTTTATAGAATATGGATTAACCTTGATATCCAAATCATATATACATGAGTAATACAATCCACATAAAACAATTTTGGATAACCACTGTCTTGGTATACATGTGATATTGACCCCATTAACCCTCTTAATAATGCCAACTATGTCAGTGTCTACCAGTCGATTGCAGAATACTACCCTGCGATCGCTTATCTGGCAAATTTTTACTGCAGAACTATCCCATGTATTAAACAATTTCTCCTCCAATGGTATCAGAAAACAGTTATATGCTGGTATCTCACTCATCTCATTTGCATCTTTTTCAAAGTCGAGGTAATGACTAGTTGTCATTTTTAAAGTGCATACATAGCGTTGCGATCACCAATATACATGTTTGTACATGTCATGACATCACGAGGTACAAATCTGCGTTCTACTGGTAGACAATGACCATTTTAGTCACAATAATCTAAACTAAGTTAACAAGCACCTTCTCGTGAATTGTATGCTCCGGTGTTTTTTTCGCTTTCCGGTCAAACCGAGTTGTTGTCCGGCTGCGGTAGATTTGATTTGGGGGGGGGGTGGGGGCGGGCAAATGGTCAGTGGAAAAAAACTGCAGTTTTTGCTGTTTTGGGGGGGGGGGGATACCCAAACCGAAGAAAACATTTTTTTCCACCCTGTGTCTGCAGTTTTTTTCCGCCCCCCCCCCCTGCCCCCCCCCCCCCCCCATTTTTAAGGTCCATAATTTTGAGGATAGCAGTATATACATGTATTGGTGACAATGTACAAATATTCATCTGCATGGTAGCTATACATGTAGATTATAAACTCACCACTGGTATTTTGGCGAACAGACTTCCAGTAATATTTCACCTGTCATTTGTTCATTGCCACGTGTCTAGCTAGACAGGACCGACGCTTAGACTAATCATGGGCGAAATCAATCTTCATATGTTGAAGATGAGAGGGCATGATGCCGCATCCACCATGGCTAATGAATCTGGTATTTCTGTAATTGAAGAAAAAATACATGTACATGTATGCTGCATATATATGTATGTGATATGGATGCATGTATTTTCATAATTTGCAAACATATTCAAAAACCAAGTGTAAAGTTCATTCTTCCAACAATATTAGCATTTTCGGCGATTCAGATGTCAGAAGACCACAATTCAATCGTAAGTGGAGGAATCGGGCCTGACAAAATCATGGATAGTTTGTTACGATGTCATCGCAGATGAGAATATTTAATATCGGTGGTTAACCACGTGATTAACTATCCTATGATATTTCTATTTACTTTGTACGATTTTTACGTACACGCAAATTTCACCAAGTGGAGGTAACCAAGGATACGTCACAATTTTTGCAAATCTGCATTGATATAACTCGTGATCATGTCGTGAGCATGCGCAGTCCAACTATCGGTTATTACCCAAGATGGGAATCTGTCCACTTACAATTGAATCGTAGTCATATGAATCATGAATGTTCACTCAGTGAACGTACAGATGAAAGATATAATCTTAAGTGGAGGAACCGGGATCGACGAGATCGTGGATAGTTTGTTCACACGATTACGATGTCGTACATGATGAAATCACAGTTTTTTTGTAAAGCATGTGATTGACTATCATGCGATCCTTCAGGCCACACTTTTTACATACACATGACTGATTAGTGATTACGTCGCAAATGGGGATAACCAAGGATACGACACAATTTCGCTTTTAAATAAAACAGTGCATGATATTATTTTTTACCTACTTACAATTGTATCGTGGTAATCTGAACGTTCACTTAGTGTTAAATTGGCCATGGCATGACAATATTAAAGAGATTGTGGGAATTCTATCAGATTGACTATCTATCTATCTACTCGATACTCCATCGCCCTCAATGTGCTGAGGATTATGTGGAGGTCCAGGTGCTACCACGGCCGAGTAACTTTATAACCCTGTGGTGACTCCAGTAGCGTTCTTTAACGTGCACACACTGAGGCGTGTACACGGGTCAGCCATTAATGTCCGCGTCCGATCGGACAGCGTACTGAACCCACGACAACATACCTGGACAAGTGTTGTAATGGGGGGGGGGAAGTCGGCATTTTTGCATTCGGATCTTTATTCAGTGATCTCGAATGAGACTTTTCAGCCTGACAAACTTGTATCTGACCGAGTTCTGATTTTTGTCAGAATACCCTGACCACGTTACGATCCCCGGTCCGATAGCACGAGAGACCAGTACGCTACCTGTCGGCCACCGACTTCCCTTGACATTTGTTAGAATAATGGTATGAAGTATAACTGATCATAACTGACAATTTCCTTATAAGCTACATGTATATTTTCAATAAATGGGACCTTTTTATTTTCCAACTATTGTCATATTAATGTCGACCGATAATACACTGCATTTATGGCAGAATTTGATTTTGCAGACGAAAATAGCCATTCCCGGATAGTTTTTCTTTTTATGTAGCATAAAATTTAGGCCAATTTATAATTCATTAAAAATCGTTTTTGCAGTTGGGAACGCAGTTGGGAATATTGTGTAGGGCTACCTTTATATATGAATCATAAATGCCATATAATCATAGTCCGTCAGAAGTTACTATTTTGACCAAAAAAATGTTCATTTATCAATGACGGATTCCATTTTCTGAAATATTACACGGAAACAAAATTAGGCCGATTTACTATCAAATTTCATTTGAATAAAATGGATAATTCGTGCCCTTTTAATTGTAGTTCGATTAAATATTTTACTAGTAACAGTCTGTTCATAATGAGAAATCACTTCAATTGATTACTAATTAGTTTCACTTACCTAAAATCCGATCAATTTGTATCCTATGAAAACGTAAGATGGACGTAGTTTTTTATCCACGAAGCCTCGATCTGAGCCGGTAGGTAAAACAATAGGAATGCTTTTGCCCCTGTTGTAAAGTGGAACGAAATTACACGCTCAAATTTGTAATAATAAAAGTTCAACGAAGCAATAGATTGATAAGGCCACCACCAACAGGAACGTGGAGACAGGGTGATTGGGGTGTATATATCCCAAACAGTTCTAATAATTAAAAATTTCATGACTGCCACATTAGTTGTAAACTTCACACCATATAAGAGCACCCCCACCCCCTGGAATACGGAATAATACCACTTAACACAGAGGGTGGAATACGAAATACCAGTTAACAGCCATATGGATAAATTCTCTATTGTCGTACGAACGCAGGTCATAATGTCCATGTCTAAAATGATATAAATTGATGATCGACGATCTGTATGTCAAACCGTGCATTTATTGTGACAAACATCGCATTTATATTATTCTTATGATCATTTTTTTTGGAAGGTTGGAATACGAATACCGGTATTTTTGGAATACCGAATACCTCCTAACAGAGGGGCCGGAATATGTCGTACCTCGTAACAGGGCATGGAATACGGCGTACGAAATGGGGGGGGGGGCTCTTATACCGGGTATGACATACATAAAAAACACACTCACCGCGCTGTTGAAGGGGGGGGTGTCTGTGCAACCTTTGTTTATTAATTTAACCCTTTCATAACGGGAGTTAGGCTGGTGCAGCATTAAGGACGCTGTTTGTATTAAACATTTATCATGGTCAGTGTATGCATTTTAAAACACAGGGCAAGTTAGATTACATCATTTAATTGATATTCTAGTTAAAATAGTCTGTGAAACTACTTTAAAACCACATGTTATGCACCCTGTTTTGCCAACCAAACTATGAAATATAGATATGTTATTTGTTTTATTATCAGAGAAAAGCATTCTGCAAAGATATGGCCTTATACATGTTATAAACATGCAAATAGTGGCTTCATTTGGCCTTTCTACCATCATTTAGAGAGTCAAATCTGAAGAAATTCCCTTAGTTTGATATTTATGATTCCATAATCCCATGAAATGGTATTTAAAACCTCAAATGTCAGTATTTCCTATCAGATGGACATATCAACTAATAAATTAAACATTTCCCATGGTCATTACATGCATTTTTAATATACAAGGCAATGTAGAAAACATCATTTGATGGATATTTTACTTAAAATAGTCAGTGGAAACTACATAAAAGCAATATTGTATGCATCCCTGTATAGCCAAATCAAATTAAACTATGGATATTGTATTGTTTATTTCATCTGAGACATGTATTCTGTTCAGATATAGCCTTATATATGTTATAAAGATGCCAATAATGGCATAATTTAGGCTTTTTTTCCATAATTTAGAGGGTCAAAGCTGAATAAATTCCCTTATTTCAAATTTGTAAGATGCCAAGCCAGCTGAAATGGTATATCAAACCTCAAATGGCAGTATTTCTTATCAGATGGACATCTCTACCAATAAATTAAACATTTTTCATGGTCATTGCATGCATTTTAATATACAGGACAAGGCAGAAAACATCATTTGATGGATATTTTACTTAAGATAGTCTGTGGAAACAACCTAAAAGCCATGTTGTATGCATCCCTGTATAGCCAAAACAAATTAAACTATGGATATTTTATTGTTGATTTCATCAGATACATGTATTCTGTTCAGATATAGCCTTATATATGTTATAAAGATGCCAATAATGGCATAATTTAGGCTTTTTTTCCATAATTTAGAGGGTCAAAGCTGAATAAATTCCCTTATTTCAAATTTGTAAGATGCCAAGCCAGCTGAAATGGTGTATCAAACCTCAAATGGCAGTATTTCTTATCAGATGGACATCTCTACCAATAAATTAAACATTTTTCATGGTCATTGCATGCATTTTAATATACAGGACAAGGCAGAAAACATCATTTGATGGATATTTTACTTAAAATAGTCTGTGGAAACAACCTAAAAGCCATGTTGTATGCATCCCTGTATAGCCAAAACAAATTAAACTATGGATATTTTATTGTTGATTTCATCAGAGACATGTATTCTGTTGAGATATAGCCTTATACATGTCATTAACATGCAAATAGTGGCTTCATTTTGGCTTTCTTCCATTATTTAGAGAGTCAAATCTGAAGGAATTCCCTTAGTTTGATATTTATGATCCCATAATCCCATGAAATGGTATTTTAAACCTCAATTGTCAGTATTTCTTATCAGATGGACATATCAACTAATGAATTAAACATTTCCCATGATCATTACAAGCATTTTAATATACAAGGCTATGTAGAAAACATCATTTGATGGATATTTTACTTAAAATGGTCTGTGGAAACTACATAAAACCAATATTGTATGCATCCCTCTATAGCCAAATGCAATTGAACTATGGATATTTTATTGTGCATTTTATCAGAGACATGTATTCTGTTGAGATATAGCCTTATACATGTTACTAACATGCAAATAGTGGCTTCATTTGGGCTTTCTTCCATAATTTAGAGGGTCAAAGCTGAATAAATTTCCTTAGGTTTCAAATTTAAAAGATGCCAAGCCAGCTGAAATGGTGTATCAAACCTAAAATGTCAGTATTTCTTATCAGATTGACATCTCTACCTATAAATTAAGCATTTATCATGGCCATTGCATGCATTTTAATATATAGGACAAGGCAGAACACATCACTTGATGGATATTTTACTTAAAATACTTTGTGGAAACTACATAAAAGCCACATTGTATGCTTTCCTATATAGCCAAATGAAATTCAACTATGGATAAATTGGATATTTTATTGTTTGTATCATCAGAGACATGCATTCTGCTAAGATATAGTCTTTTGTGTATTATAAACATACAATAGGTGCATGGCCTCATTGGGCTTGCTTTCATAATACAAGAGAGTCAACTCTGAAGAAATACCATCGGTTTGAAATTGGTAGCATCTTCCATCCTTATATAAGAGGGGTATATACCAGCTTGAAGTACCTGTTTAATTAATAGGTTCAATGCAAGGGGCCACCAGAGAGGTTTGTCTAGTTCGGGATGGTGTGGCAAACCACCAACTGGAGATTTCAAGGGAGGCCTCCTCAATGGCGACCCACTATATTGTGCAAACAAAATTTTATTAAAATTGTATAAAGGTCAGCAATCCCTAAAAGCATTGAGAAATAGATAAAAACACTTACTGACAGATTGCCAATAACAAAATTACAGCTGTTGAAACTATTGTCATGTAAACAAAACTGTTACAGTGATTTGTCAACAAATATATAATTCTAGCTGTATTATTAGTTCAAATATTTAACTATGAATAACATTTTCAGAATATTTAATCAACAGGTTGGACTTTTTCCAATGTTATGTAAACAAAACTGTTACAGTGAGTGACTTGTCAACAATTATATAATCCTATAGCTGTAGTATTACATGTAGTTCAAATATTTAAGTATGAATATGAATTTCAGAATATTTAATCAACAGGTTGGACCTTTTTCAATGTTTACCATAACATTTTTATCACAATTTTGCTATCGTTGGACTTTTACAGTTATTCCATTACAGCAGTAATTTGTACATAACAATTAATTCTTGGTTTAGAAATATTTTCTTTAAGTATTTCTTAACTTAGAAAAAAAATCTTGAAACAAGAAATATATATTTAATTTTTGAAGCCATTTTCTTAGTAAGGAAATTGTTTCTTGTTTCAAGACTAAAATCTATCTTATTTGAGAAAACTATCTCTTGACTGGTGGGAGTTTTTTAAATTTTCTTGATGTAGCAGACTTGGGGGGTATATTTCCCAAAATAAGATTTATTTTCCTGTTTCAGGAAATAGTTTTTCTTGTTTCAAGATATTTTATCTTATTAAGAAATTATTTTTGGCAGTGTGGGTTGGAATTTTCCGGCAGAGATTCACAGACACAGACGAGAAAAATATTCCCAACAACCCCACCCTGCCCATTGGTAGTTCGATTTTGATTCATATTGGAACCCCAACAGGGGGGTAATAGCGCTCGCACACCACAAAGTCCATGGGTACATGACAATTTATATATGCCCACCTTTTAGACCCAGTGTCTCCAATTTATAAGTAGACTTGATTAAGATATGTGTCGATAAGACATATTGTGTCAAAATTGTGACGACAATATGGCAATTGTCAAGTTTCGTTAACTGGAGAAACAACGATAGATAGACTCCAGTTTATGGTTCACGGTGCCTAAATATGTCTTCTGGTCGTATTATCGATCTGAAAAGGTGTGCTATATTCGGACGTACCCCCCTAAGAGAGATGTCATGCGATGTCGATTTTGGTTGTACATGCATATTTCAGTTTCCTATCGCTTAAATCAACAAATCACACCAATGATAACGAACATTCAAGCCTTGAGGTTTTATGTTTTTAATAAGTTTAATTCCACATTATTATATTATGTTTACTTAATTTTATTTGAAATGCTTTTGGTACTTATATTGAAAAGATGAAGTTTCACTTCTTGAGTCACGGGAAAACTTGAAAAGTAATATGCACGATATGTATACACGTAGAGCAGAAGTATTCAATTACGTACCGTGCTTTTCCATGGACTACATCATGTAATTCAATAGTAATGTCATAATACATTTTAAAATATATCTCAAATATACTTAAAGATTTCAGCACGGTATCTATTGATAAACATAGTTACGTTTGGTGCTTGATAAGAACACATTATGTTGAGAAATCGGAAAACGGATGTGGAACGAAACAGCTAATGCATTCGTCGTGTGATTGGAGGTTAATAATGACCATCGGGAGGCGAAATATGTCTAATATGGAAATCTAATTCACGGTTTCGTCCTTGTGCACATCCCATCATCACAACTTGCCGTACATATGTTTGACAACTAGTGATCAGCAACTTAAACAACTAGGCGTACAGAGACTGGCGAGTGGGGTGTCCAAATAAATAGTCTCTACTTTGATATTGTGAATACACCCGAGCAAGTAATGCCAAACGTACAACATGTGATTGTGTTTTAACATTTGATATTGTCCTGATGAAGGTCCAGATAGGACCGAAAGCTTGATAAAAATAGAGCATTACAAATGATTCGGTTGTTAATATTGCTGTCCCTTCTTTGGACTATGGATTATTCTGATAATATCAATATATGTTGCACACAGAACGGCCTTTCCGCTGCAATATAGTGGGATTTCCGACAATGCTGTATTTGTGTTAAAATGACATTTGAACAGGGATTTTTTGCGAGAAATTTATTTTCTGAAGTGATCAAACGCCATTTTTATCTATAAAACAGAGTATTTCGCTCAAATGGAGCCCACTTGCGATCGGCAAATGTGTATGTACAATTTATACTTACGTTAATAAATCTGGGAAACCGTCTATCCGGTCTGAAAACGTGTTTTTATGGTGTTGTTTTGATCCTTCTGTAGTATTTATGTTCTAAAAATATAATTTTTCGTCTTTTTCCGATTATATGTTTGTACGGTTTAGCCACAGTGAACAGCGCTGTTTCTCACTGCACAGGATTTCCTCGATTTGTTATATAAAATACTAGCAGGTTAGCCCGCCACTGGCGGCATTCGTCTCATGGCTTTGTTCGAAAAAGCAATTGCAACAGGTTCCGAGACACTTGTGCTGCATTTGTACCAAATCTATACTATATATTTTGAGAACTCCGTATATATATATATATGTGTGTGTGTGGGTACTTCATAGAATCCAAAACGCGTGTACAGATTGAGCTCAAATTTCGTATGTAAGTGTAAAATCCCACCGAGACCGCCGTGGTCGCGTTTTGGAGAAGCTCAGAGCACCCGTTCTCCAATCTCAGTCACAAAAAAACGGCACTGCCGTAGTTAAGACATCAACTATCTTTATATTGACCGTATACGGAGGTGTTAACAATCAACGCTCTTTATTGCAATGAACGTGGCTAAACGACTGACCCATGCGTCCGAAATACGCATGCGGATTCCAATCGCATTCAAATCGATTTATGTCGATAAAACTCTTATTTTTCAAAATTTCAAGCTGAGACTTCGTGTGACTGCGTGTAACACTTATATATTCTTAAAATGACACATTCCAACACATAATTATGTTTTAGATGGAAGAAATTAAATTTTGTCGATGCTATATTTTAACATAGGATTTCCCATTAAAATCGATTTATGTCGATAGAACTCTTATTTTTAAAAATTTCAAGCTGAGACTTGGTGTGTATGTGTGTAATACTTACATATTCTTAAAATGACAGAGTCCAACACGTAATTATGTTTTTGATAAAAGAAATTAAATTTTTTCGATGCTAAATTTCGAGCGATAGCGTTGCGTTGAATTGTAAACAAACGCTCTTTTATAGCGACGCGTCCAAAACAAACACTCATTAAATTATCACTTGATTAACCACCACAGTGCCGTTTTGTGACTGAGAGTGCAGAACGGGTGCTCTGAGCTTTCTCCAAAACGCCCCGACGACGATTCCCGTGGGTTTTTACCCTTAGATGGAAAGTTTGAACTCAATCGAGCCAGCCGTTTTCGATTCTATGAAGTACATATATACGGAAGTCTCAAAATATATAGTAGACTAGCAGGTTAGCCTGCCACCGGCGGCTTGTCCGAAACATGACATTTTTATATATATTTTTTTAATTTTTAGCTCCACGCGTTTCAATAAGAAAAATTTGTACCCGGTAGCTCCACCAGTTTCCGAGACCTGGTCTGCGCATGAAAATTTGTAGCCGACGCAAGATACATTCACATGCCAAATTTCAAGTCGATAGCTCCACCCGTTTTCGAGATCTCGTCTGCGCATGCGCTGCACGGGCGTCGCACGGGCTCGGCGACCCGATAAAATTTGTACCCGGCGCAAGATACATTCACATAGCAAATTTCAAGTCGATAGCTCCACCCGTTTCCGAGATCTCGTCTGCGCATGCGCTGCACGGGCGTCGCACGGGCTCGGCAATACGACAGCGACGACCACCTGGTCAAACTACACTCACGTACCAAGTTTCGTCCCGATCGGTCGAGGTGTTGGTATCTGATGCAAAAGACGAAATTGTGAGTGTTGCCCGCCGTGAACCTCATCGTCGCAAAGAGCGGACAGTCAATTAACCCCGTTGTGAACCTCAATCACCAACGCGACGTAAACATGTGTTGCGTTCTAAAAATAGGACAGCACTTTCTCTCTGCATAATTATGCAGATGTTAATAACGTTACTCCCCGTAGGTAGTAATATCGTTGTTGTTGATATTTACGACTTGGGGGCTATTTTCTTAGTTAGCAAGTTTGAGCTCAATCGGTTAGAGTCTATAAAGGACACACTCATATATATGACACTTCCCGTAGGTAGCAAGTTTGAGCTCAATCGGCATTCCCTGGAATTTCCCGTAGATTGGCAGATTCCAGTAGCTTTATAACGGTATATCTGGGGAGAAATCTGATGCTATATTCGTGATTATCTGGGATGATTTCGGTATATACCAAAGGTATATACTGTAAAATCAAAGCGCGCCATCCGTGCTCGCAGGGAATAAATTTCGAGCGATAACGTTTGCGTTCCCGTATAACTCTGCAGATGCGAATAACGTTGAATGGGAAACAGACGCTCTTTATAGAGATGCGTCAAAAACAAACGCTCATTAAATAATCACTTGATTAACCCCCGCCGTGCCTTTGCGGTGATTTGAGATTGGAGAACGGGTGCTCTAAACCGCTACCACGGTCGTGTCGGTGGGATTTTACACTTACATAGGAAGTTTGAGCTCAATCTGTACACGCGTTTTGGATTCTATGAAGTACATATATACATATATACGAAGTCTCAAAATATATAGTATAGACTTGCCGATGAGCCCGACGTTGTCCGGGCTATTCAAAAACCAAATTTCAAGTCGATAGCTCCACCCGTTTCCGAGATATGGTCTGCGCATGCGCGAAACTGGCGTCGCACGGGCTCGGCGACCCGATAAAATTCGTATCCGGGGCAATATACATTCACATAGCAAATTTCAAGTCGATAGCTCCACCCGTTTCCGAGATCTCGTCTGCGCATGCGCGAAGCGGGTGCCGCACGGACAAATTAATATGCCCATGCCACCCCCCGGCCGAAAATACCCCCACATACCAAGTTTCATCGAAATCGGGTCGGCCGTTTTCGAGTTCATCGCGAACACATACACACAGACAGACAGATCTTCCAAAAATATATAATAGACTAGAAGGTGACCCGACTTCGTCCGGGCTTTGACCTTGCATTGACCATTTTGAAGGTCAAGGTCAGGTGGGGTCAAACACCAACACCCCAAAAATGGTGGAAATCGGTCCAGCGGATACCGGGAAATCGGCCCAGCGGATACCGAGATACCCTATGCATCAAATTTCGTCCGTAAAAATCCGCCAGTTTAACCCGATTTGATTTCCACTCAAGTATATAAACGCGCCTCATATACACACGCTCATTAATTATCAAGTTTCAACGTAAAGATAAATTACCATCGGTGCCCGAGATATCGCCAAGACGTCTGAAACAGTCAAATGCATCGGCCGGTTAAGCGTTAACGTGATATAACGTTATGACCTCTAACGACGTCATAGAAGTTACCCATTGTTTTTATCCCGATGGAAGCTAGTACCAATTATTCTTGATAATTGAGGCAGATAACTAAAACGGATACATACGCATTATATATCGTTGGAAAGAGGAAACACGAAAGATTCTCACAGTGTCATTATTATGACTGGCATTTTATTATTCGCGCTGTTTCGAATCGATTTGTAAACAAAGAACTCAAATGAAAGTCCCGTAACACAGCGTAAAAACATATTTGACCTCGGCACGTGAAAAGTTTACATCGGATCTGAAATCAATAGGCCCATGCCACTTCCCGGCCGAAAATACCCCCACATACCAAGTTTCATCGAAATCGGGTCGGCCGTTTTCGAGTTCATCGCGATCACACAGACACACCGATACACACACAGACACACAAACAGATCTTCCAAAATATATAATAGACTAGAAGGTAACCCGACGTTGTCCGGGCTTTGACCATGAATTGACCATTTTTAAGGTCAAGGTCAGGAGGGGTAACGATTTGACCCGTCCAAAACACTGCCCGGACAAAAGTACCCGTACTTGTCAATTTTGAAGGTCAGGTGGGTCACGATTTGACCCGTCCAAAACACTGCCCGGGCAAAAGTACCCGACAAAAGTACCCGTCGAAATCCATCCGGTTTTACCCGATTTGACCTCGAATTGATCATTTTGAAGGTCAAGGTCAGGTCGGGGTCACGATTTGACCAGTCCAAAACACTGCCCGGACAAAAGTACCCCTATGTATAAAATTTCGTCGAAACCCATCAATATTGGCGATTTGACCTTGAATTGACCCGATTTCAAGGTCGAGGTAACGTCGCACGGCCAAATGAATATGCTTATGAGACTCCCCATACGAAGGTACCCCCACATACCAAGTTTCATCGAAAGCCCGTGATATTCGGGCGTTTGACCTTGAAATGACACGATTTCAAGGTCAAGGTCACGTCGCACGGGCAAATGAATATGCTTATGATACTCCCCATACGAAGGTATCCCCACATACCAAGTTTCATCGAAATCCCGTGATATTCGGGCGTTTGACCTTGAAATGACCCGATTTCAAGGTCAATGTAACGTAGCACGGACAAATTAATACGCCTATGTTCGTCCCCGGTCGAAAATACCCCCACATTCCAAGTTTCATCGAAATCGGGTGGGCCGTTTTCGAGTTCATCGCGAACACACAGACACACAGACAGACACACAGACACACATATCTTCCAAAATATATAATAGACTAGAAGGTGACCCGACTTCGTCCGGGCTTTGACCTTGAATTGTCCATTTCAAAGGTCAAGGTCAAGTGTGGTCACGATTTGACCAGTCCAAAAACACTGCCTGGACAAAAGTACCCGACAAACGTGCCCGTCGAAATCTATCCGGTTTTACCCGATTTGACCTTGAATTGATCATTTCGAAGGTCAAGGTCTGGTCGGGGGCACGATTTGACCCGTCCAAAACAATCAGTGGTCAAACGTAACCCCACGTATCAAATTTCGTCAAAATCCCATCAAAATTGGCGATTTGACCTTGAAGTTACCCGATTTCAAGGTCACGTCGCACGGGCAAATGAATATGCTTATGAGACTCGCCATAAGAAAGTACCCCCACATACCAAGTTTCATCAAAATCCCGTGATATTCGGGCGTTTGACCTTGAAATGACCCGATTTCAAGGTCAAGGTCACATCGCACGGGCAAATTAATATGCCTATGTTCGTCCCCGGCCGAAAAAAAACCCACATACCAAGTTTTATCGAAATCGGGTGGGCCGTTTTCGAGTTCATCGCGAACACACAGACACACAGACAGACACACAGATCTTCCAAAATATATAATAGAGAGACTAGCAGGTTAGTCCGCCACTGGCGGCATTCGTCCCATGGCTTTGTTCGAAACATGACATTTTTTGAATTATTTTGTTTTTATTTATTTTTGTTTTTTATTTTTTAATATGAATTTAATGTTTTTTAAATTTAATATTTTTTTTCTTCTGAATTTTTTTTTTTAATTAAATTTTTTGTTTCTGGCGGAAAAATTTACCCGTAGAAATCCCCCCTTCCTATGAACGACAGACAACGCTCGAGCGATAACATTGCATTGAATTGAAAACAAACGCTTCCCGTCGTGAAATGTCTCTGCATAATATTTCGAGCGACAGGCTACAGACTCCCGTCATACAGATAAGTAGATAGCGAAAACGACGCTCTTTATATAGACACTGCGGAAAACGAACGCTCTTTTTATATCAACGCTATTAACCCCGAAGTGCCGATTGCGGTGATTTGTGATTGGAGAAACGGTGCTCTGAGCTTCTCCAAAACGCGACCACGGCCGCGTCGGTGGGATTTTATACTCATATACGAAGTTTGAGCTCAATCTGAACACGCGTTTTGGATTCTATGAAGTACCCACACATATACACACATATATATATACGGAAGTCTCAAATTATATAGTAGATAGAAGATAAAATAATGGCACTGTTTCTTTAACAGTATCTCGTTACTCTAGCAGCATCACGGCAATTTAGCAGAACTCACCTGTATCATAGTACATTAGAAGGACCACTTAACCAAGGGACCAAGGGCCAATACTATATAGAATCATAACTGTGTAATCTCAACGTTTGTCCACTGCGTGGGGACTGTTATATCGGAAGTCGTTCTATCGCCGGTATTGTGATGGTTCTTGTCTGATTTGTTACGGTTCCTTCTGATTGAAAATAATCATTTGTGTGACAAAATCACGCATATTATAGATATCTTGAATATATTATACTTTCCTGAATGAACAGAGGCTGCAGAAGTGCCGTGTTATCGAAACCTGAACTCTAGACCACAATTAACTCGACATTAGCGAGTTAACGTGTAAATATCAACATGTTATCACTGTAAATCAAGCCACGTTGACGCAATTTCTTTGTTTTTCGTGGCGTATAAAATATGAAACGCATTCTGAAGACAAACACTGACTATAAAGTATATCCGTGTTATTCTTCTGTAAAATAGCTGAGAAATTATCCCGATAGGGGATGAAAATTGGGAGCTGTAGCCTCGTAATCAACACGGGTGCGTGTTACGGTTCTATTTCAAACCAATCATGGCTGTGATGGTTCTGTACATGAGATTTATTCGAACGATTTCTGCACTTTTGTCCGAAAATCGTCTTGTGTATCTGACATTTTAAACCAGTTAATGACAGTAGCTTATGTAATTTGCATAATAGAACAGGTGTATTAAGAAATAACACAATAAATACCTAATACGGGAGATTAAGTGACATTAATTGGCAGAAATAAAATATTGAAAGTCCTGATGAGTATAATATCATAATCATGCCCGCCTATATAAATGACCAATGGTAATATAAATCTACTCTCAGGAGAATGTAAGATGTTATATTCATTTACTTAATCTGGGCCTTATTGAAAGATCCAGGTGTAACACTATTTCAATGCCAGCGCCATCATATTTCCTCCTCTGAAGTCCGCATGAGGGACATTTACACATTTCTGTCTCCCAGACATGAATATAACCTATGAAATAACGTTCAACTAAATCATTGATAGGTTATGACGTGATTGGGTGGTGGGGGGACTTGGGAAGGGGGTGCTTAATTGGTGTCTATCCCCAACTTTGGTCAAAAAGTTCAACAGTTACAAATTTCTTATCTTACAATCACTGTGTAGGAACTGTTACACCGGAAGTCGTTCTATCACCGGTTTTGTGATGGTTCTTAACTGATTTGTTACGGTTCCTTATGATTAAAAATTATTATTTTCGGTTAAAATCAGGCATAATTATTATCTTAAATACATTAAACTTTCTTGAACGAACATAGGCTACATAAGTATCGTTTTACCGAAACCTGAACTTTAGATCACAATTAACTCGGATATAGCGAGTTAACGTGTTATTATCAACATGTAATCACTGAAAATCAAGCCTTGTAAACATAATGTCTTTGTTTTCGGTAGCATACCGACAGTGAAACGCATTCTGAAGACGAACACTGAGTATAAATTGTACATGTGTTATTCTTCAGCAGTGTCCATGCAAGTTTGCCAATATTAGGCAATGCGGTTTAGTTCTTTGCTATTCACAGTACAGTTGTGCTTGACATATAAGCCCATGCACATTGCTCAGCCATGTTACAATTCCGGCGACGGAGATTTTCTCATGTGGCTGGCGTTAGAGATAATATGGCTGGCGGCGGCTTGTGGACAATACGGCTGGCGGCGGCGTGCGATGGCGGCTCCGGGCTCGCTCTATTAAGTGGCATTACCTTCACTTCGAGTGGCAGATACAACATATTGAAAGTCGTGTTGGGTATAGGATCATATATAATCGTGCACGCCCGCATAATTGACCAATAAAATTAGAAACATTACTGTCATGATATTCTCGAACCATCCAAAATATCATTGAGTGAAATGATAATACGCTCGCATATGCTTAGCTCTAATTTGTATACGAAACATTTATATAAATAACCCAAATTGCACAAGTAAGCCAAAAATAGAGTTAAAACGAACTTAATTACAAACTATATACCGGTATACGGACTGGCTAAATCGACTCCTACTCACTTTATCGTTCATACTGCCTTAAGGTGAAATGACAACTGTGGACAAAATGAAATTAAAACATGTGGCGGCCATATTGAAAAAAAGTGGCGTCCATTTTGAATCAGTCGACCATTATGAATGGTTTGTTGGGGAAAAATCAGTCTTCGCAGTTCACATTGACCATTTATGTCAAATTGCATGCTTTGCGTCACAATAAAGTGAACGAATCTGTTACTACTGTTGACACATAATCTTCTATATCTATATTTACAGGGGACCACCTATATGGCACAAAAGGGTCTAATAGGGGTAACTTTTTACGAAAAAGATAATGGCGGGGGTTAGAATTTTCTAAAGTGACGCCGTTGTTGTCGGGGGCAGAAAAGGAGGAGGGGCAGAAAAAAAATTGTCGCCGATTGCCACCAAACTTATATATAATCATTCCCATAAAATGAAGAATCTAATGGTGTGGTTTAAATATGTCAAAAGTCGCGCCGTTCGCGTCAGGGATGCCCGGAAGGGGAGAGTGGTACCAAAATTATTTTAAAATTATTTTAGCGCCGAATTCCACCAAATTGATGCACATTCTTCTGAGATCTTCTCCATGATACAAGGAATCGTATTGTGTGATTTAAAAACCCCAAATTGGTGTCGTTGGGATGAGATATTTTGAGTGGGCGCGGTGGGTGGGTACTAAATCTGACAAGAATTGATTTAGTCGCCGATTGCCACGAAACATATACAAATTCATCCCCATGGTATGAGGTGTCTAATGGCGTGGCTAAAAATTGTCAAAAGTGGAGCCATTCGAGTCAGGGGTGTACTGAAAGGGAGAGGGGCACCAAAATTGATACACAATATTTTTAGCGCCAATTTCCACCAAATTGATACACATTCTTATCCATGATATGAGGAATCTAATCGTGTGATTTTAAAGACGTCATATTGGTTCTGTTTTGGTGAGAGATGGGGGTTGGGTGGGGGTGGGCATTAAATTCGATAAAAACTTGTTTAGTAGCCGATTAGCACCAAACTTACAAACAATAATCTCCATGATATCAGGAGTCTAATTGTGTTGTTTAAAGATGTCAAAAGTGGGGCAATTCGAGTCAGGGGTGCCTAGAGGATGAGAGGGACACAAACATTGATAAACAATATGTTTAGCGCCGATTTCCACCTGATTGATACATATTCTTCTCCGTGATACGAATACTCTAATCGTGTGGTTTAAATGCGCCAAATTGGTTCCTTTTGTGTGAGATATATGCAATGGTGGCCCTAAATTTGATACGAATTTGTATACTCGCCAATTGTATATATATTCATCTCAATAATGAGTCTAAGTGTGTGGTTTCATGATGTCAAAATTGGCGCCGCTTGAGTCCGAAATAGGGACGGGAGGGTCACCAAAAACTTATAAAAATATGTTTAGTGTCAATTACCATCAAACTCATGCACGTTCTTCTCAAATGATACAATGAATCAAATATTTGCTAATATATGTTTGTTTTCTATATCTTTAAGGGTACAATCGAGATGGCACCAAGGCGGTTTAACAGGGGTAACTTCTTACGCGTAAGATAATAGTGCGGGTTAAAATTTTCTAAAGTGACGTTGTTGATGTCAGGGGAGGGGCTATCTTTAGCATAGATTTCGACCAAATTGATATATTATTATTCTCCGCGATAAGAGGAATATAAACGTGTGATTTAAAAATCCGAAATTGGTGCCGTTTGGGTGAGATGGGGGGGGGGGGGGGGTAATAACTATGATAAGAAATTGTTTAGTTGCCGATTACCACAAACTTATATAAAATCATCTCCATTATGTAATGCATGTATGAGTCTAATATACGTGGATTAAATATGACAAAAGTCATATGGTTCAAGTCATGTATGAGGGGAGTTGCACCAATGGTGATACAAATATAATTAGCACTGATTCTACCAAATTCATGCAAGTTCTTCTCTAATGATATGATGAATTAAATCACATTTGGGGTCGTTTGGGTCATGGATGGCGAGAGGAGATTCAATTCGCCGATATCCAACAAAGTTATATATAGTCATCTCCCAGGCCATCTCCATGTCGTTCTAAGGAGTTTTTGGCATTCCAATTTCACAATCTCGACAAATGGTGACCGAATTAAGTCACTTGAACAATTATATATCTTCTCAACTGTCATGTTTATATGGGGATGGAAATCAGGGCATTCCGATAATGTTCTAGCAACACAGATACATAGCAGAATGCATTAACAGTATATTTATATCAATATATTTAAGAGAAACATATATTCATTCAAACTGAGGGACCTTGAATCGTCAGAGGATTGCATATTAAAATGACTCATGTATATATTATAACACGATTGAGTCTGTCCCATTCAATATAGTTTCCACACAAAAAGTTACAATTGCCAAGAGATATGGAAATGTAGAGCAGGCCTGTTAAAAAATAGTGGTCACAGTATGCAGTCAAATATGGTTACTTCTGAGATAAAGGAAAACGCAGTCCGTAGCACATGACATTTCGGAATCATCCAATATTGACATCTGACAAGGGTATATCTGCCCGATACAGAGGATTTCTTTCATTTTTTTTAGAACAGACTCATCGCCTAATATAAACAACTCAAAATATCCATGTGTCGGGCACATGTAGCTGCTATACATGCATAACATCAATTCTTTTAAACTGAAAAAAAATGATTAGCCATATATTAGCCGTATATAGCACCAGGACAGATGAGCACCTGGACATATCTTTAAAACATCTATATCTTCATGAAGATATGGTAAACTAGATTGATTGATTGATTGATACATCTCTATGTAAAACACAATTGTCGTCTTTTATTTTTTCGAACTAATATGTTTATGCTGTTCATGTTTCATGCTATAACGTCTGAAGTATATTTTACGAAGGAAAAGATTTTTATAGACGGTCGACCTTAATATTGTATCGACCTGCGATCTGCGACCGGGGTCAGCTGTTTAGAAAGTTCGAGGTCAAGTGAACATCTGAGCGCCAACCACGAGAAAGGCGAGTATCTTGATTGATTGATTGTCCTCGTGGTGACGTTGTCGATACCCGACTGCCCATATAAACGAATTTCGCACAGACCACAAGGTCAATAAATTCTAGCTCCTGTTTCGAGATACTTTTGGGTCTACTGATGTATCATCACCATCTATGTGTTTGCTATGTGTGCAGTCTATTCCAGTCTGGGGATGCTGTCTTGAAATGATTGTCTGTGTTCATGTGAGATGCGATGTTAACCAGAGCTTTGTTAGGCTTATGCGTGAAGTTTGCAAAAATGCTATGAAGACTTATACAGGTAATATGAACTTTCCATTGACCCTGCCCACCAGGAATGAGAATTCATTGACTGCCAAAGCTGACTATATCAATTTAATGTCAAAAGGCTCGAGGACAGTTATCTTGAAATGGACCACTATAACCCTCTGACAGCTATTTCCCATTGTTCAGGCGATTTCACTAGTTTCTAGGGCTATGTTTGAAGATTAAGGTTTTCGTCATTCCATTCTTATTTTTCACAGGTATATTTGGATTGAGACATTTGACTTGGCATTCAGCTAGGTTTCCCGGAGGCGAGAGCCAACCTTGTTAGGAGCTCAATCACTGTTTTAGCTCCAAATTCATCGGGGCAGGCACCCTTTATCCGTTGCACGCGAATATGTGGCGATTTGCTTTTTATGACTACTTTGTGGTGGGTTGCCAGGTGCGCAATGCAGTGGGCTGGCTCTTAAGCGGATGGCAAGTTTGGTCAATGTGGCCACGGCGGATTACACCCTACATCCCGATGATAACTAATTACTCACCGGCCTAGAATGGATCAATATCATGTTTTTCACACATAATATTCAATAATCAACAAAGTTCTCGTCAGTATAAGCTCTATGATTGTATCTGATAACCGACAATTTCTCGATTACTTTATATTTACATTTTATAAACCGTACTTTTCTTCGCGATGTTTTCTTACAGTGCACCAAACTAGAATTGACCGGAAGCGAACCCCCACCGTGAGTCCGTCGTGAAATATGACATATTTCGTCGGAATACGGTACTTTCCCATTTATAAATTTGTTTTTTAATATATAAAACATGTAATTTTTCTAGTTATGTAATTTGGGTAATAATACGACATCTTGTAATCTCGCTTTCGACTGGAGTAGTAATTCTAAACTTAGAGTTTCAACATTTTCATCTGTAAACGGTACAAAACTTATATAAATCGTGGATAATCAGGCAATGGAATTAATTCCAACGACTTAAACAAACTGTCAGCATCTATTTCACATCATACATTTGCCCGATAGAAGGATCGATTTGCTTTCGTGGCAGATTTTCATGTACCTGCCACGAATTCATAAATGACATCAGGAACATGTGTCTACAATAGAAATATGGCGACTAGCTCCCCAAGAAAAACTGACTGACGGGTTTTAGCGGACGTCTTTCACACGTTTTTCACACGTTACCGTAAACACTAATCAACAGAATTGTTCATTGGCTCTTCATTGTATGTCACTTTTCATAATGGGCTGCCTAATGATACTGTTGAGGTATAGTTTATTTTACATTTGACTGCCCAAACATTGTCATAATATTGCAGATATATTCTGTTTCCAAGTCACTTTTCTGGTACAAAGCTTTTAAGTTCACATCTATTAGTGCCCCCCCCCCCTTACCCCGATGTATGCTCTAATTTTTCTCATGTTATGTCTATTTATGTCTGATTTTAGGTGGACAAGGGCAATTTTGTCAGCCCGTTTGTTAGACATTTTTCATGAAACAGACTTTTCCATCCCCTTAATTCAATTCCGTTGGTTTATTCTGGTCATCATATAGGATATTACCGTTGTTACTATTACAAAATCTGTTACATAATAGTTATGTATGCGGGCACATAGGTTATCATGTAGATTGAGCGGATTTCTACGACACTATGGTCATGTTCAAAATAATTATTATTTTAGATTTGATCATTGTGGTCCAGTGAGTGGGGTTTGTGCTATGAGTGCTAATTAGCCTCACGAGGACTGAACTCGTTTGGGTCATGATTCTTTTGCGATAACTTTACTCAGACGAGATTGGTTGCATAAATGCTTACTTTTCAATAAATTTATAGTAACGTATGCCTTCCTTCAAGGTTGGGGCAGACCATTTGCCATGGCATGATTCTCATCGTGACAATTCATACTATATGGGTATCACCCGCAGTCTATCAATATCCTAGGAATTTTGAGTAGATCCCATCACATTGCGACCGGTTTCCATAGCAACTTCTTTGCGGAAATTTATGATGTTGGGGGCTGTAATTTCGCTATATGCCGTTATGTTTGAATAAAATATAAATGGTTTTTCTAAAGCTAAATGATCCAGGGCTATTTTCCAACATCTGAAACTAACCTTGCTCTCAAATCTTCCTTCAGACTGTGGGCGCCATTCAAAATGGCCACCGAACCACCCTTTCTAATGTTACAATGCTTACTTTTATATAATTTTATAGCCATGTACGCGTTAATTTCATGCTGTGTCCGACTATTTGGCATGACGGAATTATCCAGGTGACAACTCATAATATACGGGTCATCAGTCGTGGTCTATAAATCTTCCAAAATAATTTGGTCAATGCCCCCAATTTGCGTCCGGTTGACGGGCAACCCATTTTCGGAAAGTTATGCGTTTCGGGGCTGTAATTGCTTAATACGAGATGTCGACATGCGACATTTTGAATCAAAAGCAATTAATTGCCACAAACTATGGTCCAGGAATATATTTAAAATGCTCGCGTTTATTGTCTTTCCGCGGAAGTGGTCAAGATTCGCCTGCCATGGAGATTTCCAACCGAAGTCTTGTCTGCGCGTCTATGACTTCGGCTTCTCGGCGCCAACATTTTGGAACAATGACGTCACGAAGTCACGGACCCCCACGTGCCGCCAAAGATAGGTTACATCTTCCTGGACCCCTCGCTGCGTGATCGGCCTATCGACTGAATACCTGATACTAGGCGCAAACATTTAATTATAACCGATTCATTCGCTTATTTCAAGTGCATGGATTGGGAAACGGACAACAAGTCTCAGCCTTTTCCGACGACATTCGGCAAGTTCCTTGTTACGTGCGCTCGCGCAACAGTATGGCGATCAGACAGGTTCGTACCTTGGTGTCACTCTACTCCGTTTCACTCCATGACGTCACCAAAAACGACGTAAAACCTCGTGGCGTTCTGACATTGTTACTGTGCCGCGTTTTTGCTATGTTTATTTTATGTGTTTTCGATTATTTGTTTGTCGCCGATTTCGCCATTTGTACGGATTCCCCGTTTCTATATTTAAAACTGGCATGCTCGTAGTGAGCCTCGGTTTCGATTTTTTCTCCCAGGTCAAAATACGTCAAGAGTTATGACAAAAATAGATCGACCTACATTTTCTCCATCAGAACTCTACATCAAAGAGTCTATAGACTCCTTCGGGACCTACATAGCCTTCTTCATTTGGGTATTTTTACTTATAATTGGGAAGTTTTATCATTTTTGGTTCGTGCGAAGACCTCTTTTTATCATGCGGGAAAAGAGACATTCAAAACGCGATTTCGTAATTCGACGCAATTGGCTGAATACCCTAACCTTCAACCGAGTTCCGGGTCAAATACGACGAATGACGTAACACAAAACAAAACGCATTGGTTGACACCGTTTGAAGAGTTTATTGTTACATAAAATGATCGTTATTGATTAATTATTGATTAATTCTTGATATTTATTGTTGCATATTGGCTGTTATCAATATTTACATAAATGGTATTAATTATTTCTTATAATTGCTCCTTCGGTCAACTTTGACTATCGGAAAATGAAAATGAAAATATGCCGCTGAAAATAAAAATGTAATCGATATTAAAGTCTCATCCTTTCGGCAACATGGAATTGGTTTTAATTACTTAAATGATTAATATAGTAATTTGCCTTTTATCTGTGATGAAATGAGAAATGGTAATTGTCTTGTTTTGCTAACATTAAATTAAATTACATAAATTAAGTAAAATACAGTGAAATTATTTTTTAATTATTACCTTTTTGCGCACGTTGGCATCTCTCTGAGTGCATTCTAGTTTCTTCTTGGTTTCGGGAGTTACATAATTGCAGTAAGGTCTGCGAGTTTGGTCTTTGAACGTAACAAGGGCGAATATTTCTCAGTCTCGGCTCGTGAATTTGTTGGCACTTCAGTATAACGGGGCATTCATCGCCCAGTTCTACATTCCAGGGGGCACATTGTCGTTCCGAGTAGTCAACATTGTACAATGAGGCCTGTTCAACGGGTAGTTTGTGATTTCCTTTCGGAACATCGGCCGGCTGTGTACAGATCTGTTGTGGTCCTGCGATATGTCGTGTTCTCTTTCGGAAGAGGTCTTCATACTTATATCAACTGCGAACTTGCTTGTTTTCGAGAGGGATTTCCCCCACTCCTGGATAACTCCGTCGCGTACTTTGCGATCGCAGGACGAGGTACAGCGATTAGGGCTTTTCACATTCGGATTGGTCCAGACATTCCTCATCCCCAAAGAATTAATTGTGTTGCGGATCTCCATCATCCACTTGCTGTTGAAATATCCAGTGTGCCACAAGGCCATCATTACATCATATAATTTTAGTGTGATTCTGTTTATGGGCATACAAATTAGTCTGGCCCATTCCGATATATATGAGGCCAGATTTCATTTTCACGGTTTGACATACACGAAGGACGTTGATGTGGAATTATTTTTTTCCCCACCCCTACTGTGCCTTTCAGAATCCATTTTTCTTGCTTTTCGAACCGAGCTCGATTCTCATACCCCCCCCCCCCCCCATCTCCGATTCGTTCGCCATGATGGGGTTACGAGTAATAGATTTTTCGTAGCCTTCCAGAATTCTCTTTGCTCAGTTTGTGATTTCTGGCGTTAAAGACACGGTTGGCCTTGGCGGTGGGTATCCTGTGAAAATATCTCCACCCGTCAAAAACCGCAACAAACAGAAAGAACACCAAAATGTAGATAGACTTTGTCCGTATACAAATAAGAAATATCGCATAAACAGTATGTTATGGTCATTTGTTTGACCATTGTTATGTAAACAAAAGCATACAAAGTTACGTTTCTGGTGTTTGTTTATATTATGATGGTAAACATAAAGAGCGTTCTTTGTTGGTGAATACCTGATATGGAACTAATAAAGAGCGTTTATGACATTTGTGTGTGATTAGCCAGTAGCATTGTGCTGTCTCCTGTAACACAATCAGGCTCATGCTTAGGTAAAATATAGTAGGTCTTTATGATAACATGCTGTTTACGCGATGGTCATGGTATATATGATCGGAACTGTATGCGTTTTAATGTTTTTTCTGTTTACGGTGTTTGGAACAAATATGAATATTTTCGACAATTAAGGCCGCACGTGCCTTTAATGAGTAGTGCATAGGTTGCGTTTTAGTTTCGTTCAATACTCCCAATATCGTTTTCAAAGTAATTTGATTTCACCATGTTTTTGTTGTTTGTTAGTTTGTTTTTCTCGTCGGGGAAAGTTGTACCTGCAGGCAATTATACTGCCCGCATTCAGTTGGCTGTCGGTTGTGCGGTTATATCTAACCGAAGGGGTTACAATGTAATGTTTATTTTTCCAGTAACATGTCGAAATAGTAGTTGCGTCATAATACAGAATATTACAGGCGGGGTATACATTACGTTGGATAAGATATACATCTTCACGTGCACATACCTTTCATCGGGACAACAATTGTGCCGCGGTTACACACCTATACTGTGGTTTCTCTCCCCTGTCAACGGATACCGTGGTTGTTGGTTCCTATCTACTAACTGCGTCGTCGATTTCGGTGGCATTTTTCCTTTATTTGGAAGTCTGTGGCAGTCAGGGTTCGCGCAAAAATAATTCACATTTGGCAAAAAATATTTTCATTTGGCAAAAGTTTTGGCAAGTCACATTTTAATTCCTCAAGCAATTTGGACAAATATTGGTCAATCAATATCATTAATTTCAGGATACTCTTACATCGTAATTATATTAGTGGTGTTTTATGAGGTTGAGGGACAGTTAACGCCTCTATTTAGATGCAGTTAATCTCATAGCATTAGTACTGATAGTTGGAGGGATTACTAATCCTCCTGTGATGTGCCCTACTGAAGGAGAAACCGTTCTACCATTGTATTGTTCGGCGATTGGCGTATTGTTGTATAATAAACCACAATAGAGATGCGAGTATTTATAATTATTAACTAACTGCCTTCTATCGATATCAAAAGTCGTTCAAACCGCGAGTGTCGAAACATAAGACTTGATAAAAATGGTACTATCAGGGATAACATTTGGCAACTGCTCCAATACTTTGGCAAAAAATATTTGTATTTGGCAAATTATTTGGCAAAAGTAAATTTCGGTCCAGCGCGGACCCTGGTGGTAGTGTTCTGGATGGCGCATTTCCCGGGATGCAAGTATCCGGATTTTGTCATTGTCGGGTAAGTTGGGTACAGTTTGCATACAACTGTCTCATATACAGGTTATAGTACTGCCTCAATGTCCCATATATTCCTTGCCGTTGTTGTAGCGTCACTAGTCAGGAGGGGCTTGAGTTTTCTCCCCGTATCAGCATACTGTTGTACACGATCAGAAGGGCCATCGACTATCCCTCCATTCAGTGACTCAGTCTTGTACACGGCCATTAGTAATTCAGGTTATGCCTTTTGATGGTTCCAGTCATGAATTAAAGACAGATTATGGACTTGTTCGGGTGTGTTAAACTTTTAAATTAGTATTCATGCAGTATGCCAACTCGAGGAATGTAGAAATCTACTAAATCGCAGAAATTCTCAAGCTAATCGGCCGTAGCTCTTTATATAAAACATCACCAGCAATACGCTCAATTTTAAATATTTACTTCTCGATTCGGGACGCAAATATCGGCGACTATGCAACAAACCGATTTGTCATGGAGAGACGCTGGATTTAATTAATATATCATAATGACAGTGTCTTCTATCAATTTGGATTTAAATAAAACACAAACGAAACAAAACAAAACACAAGATGTCAGCATAACTCACTTTCTAACAATCGTGTGAGGAGGTACTCACAAGTGAGTCAGCACTTCTCCTTCTTCCCCCGGGCGGACAGCTCGGGTGACCCGTGCACTCGTATGGTTACAGGTTGTACAAAATCGGTCCCCCATGATAGGTTGCTCTTTGAACTCGAATGGGAGAAGCTGGACAGTAGGCGGTATGTTAAACGAATGAGTATATTTTTACGATATTGCAAACAGCAAAGCCCCCGCCTACTTAACTCGGCTTCTTCCGTCAAAGGTTAAGGATAACTGATTACGAACTGAGAAATACATCAAATTTATATCGTCCCATTTCAAATAGCAAATGAACAGATAAAACTTTCTTCCCCATATGCGTTATGGATTGGAACAAATTGGCTGACAAAAAAAAAACAAAAACAAACAAACAAAAAAGGATGAAACATTCCACTCGATAGGTTCAAGAAAGCACTAGTAACTAAGCCATTACAACTACCAACATGTTTTTCATATGGTAAACGGCTATTAAACATCCTTCATTGTAAACAGTGGTGTGAGTGTGGTAATCTACAAGCTGATAAACTTCAAAATTATATAGCAATTTCTGCTACAGGTAGGTGTGGACATTCTGTAGCAAATGCTTTCCACTATTTTTTTGAATGCCAACCACACTTTGAAGAAAGAATTACACGCCGTAATAATCTTCTGCGCTTTAATATACAGTCAGTTATGGCACTTATATTTGGGGACCCGAACTTAGAACAATTATAAACTGAACATATCTTTCAAGCTGTGAAAAATTACTTCCGAGATACAACTCAAGAGGAAAATCCGACAAAGTTCTGTTAAGACGCTCGAATCATTTGAATGCAAATTGTACAAATGTTAACAATGCACCATGAGGTACATGTATCACATTTAAAACAGCTACTTGAAATCATTAATGAAATTATTTAGAATTGGTGGGGTGCTGAGACTACACACTATACTTCAAATAATATACAATGATCCACTGTATGTATACACTTGTACATTATGTTATACCTATCGTGTTGACAACCCACATTATTATGTATCGGTGTTAAAACGGAAATTGGGAGAGGGGGTTATGTATAAGTGGATCGCACTTGTCCTCCAATCCCAATATGTATTGTTATATACTTATTGGTAATAAATATGTTTAAACCAAACTCGGTTAGGTAATATTCCTCATGGGGAGTGGTGTCGCGGTGATCGTATGGTATACATAGGGTCGTGGACCGGTTTTACCACTTGTTTGTCCGTCCGTCCGTCCGCCCGTCTGTCTGTAGACACTTTACGCATGGTGCTATAACTGACCTCTTTTCACGCTGATCGGTGCCAAATGTTGTGTATGAATTTCTCCGCACCAAATACAGATCGAAATCCGATATATTTTAAAGGATTATGGCCCATTGCCATTGAAATCATGCATGCTTCGACAATTCAACCATTTTTCAGCTGTTAGGTTCCATAAACTTGGTCTGAGTTTCTCAACGCACGACTACAGATAGAGTTCGAATATGGTTTGATCCGATATTCTTCATGACGTTCTGCCCCTTTGATTATTTTCTTCCTGTCTAACAATATATCTTAGTTACACAGTATGCACTGTCCCGTAGTCTGTTATAAAACCGGTTTACAATGCCATTCAGTTTTTCCCCACATGTGTGTTGGCCATCAGATGCGATATCATTGAGGGGAAGGTTTCTGCTATCATTTTTATACGCATGGTTATTTCCATTGCAGCTTAGAGGCCTAACCTGGTTTTACTGTTTAGTAGCATTACTGTTGGTGGTTAATGCAGTGATTGTGTTAAGTAGATGGTTGGTTGCATCAGCTACCCTAGTTGGTGTGGGCGCTCGCCATGATGTACCGGTGGGTTTTGGTGCATCATACGGTGGTCTCCGGGCTATAACGGTCGTCATCCGGTACGGCGTGCTGGCCGGGACGTCGGTTACGCCTCTTTTTCTGACCTTAGTACTTGTTTTCTCCTTTTTTTCAGATGCCAAAAGCGACAGCAATGACCAGACACCGATTAGTACCCGATGTCCTGGTGGAAGTGGTTGGGCCATCGCGGGTGACCAGGCATGCATTACCAGCCGGCATCCCTGCCCGTTCGAAGGGGATGCCCGCCAGGAGTGGTACATATTCTACGGCCGCGCCTACAATTGTTCGTCCCGTACGGCCGCGGGTCACGCGTGTGCCTGGCAGTGTGCGTCATAGGTCGGTGCGGTCGACTACAGATTCATTGGTTGGTGCGCGATCGTCGCGTGGTCGGGTGCGTGCTGTGGTCACGCCCGAGGGGGTTGCATCGGTAGCTGCTTCGGCCGATATTCGCGGGGAAGACGAGCAGTGTGTTTTCCGGTTCAGTATATAGCGGGCCTCTCCTCTCAATCCCGTTAGTGCATTCTGCAGAGGACAAGGCGCGTCTGGTTCCAAAGTTGCAGGACGCATGGCTGGGACTTGGTGGCATCGTCTCCCGTTCAGGGTGCCGCGGTCTCTCGTCGGCATTAGGACAGCCACAGACTAACGCTACCGTGGCTTCTGATCTCGATATTCCACCGGCTAGCCCCATGGGCCGGCCCGGAACAGACTCCGTTGCCTGCGTCGCTGACCATCGACACCTTGTGGGAACTATGACTCGGCTACTCGATGCTGCCCTTACTTGTTCATCTCGGCAGTATACGCCCGACAATGGGGTTTTTTGTTCAGTTTGCTTCCCGCTTTAACGTCCGACCATATCCGCCCTTTAACGTGAGCACGCTGCATGGGGCTCTTTCTCGCACATCTTTTCCAGGTCGGGTATAGCACCACCACGGTGCGTAGTGTTTTGTCGGTCATCGCATATCAGCACAATATTCAGGGCTTAGCGACTCCCACTACACATTTCCGGATTCACAAAATGCTCGCGGGCTTTCAACACTTGCGCCCGAGCGGCGACCCGCGCCGACCAATTACTGTTCCCATGTTACACTCTATGATCGCTGTATTGCCCTGTTGCGTGGCATCACACACTGAATTGTCCTTTTCCGCGCACTATTCGTATTCGCGTTCTACGCGCTGGCCCGTATCGGCGAAATGTGCACTTCACTCTCTGTCCCTCATCTAAATGTCCTGCTCGTTTCCGATGTCAAGGTCACACCCGCCTCCATCGACATCTGCTTCCGGCATTTCAAGCACAGTGTTAATAGATTGCCACAAGTGGTCGCTATTGGCAAGTTAGAGGACCCCACCTTTTGTCCGCATAGACTCATTTCCGTTTTCACTAAACATCGCGTTTCGACGGCGGGCCCCTTCTTCTGCTCACTGGCGGTCGGGGCATAACACGGGCGCATTTCAATGCCGTTCTCCGAAGAGTGTTGTCAATTCTGCGATTGGATGACCGGGATTTCAAGTCTCACTCCTTTCGGATAGGAGGGGCGTGCTTGGCAGCATCGCGGGGTTACTCCGATGAACAAATCCGGATGCTCGGGCGCTGGAACTCCGACGCGTTTCGTAAGTACATCCGTCCTCCGCCGTTGTCATCACAAGAGTTCCGCGATTGCCCGTTTCCGTTCGTGCTTCTTGCCACCCTCGTATAGCACAGTCACAGCGGCCGAGCGGGCACCCTTCCATCAATGCCGGGCGTCGTTATCTGCAGTTCCGTTTGCCGACTCGACGGGCACGCATAGTCCGATTTCCGCGACTGGGAGGGGTTTGGCAGGGTTATCCGGCCTGTAAGTCGTGTCGCAGCACAAGTGGGGGATCTCGCTGCCTGGTCTCTCCCTGTCCTTTTTTTCTGTTTTCCGAACCCCCCCCCCTAATTTTCTGTTCCATGCGGGGCCCGAGCGTTGTCCGCGTATGCGCTACACAGTTTACATGTACTTCATGGCCCGGTTTCCGTTTCCTGTCCGACCGACATCCGCCCCTGCCTCTGCTGGTGGTGCGCATTGGTTGCACTGGTTTCACTGTGCTAGTGATGGTTTTTTGGTTGTTAATATTTGTTTTTTTTAAGCGCTCATCAGTCTCTGGTAGCGCCGGTTTCACTGTTCCAGTGATGGTTTTTTGGTTATTTATTTTTCACTGTCTAGTGATGGTGGTGGTGTTTTTTTTTCATGCGCTCATCAGCCTCTGGTAGCGCCGGTTTCACTTTTATAGTGATGGTTTTTTTGGTTGCGCTCACCAGTCTCTGGTAGCGCTGGTTTCACTGTTCCAGTGATGGTTTTTTGGTGGTTAATATTTTATTTTTTTAGCGCTCATCAGTCTCTGGTAGCGCCGGTTTCACTGTTCCAGTGATGGTTTTTTGGTTGTTAATATTTATTTTTTAAAGGGCTCATCAGTCTCTGGTAGCGCCGGTTTCACTGTTCCAGTGATGGTTTTTTGTTTCTTTAATTTTCACTGTTTACAGTGATGTTTTTTTTTTGGTTCTTTATTTTTCACTGTTGGTTTTTTGGTGGATTTTGTTTCTAGCGCTCATTTTTATAGTGAATGTTTTTGGTGTTTTTCTTTCAGCGCTAATCAGTCTCTGGGGTTGCGGTGGGTTTTCTCATTTCCCCGCCCTGGCGTTGCGTAATTTTACACTTTCTTTTTATAGGTGGGTTATTTTCTCAGTCTTTCTCCTGGTATTTTATTGGCGTCTGGTGGGTGTATGCCGAGCTCGCGTCCAACACTTCACTCGGCAAGTGGCGTGGTACACCCAGGTTGCATATTGTTCAATCGGGGCCGCGCCACATGCCGATGGTTGTCATAATTTCGGTAATTCGATTAAAGAATTGCCATTACGCAAATATGTCTTAGTCTTTAATTATTTAGCCCACCAGTGGTACCCAGGGAATTGTAAAGTAGGGAGATAGGATATAAATAGTTCTTTATTGGTGGGACGGATTAAACGCGATAAACAAAATGATAATTGTTCCGACCGGACAAGGTGAGCCACTACTTATAAGAATCATGTTTTGTGATGCCATTTGGATATACAATTTATGAGAATACGTGTAACACTTTGAGAGCAAGGGTATTCTCTATTCCCACCAAATATCAACGGAGGGTTCGCAACGCCGGGTAACCCTGCTAGTTATATATCATAAGACAGTGTAACTCACCGTAATTGATCATAAGTGGTATAAATTCAACATAATTGATATTTCGTTGTGCTCACTTGGTTATTTTCACGTATACTTCCAAATAATAGTCATCGTATTTCCCGGACAGAACCGATTAAATTGGGAGAGAACTGACTCGATCGGGAGAGAACCGATGGAGATATCACAATTCGCAGTTTTCGTCGTTGTTATTACTCGCACAATAAGATTTTCATTATGTTTACGTTATTTGGTACCATAGATTATGAGGGGAATGAAAAAACTAATCGAATTATCACCTAGATGGCTCAAAAGTTGCGTTTTAACTATCAAAAACTGTATAATTTGGATCATCAGGAACCGTCACAAATCAGTCAAGAACATCACAAATCGGCGATAGAACGATTTCCTATGTAACAGTTCCTACACAGTGCGTTTTTCGGTAATTTCCTAATCGTGTAACGCGAGACTTGTGTTCTATGGTACTCTAGCAAATTTATTCTTGTAAATTTATTGCGTTGTTTATTGAAATTTAACACTAATGGGTTACTGTTTGTTTGTCACATACAACGACGGGAAAAGACTGTTGGATATTTCATTTCTGCCACAACATTATTCGGATATTCAAACCAACAACCGGTTGAAATCGTTCTGGTGGTTTTAATGTGTTGTGTTTGGACCATCATTTATACATATTTTCCTACTGTTTGTCAAAATGTTGGACTGACATTACCATCAGTTTGTTACATTATTTTCCAACTTAATAGGGGGATTGCATATTCAGGTTGGAAATTCTAACAATTGGATAGCTTGAGCCCACCAGTCTTGATGCTAGAATTTTGCAATTTCAAGTTCAGATTTCTAAATTTTCTCATATTGTGCCATGGTCGACCCAGCGTATTATGTTCATCCCTTGGCTACCGACCACAATAATACTGATTCATATTAGAATAGGCTACCGTCCAGGCATGACTGTTTGGGAAAAACCAACTGGGGATATAATATTTGCCAGAATTATGATAAATGGCGGCTGTATGATGCAACAACACTAATTGACCGAGTGTCTGTATATCTTTATATGGACTTTTGGTACACGCCGAAGAAATTGATTCTCTGCATGTCCGTCGCATGCATGGTTATAAACTTATGACATCACGGCTAATGTTAGAAAGTGTGCATAATTGGATGACATAGTACACTAAGCGTCGCCGTAATTGTATCCGTCGCTTTTGCCACTCTGCATGAGTGAACTACTCATAGCAATTTGGTTCTCTACCGAGTTTCGATTGTATTTTTTTAGCAACGATTCCTATTCTCTAGCTCTATTGGCGGCATAAAATGTCAAAAGCAATTAGAACCTCATAATATTCGGGTTGTGTAATCGATATTTTCAATAAATACGAGAGGTGTTGGGCGCCTTTATGTGACATGATTTGTTTCGATGGGTCATAAACAATTCTGCTTCTAATGATCTATCATTTCATACAAAGGTGCATGTTATTAGCGTAGAGAACTGTAACTGTTAGTGTGACAGCCAGCATCGTATGCGTCTCAGTTTACCATTATATACAAGAAAACCATAGTCAGAAATGGTAAAGATCATATTATTAGCCATAAATATAAATTATAATATAATTATAATATAAACTAGCTTTCAAATTCCATGTGGGAAATTTGGATACTTCCATATATCAAGTTTTCCCGTTTCTCGTGTTATACATTACATTCTTCAATCAAGCTGTCTCGCTTTGTATTACACTAGCTGGTGGGCCCGACTTCGTCCAGTTCCCCATCTCCTTTTCGGCAAAAGGCGCGATTTGACCTTGAATTGACTATTTTGAAAGTCAAGGTCGGGTCGGGATCATGATTTGACCCGTCCAAAAAACTCCCGGGAGAAAAGTAACCCTAGGTATCAAATTTCGTCGAAATCCGTCCGTTTTACCCGATTTGACCTTGAATTAACAATTTTGGAGGTCAAGGTCAGGTCGGGGTCACGATTTGACCCATCCAAAACACTCCCCGCACAAAACCACCCATATGTGTCAAATTTAGTTGAAATCCGTCCGTTTTACCCGATGTTACATTGAATTGACCATTTTGAAGGTCAAGGTCAGGTGGGGCTCACGATTTGATCCGTCCAAAACACTCCCCGGACAAAGGTATCCCTACATATTAAATATCGTCGAAATCCGTCCGTTTTACCCGATTTGACCTTGAATTGACTGTTTTAAAGGTCAAGGTCATGTCGGGGTCACGATTTGACCCGTCCAAAACACTCCCCTGATAAAAGTACCGCTAAGTATCAAATTTCGTCGAAATCCATTTTTGATTACCACACGATCGCATGCTTTCCAAACTGTGTGGTTATTATCAATATCAGCACAAGTGCTAATATTATCAATATCAGCACAAGTGCTAATCTGTATCGGACTATTTTATTGAGCATTCGGGGTAAGACAACAACTTTTAAAGAGACCCATTTTTACTTTTGCATCGACCAAATCCCCCATAATCCCCCATAACACCAGTGGATTTTATATTTTCAAGCACAGTATACACGCTGGTGTGCTAATGAGTATAAACGTTACCCAAAATTCCTGTCAAAGTGCCATTGGTTTTGCATACCCCATACAGTACCCTCTCCAATATCACTGCGATATGAGAGTAATCATACTGAATCGCAAACTATCCCTAGGTATCAATTGGATCACACTAAAGTGTAAGTACAGGCCGGATTCAAATAACAGGTTTACGCAGGGGAGGGGGGGGGTGAAAAAAAAATCCGGCACCTATGTCGGGGTGGGTGGGTGGTCAAAGCCACCAACAAGCAATTTTTTCCGCAACTAAAAAAAATATTTCCTGCTTGTTTTTTTAGTGTTTTGGCAATGAGTTGGGCTTCAAAACCACTTTGAATGAGAGAAATAATGTAATTCTAACTGGTAAACTGACTGCAGGCAGTTATCGTGTTGTATTTTGTTGCAAATTTTGAAATCCAAGATGGCCGCTGGCAGCCATGTTTTTTTGGCCGAATGACCTCAACATGACTCATTCCCATTTACATGTCCATGTTAACATCCATGATAAATAGTATGCACAGAAATTCATATACAGCTGTTTACAGTGAATTTCCCCCCGCAAATCTCTGTTTTAGTGTTAAAAGGGGTGGGTGTCAAAACATGGTCGGATAAAACTGCCGAAAACGGAAAAAAATTTGGCGGTGGGGGTCGGTTGGTACAAAAAACGATCGAAAGGGAGAAAATGCCATACGTGCCTGAATTTTTTTTCCGACCCCCCCCCCCTGGTTTACGCGGATTATTATGTCGCGTTTTATCCACTGTTTCTCAAGTGATATGGATGAAATTTTGAATCCGTATTTGGATATGGAAAACATAAACACTTTAATTTAAAAACTTGATTATTTCTTTATAAAATAATGTATGGGTGATCTGATGCATGCATATTTGTTCTGGTATCTATATGCTACTTACCGTTCAACGTATATTTAGGCGGCGAGTATGTATACATAAACGATTGTTTGACCCAGTTTGAGTAAACGCCATGTCGAACGAGTAAATAAAACAGCCGGTCAGTGTCAGCTTTGTGCTGCTCATAACCAGAGTTCTTCGGAACCATTGTTTACATTGGATAAATCAATTGAAGAGCAATAAAATTTTCCTTTAACGACAATATATACTCTCGGCAACAGAACAGAGAAAACAATTCAGACCACGATTGTAACACCTTTATTGTCGTAATATTTGGCAATCTCACACGACTTCCCCGTCGAGTAAATTTTGGGCTGAAGTTTGTTTCAATATTTTCGTATATGATTGTTGCTTTATGCATTATTACGCAATTGGTGACAGTTGAGGTGCGATAAGAACCTTATCAATGGGCACATACATTGGGAGTGGTGTGGGTGGACATAATTTATCACAATGCTCACAAGGACGTGGCGACCGATGTTATCACACAATGCTCGCAGGGACGTGGCGACAGGTGGTCTCACCCCAAAATGTTGTCAACATTATCAATAGTTGAAAATTTCATGCCCGACACGATATCAGTCGGAAATTAACGAATACACAAGTGTTCTTGTTTTAGACCGAAAGTTTGATATGTTCTTGCTTTGAGTCGACTGTAGATGGCTACCAGTTGGAAATTTCTAAACTTAGTGGGTTTCAGGTTGGAAGTTTCCAACGGTTGGTAAGCCAAGAATATCAGTTTGAAATTTCGCGACCCGAGTTCCAATCTGTCCTAAGTGCACTTTTTATGATTTTGAGTAAATCGATTTTCATAGTTTGAATTGCCGTCACGACGTAAATGTATGGTTTACAGTAGAAAACTTCACATCGTTGGATTCCTTAATGTCTTAGCTATTAAATTTATCAAGATAATTCTGTTATATCTCTTACGTTTTGAGAAATGTAGACCTAGGATGTGATATTTAGCACTTAAAGCAAAATAGAACTAAATATCTGTTGTTGAACACGCAAATGACAGTTCAGACAAATATGTCATTTTGGAACTTATGACAACTAAGAATTAAACTATAAACTCTATTCACCAGAATAACAAATTGATTTTCGACACTTTTGGAAGCCCCAGTTGTCCCAAGTACACTACTGGTCATGTTGGTTTCCAATATGATGTAATTTAAATGAGTACGAACATCACTGTAAATACAATACCACTCGAGAGACGGACTTTACATATCCTGCAGACCATAATAATGTATTGCGCTAGCAATTGGTACTATATTAGTTCACGTACAATCACCAAAGTTGTGTAATTTACCAGATGTACGGAGTTGTCCTACCTGCGTATTGGAAATTGACAATATATAAGTGTCGGGTGTAATATGAACTCAATTTATCACCCCATTCATTAAAGTTGGTTTTTTGACACACTCATTTCAGCTGCTATGCTAATATTTGGATTCGATCAATGTGTTCGTCAATGAACACCATGTTAGTAGCTTCCAGCCCCACGACCTCAAACAATAGCGTGAACACTTATATGGTTACCATAGCGCAATCCATGCACGTTGCCAATAAGGACAGGTGGCCAAATCATCCAGAAGTGTTAACTCACTCAATCTGCTGTGCTACGGGCGTCCCTGTTTGGATCAATGGCAATTTGAACACGGACAGCTTGTTGCCGCTATTGTTGAAAGAGCACATGCGTTGGTCTTGTTTGACCAACCGTGCTTGCATGTCTATTAGCTGGCATATGCTTCAGCATTGGATATGCATGTACACCTTGGTATGCGCATCTACTAACTAAGCTGGAGTAAGAATCTATCTTCAAATTTACTGTTTTTGTCTAGATCAATCAGGGATGTTACCTGAAATTTTCTCATACAGTTTGTTCGATGCGAGAGTGTCATTGTTTGTTGATTCGAAAGTCGATTCTATATTAGTACGGTGTTCATTTCCGTTCCGAAATTCAAGTTGCCGGTCCCGAACGTGTGATGATCAGGTTGGCTTTGTATGTTGTTTGTGTACCAATGTTGATACTTTATTATGAGGAACAGGAATGGGCTGTTGATCGCACATTGAAGGTAGTGAAATACCTGTTTCACATTGATTGATGTTGTGAACCGTTTTGACCTCTCAATATAGTGATGATCCGCGCCCTTCCGGTGTGCCTACCGCTGCTGTTATGTGGTACATGTGCTCCCGTGGTCGGTTCATGGGAACATGATTTCGCAGAGAACTATCGATGGGGACCTTACAAAATTAGCATCCGACGTGTCGGACGTGGGGTCCTCATATTGCGGCGAATATACCCATGCTTGGACTGATTGATGTCATGGACAGTTGATGGTATTATAATGAATGGGTGGCGTCTGGATGAAGCGCTGTATGTTCGATGCAAGGTGGTGGTGTGCTTTAATTGAATGATTTCATGTTATTGCTGCAATATTTAAGCAAGTATATGGTTAAAATTGTAATCCGTGCATTAGTTTCCAGCCGATGAACACTTGGTTGAGTCAGTCGTTTGGAAACATGCTTGCATTGAATCATGGCGCGGAGACATCGCTGTGCGATGTCGGCGGTTGATGATGTGGATCATTGTGGGCTATGGACACTTCACATGCATCTGATATACAACATACGCTTAGAACGCCTACCGGAAACAGCCATATAATTTCAAGATGACCAGAGCCTATATTCGCATGCAACAGTGTTGAATATTTGCTAACTCGGGACGCTGTATGTTGCTGTTTTTGTGCTGCTGACAGGGATCTCCCAACTTATTGCGATTTTAGGTGAAGTTTAAATACCATGCACAAGGAAAGCTATTCATAGAAATGTGTCTCTTTGAACAACATGGACACTGATAACGGAAAGGAACAAAACATCTATGTTATTATGCTTGTCTTGTGTTTAACGTCTGCAAAGCTCCGCAGTATTAAATAGTCCATGTGTCGCGTACTGTTTTTTTTGTGGGTCTAAATAGCTATTCTCTGCAAGTGTCTTTGGGGCGGTCGGCAATGCAGCGTATAAGTGAGCTAGAATGTTACATGTATTTCGTGATCTCTTATTCAATTATCACAATGATTATAAGAGTGTATGCTATTCCACCATGTTGTTACATATACATACATGGCGCGTATGTCGGTTTCTTATCTGCGGAATCGAGTGTTTTCGGTAAGCTGATGCGCCGCTCAATGTGGGTATATGCTGGATGTTATGGTGATAGTTCACGTTTGGTACCCGACCGCCTCGTGCGATTAACCAATGAACGCTGACGTATGCATCATTTGCGTTGTGCGCTGAAGTCTCCCTGCACAAGTCCACTACCGTGCGTTTTAGCAACCAACATTTTACTTGCCATTAAACGTTGTATGTATTAGGGCGCCCATATTGCAGAAAAATGTTTTCCCGTGAGTGTATCGTGTTGTGGCCTTTGTAATGTTGTTCAGAGTCTCAGAACGGAATTTTGTTTCCGTAGAATGTGTTTGCTATTCGTTAAAACCAATGTACAGGCCATTGGTGGCATGTGTCTTTTTAGCAAGTGGATATTGTTGGGTCTTATCGATGTGCGAAGCTGTGCAGCTGTCTGCAGTGTTGTAACATAGTTGCCGTGTACTACTGTTTCTGAGTTTTGGATGCATCGGTCGAATGTACTTGCTGTCTCCAGAACCTGTGGTGGATGTGTTTCGAGACATCCAATCCAGACATCATATCCGTCCAGATCTTATTCTAACACGAATTGTGACATTGTGTAACTTTATATGAGCCAGCAATAATCCATCGTCCTCCTTGTAGACGAACATTTGTTGGCATCGATGGTCACGATATATATATGTATGCCTTGGCCAGTTTCAGGTCGGCTGTTCAAGTGGGCCTTTAAATTCGTTGTTGGTGTTGTCCTGTGATTGTGTTAAGAGTTCATTCTTGCATTTCTGAATAGATTTGTACATCCATTAATAAGATGTGGTGCTGGTTCTGTGTTCTCCATGCTGTCGATTGTCTATCGCATGCGTGGCGCTTATGTAGTACATGTGAGTGTGGTAAGTTTTCCTTTGAGCTATCCAATTGCCGATGTACCGCATATTACGGAGCTGCATGGATATTGTGTCATCGTCTGTTGCGTTCTTCTGTAGACGGAACTGGGATGGATAGAGCTTGGATGGAGTTGCCTACCGGAATTATGTAATGACTTAATATTAACATTGGTGGAGCGAGTGATGTATGTGCGCGTTTGCTGATGGTTTCTGTATTTACGATACTTTATTCTGTTGTGCATGGTGTGGTGGATCAACCTGGGATCTATCGGCTGATGTGCCTTGTATGGACAGTCAAAATACAACGTCGTCGGGGAAGGGTGGCGTTGGTGTGCTACATGTATAGCAGTCTTCACCCAATGTCTGATCACGTGTTTGGAGTGGCTGGGCTGGGTGGTAGTTGATTGCTGAAGTTGACGTTCCTGTTGGGACGACTGAATTTATTGAATCCTTGAAAATGATCGGTCAGTAATTGGGGCTAAGAATAAAAGTATGCTGTCCAGCACATACGATAACTTTCTAATTATCTGAATTATATATCCACAACTATGGCGTCCAAGGTGATCTGGTGTATTTCCAAAACTGGGTGGATAAACTGGACACCAGAAAGTCTTTGATAGAGTATATGCATGTGCGTGTACGTGTAGTTCTGGAGAGTTTCATATGGGTGATTCAATTGCTCGAAATAGATCTCATGGACATAGCCACAGACGGCTAAAGGATATATACCGTCAAGGCAACAGCATTAAGTCTCATGAATGTGTGTTGAATGTAATTCAACGATAAATTCGCTCTGATACGTGTACTTATACCATCGAAAGACTGATGATTTATATACATGTATGTCAAAACTAATTAACCAGTCACTGCATGAATAATATAGAATAGTAACATATTAAAACTGATATGAACCTTGTTTGGGAAACGGACGTTAGCCACCAAGCCACTGGGTGGTGGTTATTCATCCACTCAATTACTGTATTGCATTACGAAGGTTGGAGAAGTTTTATATGAACCTATCTAAATTGTTTAAATATGATAAGGTATCAGCTTCGATGATATTTTAGATCCATATTGTTCCATGTGACAAGAAGACTCACATACGTAGAATGATTGAGACATTTCCAATATTGAAATAGAACAAGATGGAACTAAGAAATTATATCTACTTGAGTTATAGATCACTATGGTTTCAGTCCACAATGTGCATGAAAGCAGATGGAACAAGTCAGTTCTCAACACAACTCACTTTCGCGTACTTCGGACAATAAATAACCGTGTTTTAAGGCGTTATTGTTCGAGATATCGCTTCGGTGTTGCGACCATCTTGTAGAGAATTTAATTTCGGTTCCAATGGTACCCAAACGGGCGTTTCTTACCACTATGGTACTTAGGACAGATTGGAACTCAGGTCGCGATTTGACAAGGTGGGCGTGTAGTTGGAAAGTCTAAGGTGCACCCAAAAAGAGACCCCTTAGCCACGCTACTGCATGCTCAATTGTGGACAGAGTAATTCATGCCTATAAAGCGGATCAAACACGTTTATCCTTGTTGTTCAATCTAAAACTGTCGCCATGCATCTGAAGAATTGAAGTTTTATTTTCCAAATGCACAATATTAGAGTACTTTCCCTTTACCTGAAAACGAGTTTTTCGGCTGCACACTTGGCAAACGGAGACCAAACCTACTCGAGTGTGTCTGCTCTGGTCTATTATGCGAAGTGGTATTACCATATATTCGTAATTCTTATCAATAGTAGTCCATTAGACACCTTTTGCATAATGAACTACTACTGATAAGAATTACTAATAGTGTTACTATATATAGAAGTTTGTTATTTCTATCAGTTGTCGTTTCGCCATATCCCTACAGTAATGATTTCAAGAAACCACTTTGCGTGCAATCGTCGAGCGTACCACTGACTCTGACCTGATAACAACACAATTAAGTACAAATTAATCACAGAAAACATAATCATATCAACTTACAGCAAGTGGCGAGAATTTGAACGGCTCTATTTTTCTCACAAACTGACATGTAGTCGTCAATTCTGCGAAAAGGGTTTGAACGTATATATGAAAATATACGGCCGCTATAAGCTATTCGTAGTTATTATCAGTGTTTGTTCTACAGAGACGTTTCGCAAAGCAGCGACTAGAATTACGCCGACGTTGAGGCAATGGTTAGAAGGAACTAAATAAGTAGGATTACGTCCCTTTCGTTTTTACAGGGTATCTCGAATTCGAGTTATATCAATTTACAAATTCAAGAAATATAATACCATAGCATGTAAAAAGTGGGCGTTTCCTAGTCTGAAATGCGTTCGTGTCTAAACAATGGCGGGAGATTGAAGGTATGTAATGGCTTTCGCCAGACTATCAAATTCTGTGCAAAAAGTGGGGTAGTGTGGAAAACGTATGTTGATTTTTGAAAAAGGTATGGCTCGAAAGGTACTCCTCTGTGCGAATAGATGCCGAACGGGTTGGTTTTCACGAACGCATGCATACACTCTTAGAAAAAACTGTCGTAATCCGACGGTCCCATACCCTTTCATCAGTTGTACGGTGAATCACCGTTGTTTATGTGCCCATGAAGATTATCTAGGTTAAACTTTTTCGTGCCGTCAAAATTCTATAATATATTTATCGGCGACCAAATTATATACGGCAATGACTCCATACAGTATGACTGATATTTAATATGTATTATTAAATGTTTGTATTCAATACAATGATCCGGTATATTGACTCTGTCTAATGCGGGTCCGTCTTATCTTGCGTCCGTAATTACATTATTCTTAAGTCCGGTGTCTTTAGCACTCACGAATTTTCTTTTGGTCATTTTGCCTCTTTCATCGTAGTAATTTTTTTTTTTTTGGGAGGGGGAGATGTTACCTATACAGTTGTGGACTAACGTTAAGACGGTCTGACTTCTGTTCCTTTGTGAACCGGACAAGTTTCAACTCTGCGAAAACCGGCATAATCGTTGCTATTTTCCACTAAATTGTGACAACTGGGTCTTCAAGAAGAGGTCGGCTGTGACATGACTTCATTGGATTCAGTGTTCAGTTCAATTCAATTTAATTATTCTTCATCATGTTAGATATTACAGAGTTCTCTTCCCCTTTCCCGAATTGAATAGTTCATTAAATTTAATAATATTCGGTTTTCGGTAGAAGTAGAGTTTTATATATATCTCTCGTAGAGTCTGTAGTGCAGGGCATTTTAAAATAAAATGGAATTCATCACCGAGTTCTAAGTTACATAAAGTACACTTTCTGTCTGAGTAATCTGAACCTACCCAGGATCCCGATTCAACTGGTAAGTAGTGATTTCTGCTCCTGAACCGTAACATGGCGGTTACTAAGTTATTGTATATACTCGATATGTATGTCTCACGACCGAAATTTATCTTAATAATTCGATAGAAAGCATATTTATTTGATATGGACATGGTGCCTCTCCATTCTTGAATAAAAACATCTTCTAGTCGTTCTTTAACATTTGTGGTGAATCGATTCAAAGAATTCATGGACTGATCTTTCCAGATGTATCCCATACCAAGTTTGTTAACATTGTCTTCTATGTTTTTGATCCATGGGTTGTTACATTTATTATTTACATTGAATATAGAACATAATAAAACATTAATGACATTCCATAGTTAATATTCTTCCCCAATATGAGAGGGCGCGAAGTTTCAGCTTAATGGTAATTGGGAACATGCAAGTTTCGCCATATACAAATGCTGAAGGCGTTGACGTTTTAGCCCCAAAAGAAATTTTAGAAACCAGAGCTCAAGTTTCTCAAAACATCTCAGATTTTCATGTGACCAAATTTCCGCCCCATATGTCATAATTAGAAATATTGATTTCTCGTATAGCTCTAAGGTTGTCATGCTACTGAGATTATTTGTTCGCATTTTGTTTAAAACTGCGTACATAGAATTTTTTGCTTGAAGACATCTCATGTTTCTTTCTTTCGCAAAATTACCATTTTTATGAAAATATGTTCCGCGATACTTATAACTGTCAACAACCTCGAGGTCTTGTTTTGATATTTTGAACGCAAGTTTCTTTGACGCAGGGTTAGTTCTTCCAAATATCAAATTTTCGATGCGTTAATGTTGAGTCCCCAAGCTTTACAGTAAACATAAAAATCATTCTGCAGGCCGTCACTAGAACCCGCAATTAAGGTTGTGTCGTCTGCATATATCAGAAGAAAGAGTTTGGCATAAATGCCAGTATCGAAATAGCCCAACTTCCCCACATCGATGCCATGACATATCCTTTCGCCTATGTACTGTTCCATGTCGTTAACATACAGGGCATAACGTATCGGTGATAAGTCATCTCCCTGGTTTAGGCCAATATTTGAGCAAAAGTAATCTGACTGTTGGTGGTCAACGCTAACGCATAACTTGAGGCAGCCAATACGACAAGGATTATATAGTAAACTATATGTAATCGGATTCACGATTATATGGCTTGTGGCATCTAATCGCGAGCACAGGTGGCACGTGATGCTCGATTGAATATCAGAATGTTGGATATCATATAATCCCATATCCCAAAATATGTCAAATATAGCGAATGATCGAAATATGAAATACAACGAAAAAGCGAAATAGGAAAATACAGCGAAATAGCGAAATAGAGCAAAACAGCGAAATAGGAAAATAGAGAGAAATAGAGCGAAATTTAGAAATAGGAAATTATTTTTATAAACAAAATAACGGAGATATTTGAAGAGTGTTTTTGACGAAATAACGGACATATTTGAAGAGGTGACTTATATTTCACCAGAGTTGATCTATTGTGGTGTTGCAATTTCTCATACAAATCGCCGTCATTTCGTCAAAGTACATTCTTTATAGAGTTATTAACCTTCAGATTAAATATGACATTCAATCGAAACCACGCGTGCCTCCAGTGGTCGCGATTATATGCCAATAGCCATCTAATCGTGAACCCCGATTGACTATTATATCTTTTGGTAGTCAAACGTGTGCGTATTGGGTGCTTAAGGTCATGGTACATCCCTTTAATGACATTTAATACCTTCCCTGTTATATTATATCGAATAAGTTTTTCCGTATGATTCGGCTGCGTTGATGAAACAATGGGTTATTCGAAATTTGACAGGGGACCATGCAACTGATAAAAACAGTACAACTATGAGGATGGCTGTTGACATCTACAGGCTAATGAAATTCATGGTCGACAAGGATACAGACTCTCTTGGAGACATTATCAGTAAAAGTGGAAAACACAAAAGTGTCAGTCGACCATCGGTATCGAGTATGATGATCAACGATGATGAGGATCCCACTCTAAATATAAATAACTCAATCGTTAAAATACTGCGAGATAAAAAATGATAACGAATCATTCCACAAAGACTTCAACGAACGTGTCCCCAATATCGACATATCAGTGAAACATTTAGAAGCTCGACTGGAGAAAATAGAAGATAAACTCGGCATTGAGCAGTTGAAAACGAACGTTTCTCGTATGGACAAGAAAATACAAAGTATGGACGAAAAATTAGAAAAGAAATGATGACAGTGGAACGTATTCAAGATGACAAGTATTCAGGTGCAAAACAACTGAAAAGTGAATTGGCTGACGTTAAACGTGATATGTGTAATATAGTGCAAGGTTTAGACGAATTTGACAAGAAACAGAAGAGTTTTGAGGGACAACTAGCAACATTCAGGGACATTGTGAACAAAAAACACATTCAGCCAACGAATTCAAGTGATAAAATGATAAATGAAACGATAAAACACAATGTAAATGCAATGAAGGATGAATTCCGCAACTTTACAACACAAGTAACAAACAATCTTAAACAATTCGTAGAGTGTGTGGGTCAATCCATGGCAGATGTATCCAATATACAGCGAAATATCGCAGAAACATTAAATGAATTTATGAAATACGCTACAGATGATTTTTATCCGGACGAGAGCGATGCTCATTCTGACAGAAGTTCGCATTCCAGTAAACCAAATGACGTGAGCTATCATTCAGAAGTCCTGTTACACGAACACAAGCAAACCCTGCAGACGCCTACTCGCTCAGCAGATGATTCACAGGACGACTATTTCTTCCATAAGCATGACAGTCCAATAAAAACATCCCAAGTATACCTTGGAGGATTTGCTGACTCAGTTACAATTCATGACATTAAGAAGCACCTTCTTTATAAAGAAGTTCGATTCACGGTTATACGAATGCTGAGGGGCAACTGTGCTCGCATTAATATATGTGATAATGATGTCGACTATGTTCTCGGGCACCGATTCTGGCCACGGGGTGCCACGTGCAGGATGTGGGTTAATATGATTACATGGAATGCCACAGACGTCATGTCGTCCGGTTATTACTTGAACCAGTTGCTGAGAAGTGGCATACATGACACAATAGGTCTCAAAGAACACTGGCTCTATCAATGCAATACAAATTTTCTTGGTTCGCTCGACAAGTATTATGAATATCATGCTGTGTGTGATTCCCGCCAACGGAACCCCAACAAAAGAGGGAGACCGAGTGGCGGGGTCGCACTGTTATGGCACACCAGAATTTCTGAACGAATAAGCCCTCTTGCAATTGACGATGATAGACTAATAGGGATACAAATAAGAATAACTGATGAATGTTTTCTGTACCTATTGCAAGTTTACCTGCCTTCTACAAATTGCTCGGTCGAATTTTATGACGAATACACGAAACACTTGGCGACGTTTGTGATATGTATAAACCATACGGCAATGTAATAGTAATGGTCAATTTGAGAAATTCGATGACCGAAACATCGCATTCATAAAACTTGTCAAGCGAATCGAAATGGTGTCTGTGAACCATACTTTTTGTAATGATTGTCCGCGTACGACATGCGTCCTTTTTGGTGATGGCCCACACGAAGGAACGATCGTTGATCACATTATGATCCCACACACTCTTATTCCTTTCATGGGAGAGGTGCGCGTTTTAGATGACGATGCCATCAATGTGTCCAATCACAGACCAGTTACTCTGAGCATAAGCTTTGAATTACGAGATCGACATGTAGGTAAATCAGACGCTGACGGACACGGCATTGTAGATTGGAAAAAGGCCAATTATCAGCCTGAAATTCTTGAACATTACAACCGAATTATTGATTCAGAATTGAACTTACCTGACCAATTAGATCAACAGGAAACCGATCCATGTAGATTATACGATTCATATTTGTAAGTGCAATATCAAATGCATCCAAAACAACTCTGAATTTGAAAACCATGCATATGAATATGCGGACTCTTCGGCAAACTTGGGTGAATGAAGGCAGGCCTCGCGCAGATACTCACTTTGAAAGTTATATAAAATATAAACATGCGAAATGTGACTTCCGTAGAGAATATAGAAAAGCATCTAGTAAATACCTGGCCGAACAAAACGATGAAATTGATAAACGTGCTCAAATTGATCAGAACTATTTATTCCGTATTTTACACACGAAACGTCAGAAAAATCACATCGATAAGAACGCATTTTTTTCATATGAGGGAAAAACTCTTCGTCATGATCACGAAATTTCAGAAGGATGGTCATCTTACTTTGAAAAGTTATATTCGCCGCTATATAGACCCGAGTTTGACACACAGCACTTCAACTATGTCTATGAATTTGTTACGCGAAAAACCAGAGCGATCAGCATGGTGATAATTATAATGACATACTCTTTTGTGTAACTCCGCTTGAATTACTTTCTGTTTATCGGAGCCTGAGTGTTGAAAAAGCAACCGGTTGGGATGGCATATCGAATGAACACCTGATATATGGAAGCCATAAGTTAACTCAGACGGTATCTAATCTTATGACAGTCATGATTCAAACACAAATTATCCCTTCACAGATGAAACGTGGTGTAATCATAGCACTATACAAAGGTGGTTCAAAATCCAGAACTGACTTTGATAGTTACAGAGCTATAACGCTGATGCCCACTTTACACAAGTTACTCGAAAAGATTTTACAAACTAGAACAGAATTATACGCCCCAAAATTACTTAATGTACATCCGCTTCAACACGGTTTCCAAAAGGGCATAAGCGCAACAATGACGTCATATCTAATGAAAGAATGTATCGCATATGTATCCGATAGTAAACAAAAGCTGTATAGCCTATTTTTGCACGTCTGGAAAGTGTTCGATACTGTCTGGGTTAACGGATTGTTATACAAATTGCACACATGCGGATTCAGCGGAAACTTATTCCGATTGATGCGCGAACTTCTGATCAATGTAACCTGTTCCATTCGTCATAACAACGATTTTTCCAGGTGGTTTGATGTGCGACTGTGAGCCAGGCAGGGAGGAATCATCTCGCCTTTGTACTATATGATCTATGTTGACGACTTGATACATATCCTTGCAAACTCGCCGTTTGGCTTAAACGTGCTCGGTGTAAATTGTACATCTCCGACACATGCAGACGATATGGTTCTGCTGTCTCTCAGCAAATCTGGTTTATCAGCACTACGTGATATTTGCTACGATTACAGTAACAAATGGCGGTTTCGATATAACCCAAATAAATGCGCTGTAGTGGTATTTAATGAAACCAAATCCGAATTTTCGCGTCAGGATCGAGTTTAAAACTTGGTACCTCAGATGTCAAAGAAACCACTAACATAACTCATTTGGGCATTTATCTTGATAAGTATGACTTTAATGGAATATTCACTGAGCATATATGCGATAAGACTCGTAGCACGTTTATGGTGCTCAACAACGCCGGCCTTCACTCGGGTGGTATGACCCGAACAAGTTGCTCGTTCATATATTCGTCGGTGGTCATACCTAAAGGGCTGTACGGGCTGAACTTCTCTGGAATTTGAACCAAAACACGTTGATCGCCTGGAACGAACACACAGATTCTGTTTAAAGTATAACCAGGGCCTTCACCATCGTACAAAAACGGTTACTGCGCAAGGATTAGTCGGAACCTCGTCTATGGTGTCACTTATCGAAAAACGTAAAATGTCATTCTTCGGTTCTTTGTGCAACTTAAAATCTTCTAAAACTGTGAAACAAGTATTTCTCACGCGCTTATATCAGTACATCGTTGGCACTACATGTTCATCATCAAGTTACATGTCTGACATCATTGACACTCTTAACAAATATGACATGACCGAAGCTCTTGAGAACTACATCGAAAATTCAATATTCCCTAAGAAATCCACATGGAAATGTGCCATAAACGAATCATGGTAAAACGTTAATAGAGAATATTGGGACATGAGCGTAAATGAGGATACTCGACTTGCCAGGTTCTCCAACGTTATGCATGTCCCGGCTATGAGAAAATTGTCGCATATACCCAGCCCATACAAAAATCATATCTACTTATTGCACGCCTAATTTGTATCCTGGAAACAAATGAAGAAACCTTCGTATTATGTAACAACAAACATAAAGATCTTGTAAAACATGCCTTTATCGAATGTTCTTCCATTTGCGACGATCGAAATACTTTTGAATTCGAGCTACTAAACTTGTTTCATGTAGACATTTATATGCAGTATGACGAACTGGACGTAGAATCCAAAACGCGCGTTCTACTAACAGGTCTACATGAAAACATATACTGTGCTCCCGAAGAAGAAAATGAACTAATAGACTTTTTCGTGAACAAAGCCGCATTCCTCTGGAGAGTATATATGTTGATCGACTGACGCCAAGTCCTGACTAGATCTCACAAAACTTCATATAAACTCGATCATAACTTGCAGTTATAAGCGTGTTCGTAATTGTTCATATCACATGTATCTGTGTATTGTTTTACCAATAAGTACATTTTAGTAGTATAGTGCGCCTTTTATTACCCTTAAAAGACTGACTAGGGACTTCCTCTATGCGCGGCGCTCGGCTGACTAGTCTCGTAGCTCGGCCTGAAGCTATTGACGTCATAGGTGTTACGTGTTATAACGTCACTCTTTGCCAGGTCCTTTGCTCGGCTCGTTGTTGTGAATAGGACTGGAATTCGTTCGGCTTCTAGTTCTTATTGTGTTGTATCAGACTGTTCAATAGCCTATTATATATATTCAGTATATCAATACTATAGAAAAGAAATGAACTCACTGAAGCTTGTAATTATGTAAGGGCGGTGGTACGTATTTGACCACAAAGTTGTTCAGCAATGAATAGGACTGTAGAGATGCTCGGCCTATAGAATATATGCAGTTATGGGAATAACTTTTTCGCGAGACATACACACCCTTGGATGAGGGGAATGGGATAAAGCAACTCCTCGCACTGGGTGGGGGGAGTATTGCCTTATTGTCTACTTCTTTTTTCGTCCTAGTACACTCTGCTACCCCTCCCTGCCCACTCCTCCCGACCTCCCGCTCCCCTCCCAGTCCACTCAGCTTCCCTCCATGTCAACTGATCCGGACCTCCCCGCACCCCCCACGTCTATAGACTATAGTTATGCCATGCACCACTTTGTATATACCGTGTTATCTCCCTTTTTTCTCCACTGGGTTCGTTGTTGTCTTATATGGATATGTAGTTCTCGATACAATGAGTATTATTGATGCAATGAGATTGTTGCAGTGGGTTGGCAGCTTTATCAAACAGGTGTGTCAACAGAATGATGTTGAAGAATAAGAGTTTTATTGCAATTAATCATCCATTGTCATCGTCGTCTTCTTGCTCAGAGTCTTGAGAGGAGTCTATCTGTTTATCATTTTTGTCCTTACTTTTATTTCTCATGTACTCCATCAGGAGGGGTTTATATGTCCTCAATGAAATCCGAACGGCATGGGGTATATCATACCTATCATCTAGCAGCTTATACACACGATCCATGATTTTTATATGAGTGTTCCCACCACTAACTTCAAGTACATTTCGTATAAATGCATCATATATGTTTAAAAAAACGCTTCTCATATTCCGGCCATATCTTCTCTTTCGATTTTTCTTCAGCCTCTTCTTCCCTCAACCGTTTCTTCATATAACGTTCAACTAATTCATCTCATTCTGCTTTATTGGCATCTTGGGCCTGTAACCACACCTCTTCGAAATAATCGTTTTCTTTTTCAGTTGGAAGTGTTAATATTTGTCTGTGGTCTGTGGTGAATAATTCAGTAACCCGCGAATCTTTAGATGCCATAGACATAAGGTCATCAATTACAATCAGACATTTTTTTTACAGAATGAATGAGTGTGTCCAAGTTAGTCGGAAGACCTTGTATAAACTGGACAGATGACGTGATCATATAATGGCTGCCAGTACTTATAGAACCAAATTATTTTCTCGAGTGAAGGCTGTATACTCGCTGAACAATTTTTAAGTATACTCTTAAGCAAGTGTGTTTTGCCACAAGAAGTGGGGCCCGAAATCCACGCAATAAATGGATGCCTCAACTTGAAGTCATCCTGCTGTGTGCCACCACTGCTTGCTCTATAATGTTGTTGTAGTTGTTGTATTTGTTGTACTTGGTGTTGTTGTAGTTGTTGTGTTGTGGGTGTTGTTGTTGTTGTGGGTGTTGTTGTTGGTGGTATTGTTGTTGTTGGTGTTGTTGTTGTTGGGAGTGTTTGAACTTTATATTCCGTTTTAAGCCGTCTGGCCATACATTCAATTGAACATGTTTCACACTGATGTTTCATCCTTGACTGATATGTGGGCACTGAGTCTTTTCCAGTAACAAGAGAGCCTTTTAAGACAAGAAAAAACAATATCTATATTAATTGAGTTTGCAGTTCCAGATTGTTTTATCTGGTATAGTGCCGCATGTGTCCCAATTTTATCAAGGACGGTGCCGCTGTGTCTGAGTGCCATTGAGTTATACACTACATAATGATTTGCTTTTCGAAATGTTATATGTTTTCCGGCTTAAGTAACTTTGTAGATACAGAATATACATCTCCATGTCACACATACTACTGAAGGATTCCATCTGAATTTGCATAGATTTACGTCCTTGTTTCAGGATGATATAATTTGTATCTCGAGTAAGTGTTATATAAAGTTCCGGTGCAATTGATACGATTATTCCATCACCAACCTCTGAAATATCAAATATGTCATATACCCTACATGCGTCTAGCTGTGCATGTGCCATCGTGCTTACACTACACCACAGGCGTGTGTTTGATACTAAGTATTGGTGACGTGCGCGGTGGTGTATTTCTGGTGGATAATAAATACATGGACCCGCCAGGATCGACTGCATTGGTTAGCTATCTATATATAATACACAAGGCCCGTACACAAGTGTGTCGTCAATACCATTCACTAAAAGGCCGAGCACTTTCTGGTCCTATCCACCAAGCTACAAGTATTAAAACACTTGTTTACTCATAGTCAATACTGTCAGTCCTGCAATGATCATCTATTTAATTATTTTGAACTAAAGGCCGAGCGCATTCCAGTCCTATTCACAACAACGAGCCTAGCAAATGGACCTGACACCTGTCATTACATACAAAGAGTGTCGTTACAACACGTGACACATATGACGTCAATAGCTTTCTGCCGAGACTAGTCACCCGAGCGTCGAGCATAGTCAGATTATCCAAAGAAAAGATCATTTTAAATACTGTTTAATTCTAAGCGCTGAGCAAATTTCCACTCCACTTGATACAGGTAGATATAGGAAGGCAATACTCCCCCACCCAGGGCGAGGAGTTGCTTTATCCCCTGTCCCTCGTCTAATGGTGTGTGTGTCTCGCGAAAAAATCGTGCTATTACATTGCTCCCTGTTCTATATAAAATTTTGGAAAAAATTATTTTGAACCGTCTTGAAACCTTTTCAACAAATCTCATCAAAGTACATCCACTACAGCATGGATTTCAAAAAGGTGTTAGCTGCCTCACGTCGTCCGTCATAATTCATGAAAGTATCGCCTTCACGGCCGAAAATCACAGCCCACTGTTTGCTTGTTTTTTAGATGTCCGTAAAGCATTTGACACAGTTTGGATTAACGGTCTCCTGCTCAAACTCTATCAACGTGGATTCACTGGTAAAATATGGCATATTATCAGTTCTTTGTTAAGTGGAATAAAATGCTCTGTTCAATTCAATGGTTCGATTTCGCGATACGTCGATATACAACAGGGAACGCGTCAAGGAAGTATACTCTCCCCCTTATTTTACATGATCTTCATCGATGAGCTAATTTTCCAACTTGAAAACAGTCACCATGGTTTGCGAGTGGGCACAGCGTGCTGCGCATCTCCAACCCAAGCCGATGATATGACTCTCTTGTCTCTAACCTCTTCTGGCCTCCAAACTTTGTGTGACCTATGCAGTTCATACAGTCAGAAATGGAGATTCAAATACAACCAGGATAAATGCAAAGTAGTCATCTTTAATGAACCATCTTCCTTACAAAAATCCCGAGAAACAGTTGTATGGATTATAAATAATGAACACGTGTCGGAATCAGATCAGGTCACACACCTTGGAATCCCATTACAAAACATTAACATGGGCAACCACCTAACTGATCACATATGCCACAAAATACGCTCTACGTATCTCATGTTAAGTAACGCTGGTATGTATGCCGGTGGCATAACTCCCCTCAGTTCAAATACTTTGTACAACACTGTAGTTTTACCCAAAGGCCTATATGGGTCTGAATTCCTTTGCGGCATATCTTTGACAAATCAAAACTCACTGGAAAAAGTTCACAGATTTTGCTTAAAACAAATTCAAGGACTCCCTTATAGGGCGCGCACAGATGTGGTACAAGGCTTGCTAGGACTATCCTCTCTATCAGCAGTTATTGACAAGAGAAAACTTAGTCTGCTTGGATGTCTTTGCAGGACGGCACATGAAAAGACATCGAAAACGATTTTCATGTTCCGTCTTAAGAGTCACATTCAACAACCGAATTGTAATGCATCGTTTATTTCAGAAATCATGAGAATTCTTGACAACTATAACCTCACACCCTATCTAACATCATTTCTAGAAGAAGGACACTTCCCATCCAAGGAGACATGGAAATCCCTCATAGTAACAAAATTCAAATAATCAAACGAGCAGTCATGGCAGACAAGATTACGAAATGAACATTCCCTAGTCCCATTCGCAAATAATCATAGTTCACTGTCAATTTCACCTCTTTGGCTAGCATGTAGAAGCTATCCTCAACATAAGCTTGAATTTCTAGAAATAGCCAAAATCCTGGCCCGGGCCTTGTCCCCAGTACACGGGAAGTGTCAGATATGTCATAAACTTTTTGAAAACGAAATCGAGCATGCAATTCTCTTGTGTCCCGCCTTAGCCGAAACAAGAATTGAAATATGGTTCAACGTCATAGAGGATTTCGGTATACCATGTTTCTTATATATTGACAACTTGAACCCCATAGATCAGTTGATGATATTTCTTGCATGTATCCCGCCATCCATTCGCGACTTCGTAAATGATATTAAGCAATTCGCCTTGTTTCTTGCTCGCAATGCATTCAAGCTGTGGAACATATATTCGGATCTGATGCGGCTAGAATCTGTGGACTAAATGGATCACATATAAACAGCTCACGAACCGCTCTGATCGGAGACAGAAAACAATATATACATGAATAATTTGTATTTAGTCGGAGTGGCATCTAACTAAACGTGATAATAACTCAACAACTCTATAACGCAAATAAAGCTATATCGCAGACAACTCCGTCTTTCTCCATCAGACAGATACTTTATCCAGGTGAAGTTTTCCGCGAAATTATAAATACACGAGGCCAACAGTTGCAATGCACATATCTCATTGAATTTGTATTGCGCATATTTTGTGTATAAAACCATGTGATAAATTGATGTTTATTTTTGTCACCAATATGTTGAAACTCTAAACTTGTGTATGATGTATAATGTTAAACTCTCCGTTGCGGAGGAAATAAAGGTATATATATAGAAATGTTCTTTACGCTAAAGGAATGTGTGGGGTTGTAGACAAGAAGTCAATACTCACCCACCCAGGGCGAGGAGTTGCTTTATCCCCTTCCCCTCGTCCAAGGGTGTGTGTATCGCGAAAATAAATACATACATACTCATATTTATTCTAGATAAGGACGAGTTGCATACCCCTCCCAACCTCGATACCCGAAGTCCATATAAGACAACAACGAACCCAGTGAAGAAAAAAGGGAGATAACACGGTATATACAAAGTGGTGCATGGCATAACCATAGTCTATAGACGTGTGGGTGCGGGGAGGTCCGGATGAGTTGACATGGAGGGAAGCTGAGTGGACTGGGAGGGGAGCGGGAGGTCGGGAGGAGTGGACATGGAGGGGAAGCAGAGTGTACTAGGAGGAAAAAAGAAGTAGACAAGAAGACAATACTCCCCGACCCAGTGCGATGAGTTGCTTTATCCCCCTCCCCTCATCCAAGGGTGTGTATGTCCCGCTGTCAAGGGTGACGGGGTACATGGTGATTTAAACGTGGCACTGTAGCCAATCAGATTGCTAGTTACAACCGGATGTGGGGACAATAGAGAATCTCCGTGGAGTTTCCGGATAAAATCGTGGTGCCATTAGAAACATCGCACCCAGTAATCAGAATCGCCCAGGTATCGATAAAGGGGGATTGACTTGTCTCCAACAAATCTTCAGAGCTAAATCACGTTTTAGTTCGGAGAGAGACCGACCGGATCACTGGTGTCACTGTCAACATCATTCTGTTGACACACCTGTTTGATAAAGCTGCCAACCCACTGCAACAATCTCATTGCATCAATAATACTCATTATATCGAGAACTACATATCCATATAAGACAACAACGAACCCAGTGGAGAAAAAAGGGAGATAACACGGTATATACAAAGTGGTGCATGGCATAACTATAGTCTATAGACGTGGGGGTGCGGGGAGGTCCGGATCAGTTGACATGGAGGGAAGCTGAGTGGACTGGGAGGGGAGCGGGAGGTCGAGAGGAGTGGGCAGGGAGGGGAAGCAGAGTGTACTAGGACGAAAAAAGAAGTAGACAATAAGGCAATACTCCCCCCCCCACCCAGTGCGAGGAGTTGCTTTATCCCATTCCCCTCATCCAAGGGTGTGTATGTCTCGCGAAAAAGTTATTCCCATAACTGCATATATTCTATAGGCCGAGCATCTCTACAGTTCTATTCATTGCTGAACAACTTTGTGGTCAAATACGTACCACCGCCCTTACATAATTACAAGCTTCAGTGAGTTAATTTCTTTTCTATAATGAATATATAATAGCTATTGAACAGTGTGATACAAACACAATAAGACTAGAAGCCGAACGCATTCCAGTCCTATTCACAACAACGAGCCAAGCAAAGAACCTGATAAAGAGTGACGTTATAACACGTACACCTATGACGTCAATAGCTTCCGGTCGAGCATCGAGACTAGTCACCCGAGCGCCGAGCATAGTCGAAGTCCCTAGTCAGTCTTTTTTAAGGGGCATAAAAGGCGCACTATACTACTCATTTGTCTGTATGTATGTCTGCCGTTTGTTTGTTTGTCTCGTATGCCTGCTTGTCTGACTGTCCTGTGTATCTGTAAGTACGATATGGCTGTATATATATACATGTGTGGTGCTGGGGAAATGGTCGACTCTGAGTCGGTAAGACTGCACAAAGGCATTGGCGTTTGTGGGTCTACCAGAGAGAGAGAGATCCCTTATTTGGGTCCAACTCCGGCTTGGTCGTCTCGGAGTATGCTATTTCTCTGTCTGTAAGTACGAAATGGCTGTATAATGGAATGTCTACTTTATGTAGTCAATGAGTGTGTGTATATGTGCATGTGTAGCTGTTTCATCATACATATTGAGACATGTGTTGTAGATATGTTTGTAATCTTAAATTTCTTATACACTGTGTTCTGTACCAAATTGTGTTTGTTCTCATAATATACACATTTATATATGAATCTCCATATATGGAGGATAATAAAGATATAAATATTATATCTTTTGGTAGTCCAATGTGTGCGTATTAGGTGCTTAAGGTCATGGTACATCCCTTTAATGACATGTAGTACCTTCCCTGTTATATTATATCGAATAAGTTTTTCCCATAAGCCGATCCTCCAGACTGAATCAAATACCCTCGAGAAGTCAATGAATGCGCAACAGAGTTTCTTTTTAGCGGCCTTAATTAAGTGTGTGATTGTATGGAGTGAGAATATGTTATCAACAGTCGAATAGCCTTTTCTGAAACCTGCCTAGCTTTCTGACTGAATTTTATTTTCAGAGAGAAAACTGCATATTCGTTCACTAATGATGATTGTGAAACGTTTAGCCAGGCAATTCAACGGGGTTATCTTCCTGTAGTTTCCAGGATCGCGATGATCACCTTTTCTTTTAAAATAATGGCCTTATGATTCCGACAGTCCATTCGCGGGGTAATGTGCCACTATTTAAAATGAGATTGAACATGTTCTTATACAGAGTATCAAGTTTAGGCAAAGATTTGATTATGTATTCATTTGTAATTGAATCTACACCTGGTGCTTTGTTAGCTTTGATGCGCTTCACCGCGGTATGTATTTCCTGTAATTCTACTTCTGAGTTCAAAGCGGTTTTATTAACTTGACTGGAATCGTCAATGGATATAAAGTCATAGCGAGGAGTGTCGGGGGTATTTACTGACTCATGTGTAGCGTCCTCAGTTCTAAAGTATTCAATGAACTCCTCTACATCCGGGGTTGGTAATTGAGATTCCCGATTGTCCATAGTTTTTATTAATTTCCAAAATTCTCTACTAGAACTCATTCGTAACTCGTCTAATATTTCTGTTATAACGGAGTTTACAAGTCAACATGGCTTCTTTATACATCTTGCGACAGCTAATCATTTTCTCAGGATTAGCATAGTTTGGTTGTTTCTCCCATATTTTTCGAGCTTTACGGTATCGCGTTTTTGTGGCGCAACAACCATTTGAAAACCATGGTGTCGAAGACTTTTTAGGATATCATTTATTATGAGCGTTTTGAATTGTCCCATTTGTATCTGTGACCGCCTGAATTATAACTGTTTCGAGTTTACTGGTGATTTCTTCTACGGCGCCCTGAGTGAGTATGTCTTTGTTTGAGTGGGCAATCAGATTGTCTAATTCGCTAACAGCGGTCATGTCATATTACGCGTGAATGATTCACTAACACAACTATACCACTTCCTGACTGTTGACCTGTGCCTCAATGATTTAGCTGTATGCTTAATTTTACTTTTTGCGGTGCTTCTAATAATTGGCTGAGTGGCCAGCAGATGACTAAATGTCACGGGTGGGTGAACGTCTGAAAACAACAAATTGAACGGCCCTATTATCAGTTCAGCTACGCACTCGGTGAATCTTGGTCCTCTTATCACACAATAGATAACGCTCACGCCATTGAAAGTGAAACTAGAGGATTGTTCACCGAACTGCCCGTTTAATATGATTAATTGGGAGTCGTCACATATAAATGCATGAGTTTTGAGCCATAATTTTTGGAAACGTTATCTGGATTGACTCTGGTAGCTTATTTAGATTATTTCTGCAGTGCGATGATTATCATTTAAGGTACCAGTCCGTGCGTTGCTAGGATAATGTTTTCATAGTGTATTTGTTTTTCAAGAACTGATACGTGCAGGCTTTCGAAAAGGTTCCCTTTAGAGTATTTAGAATTTTCAGGTGGGACATAGATGTTGCCGAATAAAAAGGTATCCCCTGTTTGATTTTCATATTTACACCAAAGTATAGTTTCACGTGTGTCATGAACAGTGCTAAATTTACCTTTGAGTGTGTTGCGAACGGCGATGCAGAGACCCCCCGAACGACGACGGGCTGCCTTTTTTCTATTTTTAATAGCAATTACACTGATTTCTATGATTATTAAATCAATTATGTCTGTTTTTGTTTCCTGAAACATAAGGACATCAAATTGGTTAATATATGAAACAAATTATGGGTCACTTAAAATAACAGTAAATGATATGCATGCTTTCTAGACGTTCATAAGGCATTTGATACCGTTTGGGTAAATGGTCTCCTTTATAAACTTTACATGTTAGACTTTGATCAGAAAACCTGGTTAATTTTTTACCAAATGCTTAAAGGAACATCCTGTCAAGTAAAGTATGGAAATACTCTCTCTAAGCAGTTTTCAATAGCACAAGGAACAAAACAGGGAGGAGTCGTCTCCCCTCTACTTTATATGCTATTTATAGATCAACTATTGTCAGAATTATCCGTATCTGGAGCTGGGCTCAATATGTTTTCCGTAAATTGTTCATGCCCAACGCAAGCGGACGATATGACATTGCTCTCGGTCTCTGAAAGTGGTTTACAACACCTAATGAATATTTGCACTAAATACAGTCGTAAATGGAGATACAAGTACAACGAGCAAAGGTCAGTAATTATCGTCTTTAATGAAAACAAAAATGAACACGCAAAGGCTTCAGTTGATAGATCGTGGATTCTCTGTGACAAACATGTAGCTGAAGTCGATAATCTGACACACCTTGGAATCCCGCTCCATAAATAACTTCACAACAGAAATTAAACAAAAACTCCGTTCAAGCTATTTCGCACTAACAAACGTAGGCATGTATGCTGGAGGAATAACACCCACTAGCAGTTTAAAAATGTACACGTCAATCATTGTGCCACGAGGCCTATTTGGGTGTGAACTATTATGTGGCATGTCAGACTCAGACACCCTATCATTGGAAAGATCTCACCGTTTTTGTCTAAAGAAAATACAAGGTCTTCGTATGCACACGCGCACAAATGTAGTGGAAGGACTCCTGGGTATCGGCAATGTCAAAAGCTTTGTGGATAAGAAAAAACTACTACTTCTGGGCAGTCTATGTCATTTATCTACAGACAAGGCAGCGAAATCTGTATTTTTACTTAGGCTACACTCATACTTTATCTCCGGCGTATCAGCCGATTCATTCATTGCCGATATCGCAGATGTCCTTGCAAATCACCGACTTATGCATTATTTAACAAAGTATGTATAAAAATGTGCATTTCCGGAAAGGTCATCATGGAAGCAAATCGTTCGAAATGCAATCGTCGAAACCTCTAACTCAATCTGGGAACTCTCTGGAAACGCGGATCCAACACTCCACCGTTTCCATAATATTCACCCTACACTCTCACTGTCGTGCCTGTGGAAGTCCTGTCGCAAGTTTCCGACAAACAAGGCGGCATACCTAACTGTTGCAAACATAATAGCCTGTACCGAACAGACACATTGTAACTGCAGATGTGGTGCGGAGTTTGACGATCTGCCCTTACATGTAATCATACATTGTCCTATGATTCTGGAACTTAGAAATGACATATGGTATGAATTACTAAATCTCTTCGGTATTTCGTGCTCACTTAAAATGGATAGCTACAACCCGCGTACACAACTGGAAGTATTTTTAACTGCACGTCCGCCGGATTTGTTCGACGAAATTGAAGAGCCAGACCTGTTCACAAACTTCATGGTAAATAGCACATTTTGCTTATGGAAAGCCTATCGTAGAATCGAACAAACACCAATGGTTTCAGTAACCGTACCCTAATGATTGATGCTTAACTAAAATATATGTCTACTTGACTGTATGATTATCTATGATGTCATCTATATATAGTTATGTCTGTCCGTCCAATCTACGTGCCTTGACGCCCGTGTAACTTTGTATATCTGGTGAGTGGTAGCTGTGTGCACGTAATAACGTACATTTATGTTTGTTTTGTTCATGTATGCTGACATGTGTAAGGGATGTCTGAGATGTTGCTTGTATTAAAATATGCATTACATACATATATATATATATGTGTATGTATGTGTATATATATATGTATGTATGTGTATATATATGTGTATATATATATATATATATATATATATATATATAGCTATATATGTATGTATATATGTATATATATATATATATATATATATGTATATGTGTATATATATATATATATATATATATATATATATGTTTGTAAGTATTTTAATGTGTGTGTGAATTGAGGTATGTTTTGTATGTGTATGTATGTATGAATGTATGTATGTATGTGTGTATGTATGTATGTATGTATATATGTATGCATGTGTCGTGTATGGGGACGTCGTCTGTATGTGCGTGTCAGACAGAAGGACTATGTGTATGCCTATAACTAATGCAATGGTAGGCGTAGGTGTGCATGAGAATGAAATTATGTAAATAGATGCTGCGTGTGTTGTGTTATTATTCTAATTGTTATTTGTATAGATATGACATATTTATACTTTTTGTGTGGTCATGTTTTCTAATTGTATATATGTTAAATTTTCGTGATTGTATTTGACATCTCTTCATTATATGGAGGAAAATAAAGATATATATATAAATGCATAATTTTTGGAAACGTTATCTGGATTGACTCTGGTAGCTTATTTAGATTATTTCTGCAGTGCGATGATTATCATTTAAGGTACCAGTCCGTGCGTTGCTAGGATAATGTTTTCATAGTGTATTTGTTTTTCAAGAACTGATACGTGCAGGCTTTCGAAAAGGTTCCCTTTAGAGTATTTAGAATTTTCAGGTGGGACATAGATGTTGCCGAATAAAAAGGTATCCCCTGTTTGATTTTCATATTTACACCAAAGTATAGTTTCACGTGTGTCATGAACAGTGCTAAATTTACCTTTGAGTGTGTTGCGAACGGCGATGCAGAGACCCCCGAACGACGACGGGCTGCCTTTTTTCTATTTTTAATAGCAATTACACTGATTTCTATGATTATTAAATCAATTATGTCTGTTTTTGTTTCCTGAAACATAAGGACATCAAGTTGGTTAATATATGAAACAAATTCTGGGTCACTTAATTTCGAAACAATTCCACACACATTCAGTGAGAGGATGTTCATCTTGGGTTTCTCCCGGGCATTCCTAGAGGTGAGTGTCGATTACTCCAGTGTCATTCGGTTCTGCAGAGGATGAGAAGTCCATATTATGTGGTTGCTGAAAATCCACATTAAAGGTGGGGTTCGAATTCCTACCTCCCCTGTGATTTCCCCTGCCTACCTAGCTCCCCGTGCAGACCCACGCGCTCTACCGCGTCCGCCACGCCCAACATATTGTCATTAGTTGGCTTCGGTTTGTAGTTCGGTGTAGTGGGGCGGATAGATGACACAATCGTGCATTTTATGGTAAAAGCACCAAACTTAACACGCATGTACTACATATAAAAATAAGACATTTTGGATATCATGCCAAGCTGGAAAATGCCCATGGTTGCCATGGCAACCGTGTTGACAAAAAATCTTGTTTTTCTCTCAATCCCAACAAGTATGCATCGTTATGACTCAGTTTCTGAACGAAAAACAATGTTTTATGTACCTATTTGTGCTGAAAAGGGATCAGGCTATATATCCATTGAGACAGTGACTAATGTGTCCGTTATAGTTGGGTTGATTAAAAATGGTGGATAAAATTGGCGCCATTTGTTTGGAAGTCCCTATCATTGGCTGCGTGAATAAACATTTTATTGAGATGTGTGTACATTTTTTATTATGAAAATGTACTTTGACAAGAAAATATAAACTGATAAATCAATCTTTATATATATAACAATTTTAAGGATTGCAAAACAAAAATTAAAGGCTAGAAGATGATGGAATAGCGTAAATATAATGCAAAACAAAATAAATCAATGGTATGTACATAGGGTTGTTTGTTTTGATTACTATAATTGATGGTTACAATGAAACGAGAAGCATTTCTATGATATAAAACTTCTGGATGTTGATTATGACAATCTTCCGCGTTAACTGTATATCATATTATCATTTTAGCGAGAGTGGGTGGACAATATTGGCCATTGGTCTGGTACAAAACTGCCTGGCAACCGTTGCTATGGAGCTACCCGATAACCTTTGTGCAGCTATAATAACACGTACTCAAAATTTGACAAGCTGCTAATCATTGTGGAATTATATGCGCAACATACAAGTACCGCAATGTTTAAATATTTATGATATTAACTACAATTCTTCAAAATAGAGGTCAGCAAATGTTTTTATTACGAGTGTAGGTGCGAATTATGTGCGACAAGCTATGATAGGAATTGTTTACATTTGCAATAGGAATATAGTGAGATATATGTAATTCCCCATATAGTTGTTATAGAACTGAAGAGTGCTAAAAAAATTATTCTAATATATTATGAGAATCAATCGTGCAATAACTCGTGGCATTTCGTCACTCCAATATGGGATAAAACAATGGAAGACACTCATTCTGCTATTCTAATAAGTGGCATTCAAGAATGTGCAAAGGATAGTCATGTATGAAGAATTCATGACAAATCGCCAGTCAATTCTGCTAGTTGTGTGAACGCACCCTAAAGAGTTTGAAAAATGTGCATACATGCCACTGTTGGCAACACTTACGGTAATGCCCTAAGTAATCGACATTTTAACCACAGCAGAATTATGGGTAACTTTTCAGGATTTAGTCGGAAATATGGATATTTATTTCCGACTAAATCCTGAAAAGTTAGGCCAAACCATAATTCTGCTGTGGTTAAGGGGTCGATTACTTAGGACATTACTGTATTTGCAATTGCAGCTGCATAGATCAATGCAGCGTAATGATGCCCTCGGGAATTTACAAATGTTTTTGCACCCGCTCTAGCAACCACATCGCAATAGATCGGTCCATTTCACACTCCAACTTCCTTCATAGTAGCCTGTCATTTGTATTAAAAAAATGGGTTTCGTAAACAAATTTGGGGATTTTGGGCAATGTAGTTAATGGTAAATTCCATATACTGGAAACATTGAAAACCAATGCTGACAAGCTTCTTATCGATTAGTTGCCTCAAAAATGGCGTTACCATAGCAACAGTATGTGGTCTCTGAGAATTATGGAAAATGATCATATATGAAGTATTTTTAGTGAGAATGGTTGACTTATTGGTGGATATCTCATATATATTTTGAAGACCTCTGTTTGTCCGTCTGTATGTTTGTCTGTATGTATGTCATTTATACAAATCTACTATTCTCGACCAATCGGGACGAAACTTGGTACGTGTGTGTAGTTTGACCAGGCGGTCGTCCTTGTCGTATTGTCGAGCCCGTGCGACGCCCGTGCAGCGCATGCGCAGACGAGATCTCAGAAACGGGTGGAGCTATCGACTTGAAATATGGTATGTGAATGTATCTTGCCCCGGATACGAATTTTATCGGGTCGCCGAGCCCGTGCGACGCCAGGTTCGCGCATGCGCAGACTAGATCTCGGAAACGGGTGGAGCTATCGACTTGAAATATGGTATGTGAATGTATCTTGCCCCGGATACGAATTTTATCGGGTCGCCGAGCCCGTGCGACGCCAGCTTCGCGCATGCGCAGGACAGATCTAGGAAACGGGTAGAGCTATCGACTTGAAATTTGGTTTTTGAATAGCCCGGACAACGTCGGGCTGGGTAGAGCTCTCGACTTGAAATTTGGTTTTTGAATAGCCCGGACAACGTCGGGCTCATCGGTTAGTCTATTATATATTTTGGGAAATCTGTCTGTCTGTGTGTTCGCGATGGACTCGAAAACGGCCGAGCCAATTTCGATGAAACTTGGTATGTGGGGGTACTTTCGGCCGTGGAGTGGCATGGGCCTATTAATTTGCCCGTGCGATGTGACCTTGACCTTGAAATCGGGTCATTTCAAGGTCGAACGTTAGTGAAAATTAGTGAAAATTAGTGTCTAGGGATACTTTCGTATGGGAGTGTCGTAAGCCTATCCTTTGCCCGTGCAACGTGACCTTGACCCTGAAATCGGGTCAATTCAAGGTCAAATCGGGAATTTTTATGGGATTTCGACGAAATTTGATACATGGGGTTACTTTTGTCCACTGAGTGTTTTGGACGGGTCAAATCGTAACCCCGACCTGACCTTGACCTTCAAAATGATCAATTCGAGGTCAAATCGGGTAAAACCGGATGGATTTCGACGGGTAGTTTTGTCGGGTACTTTTGTCTGGGCAGTGTTTTGGACGGGTCAAATCGTGACCCCACCTGACCTTGACCTTCAAAATGGGCAATTCAAGGTCAAATCGCGCAATTCGCCGAAAAGCAAAGGGGAAACAGCCCGGACGAAGTCGGGTCCACCTGCTATAGTCTATTATATATTTTGGGAAATCTGTCTGTGTGTGTGTGTGTCTGTCTGTTCGCGATGGGCTCGAAAATGGCCTAGCCGATTTCGATGAAACTTGGTATGTGGGGGTACTTTCGGCCGTGGAGTGGCATGGGCCTATTAATTTGCCCGTGCGACGTAACCTTGACCTTGTAATCGGGTCATTTCAAGGTCAAACGCCCGAGTATCACGGGATTTCGATGAAAATTAGTGTCTATGGATAATTTCGTATGGGGAGTGTCGTAAGCCTGTCCGTTTGCCCGTGCGACGTGACATTTACCTTGAAATCGGGTCAATTCAATGTCAAATCGCGAATTTTGATGGGATTTCGACGAAATTTGATAAGTGGGGTTACTTTTGTCCACTGAGTGTTTTGGACGGGTCAAATCGTGACACCGACCTGACCTTGACCTTCAAAATTATCAATTCGAGGTCAAATCGGGTAAAACGGATGGATTTCGACGGGTACTTTTGTCCGGGCAGTGTTTTGGACGGGTCAAATCGTGACCCCGCCTGACCTTGACCTTCAAAATGGACAATTCAAGGTCAAATCGCGCAATTCGCAGAAAAGCAGAGGGGAAACAGCCCGGACGAAGTCTGGTCCACCTGCTAGTAGTTAATCAAATAATTAATATCATGTCATGCCATGTCCCATCCAACTATTTCAATCCGCGTGTGTAGGTTTATACATTGAAAATGTATTTCGAAGATTTAAAATCGGATGGTGGTCATGTCATTCCCACGTATGGATTTTGTCTCGGAGAGATCAACAGGAAGTTATCGACAAATATAACTGCACTGTGGTTCCCCGTCTGCATTTAAACCGTCAACACATCTGTAACTGGCTGAACCAGTTTTAATTGTTTTCAAAAAGGAAAAAACGTTCGATACTAAGTCACGGAAGACTGCTAATTTCTGAAGTTGTCATCTATTACAATCCGACACCAACAGCGTGAATAACCGTGACAATTGTGTCATCAAGAACAAAAACACATTGGAGGGGGGGCAGTCTTGGATTTTGTATTGGTTATGGCACAGTATGGTGTGGACGGCTGTTTCCTATGTGTTGCAAGTGACACATTATCGGCTACTGTTTTGGCGGCGATCAGTGGTAATGTCATACTGATCACGCAGTACGTAGCGCTGCTGGTGATGTATCCTCGCGAATGAGAGTTTAATCTGAACAACAGACCATCAGCAGTGGCTTTGTCGATAGTCCACAGTTTTCGCCAGCATAACAAGTCCAGACAATAGCAATTACTGATATTCTCGTACGAGATCATTTTGCTCTATAAAGTATACGCCTCAAGTTCAACACAGGCTACGTTTTAAACCAATTGTTCTGATATAAGGGTACACAGAGGATGATAACAGTATATAGTATTTATGAGTGGGTTGCCATGAACCGAAATAAACATGTGTCTCAGTTACGAATGAGATATTTATTTCCACTCAAAACAATATTTGTGTATTATACGCGTTGCAAAGAAATTCAACACTTACAACTATACCAGTCTGTTCTCGTTAAATTAAAGGTACTCAATCCGATTCGATGGTCCCCATATAATCAGATTCCAATAACAACATTATTAGAAATGCCGCTTCAGCTATCAGAATCGATTAATTGCCCAAAAATAATGCTAACCACTGTCAAATATAGTATAAAATTGCCCGAAACGTGTTATTTATCAACATGTTGTTTGACGAAATCTGGCCCTATTATCAGCACAAAGCCTCTTGATTTTAGAGTTATCCATCTTCATCCGCAATTTGGTCTGAGACCATCGGCTCGTCGACTTTTTACTAGCGCACTAATACGTATCGATGGTGAATATAAATAGATTTCAAAAATCGATTTCTAATAACTGAGCTTTGATAGGTGGGTTCCTCGACTCGAATCAAATATTTGTTCTTACCCCCAAATCCAAAGAAATAGTAATTAAGGGGCGCTCAATCGGATTATGCACTTCACTTATCAGAATCGCTTCACTTATCAGAATCGATTAATTGAGGGGCACTTAGTCTGATTATACATAGCGATCTTATTTTAATGAGTGAAGTAATCTCATATATGTATTATTTGACCTCAATATACACCCTATATGGGCGTACAATGAGGTTTTTAAAACAGTCCAATATGGGACTAGTTCCATACGAAATAAGCCAATAATGGCAATATTGTGAATTGTTTAATCTACTTTTTTCGCCGGCATGACTTACCAGATTCACGCTCTTTACAATGTGTCGTCTCTGTGGCCCGCGCCATTTAAACGGAATAAAGGGTATAAGCTCACCATATGTTTATTTGAGAATCGAATAAGTACAATGTGCATTGATGTGCATATTTAGGTCCAATATGAACCTATTTGTACGAGGATATGTTGACAATACTTGTAAGTTTTGTATTATAATCACATTCAATCGATGCACCAAAACAGCTGCACTGGAGAGAAAAAATTGTCAATAAGGCTAACTTAGTTTAGTCGAATGTTTGTCCACATGATGCGCAACTAGCTAACTACATGTAACTCGAGTCACAGTTTTGCACATTTTGATCTTTCTTACATTTTGTATTTAAAGTGATGTGAAGCACTCCGGTAGGGTTATCAAATATAAATTAGGAATAATCGTGCCCAAAGTATTATCATGTTATGTTTTTACGAATATTAATCCAAATTGACGATACACACCATTATTGTTATATGTTAATGTATTATATTATATATTATATATAAATGCAATGACTATTGATGGCGAAATCATTTGTGTTAAATATTTCATAGCAGCCATTGTCCTCAGGATCAGGGAATTTATGATAATAAAATGTAACATTATAACTCTTTAATGTCAACCTTTCGGCCCGAGCTGGACCTTCATCAGGACAGTCGAAATATTAGAACTACATCTTCATAGTACAGCAATAATGTAATTGATTTCTGTACTGTCTCAAAATTTCAAACCTCATACTTACCCTTAGGTTAGAAAATTCTCCAACTGATGACCATTTCAGTCCACAATTTTCACCAAACGTAGTAAAATAGTGTTTTCTTAACCTAATTAGCAGTTTTTTTATTAGTCACTGGGGAGGGACAACTTCCAGGCAACGAAGATTAAAAAAAAAAGGTCATAATATAAAAAAGACATGTTAAAATTAACCTAATGAATATGTGAAAATTGGGAAAACATTCTGAAGAAATATGGGGTAAATGATGTTTTTGATGTAGTTATAATTGAAGCATTTTTAAAATAAATAAATCAGAATCACCGAATATTGTTTTGTCTAGCCCAATTTTATTTTTTAAATAATGTTTTTTTTCACCACAAATGGCGTTACACACATTACATAACAGGTTTTTTTTGCTCCATCTATCCATATACAAAAGGTATATGTTCTAACAAATATATGGTCTGACGCATATCCAATCCAAATAGATGCATAGCAAACAGTTTCCTATGAGGTTACTAGGCATTAGCAATCCATAATGGCTAGTTTTTTTGTTGGCAAAACACATGTGTTTTTACCAAATTGGTTGCCATAGGTTTCAAGCTTCGGATCATGTTCAAAATGACTTATAATGATGTGTTGTTCATGTGTCAACATAAAGACTAATAATATGACGTATAAAGTATTCATAACAGCATCGTTTGACAATAACCATGGTCTTTCACAGTGATCGTGACCCTTAGATCAGTACTGGCGTTCCGTTATAGATAATATATATATATATATATATATATATACTAGAATATTAGCCCGATTCCGGAGGCATTCGTCCCATGGGTTTGTTCGAAAAAGCAATTGCAACAGCTTCCGAGACACGTGTGCTGCAATTGCACCAAACTTCGTCGAAATCCGCCAGTTTTACCCGATTTGAAGGCCAAGGTCAGGTCGTGGTACGAAATCCGCCAGTTTTACCTGATTTGACCTTGAATTGATCATTTTTAAGGTCAATGTCAGGTCGGGGTCACGATTTGACCCGTGCATGACACTTCCCGGACAAAAGTACCCATAAGTAGCAAGTTTGGGCTCAATCGGTCGAACCGTTTTCGAGTCTATAAAGGACACACACATATATATCATTTGTGGGTACCCGTTTCAAGGTCAAGATCACATCGGGCGGACAAACTGACCCGATGAAAATCTCCCCCGTTCCTTGGGACCACTAAGTACGAAATTTCGTCTCGAAATCCCCAGTTTCTGAGACGGTCGGTATTTATATTCGTCGTGTATATAAACGCTCTTTATCAACGACGCCGCAGATCTATACGAACGCTCTTTAACTATCACGCGATTAACTTATTAATCCCCATTGTGTTGGCAGTTGAAGGGTGAATAGGTGGTCGCACGGGCTCGCGAGTGGTCCGATGGCACTTATCGTGGCTTTTTACACTTAGATAGCAAGTTTGGGCTCAATCGGTCGAGCCGTTTTCGAGTCTACAGCGTGCACATATATATACGAAGTCTCAAAACATATAGGGGCCTATGGTAGATATTTGCCAATGTATGTCTGTGTTATATGGAAATTCACAGGGACCATCTAGATAACAGAGGTTAGAATTGGTGCGGGTTAGAATTTTCTAAAGTGACACCATGTCAATAGCGGCGCCATTTGAGTCAGGGGTGCACGGAATGGAGAGGGGCAGAGGAATTGACAAACCTGTTGAACGCCGATTTCCACAAAGTTGATACACATTTATCTCCATGAAACGAGGAATATAATCATGTGATTTCAAGATGGCAAAGTGGCGCTACTTGAGTAAGGGGTGCAGTGAAGGGAGAGGGGCATCAAAATCGCACTTACACAAAAAGCCAATTTGGCGGCAATTTTTTTCGGTAGTTACCATGGCAACCATGTGCTCTCCCTAGCTTGGCATGCATATGATATCTATATCCACAAGATATCACCTCCGGATGCTGTATACAAAGTGTGTTGCTTTTACCATTAAATACACGATTCACCCCTTTTTGACACGGAGCCGCCGTACTAGTGGCACCAATGTTGTTTTGTTTCCGACTTTAAACTTGACTGATTTTGATTGAATGACAGCTGGCTTTGATTTCGATCTGCTCACAGTGTGATTGAGTTTTTGTGTCTGCACTGTGCGGCTACTATCAATCCTATTAGCTGTGTCCTTATTTGTCCTGTAGAACGGTTTTTTTTTCGGTTCGAATGGCTTATTGAAATTTCGCTGTATGTGTGCGCGCCGCACAGATATCAATAATTTCATAGCGAAGTATACACCACAACCAGCAGATCGATTATCGATCAGTGTAAAATAGCTTTAAACATACCACTAGGTTTGAGGCCGGGTGATAAACTATACCAGAAATGAGTCGCAGAATCGCGTATATTCTTTAATTATTAATGATGAATTGGAGTACATTTACCGTTCCTGAACCGTTACTATAATAGTAGCTTATGTATGTTGTCTGGTGATAAATTGCCAGCCACTCCCTCGCGGCTTGACAGTGCATTTAGAGTTTTAATTGTTTAGGACCCGGGTGCTGCGGAATCCATTGAACAGTCGGACAAAGGGAAAATCGATGACATGACGAGTGAAGCTGCTAGGGCACCATAAACAACTCATCACATATACAGGAACAAGGTTGACATCGTGGACGAGTGCAAGGTTTACAGCATTAGACAGATTACTACCATAAAATGGATACGTTCTTTGTCATTTCATCCTTATTCCTATTCTTTACAGGTAAGATTTATAAGTCAGCCTGTCATCGGTGCAATGCATGCAGCAAAAAACGTTTATTTTCAGTTAATAAGTAGAACACAGTGTATGCATTATACTCAAGATGGAATATTATATACGTGCAGGAGCTCCGCAGAAATAAATGCATGACATTTTGATGCATGGAATTTGAAACGTTTAACGCCTCAAAGAGTTTGAAACATGACACCATGATTTTGTTACGTACATGTATGTCTCGTTCCGGATATCAAACTATATCGCTAAATACGTTCAACACCTTTATATGGACTCGAAATCAGCTGGAAAATTGTGATTACTTTGGACATTTTTGCAGAGTATATATAAAGCAATCGATCGGTTTAGATTTATCGACCTATAGATACATGTATTGCGACCTTCTTCCAAATAACGCATGTACATAATTTCGAAGTTGAAATGTGACCCCTACATGGCAAGTTGTCCTGCTAATTTGTCATTATGCTGGTGGGTCCTGCTGATTTAGCTACGATACTGATGGTGGAGAAAGTGACGATAATAATAACAGGAACCATTAATTTTCTCAAATTGTATTTTTCGCGGTTTTTTGTCTAATTCAAACGATTCTATGAAAAAGCCAGCGTCCGTATGAAATTTCAAGAACATAACTATAAGTTTTAAATGTTTTAATAGTAACCGATCAGAAGCGCAATCTTGAATATGATCAATACTATAATCGATTATGATCAATTGCAACAGCCAACGCAGCAATTATTAAAATCATTTGATATAATAAAATTATGTACGTTCTTGGATGTTTTTTTTAATATATATAGATAATATATAGAGGGTCTCTAATGAATCGCAATTCAATACGAAATTTATTAACCGAGTGCACTAAATTCGATTCGAATCGAATTTCGTGGAAGAGGTTAATAAATATCGTATAGAATTGCGACGAATTAAACATAACATTTTAGCAAGGAAAAACGATAACATGACTAAATCATTTGGCACACCCTACAGTGCACTTCCCTCATACAATCATTACCAAACTTCATATCAATCTTGATATTAATCTACTCTATGGTAGTTATCAACTGTTTTTGAAATTCATTGGAAAACACAGCCGCCAGCGGCCATCTTGGATTTTATTTTATATGTGTCTCTTCTTGTTGATCATCTATAGTATTACTTAGACATTTCAATTCTCCGCATTCCTAATCGCTCCATTGATTGTAACACATGAAATGATTCCCTTTCGAAGTTGAGCTACAGTGACATTGACACTTTCATTAATCTGTGTCTGAGGAGGTATAAGGACGCCAATTATTACTGAATACGATGTGAGCTTCAAGCCGCCAAGATTACACCGGTGTAGCGTTTCTCATTCATTATCGATGCCCGCTAATCAACTGAGCACGTTGCCGAATTTCTGTGATAGGCCGCCCGTAACTGATGTTATGCCGATTCATGCCATTGAATATTCCACTATGGATTATGCAGTGTGAATCTTCCCTCATGACACGTCACATGATGTACTACTAGCGACACGCAGTGTCAAACTTGAAAGGCTGTCGAAATAAAACTGGCTTTTATATACTGAGTGTTCATACAGAAACGACTGGACCACGGGAGCTGACAATTTGTAAATATAAGTAATTTGATCCAGGGACTCTTATTAAATAGGCTCCGTTGACATCAGATGTCTTAAAATGGCACACATAATTAATTCAATTAAATAAGTAATTATATATCCAAAATTGTTGCACTTTTTTGTTGAAAATTTGGTACAGATCCGGCACCTGACCAGGGGAATGTCATGGGATATGCGCATCTTCTGATGTCACATGAACACTGGCTGAGAATAAAGCATTACGTACCTTTGATCCTAACAAATTATATGACCAACAAAGAGCGTCAAGTATCAGTCTAGAAGGTATGGGGGAAATTAGATATACGTCGCGTCGTGTTTATACATGCGTAAATGGAATCAGGATAGAGGTTAAGACTGTTATCTAAAATTCGGCCATATCTTCTGGAATGACATTACACACTCGTTACTACTCATATAATCTATTAGTCCCCGTTTAAGTCATCTGAGGTCAAACGTAAATAAGTAATGTTTTATTCTCAGCCATTATTCATGGAAGGAACATGAGAAAATGCGCCTATCCCATGTCTTCCCATGGTCAGGTGACCCATCTGTACCAATTTTCCTACATAAAAACGCCCTTTATTGCTCATATTTGCCCCTTTGAGCCGTAGGATGTCAACGGCATATATATCCAGACAATCTACGGGTCAATTTATCACCGTGTTTTTATTTTCACCGACCAGATTGCAACCGTTTTGGATATATCATTAATTAATTAATTAAATTAATTATAAGTGTCCTTTTAAGATATCGGATGTGAACGGGACCTATCTAATAAGATTCCCCGGTTCAAATTCCCAATATGTACAAATGTTCAGCTCCTATGATCCAGCCGTTTCTGTATAAACAATCAGTGGGTAAAAGCCAATTGCGACGTCACATGAGGGAATATTAACGATTCAGACAGCATAATCCATATGGCATATGCAATCGCATGAATCGTCATAACTTCAGTTACGGGCGGCCTATCACAAAAATGCTTTCGTCAGCGTGCTCATTTGATTAGCGGGCACCGATAAAAGCAAACCGGTGTAATCCTTTAATGAATTAGTGATTAAGATATTCCACATACCTTTTAGTAGTACAATACCTGAAAATGTTGGTAAAGTACTATATCAACAGATATACACGACGAATATAAATACAATGTTGTAAATTAAATTAAGTGATTAAATTCAGCTGGAAACCCGCAACCATATCGCAACGCATTTCTGAAAGAAATTCCAAATGGATTTCCGAACGACTGTTCAAGTTAGCTTATGAGGGAAACGTTCAAGCAAAATAAACTAGAAATAGGTGAAGCTATAAATATGCATAGAGGTGATACGCCATGCGCTGCATGTTAGTCGAAAAAGCGAGACACAAGAGAATGTTTTTTCTCCAATTGTATCTCCAATATGGGCTATTTTGTTTAAAATATTACTGCATTTTTATTAGGAAACTATTTGTTTTAAAAAAAAAATTATGTGGATGTACAACGCCACTTTTTTCCCTTACATGTATGTCGTTTCGAATATAATAGTTTAAACACGCCTTGACAAGAATCCTTGTTCCATATAATTGTTGTTGTTTTATTTTTGTTGGAAGTGCTTCTGGGATGAGATAGAGCATCTTTAAGATATTACCAATTTGTACGTGAGATGAGAGGCACCACGTTTACTAGATCATGTTATGGTTCTCTACTCTGGTGGCGCCCGTTGAGATCATACTCCAACAGTTCAAAACATAGGAACGTAATTTTATGTTCTTACAGGGAAGTTTATAACATTGAAAAATAATCAATGCAGGTAATCTATTTCTTAATTAATATATTAACAATGTATTCCACAGTATGTGAAGGTCCCCTCTCGATATTGCATGATTGAGATGACTTTGGTGAGCCGATGTTGCTTTGCGTCGCTTATAATCATGGAATTTCTCTCGGGTAATTAAGTCACAAACATCGTGAAATCTCGAGCTGGGACCAGCCCCTACTGTGAAATAAACTATTAAGGAACAAGTATCAACAAAGAAATATATTCCCTGCATGTGTTCAACGTTGTACAGGTCATAACATTGTACATTTTCCAGGTTTTGAACGGGTGGATGGTGATCTCTACGGGCGTAGCAATAGTAGCGATTCGTGACACGGTCTGCTCTTGGGCGTATATAATCGCGACTCCATTGTGCAAAATATTAAGTCTCATGTTTATATTGACAAAAACGTCTAACATCTCCAAAAAAAAACACAACATACCACTCTGTATATAGTGCTCTATAATAAAATGCCAACGTCAGAGAGATATGTTCTATTCCAAACAAAGTCCGTGCAACATTCCACGGCGGTTTCGTTTTTTGTCAGGGAGACATGAAACGTGTCATACTATAGTCACTATTAAATTATGCCGCTGCTCGTGACTCAGAATTAACACGCGCGGTGTTATGCGGAGTTGATATACACACTGTAGTTGAGCTATACTTTGGATACGATCTCACAACAAACCGTAGTCTGTTAGTGGTTGTTGGGCGGAACGAGACGTTTCCAATCTAAACCTCCCTATTATTGGCTCTGTTTACAGAGACAGATGCCGGCTCGTATTGCTACAGATACTACTACACGCTCGGTTCTAGGCAGGCCAAGACAAGATATTGTTCCTATGGATGCTGTGGGAGCGGAGACTGCTGTAACATGTAAGTGTGTTATCTTTATTATAACCCTTTCTATACTGATTGGATTCTCCCATCAATTATAAAAAAATATATATTGGAATGGACTATTATTCATCTTGAGGGGTGTTCAGAAAGAATTATCAGATGACAGATAGACGAAAAGATAAAACAAGTGCGTAAGAATGGTTATGCATTTGTGTGACCTGTGATCGAGGGAGCAACTCGACAATGAGTATTTAGTATATAGAGGATTAACTTCTATGCGGAGAGTCGGATATATATACATTATACAGAATACAATATAGATACAATTCAGAATATTTGGTTAGTACATGGCAAAGTTAACCCTTCCATGACTGGAGCTTCCTGACATTTTGGGATAACCCTGCGCCAATGCATGTATTCTCATATATTAGGGAGACCCGCATATATAAGAGAATACATTGGTCTAACAATATTTACCTTGATCTGGCAAGCCAGTTCATTATATTATATATGCGATGCTCCTATGGGAGAATCGCATATATAAGAGAATTAATGCACTGGTACAGGATCTTCAATGCCCAACAAAAGGCTGCTCCCGGCATTAAAGGTTTAAATAACGAGTACATCATAGTCGCTATTGTTCATCTTGAGTTGAGTTGCTCCATCTATAAATCTCTACAAATAATATATATTCTACTTGACAATTCACTGTCAATATCGTTGACTAAAATGTTTACTCAACAATTAAGTTGAATGATAATCTGATGAGCGCTTTCAAGAGAATTCAGCCCTAAAATCGCAAGTACTGAACAATAACAAATCAGGATATCTGTTTCGGATTTAACAACACGTTGATTAAAAGTATGAATAAATTCTGAGAACAATGAGCTAAATTTGCAATAATGTGCATCTCTAACGATAGTCATTTCGATATATATTTAACCCTTTCGTGGCGGGAGCTGCGCCGGTGCAGCATTAAATATACCGCACCAGTACATGCTCTTATATATAGTATAGCCGGAGAAGGGTTGGACCTAGAATAAATTGGTAGAGAAGCGATTTTTATGTCATTGCACGCGGGAACATCTACAGAACAACATATCCAAAATCTGCTAAAATCCGCATTGAGCATCTTTTTCTACATCACTTTGAAATATTGTCACCTTTGTGTTGATTTTCAAATTAGCAATAAATTGTAAAACAGTGGGTACCAAGATGACATTGACAGATAACTATAATTGTTACTAGTATTACCCCCAGTCTATATTACCCTTTATATATTAGTCAATATTGACGAAAATTTCGGCCCTATTTTTATTTTTTTTACGAAAATATCATTCACTTGCGCAAAAAAGTGTTTCTTTTTCAAAATTATCTCCAAGTAATTTGCATATTTTTTTGGAAATTGGATAATCGAATGTATCGCAAATGGTATTAAAATGTGCACATACATATCCTCAATACAAAACTATGAAACATGTATAATTTAATTGATAATAGAGCAAGAATATCTTAAAGATATTAACCCTACCCCCAAAAAATGAAATTTCAGGTAAAAAAAATGGAAAATATAAAAACAGTTAAAATATAACACTAACTATGTATTGATTAACTATGATGTATGCGTAATACGTTTAAGTCATTATAGTTACATGTTTATAGACAAGTATTGGTTATGTTGTGTATATGACAGAGAAACCCCGATATTATAATATATACAATGTATATAGTCGGAAAATACAAAACATTATCAACTCGACAATTGAACCTGGTATAACTACTCATAGAATAATATATGATGTATTTTGCTAAAAAGAACAACAGTTCATACACACATATGTGTTACAACGTGACCTTCATACTCCAAGATGGGTGTCATAATAGGGACCAAAATTTAAAGAAAGTAATGTTTTGTCATATTGGTGTTCCACTTTCAGCTCTCAGTCTCGCCTTCATCAATGAGAATTTCCTCCGAATTTGTTCAGCCATCACCACGACAGTCACCGCAGGCTACAACACAATGGAGTCCACTTTTTCTACATGCGCATGAGTTATTCCCACAAGAAGTTATACTCATGCACTAGCCTACACTTGCAACGGACAAATTTTAGCAATGAATCGGGTGCAGCTTCTAGGTCTGTCATGCCTGGAACTAATTGTGTCCCTTGGGTTTTCCACCCCCACTCTGCTGGGTCCATATGTGTGTCCCACAGAGATTTCCATATCATAACCTGCATGCGAACTCTTTAATAGGCTATGGAAATATGCTGCCCGTTCCGTCGGTGGTAATTTTTGCGGATTAATAATCCTCTGGCCAAGAAAATCATTTCCAAGAATTTCCTCAAACCATTCCGAGTGTCATCCTTTTTGCCAGCATAAATCATCTTGAACAATTTCACACCAACATCGTCAACGAGTTTTTCGTCAGCTGTATGTTGCTTATGACACTCGCCATTTGTTGTATTTCGGGCGACTCTATTTTATTTAGAATGCTTGTTTTACCTTGCCCGTATGTCGCTGATGTTGTGCCGCATCCAGTCCAGGTATGGATAAAGAGAATGTTGGTTGTCCTTCTGCACAATATCTTGGATTTTCCAGATAGCTCCACCACGCTTGACTGTCTTACCTGCATTTGAAAGGAAGTATATATCTGCCATGACTTCATTCCAATGGTACACGAGCAGGACTAACAGATCAGTGCCATCGGCCGCCACAATTACCTCTTTCCCATCTGGTGTCTGATATTGTCAGTTTTGATATCTGTCCAACATGTGGATCAAGTGTTTCCAAAACGTTGTCAGTGTCAGACAGAAGACCAGTTTCGTTATCTACAGCGTTGACAATTTCGCCCGCCGATTCTGTATCCGTTATGTCAGGCAGTACTCTATCGGGTTATTCGACGACATCCGATGTTAACTTGTTATAAAGAGCTACCTCTACTAGTATGTGGCCACGAATAGATGTTGAGATTGCATTTCCACTTATCATATGTTGTACTGCATTAGGACCATATATTGTTTCCATGGCCTCTTCCAAACCAGATCCCTTCATCATGGAACCAATGCTTCCAAGACAGCACATCATGACGTTGATCCCCCGAGTCGACAAACGACATTCTACTGCCATTAACCACAGTAGCTGATCAAATGTCAAGCATGGGGTTGATATGCTTTGTTTGATAGTCTGATTCTGTATGAAATCAATGATAGGCAAAAACACTTCTGATTTATTGGACGGGCCATTTGGGCACTCGGAGAATATATGTTCCATATAGACCCGACCAATTGGGTATAGGTGTGCTCGCTTACTGGAAAGCCGCCCTGCATGCAAGAGCAAATCTGAATTGATATATGCGGGGCAATGTATGTACGAACTGTAGTTGGAGCAGAGGCTTGTATGTGACTATTGAAAGTCACTTTTCGGGACAACTCATGTATTGGTGAATATAAAGCACTCCCTTGCCTTTCACAATATCATCAACCTTGGATCTTTGTTGTCTTATGACTAACTGTTGTCTTGGCTGTAGTGGGGAATAATCGCGTGGAGTACATACAGCAATTATTTCCATTCCATGAAATGTCCCGTCTGCAACCCACTGTGTAAACGTCCCTGGGAAATATGAAGCAAGAACACTGTCGTCATGTTCGGCCTGGATTACTGACTGCTTGTACAACTCAACTTCATAGTAATTAATCGAGAAGCCTAATCGCGATAGTTCCGTTACAAGCCAATTTGACCCAAATATATGGTCCAGCTCGACACCAAGGCAGATTAAAATCGGTAATACCACTGATCGTGGTGGTGCTGCTTGAATAATAGACTGACCAGTACTGATTTGCTTCAATTCTAAAGGAACAAGAACTTTCAACAGAGTTAGCAGATGGGCTGTAATCAAGCGTTTACCTAGCTCAACATCAGAAATGTCATCCATGCTAGGGTAAAGATGTACACTGTACTCCATCTCAATCAATTGAGCTCTGATAATCTTGGCAGCTGCCATTACTATCCTCTCGGCTTCTTCCTCAATGTCATTTTTTCTCGGCGTACCACTTATCATTGATTATGAAATTGGCCATATTTCTGAAACAAACAACGTTGATTCGACCATCCACTTCAGCAAAAACTATGAAGGTCCCATAGTGGTCAAGTAACTTCTCCTTTAGCCATTTTATGGAATATACTTCGGACCCACCAGAGAATTCTACCATCTTACTATGAAGTTCATAGAGAGTGTATAATTCGGCACCAGATTCTGACTCAATCCACTCACAGACAATTTGAAACCATTGCTGCATTTCATATTCTATTTTCCGACCGGACTGTGGCTGTCGATCCATTGGTACTGTGATATATTTTGTCAACATGAAACGATTGAGACAACTGTCATGGTAAACAGCTTCAGCCGCAACCATATCAATACATCCATGATGTTTTGTTTGAACAAAAAGATAAACGAATCCCCCCTTTTCGCGCAACACTCTAATAACTTGTTGCGCAGTGGAAGTGTGGTGACACTTCGAACTTGTGTTCTAAGAGGATTGTTTTTATCGAAATGGGCATGTTGTCCACATATCAAGCAGTCATCTTTGTAATTGAAATGTATCAGGCTAGATCTGAGTTTTTTTGTCGATGACATCTCAACATTGCCACTAGCACTGCACAACCCTCTCTTAGAATCTGTAAAATCACGTCTGCATTTTCTATGTACCAACATATTTCTAATAGGACTTGCACTAATGCGACTATTTAAGTAACGCACGAGGTCTAGTCGACCACATTTCTCGCCGAAGCTAATGAGTTTTTTAATATGCCTTTCTCCAAAAACAGCAACCGAATGCTCTTCATCAAACCCAATACTACATATAACACATAAGTCAGCCAATAAATGACTAGTGTCCCCTGATGCCAATTCCTCAGACATATCTATAATAATACGTCTATTAATATGACACTCAAATAAACTATGATTAAACTCAAATGATAGAAAATGTGATTCTAATAAAACAATTAATTACAACACCCTCACCAAGATAGCCTCACCAGTGATAATTACAATCAATTGTCTCTAGCGTACGTTGACACCGTTAGGTTTCAGCAGGAGACGAAGTTTGACAAACCAATTTAATATAGAAATATTAATACACGTGTATCGATATGATAATAGTGCTGCGAAGTAGCTATGCGATATGAGCCAGAGTTTTACTTGCATACAAGTGACAAAATGTGTCGATGCTTTGTGGGTGGCGGATGCCTGGCAAATTAACAAAGGGCATTTGGATACACATAGTTCAGTACACATTGCTACATTGTTTGGTGTGGCATTAATATACTATATGACGCATGAAGATCATATTTGACGCTCTTTACTAACTACATGTGTAATAGCCATTCATTGTGATTGCATGGGAGAATCAAAACAAAATGGGTTAAATGTGACCCCCTTGCACAGTTCTCAGGTTCATTATTTCCCAGTCGGATTTAGGTGGATTTTGGAATATTCATGAGATATCCACCACATACCTGCCCCAAACTCGGTTCTGAAAATATTTATATCAAGTTCAGCAGCTGAGTTAACAATAGCTCGCCTTTTATTGGGTCAATGTACATATACTATACGGGTGTTCTCTGTTATATTAATAAAATAACCACTAATTTTCTATAAACATGCTACCAAAATGATTTAAAAGAATTACAAAATTACAAATACCCCATAGTTGATCAATAAATAGGTAGTGTTATAGTTTTAAGTATTTTATTTTTTCCATTTTTTTTACCTGAAATTTCATGTTTTGGGGGTAGGGTTAATATTTTTCAGATATTTGTACTCTATGTTTAATTAAATTATACAAGTTTCATATTGACGTATTCAGGACATGCTTGTGCACATTTAAATATCATTTGCGACACATTCCATGAACAAATCTCCAAACAATATACAATTTACTCGGATATATTTCTGAAAACGCGACACATTTTTGCGAAACTGAATGATATTTTCGTTAAAAAAATTAAAATTTCGCGGAAACTGTGGCCAATATTGACTTATTTACAAAGTTGAATACATACTGTATGTGATATATATCACAGTTACAATAATATATCAATGTTATCTTGGTACCCAATGTTTGCCAATGAATCGCTCATTAGAAAATCAGCACACATATTTGAAAGAGGACCCCTATTTTAAAGTGATGTAGAAAACATTGCTCAAATCGGATTTTAGCGGATTTTGGATATATTATTCGGGAGATATTCCCGCGTCCAATGACATAAAAACTGCTTCTCTACCAATTTCTTCTAGGTTCACCATTTTTTTCGCCTTCTCCGACTATACTAATATGCGAGCTTCCCACATAGAAGGAGACTCGGATACATATGAGAATAAACTGGCTTACGGTGGATACACACATGCATGTAATGTCTGTATGTAAAATACATGTATTTTACATGGCCACACCAATAATTGACAAAATTAATCACCTGCGCGCGAGAGGTCAATTTCACCAGTGAGTAGTTATAAGCCAATATCAAACAAACTGCCATCAAGAAATTTCAGGCCAGTCATAAACATGTCTTCTTTCATGGATGCCGAAATGAGTAATTCTTGTCTGATATCTGTTGCTGTTTTTCACGAGTTATAATTCATTTCGAAAAGTGGATTAGAGCCTATCGATTTTATACTTGATTTGTTTCTGTCATTTCTTGGAAACAGGGTCATCCAAAACAAAAAATAAAATATGCAGAATTCTTTTATAGGATGATACCGGCTTGTTGAGATTTCTCTGATAATTTGAGAGCGAGCTCATGTGATAACATTGATTCAATTGGGATTGCAAATATTCATTATAGCGCCAAAAAATAATGCAGGTACAGCGTTGAAATTAAAAAGAGTGACACCCCCCCCCCCATTTATATCTATGTTTCTCAAGCCAAAGGTTGAACAAGCAGATCTGTCACAAGCTTGAATTATAACATTTTCGACCATAATCCATGATTGGGGGAGGGGCTGGTTCTCGAAAGCTTCCAATAACTAAGGGGGTTAATTGAATGTACCAGCCGGGATTATCTGGGCAAGAATTACAATATAATGTTTTACTTAAATATTCCATAGTTGTAAATTTTGCGTATACATGTATAACTGTATAACAGAAGAGAGGAAAGGTGACTTAGTTGGGAACTCGTAGCTAGGCAACCCTTTCGGCGAATGAAGACAAACAGCAACACCATGCATTCAAATGTAAAGCTGTATAATATGTTCATAATTATATGAATAGCATAAATTGCTGCATATTAGATTAATCACTCGTAGAAAACAGACACGACAGACATGACTACGATATTTATAAAGCAGGGTGTCAGGACTCAGGGTGCTGCGTGCACACCCCCGTCGAGGAAATATGCAATGGTGAATTCGGTACCTTCTGGGATAATATAGCTTCCCGTGCATGTTGGTGGGTCATAGCCCCCTGCGTTGGGGAAGAGGCCATCACTGGTATTAACATCAATAGAAGACTGGCAATTATTTAAACAGAACGTCGACCATTTGAGTTATCGCGCGAATAATTATTTTAAGCGGCCTGACGACTTCGTCCCAGTCAACGGCTCTTCAGCGGTTCAGAGTTTAACTCACTGTGGTCAAACACAGTCGCAATGATTGGGTTGTCAGCGGAAACATATTACACGGTGTATATGATCCATGTAAAACGCCAAATACACGATATTTACAGAGATTACATGCATGTGTGTATCCACCCTAAGGGTGGATACACACATGCATGTAATTTCTGTATGTAAAATACATGTATTTTACATGGCCACACCAATAATTGACAAAATTAATCACCTGCGCGCGAGAGGTCAATTTCACCAGTGAGTAGTTATAAGCCATTATCCGACAAACTGCCATCAAGAAATTTCAGGCCAGTCATAAACATGTCTTCTTTCGTGGATGCCGAAATGAGTAATTCTTGTCTGATATATGTTGCTGTTTTTCACGAGTTATAATTCATTTCGAAAAGTGGATTAGAGCCTGTCGATTTTATACTTGATTTGTTTCTGTCATTTCTTGGAAACAGGGTCATCCAAAACAAAAATAAAATATGCAGAATTCTTTTATAGGATGATACCGGCTTGTTGAGATTTCTCTGATAATTTGAGAGCGAGCTCATGTGATAACATTAATTCAATTGGGACTGCAAATATTCATTATAGCGCCAAAAAATAATGCAGGTACAGCGTTGAAATTAAAAAGAGTGACACCCCCCATTTATATATATGTTTATCAAGCCAAAGGGTGAACAAGCTCCTAACTGTCACAAGCTTGAATTATAACATTTTCGACCATAATACATGATTGGGGGAGGGGCTGGTTCTCGAAAGCTTCCAATAATTAAGGGAGTTAATTGAATGTATCAGCCGGGATTATCTGGGCAAGAATTACAATATAATGTTTTACTTAAATATTCCATAGTTGTAAATTTTGCTTATACATGTATAACTGTATAACACAAGAGAGGAAAGGTGAAACTCGTAGCTATGCAACCCTTTCGCCGAATGAAGACAAACAGCAACACCATGCATTCAAATTTAAAGCTGTATAATATGTTCATAATTATATGAATAGCATAAATTGCTGCATATTAGATTAATCACTCGTATAAAACAGACACGACAGACATGACTACGATATTTATAAAGCAGGGTGTCAGGGCTCAGGGTGCTGCATGCACACCCCCGTCGAGGAAATATGCAACGGTGAATTCGGTAGCTTCTGGAATAATATAGCTCCCCGTGCATGTTGGAGGTCATAGCCCCCTGCGTTGGGAAAGAGGCCATCACTGGTATTAACATCAATATAAGACTGACAATGATTTAAACAGAACGGCAACCAATTGAGTTATCGCGCGAATAATTATTTTAAGCGGCCTGACGACTTCGTCCCAGTCAACGGCTCTTCATCGGTTCAGAGTTAAACTCACTGTGGTCAAACACAGTCGCAATGATTGGGTTGTCAGCGGACACATATTACACTGTGTGTATGATCCATGTAAAACGCCAAATACACGATATTTACAGAGATTACATGCATGTGTGTATCCACCCTTAGGGTGGATACACACATGCATGTAATGTCTGTATGTAAAATACATGTATTTTACATGGCCACACCAATAATTGACAAAATTAATCACCTGCGCGCGAGAGGTCAATTTCACCAGTGAGTAGTTATAAGCCATTATCAAACAAACTGCCATCAAGAAATTTCAGGCCAGTCATAAACATGTCTTCTTTCATGGATGCCGAAATGAGTAATTCTTGTCTGATATATGTTGCTGTTTTTCACGAGTTATAATTCATTTCGAAAAGTGGATTAGAGCCGGTCGATTTTATACTTGATTTGTGTCTGTCATTTCTTGGAAACAGGGTCATCCAAAACAGAAATAAAATATGCAGAATTCTTTTATAGGATGATACCGGCTTGTTGAGATTTCTCTGATAATTTGAGAGCGACCTCATGTGATAACATTAATTCAATTGGGATTGCAAATATTCATTATAGCGCCAACAAATAATGCAGGTACAGCGTTGAAATCAAAAAGAGTGACACCCCCCCCCCCCCATTTATATATATGTTTCTCAAGCCAAAGGTTGAACAAGCTCCTACCTGTCACAAGCTTGAATTATAACATTTTCTACCATAATCCATGATTGGGAGAGGGGCTGGTTCTCGAAAGCTTCCAATAACTAAGGGAGTTAATTGAATGTATCAGCGGGATTATCTGGGCAAGAATTACAATATAATGTTTTACTTAAATATTCCATAGTTGTAAATTTTGCGTATACATGTATAACTGTATAACACAAGAGATGAAAGGTGACGTAGTTGGGAACTCGTAGCTAGGCAACCCTTTCGCCGAAGGAAGACAAACAGCAACACCATGCATTCAAATTTAAAGCTGTATAATATGTTCATAATTATATGAATAGCATAAATTGCTGCATATTAGATTAATCACTCGTAGAAAACAGACACGACAGACATGACTTCGATATTTATAAAGCAGGGTGTCAGGACTCAGGGTGCTGCGTGCACACCCCCCCCCCCCCCCCCCCCCACCGTCGAGGAAATATGCAATGGTGAATTCGGTAGCTTCTGGGATAATATAGCTCCCCGTGTATGTTGGGGGTCATAGCCCCCTGCGTTGTGGAAGAGGCCATCACTGGTATTAACATCAATAGAATACTGACAATGATTTAAACAGAACGTCGACCATTTCAGTTATCGCGCGAATAATTATTTTAAGCGGCCTGACGACTTCGTCCCAGTCAACGGCTCTTCATCGGTTCAGAGTTTAACTCACTGTGGTCAAACACAGTCGCAATGATTGGGTTGTCAGCGGACACATATTACACGGTGTGTATGATCCATGTAAAACTCCAAATACACGATATTTACAGAGATTACATGCATGTGTGTATCCACCCTTAGGCCCGTTCCAAACGACGGATTTTTGTCGACTCGAATCTAATTGTATTAAATCCGTCGGTGATGCGACTGCGGTAAATTTTTTTCAGACGGACGCATCTTCGTCGCGTCGAATCTAATACATCGGTCGATTTATTTAAAGGTGCCCTCCCTGTTACCGTCACAAAATGGTCAGCCGTAGATATATATAGAGGCCTATATATACCGGTATATTATACATATATACCAAGATACAGTACAAATTAAGTATATGTATTTGCGCGAAGGCAGCGCGAATACATGTGCACGTGTATATGAGGATGTATATAGTACATATATTGTTATATAATATACTATAATAGGCGCTACAAATAAATGTTATATCCTGCAACCAATTGCCATATATGTGTATACCATGCATGTAAATACAGGTATACAACAATTATTATAAATCAGAGACTACTATACCCTTACCCCTTATAATAAGGAATACCGGAATATATTAATTATTATAAATCATAGGCTACCACCTATATCCTTTATAATAAGGAGTACCGGTATCTTTGAATTATTATAAATCATAGGTTACCATCCGTATCCCTCATAATAAGTAATATCGGTTTATGTGAATTATTATAAATCTGAGGCTACCACCCCTACCCCTTATAATAAGGAATACCGGTATGTATAAATTATTATAAATCATAGGCTACCACTCTGCATGCTCCTTAAAATAAGTAATACCGGAATATATGAATTATTATGAATAAGAGGTCACCACCCATATACCCCTCATAATAAGTAATGCCGGTTTAAATGAATTATTATAAATCAGTGGTACCACCCCTACCCCTTATAGCAAGTAATACCGGTATACATACATACATTATTATACATCAGAGACTACCACCCCTATTCCTTACAATAAGGAATATTGGTCTATATGAATAATTATAAATCAGTTGCTTCAACGTGTACCCCTACCCCTCATACCAGTATATGGATTATTATAAACCATTGATACTATAGCCATTACAAGTTGTGAGTCAGTGACATGCCATGTTCGTTGAGAAATCAAACTACCAAAATAATTACAATTTGCACAAGGTTACCTAAGCAATGCTTATAGATATATATTTCTTTATAACAAAGAGAGCGTGCGACAAATGACGTCATGTGGGTATTTCCACGGATAAGGGGAACCCCCTCATTATTATACCATTATCATATCATTTACATTCGTTACTTCGGCAACTTTCGGCTCTTCTCGTAACATGTATTAGATTCGAGTCGTCAAAAATCCGTCGTTTGAAACCAAGACGGATTTCAGACGCATCACCGACGAAGATTCGTCTGAATTGGACGGAGATTCGTCTGTGATGCGTCTGACACGGATCTAATTGTTTCAAACATCGCATTTTTGACGCATTTAATACAATTGTGGGTCTGGTATTAGATTCGAGTCGACAAAAATCCGTCGTTTGGAACGGGCCTTACAAGGTCAAGGTAAATATTGTTAGGCCAAGGTATTCTCGTCTCCCCACCATTTTTGTTTTATCTGAGCTGCAACATTCAGACTTTTGGCTCTTTATCACTTCATTCAAGAGTAGACTATTCGAAAATCAGGGTCTAATGTCATGGACACAACGGACAATCTATATATAGCGATGAATCAAATTGATCAGTGTATATATATCACTTTATATTTTCAAATACTTTCCGATTGGCTAAAGGACGTTTCACTGTACGATTAATCGTACGACAATACTGCCCGTAGTGTATATGATATACGCTCGTGTACAACGTTCATATTAATGAACTATGTGAAGTTTATTAACAGATCAAAACTATCGATTGGCCGATTGTCTTGTTACACATATGGGATATAGCATGTTGATGTTTGACGTACGAGATTGACTTTTCTATCTACCTGTGAAACTTGCAATCAAAACATATAATTAAAGTTTAGTCAGACTATAGCCCAACGTTTAGTTAACCCTTTACCCATCAAACCGGCCAAAACCGGCCAAATAAAGCTTCAACAGCCTAAAATATCTTCGGTCTGTCTCAAAAGAACCATACAAATATGGATATCATTGGAACCGGCTCCTTGACCACATTGTGATAGTTACAGTTATGCCCTGTGCCAATGCATTCTCTTATATATGCGAGTCGACCATAGGTCGCCTCGCATATATAAGAGAATGCATTGGCCTAAAAAAAAAAAAAATTTAACACTTTTTACCATTTTTTCTTACATTCTTTAACAATTTTATAATTTGTAATGTGTTAAGCCAATGCATTCTCTTATATATGCGAGGCGACCTATGGTCGACTCGCATATATAAGAGAATGCATTGGCACAGGGCCCTTCTGTTGGGTAAAGGGTTAACATAATCCGACTGGACGTTGGGTTAGATAGACCTGGTTGGGTGAGTAAAAAGTAACCGAACATTGGGTTATAGTAACCCAACTTTGTCACCAAACTTTGGGTTAATTTTAACCAAACATTGTGTTTGAAGTAACTATAGACATGGGGTTAGAGAAAACCGATGTCAATATAATTATATTTCATCTAAATGAATTAGTTTTGAACATATGATCTTAGATTCTGGTCATTAGTTAAGGATTCCCAAAAATAAGTACAATGAATGGATTAAACAAGACTTCTAATCTATAGTATGTAAAATGAAAGTCGAGGTGTGACATATAATAACTTCCTGTTCGGGAATAAATTAACAGCCTACAATATATAATACATGTACCAAAGACACAAGTAATACTAAAACTATATAACTCAGACACAACATATGCCTTCGCTGTGTATGTATTTGAGTTTGATACCAATAAAGAGAAGAATATATGACAACAAGAATCGTTATCAAGGGGCGCAAATTAAATCCAGTGATTATTAACTAAACTAATATAACCCAACAATTGAACCCAACTTCTGGAATTTTACCCAGCCGTTAACCCAACTTTAGATAACCCAACAATTTTGACTAACCTTTATTTTGAGTATGTCTACTTTCTATTTATAGGGGTAATACTACCATCGCCGGAGCCGTAATAGGAACGATGGTGTTTGTTGGAGTCATTATTGCTATTATCTATTGCATATACAGACAGAAACAGCGACGGAAGATGATGGCAGGTGGAGTGGTGCACGTTCAACCACGGCATTGCACTGCAAGTAGGTTGCTAGATTATACGAATCTTAAAGGCACGTGCGGCCTTAATTGTCGAAAATATTCATATTTGTTCCAAACACCGTAAACAGAAAAACATTAAAACGCATACAGTTCCGATCATATATACCATGACCATCGCGTAAACAGCATGTTATCATAAAGACCTACTATATTTTACCTAAGCAAGAGCCTGATTGTGTTACAGGAGACAGCACAATGCTACTGGCTAATCACACACAAATGTCACAAACGCTCTTTATTAGTTCCATATCAGGTATTCACCAACAAAGAACGCTCTTTATGTTTACCATCATAATATAAACAAACACCAGAAAAGTTACTTTTTTTGCATTTGTTTACAAACAATGGTCAAACAAATGACCATACCATACTGTTTATGCGATATTTCTTATTTGTATACGGACAAAGTCTATCTATATTTTGATGTTCTTTCTGTTTGTGGCGGTTTTTGACGGGTGGAGATATTTTCACAGGATACCCACCGCCAAGGCCAACCGTGTCTTTAACCATTTCTATACCACAGTAATGCCTAAATAATCGACTCCTTAACCACAACAGAATTATGGGTAATTTTTCATGATTTAGTCGGAAATATGGCTTGTAGCCATTCGTCGGAAAGCTCTCACTGCTGTGGTTAAGGAGTCGATTATTTAGGGCATTACTGTATATACACATTGATGAGTAGTTCCCTTAGAAAACGTTGAGATAATAAGTTCAATAAACGTTTGTTGAACTTATTATCTGAACATTTTCCGCCAATGAAAATGAATCATGATGCTCTTGTATATTATCTGGGGTGTTTGTCTTCTGCTTTTTCACATGAACACCCACCATGATGAATAATCAACCATTCCAACGTATACTTTTATAACTGAATGGCAGAATCCATTTAGCGTAGAATTGGTTGATTGTATAATCTTACATGATAAAGATTCCCGGTCTATCTGTTTGACACCAAATGAATAGCAATCATTCTGCGTTGTACCAATTGTTTAAAGTGATGTGAAACACTCCGGTAGGGTGATCAAATAGAAATGGAGAATAATCTTGTTCAAATTAGTTATTTTTACAAATATTCTATCCAAATTGACAACACACACTGTCATTCTTATATATTAATTAAATGCAGCCACTATCGATGGCAAAATGGGTTTCGTTAGTTTATCGCCGATAGATGCGTCCCGAATCGAGTAGTAAATACAATTGAGCTTAGTTCAGACGATGTTTTCTATGGAGTGGTGCGGTAGATTTGCTTGAGATTTTCGGCGATATTGGTAGAATGCTAAATTCCTCCAGTTGGCATAGTGCCTGAACACTAACTTACCAGTTTCACGCGCCCGAACAAGTACATAATATGTCTTTAATATGCGTGTCGTCTGATTATATTTCACGAACATTCCTCCTCCAGATTAATAATAACAGACCAATACACTGTATACTTGTATAACTGGCCGGGTAAATTATTTCGTAAAGAAATGGTTGATATTACCGAGGAAAATCGATAATGTCAATATATACTACAAACCTCATTTATACACCTGGCAGATAGCCTAAATTAGACAAAGAACTAAGACGAAACATTCAATGATTTACAGGTGAATCATTAAACATGCACACGTTAAATGCCTTGAAAGAGCCACTGTTCGATTTTAAACTATGACTGTCAAAATGTCATAGCTTAATTGTCAGCTTACCAGGAAAATTAAAATGAAAAAAAAATATTTGCAATCACATGCACAATGCTGACAAAGTAAATGCGAAGATACACAAAAATATCCACCAGTTTCACGTTGAAAAAGAATACAATATATCATAATTGAGAACACTATATATTACGTAACACATATTTTGCATGGTGGAAGCATGCCGCTCGTTATAGGAGAAGGTCATTGCAAATTTTATTTTGTTAGGGTGAAAAAGAAAACTTTTAAAATATGTTAAAACTTCTGCTTTTGAAAGTCGATATATGTCCACCAAAGGCTCCTACTTATGGATGCATGAGTCCGACATAATTATTTTTCTTGTAAATAACACGTTCAGCATGTGGTTTTATGGTATATGAAACGTTTAGAAGATGGTGTTATGGCATATAACACGTTTATAATATGGTTTTGTGGTATAGAATACATTTAGTAGATGGTGTTATGGTATATGAAACGTTTAGAAGATGGTGTTATGGCATATAACACGTTTATAATATGGTTTTGTGGTATAGAATACATTTAGTAGATGGTGTTATGGTATAGAACACGTTCAGTTGATTGTTTTATGGTATAGAACACATTTAAAATATGGTGTTATGGTATCAAACACGTTCAGGAGATGGTTTTATGGTATCAAACACGTTCATGAAATTGTTTTATGATATCAAACACGTTCATGAGATGGTTTTATGGCATCAAACACGTTTAGAAGATGGTCTTATTGTATAGAAAACGTTCATGATATTGTTTTATGTTATAGAGAACGTTCTGGATATGGTTGTATGATATAGAACACGTTCATTTGATGGTTTGTGATGTCAATCGGACAGGGCATCCTAAACATAGGGCCTAAGTTTATTCGTTGTTTCATTCTATATCCCCAGAGAAACATTCACTGAACATGGTGTTCAGAGTAATTGACAATTAACTTTGTTATCCTCCTCCCTATTTTCCACCCTTCTGATTGGTCCATGTGCTGTCACGTGCCGGGCGACAAATCACACTGTCGCCCGCTGACCCGGGAGACATTGTTTTTGTCGCCCGCCTGGTGTTATATTGCAAGAATATCTCCAAACACACACTGCAGTAACTCACCTATTTCACATCACTACGACGTACTAAAAAATCATAGATCTTATATACCCCACGCATTCGCAAAACACACCAGTTGTGGTGTTTGCTAATTTGCATATATTTAGTGAACACTAATATTCGAACTTTTAAGTTGATACTTTTATCGGACAAGCGTTATTATTTACTTTTTACATCGAAACATGTCGATGATTCAATTTGTTCATGTCGACATTATGATATGCAAGATTGAAAGAGAGGAACCCTTGGGGTTGGTTGGTTATAAATGTTCGCTGGTAGACAACGTAATGCATACGTTTGTCGCGAATGAATGGTACTGTACGCTTATCCTCCGCGATGTCTGCAATGTGATCATAGAATTATTTTATGTGAGGATCGCCATGAGCACTGACACGTATGAATGTACAGTAATGAAATTGACAACTTCCCAATAGCTTTCGGGGAAGACCGTTATGAAATGAATATCGCGAGTAAATTGCACACACAAAACTACATTGAATATGCCACATTGCAGAAGACGAGAACATATACCTATGTGGCTTATTGGTTTACATTGCATGGACCGATATTGACGATTTGACCACCAAAATGATCGTAAATAAACGCGGATTACCACACGCTTAACAGCTTGACTGTCGTTTATGGAACAGAAATCCTATGGGACGATAAGAAGTTACTGAAAATATACATAATTGGGAAAGAAAGCACCCGTGACTCAGTGTAACATCGTGCGTGTGGATGGCAAGGATATTTTCTGTGGTATAATCGGATAACAAAAGAGTTGTTGCCCTTCTTCTCGGGAGACATTGAGATTTGTCACCCGCTCGAGAACGGAATGTCTCCCTCGGAGCTTCGCTCCTCGGGAGACATTCCGTTCTCGAGCGGGTGACAAATCTCAATGTCTCCCTCGACAACGGGCGACAACTGTATAATGTCTATACTAAAACATCATTGACGAGTAGTTATCCTAAACTAAATGTTCAGATGTTGAACTTATTATCTAAACAATTCCCTCAATAAATAGGACTAATTCTGTACTTTTTACATGTCATCTGTTTATATTACATGTGCATTCCTGAAAATCCTTAATATACCATTCCGATGCACATTTTTACTGACTACGAAAATCCATTTAGTATAGAAAGGGTTAAAGGGCAACTGGGGTCACATCCCTTGCAATGGAGATTAGTGTTTGAAAGATGAACTTGTTTAATGATAAGAATATTTGAAAAATCGTAATACACCCGTCTAAAAAGAGCGCCCAGAGCCGAAAATGTTTATTTTTGGGTCATATATATGGAGTCAAATTCTTTTTTCGTAATCAGGTAGTAGCATCTAAATATTTAAACATGGCCATAAGCCAATCCATCGTTAAATGCGTTAATTTAATGGCTCCAACCTATCCATTATCCCGTAATATACGGATCGATTTTGGCCTATATTTCCCAGATCAATATTCATTCCCCGGACAAGTATGCATCCATTGTCGTATACAAAATCAACTACCACCCGTGCACCCGGACTTGGCGATACCAGAGACAGATACAGTGCACAGTAACTCAAATGTGGCGAAGTTAGCTGTATGAGCCCGGTGTCGCCTGTCGCGTTTTGGTTGTTATAAAGTATATGTATAGGCGCTCTTATTCTCCGAGGAAATAATGGGGTCTTCCCGTTCACCCGGCATGTATTGTTTCGGGTCAAGGTGTCATAATCGGGTAGATCATAGAGATGCCGAGTAGAGTTTACATGTATATCTTAGTTTGGTGGATAATTCCCAGTCATCCGACAAAATTGTAGCCGACACGATAATTTCAATTTCACACATTATAATTAATAGATAAGAGCAACATGACGTAACATCTTGTTTCACATGATACAATGTACGATATATAAACTAATAACTTGCACGAGATGATTTTACATAGCTATGTTTTACCGAACATACACATGACGGTAAGATATTTAAACTAATATCCCGTACAAGTATTCAATGAGTCCGATTTCGACCTCTCTGAAAACACGTTTGAAATGTCCCTGTGAATTGTCGATTTTCATGTACTTCTTCCTTCGCGACATTAGCGTTTTATGGTCACATGATTTTGCCTATTCTTTGTCTCATAGAAGATATTTGATAAAGAGCGTTGTATAGTTACATATATACTAAAATTAAGGTTACATATATATTTACTGTTAAATATTATATTAAATACTTACTCGATATTTCTTCGTGGTACATGTATATAGAAGTAATTGGCTTTGAGTCACATGTAACTTTCTGTTTAAGCTTTGCAAGGAGCTAGAAAATGACTCTATATAAGCATCTGATAATTGTTGTCAAATCCTCTTCAAGGTTGAGCTGTGAGTCTGTATATACATGTATAACCGCGATAGGAGAAAGGTTGCGACTAAAACAACAACCTCGCGACGGTACACAACACTGTCGGGGAAGTGGAAACAAGTATTGGCTATATGTTACTTGCATGTACATCCATATTGACTTTCGAAGTCTGGAATAACGTTGTGTCTCTTATCTGACAAGCCTGTATACATGTACACTAACTTGGTTTACCCATGTGTATACAAGGGTGTCCGATTCATGTCGGATAATTGCTCCATATATTGCATGGTTCATCATTCCACGATAAATAGTTTTATTTGATCAGTGTAATGATTTTAAATAAGCGAGTGTCCATTGATCTTTCCGGCATGTGCAGTCAGCTGCCAGTCGGCAGTTCTGGAATACTGACTACAAACAATCAGTTGCACTTTTTAGTACCGGAATTCATTTCGTGTAAGTGGATCAGGACATGGGGAAAATTTGTGGTTATATGTGACTAATGCCCTTCCACGGTCTTAAGCAATAATCGGTCCTTTATTGTTTTCGGTAGAATGGCATGAATAATCAACGGACGAATATATTCTATCGGATTATGTTGGGCGAATATGTGTGATGCGAGGTGTTTTTTTATATCTGATTTCGATAATTCCATAAAGCAGTGAAAATAGAACACAGTGAATTGTGACAATCAACTACTTATATATAAATGACACAGGTTACATCATAAAACATAATATCAATTAACAAGCAACGAATAGCATATCATCTAGTTACAACAAAACTTGAAACCTGAAATAAAATATAAGTTACCTATTATAACGCCGAAGAATCCAGCAAAGCCTGTCGGATGTCAATTATTTTAACAACCTTATTCACCCGGCGATCCAAGGATTTTTTATTGTGACGAAGGTTTTGCTTTTTAATGTTTGTGCTGGTTTTTCCTATATTCGCTGCTTTCATCACTATTATCATTCCGACATAACCGACATTATCTGCTTAACTTTACTTGTTTTAAAGTGAGTGTTTGAAATTTGAGTCACGTCCAGGTATCACGGAGCTCTGTTTGAATATCACTATAAGTTTCGTTCTGCCAGTGGGCATTCATTTAACAATCTCTTGATTAATTCTAATTGGGATTTGGGCCAAGTTGGCGATGTTAAATTATATCCTTGGGTAGTTGAGTGAACCCACACCAACCATATTTGTTACTATAAAATGTGGATTTCTCAGCTTAACTGCTCTTGTGGAGTTCGCCTTAATCAAAATATACTTTCTTTTATGGAAATTATCTGACTGTTACGTCTGTACGGGCGCACAAAGTCATATTTCGGTTGGTCAGTAAGTGTCGCATGTTTTAAATGTGCTTCCAGTATATTTTTATTTACTACATATGATAAGATTGCTAGTTGTTTTCTGTGAATTTTGTGACATTTTTTATATTGTTCTACAAAGTTTTTAAATGTTATAAACATCCCTGGAGGCCATAGTTGACTGATTTTGGTTAAGCCGTAAAGATACGGGCGGCGTTGGCGTTGGGTATGCTGTTAAAATATTTACCTCCGTCAAAAACCACCATAAACAGAAAGAACAGTAAAATATAGACATACCTTGTTCTTACACCAATCAGAAATATGGCATAAACAGTATGTTATTATCAATTTTTCCCCCTTTGTTATGTAAACAAAAGCAAAAAACGTTACCTGGCTTTTGTTTAGATCCGGATATGGTATACATAAAGAGCGTTATTTGTTACTGTTTTCCTGATATGGAAATAATGAAGAGCGTTTATATCATGTGTGTGTGATTAACCAATATAATTGCGCTGTGTTGTGTAAACAGAAACACAACTTCTGTAGCACGAGCATGCTCTTGTTTACGTACACCATCGTACGTCTTGACGACAATATACTATTTACGCGCTGATTATGTTTGGCATATGAACAAAACTATATATATTTTAATATTCCTTCTGTTGATGGCGATTTGAACAAATATGAATATTTCTGCAACGAACGCCACCCGTGCCTTTGACTAGACTCAGAGTGAGTGTATGTATACCATTATTCCATTCCGTCTGTTCACAGTCACTACTGGGACCATCAACGCAGTACCACCAGGAGGAACATACGTAAATCCTGCATACCAAGGCCCACCGGGCTACTCGGGTCCACCGCCTCAACGGATGCCTCCGCCACCAGCATATCAGCAAGGTGCACCGCCAACTTACCCTGCGTATGCTCCACCACCCCCGGGCGCGGCAATGTATCATCAGCCACTCCCAAGATTTCCACCACCAGGAGGCGCTCCTCTACGACCAGGCGCACCACCATTTGCGAGAGGTCCCCATCCTCCACCACCACCGCCACCTGCCGCGGAATACAAACCTCAGAACATTTCACTGCAAGAATTTTAATTCGGATGCAATTATCCACTGTGCTCCCATATTGCTCAATTATGCACCCACGATAGACAACAGTAATGCCCTAACTAATTGACGCCTTAATCACAGCATAATTATGGGTAACTTTTCAGGATTTAGTCGGAATATGGCTTGTTGTCATATTTCCGAATAAATCCTGAAAAGGTACCCATAATTCTTCTGTGGTTAAGGAGTCGATTATTTAGGGCATTACTCTACTTGATACCTGTTCGGGTCGATATAGTGGAATTTGACACCAAATCCTTCCGATAGAACTTCATCACAGACACATCAGCGTCAGAAGTTTAGAATGGAAAGTAGAAAGTCGAACTTTAAGAATCAACAGAAAATAACTCATTAAATCGTTCGCGGGAATGTGTCACATGCACATGCACTCATTTACCATCTACAGCTAGACATGACCAGATTTATAATAGATTATTATGCAAAATTTCCTCATCACTCATGTTATGATGCGATTATTAACATAGCTGATGTAACGCTATTGAGTGAACCTTTGCCTCGACCGATACGAGTTATCACACAAGATTGTTATATATATCTTTATCACTGTCTTTATTGCGGAAAATGTCCCCGCCTTCACTTTGTATCGGCAAAGGAAATGTCTAAATATCTCACGTTTTATTAATTTCTTACAAGAATAGCCTTCATTTGTTGAAATTTACCTTTACATGTATAATGTTGTTACAAGTTCCCATTGATATTTAACACTGATATATTTTAAAAGTTGAAAACCTTATTTGTCGCTTCAAGCATACAGACGTGTACCTATATTTACTGCATTGAATTTTGTGTTCCATTTTTCAGCATGTGATTAGTTATTTTCAATATTGAAAATTTAATTGAGGCGAAACCATTGAATGGATAGCATCACATGTTACTCTGAATGGTGATGCCAAATGCTACATGTATACGCGAAACTCGCCATGACAATGAGACAAAATCCCTGTCTCTATATAAGTACACGTTTGTGTAAACCTATACCCTTTCATTACAGGAGCTGCGTTGGTGTAGCATTAAAGATTGTGTCTCAATGCATTCTCTTATGTATGCGAGTATCCCATATATGGATACATGCTATCCATCGAATGTTCCCTATTTGAGACTCACATATATAAGAGAATGCATTGGCACAAGGTTTTCGCCAAAAATTAGGACGCTCCAGTCTTGGAAGGGTTATACATGTATAAATATAAAAATCGAATTGTGCCTCTAACTGCTGTGATATATATTATACTCGTTACATATAATTAGTTTATACCATGCAAGTTCTGAAATGTATTATACAAGAAAGACCATTAGTTACATACCGCGAATTTAACACTGTGGATAATGGATATTTTATAATGCGAATGTGTGATATTTGTTCGATTTGTGCAAATGTCACAGCAAATGCATTCTATAGATCCGCATTAGAAATAGTTTCTCATTGCGAATATTCTCATTGCGGGAATAAACGCAAAGATAAAATTACATTGCAACTATTGCCATTGCATGCATTACAAGACAGTCTTGACATGGCAAAAGTCAATAATCGAATATTCGCAAAGAACAATTACATTACATTTCAAGTTGTTCCATGCATCGCATTTTCCATGATCGAATATTCGCAATGATTAAATACAATAGTTAACAAACGAATATCTTCAATGACCAATGTGAATTTCGATAGTTTATCCAACGCAATTAAAATACTCGCCATGTTAAATGGGACTGTACATCACATCAGGCCATTTATGGGACCATCTTATTTTATACTCAACATAATATATGCAACGAATGAATGAATTTGAGCCATGGATTAGTGCCAAATTCACTCGTGTACATGGTATTAATAATGCAATTGAATTTATGACTGGAGTCATAAATTTATATTTTCATTAGAATTACCATGTTGTTTGCATTGTTCATGGAGCACACGAGTGAAATGTTGCACTAATCCAAATAAACAAACCGGCCAAATAAAGCTTCAACAGCCTAATATATCTTCGGTCTGTCTCAATAGAACCATACAAATATGGATATCATTGGAACCGGCTCCTTGACCACATTGTGATAGTTACAGTTATGCCCTGTGCCAATGCATTCTCTTATATATGCGAGTCGACCATAGGTCGCCTCGCATATATAAGAGAATGCATTGGCCTAAACACTTTTTACCATTTTTTCTTACATTCTTTAACAATTTTATAATTTTGTATGTGTTAAGCCAATGCATTCTCTTATATATGCGAGGCGACCTATGGTCGACTCGCATATATACGAGAATGCATTGGCACAGGGCCTTTCTGTTGGGTAAAGGGTTAATAAGAGCACATGAGTGTATTTTGCACTAATCCATGACTCAAATTCATTCATTTGTTGCATATTTTCTGTTGAGTATAAAAGGATTTGGTCCCATAAATGGCCGGATTTAGTGTACAGTGTTCCTTTACATTCACAGTAGATTACCAATATGCTTCATGTGAATATATAGTTTTCCTTTTCATTAACATATTGTACAATAATGTTTTATTAATAAACATTTATTTTTGTAATAATTGAAAGTTATATATATAACCACGTCCCATTCTCGTCAAGATTACTCTTCGCTTATGTGGGTGTATGCCAACGTCATTTGTGGTGTAAGCACACCTTGGATTTTGGGAATCAATATCAACTGTGCAATCAGAAATTATGTTATTACAGTAATGCTCTAAGTAATCGACTTATTAACCACAGCAGAATTATGGGTAATTTTTCAGGATTTAGTAGGAAATATGGCTTGTTGCCATTCATTGGAATGGGAGAGCTTTCCAATGAATGGCAACAAGCCATATTTCCGACTAAATCCTGAAAAGTTACCCATAATTATGCTGTGGTTAAGAAGTCGATTACTTAGAGCATTACTGTACATGATCCTATCATTATTCCATTCAATAAACCCATTCTATAAATTAGGATATTAAACGTTCGTTTAATAAAAGGAAATAGTGCCCGGTGACTATTGACTTCCGGTTTGTCGTCTGTTTACATTCCGTACACTGCGTCTCAAGATATTGGCTTCCAGTATTTTTCCAACAAACTATAATGAATGAAAAGTTTGAAAAGTTATGTCATTAAATATACGTCATTGAATACGTCAAACAGTCTTATTTATCTGGTACTATTTATTTACGCGGGTAAACAACGCATAGTTATGTGAAACGTCATCGCATGCCTTATATTATAGAAGCCGATGTTAGGTAAGCGTCTCATGCATTTGTTGATTTAATTATGATTTATCGAGGGTTTGGATCATGTAATAAATAGGATCTACAACTAGTCCCCAGTTTATAACGGAATTTACAAAACTTGTCCTGTAAATTAGGTCTGAACCTCGCCAAGGCTCGACCCAGATCTAATTTATTGGACTCGTTTTGTAAATTCGGCTATAAACTGGGACTCTTTGTAGATCCTCTATGTAAGCTTAAGGGACGTGATCAGCGGCGAGATGCTTGTAGTTCGCTTATTATATACACCCGTGTATTCACAAAGTATAACCCTACATTCATAAAAGCACTGGCTTCATTGACATGTAAAAAAAATATCGTAGATCAGCTCCAACTTTCGTTGCATTCATTTTCGTGATTTTGAAGTTGAATTTGTGCACGGTGATAAAAACGGGACAACCAAGTAAAGTCAAAATTAATCAGTTTCTAAAAATTTAATTCATTATTACATCGCCAATGATTAAAGGCACGTGCGGCCTTAATTGTCGAAAATATTCATATTTGTTCCAAACACCGTGAACAGAAAAACATTAAAACGCATACAGTTCCGATCATATATACCATGACCATCGCGTAAACAGCATGTTATCATAAAGACCTACTATATTTTACCTAAGCAAGAGCCTGATTGTGTTACAGAAGACAGCGCAATGCTACTGGCTAATCACACACAAATGTCACAAACGCTCTTTATTAGTTCCATATCAGGTATTCACCAACAAAGAACGCTCTTTATGTTTACCATCATAATATAAACAAACACCAGAAAAGTTACTTGTTTTGCATTTGTTTACATAACAATGGTCAAACAAATGACCATACCATACTGTTTATGTGATATTTCTTATTTGTATACGGACAAAGTCTATCTACATTTTGATGTTCTTTCTGTTTGTGGCGGTTTTTGACGGGTGTAAATATTTTCACAGGATACCCACCGCCAAGGCCAACAGTACCTTTAAGCTCTGCAAGGAGCTAGAAAATGACTCTATATAAGCATCTGATGATTGTTGTCAAATCCTCTTCAAGGTTGAGCTGTGAGTCTGTATATACATGTATAACCGCGATAGGAGAAAGGTTGCGACTAAAACAACAACCTCGCGACGGTACGCCACACTGTCGGTGAAGTGGAAACAAGTATTGGCTATATGTTACTTGCATGTACATCCATATTGACTTTCGAAGTCTGGAATAACGTTGTGTCTCTTATCTGACAAGCCTGTATACATGTACACTAACTTGGTTTACCCATGTGTATACAAGGGTGTCCGATTCATGTCGGATAATTGCTCCATATATTGCATGGTTCATCATTCCACGATAAATAGTTTTATTTGATCAGTGTAATGATTTTAAATAAGCGAGTGTCCATTGATCTTTCCGGCATGTGCAGTCAGCTGCCAGTCGGCAGTTCTGGAATACTGACTACACACAATCAGTTGCACTTTTTAGTACCGGAATTCATTTCGTGTAAGTGGATCAGGACATGGAAAAATTTGTGGTTATATGTGACTAATGCCCTTCCACGGTCTTAAGCAATAATCGGTCCTTTATTGTTTTCGGTAGAATGGTATGAATAATCAACGGACGAATATATTCTATCGGATTATGTTGGGCGAATATGTGTGATGCGAGGTGTTTTTTTATATCTGATTTCGATAATTCCATAAAGCAGTGAAAATAGAACACAGTGAATTGTGGCAATCAACTACTTATATATAAATGACACAGGTTACATCATAAAACATAATATCAATTGACAAGCAACGAATAGCATATCATCTAGTTACAACAAAACTTGAAACCTGAAATAAAATATAAGTTACCTATTATAACGCCAAAGAATCCAGCAAAGCCTGTCGGATGTCAATTATTTTAACAACCTTATTCACCCGGCGATCCAAGGATTTTTTATTGTGACGAAGGTTTTGCTTTTTAATGTTTGTGCTGGTTTTTCCTATATTCGCTGCTTTCATCACTATTATCATTCCGACATAACCGACATTATCTGCTTAACTTTACTTGTTTTAAAGTGAGTGTTTGAAATTTGAGTCACGTCCAGGTATTACGGAGCTCTGTTTGAATATCACTATAAGTTTCGTTCTGCCAGTGGGCATTCATTTAACAAACTCTTGATTAATTCTAATTGGGATTTGGGCCAAGTTGGCGATGTTAAATTATATCCTTGGGTAGTTGAGTGAACCCACACCAACCATATTTGTTACTATAAAATGTGTATTTCTCAGCTAAACTGTTCTTGTGGAGTTCGCCTTAATCAAAATATACTTTCTTTTATGGAAATTATCTGACTGTTACGTCTGTACGTGGGCACAAAGTCATATTTCGGTTGGTAAGTAAGTGTCGCATGTTTTAAATGTGCTTCCAGTATATTTTTATTTACTACATATGATAAGATTGCTAGTTGTTTTCTGTGAATTTTGTGACATTTTTTATATTGTTCTACAAACTTTTTAAATCTTATAAACATCCCTGGAGCCCATAGTTGACTGATTTTGGTTAAGCCGTAAAGATACGGGCGGCGTTGGCGTTGGGTATGCTGTTAAAATATTTACCTCCGTCAAAAACCACCATAAACAGAAAGAAGAGTAAAATATAGACAGACTTTGTTCTTACACCAATCAGAAATATGGCATAAACAGTATGTTATTATCAATTTTTCCCCCTTTGTTATGTAAACAAAAGCAAAAAACGTTACCTGGCTTTTGTTTAGATCCGGATATGGTATACATAAAGAGCGTTATTTGTTACTGTTTTCCTGATATGGAAATAATGAAGAGCGTTTATATCATTTGTGTGTGATTAACCAATATAATTGCGCTGTGTTGTGTAAACAGAAACACAACTTCTGTAGCACGAGCATGCTCTTGTTTACGTACACCATCGTACGTCTTGACGACAATATACTATTTACGCGCTGATTATGTTTGGCATATGAACAAAACTATATATATTTTAATATTCCTTCTGTTGATGGCGATTTGAACAAATATGAATATTTCTGCAACGAACGCCACCCGTGCCTTTGACTAGACTCAGAGTGAGTGTATGTATACCATTATTCCATTCCGTCTGTTCACAGTCACTACTGGGACCATCAACGCAGTACCACCAGGAGGAACATACGTAAATCCTGCATACCAAGGCCCACCGGGCTACTCGGGTCCACCGCCTCAACGGATGCCTCCGCCACCAGCATATCAGCAAGGTGCACCGCCAACTTACCCTGCATATGCTCCACCACCCCCGGGCGCGGCAATGTATCATCCGCCACTCCCAAGATTTCCACCACCAGGAGGCGCTCCTCTACGACCAGGCGCACCACCATTTGCGAGAGGTCCCCATGCTCCACCACCACCACCACCTGCCGCGGAATATAAACCTCAGAACATTTCACTGCAAGAATTTTAATTCGGATGCAATTATCCACTGTGCTCCCATATCGCTCAATTATGCACCCACGATAGACAACAGTAATGCCCTAACTAATTGACGCCTTAATCACAGTAGAATTATGGGTAACTTTTCAGGATTTATTCGGAATATGGCTTGTTGTCATATTTCCGAATAAATCCTGAAAAGGTACCCATAATTATGCTGTGGTTAAGGAGTCGATTATTTAGGGCATTACTCTACTTGATACCTGTTCGGGTCGATATAGTGGAATTTGACACCAAATCCTTCCGATAGAACTTCATCACAGACACATCAGCGTCAGAAGTTTAGAATGGAAAGTAGAAAGTCGAACTTTAAGAATCAACAGAAAATAACTCATTTTGCTTATAGAAATACGAATTCCGTGTACAAGACGTAATCAAAATAATTCACGGATAGTGGATTCGGCGAAGCGTGGCACACATGATCGTATAAAAAATTATGTTGATAAGGGGCGTAAACTCAAGCCACTCACTGACTAGTGACAATACAATGACTTAATGAGTATATGGGACTAGTCTGCATATAATATAACATTTATTTGATACATTTGCTTGAAAACTGTCCAAAAATTACTCGACAACGACAATTGGTATTTTCGCATTCCGGCTAATCTGCCATCCGTAACATTACTTCGTACTCAACAGACTTTCAAATAATGGAAATTTGGTTACCTTATTCTACAACTCAGAGACTGAAGAAACTAACAACAACATCAGCGGAACGTTAACTAACCGTCATTTAGGAGTATCCACACATACGTGTAACTTGGAACGTGTGTTGCCATTGCCAACGAAAGGCACCTAACTGACATGACAATTCCGCCTACAAGTGCATGGTCAAACCGTTTGGAAGTTTTGTGTCAAACGTTTAGCAAGGAGGAAAAAATCAAACCTTCTGATAAGACCTTCTATAGTGAGAAGCAGGTTCCGCGCCGGACCGAAATTAACATTTGCCAAATAATTTGCCAAATGAAAATATGTTTTGCCAAATTATATTAGTATTTGCCAAATGCTATCCCTGATAGTATCATTTTATGTAACGTTAATTCTTATGTTTCGACACTCGCGGTTTGAACGACTTTCGATATCGATAGAAAAGCAGTTAGTTAATTATACTCGCATCTCTATTGTGGTTTATCATACAACAATAAGCCAATCACCGAACAATACAATGGTAGAAGGGTTGCTAAGTGGTGCTAACTTTTCCTAAACCTTATAAAACGCCATTAATATAATTATGTTGTAAGAGTTTCCTGAAAAAAATGGTAATGATTGACCAATAGTTTTCAAATTGCTTGAGGAATTAAAAAGTGACTTGCCACAACTTTTGCCAAATGAAAATATTTTTGCCCAATGTGAATTATTTTTACCATTGGAAAATTTGGCAAGTGGCAGCGCGAACCCTAGTTAGAATCCAACGCTATGTAGTGGAACATACCAGGAGAATGGAATGTGTTCGCGACTCCGATTGGATGGATTATGGTTTGATGGAAGCCATAAGGATATCGGTGGTCGCACTGTGGACATGTCGCTTGCATCTACCACCGGGTTGGCGGGTTATTCTTATATATGTTCTGCAATATGTTCGGCCGATATCTCAAAACGTGTAGTTTGGCAGCTTAAAATCACATGACTTTTCCCGCCAAATGTTTGTCCATGATAATACCATATCCCGTACGTGTAGGTGAATCTGGCTTTTGTTTTGTTTTTGTTTTTGTTTTTTTTGGTAACTCCGGCGTCTAAACGTCGAGCCTTTCGATTGGTCACGTGACAACGTCGTCTGAAGCCTCGCGAATCTCAACGGCTCGGTCACTTCCGCTTTCACACGGAAATAATCTCTCCAAAAATAGACACAATATCTGCCGGACTATTTCATTCACGTGATTGATCATGTTCAGACTACCGGGAAATACGTCAGCTGACTGGGAGACCCATCTGCTAAACTTAAACTAATTATTGCCATTTATTACGATTTATCACCCTTTAATGCATGATCAAGTTTGGTACAGCCATGCAGTGAACACATTCTGCTCCATTCACGTATACTGTGCGCGACAACAAATCAATGCCAATGCCTGATCAACGGAGCTGTGCATGCTACCACCATTGTTCCGTTAGCAAGCTGATCGATGGCCTGATGCTATGGCAAAATGAAAATATTTAAAAACATTTACATAACCAGTACTCTAGTAGCATGTGTCAGCATTAATATAGTGTGTGACATAACATTGCCATTAACCTTAACCGCAAACGGAGATGGTCGATGTGAATGTTATAATGACTGTATACAACGTGCATATAAATATACGGTTTAGTTTATAAATTTGAGGATGTGTTTTCTTGGTGTCATTGGAGTTATCTTATTTCTTACCGGTAAGCTTTTTCGTTCCACAAGGTTATTGTGTGTATATGCATAATGTCCATAGCTAATGCAATATTCCTATCTGGCATCTCCGCACTTTTGCTTTTTTTATCATGGATATCCAATATAAATATATAATAGTCCGTGGGCCAAACCAGATATTTTTCGAGTTGGCTGCACCCCCCCCCCCCCTCCAACAAAGGTTTTTTTATACCAAATTAAAGGTCATCATATGGCGCATCAGTTTTTGCTTGTTGCCCGTTTCAGAAAGTGTCCCAAAATAGATTTTTCAGGGAAGACAACTCTTATCCCTAAAATAAAATGAACATTTTCTCGAGTACATGTGTCAGGGCATAAACAAATTATTGCGGTTACAAACTGCAGAATATATCGTTGACATTATTAAGAAATGATCATAAAATGACACGAGATACAAAACAAGACCATTTTATGAGCTAGTTAGAAAAATTGCGATAAATATTTTGAAATCGCGAAAAATGACCTGGATTTTTAAAACAAATGTCACATATAAATGGCTATATATTGTGAACCACATGGGCTATTGATCCGCAACATGGCTAACAAATTGCCCCATTGACATCTCAAAATTATTTTAATAATGAAATGCCAAGAGTATTGCTGTGAAAATGTTATATGAGCGTAAACTTAACACCACCCCCAAAACTATTTGCAGAAAAACGAATTATGTAGTTTACACTTAGAATGCTGCATGTCAAGTTGTTTTTAGAAGCACAAACTGAAGCAGTGTATAGAGTGATGAAGGGAATTATAAATAATGGTGTCTGAACGTGATCTAAGATTAAAATTTGAAAACAATTTATAAAAATGAGAATTTTAACTAATTTCTGTAAAATTTACAACATTGTCATTAAATTTTGACAGGCTATGGTATAACATCACGAGAACATTGGTCTATATTTAGTAAGTTCATAACACCTCATAGGATCACCTTTCTGGCAACTATTTCATATATTTTTCAATTTTTACTTGAATTTTTATGGAAATATTATATATATATATATATTTCAACTGAACACATAGGGTTATACTGGTTTATGAGTGAGACTTGCGTTATACAGAATGGTATTTTCTTATTTGTGCCGCGCATGTCGGGACAGTGATCACAACTGACAATAGATATGGCATTACATGCGCTACATATTTGACATTAAGTTTAGGATGACATCCAAAACGGCCAACAAAATCGAAGTTTCTCACACTTTCCGTCACAAACGTGACTGAGTTCGTTATTTGGGGACAAGCGAATTGTTAATGATGAGTTAACTGGTAACCGTAAACAAACCGAAGCACCCTACTATTGTTTCAATAAATTTAAGCTAATTAGTAAGTGATTATCTTAAGGACTATACCTACTCATTTATTGGGGGAATACTTGATAAAAAGATATAGAAAGATTGAAACAATCATCACTAACATGTGCTTTTTGGATCAGTTTAGATAAGTAATATAAATTTATATAAGTTGTCTGAAGAAATTTGAAATTGTATGCCCAAATTACCAGCCTCCAATTTCAAATTGCCTATCTCTGATGTAAACATGTGTTCAGGTGAAATGCATTATATTAACGAAATTATTTACTATACAGAGGATTTTTTTGTCAATAAAGAAATGACTTTTGCAGTATATAATATTGTGTTGCCAAACAGTTTTCAAGACATGCTACTACTTCCTGTTCTATAATTTGAGTATCTATAGTCCTTAAATGTTCTCTCACTCTGCTTATCCTATCAGTCGTCAAAATTTACACTCTTTCGGTTATTGTAGACCTTCTCACATACATCGTTACATGGTCATTCTGCATCGAAACAAGATCATTTGTTAGATTCACATGAATCTTTGCAGCCAAAGCTCAGTAGTCACAGTAGATCGGGAGGAAATATAATCCGACTTGATTGTAGGACTCAATCAAAGAGCTACCAACCATGGTTGTCAGAACATGGTACACAACGCTGGGGAGTCAGTACGATGTGCCAATCACTGATACAGTTCGCACGAATATGTGTTAATGTGATTTCTTAAGGAGTCTGTGGCTGCTGGTGCACCATGGTAGAAGGTGTGTTCCAGTGTTCGGTTACACAACATAAGAACGTGTGCGTTAATTTGTCTAATTGACGACAATATAGCTCACCATAATTTATACAAACTCTTGGCGAGATATATAGTGTCATCGTCAATATTAATAGATTGCGCAAATTGATGCAAAAGTCACATCACATTTTACTGCTTTTGACTACTAAGACAAACGGCTTCATTCTATAGGTATTTGTGAATGTCGTAGCCTGTCAACGCGTGAATTAGTGGCAATGTTTCACACACCTCTTGAACAATACTGCCCGCTGTGTCGTTCACGGAAATGACACATGACCTATTTTTGATTTCAGTATGAAGAATTATCCTAGCTCATATTCATAGTGAAACATAACATAATAATATTTCGACATGTACGTTAGGGGAATCAAAACAATAACTAGCGTCCAACCGATGCGTGCTGCATTGGCTGCTTGTAACAGTATACATGTATCCGCTTCCTCATGGTAACATACTAGCACGAGATCAGGAACTAACTCTAAGCGAACTTCGCCATTGACGGACCGTATCACGTGACATTCGACCCCATGGCAAACATAATTCAGTAATTTTGAAACAGCACTCGATCATTCGCGAAAAAATAGAAGCCTGTCAAGGAGTCTTTGTTATCACCACCTGATAAATATTTGGCATTGTCTGGAAATGTGTCATGGACACATGTTATGTGAAGCCTTGCCTGGATACCAGGATTGTATTCTCGGGTTGCAGGAAAAAGGTAGCATAATGACTTATTTTGAAAAAGAGGTGAGATGTATCATACTATGCAACAACTTCAGCAGTCTACTAATATCGATCATGACCTACTTACATCATGCTGTATGTCACAAGCCGACATTTATTCAAGTCGATGAATTACGATAAATGTTCTCATGTTATAAAACTAGAACAATAACACCAAATGCAGAATTATTTGGCACAATAACTCACACCCATTCTGGAATGCCACGTCCTTATAACCCTATGCAACTTGGGCTCCATATATGGCCATACCTTGTGTGGCATATATAACCATAGCCCTGTATCTAGTGCATGAGATACATGTTTATGGTTATATGATAACACTAGGCATAGTGACATGAGGTGTCCCTAAAGTATGCCCATTTACCTATATGCTCGTTTGAGTGTAATGTAAATAATGTTATAACATGGACGCAGAGCGGGAATAGTCAGCACACAGAAACACATGCATAAGAACGAATTATAACAAATGATGAAGCAAGATTCAGGCGTAATCATGACCAGCCAGTCCAATCTCATTGTCCCTTTCATGCCCGTCGGGTTCATAGCATAGATAAACACCATGCTACTATTATAATCTTCGTATTGTTAACAAATTCAAATGATTTCAGTTGACCAAGAATATATACAAACAAGCTGGGCAGAAACATAACAGCTAAATAGAGTAAAAATCCTGAAGTACTGAACTGAGCCTTTTGGCACGCAGTGTATCGGATCGCCCCGGTGGCCCGGTCCGTCCCCCAGCGCTAATATATGATCAAGCCATGGGCGTTCTGATTGTCTACATCAAGCTTGAAAATAGGCATGGCTAAAATGACCCCGCAACAAAAGTACCGGCACTGAAAGCATAGTTACCGTGCATGAGATATATGGGTGCATGGGATTATATGGGATTGGTTTTCCATGACGGCCATCGGTGGTCGCTTCGCGAGGGGCCAGGAAGTCCTACACATCAACAACGCATTGATGGCACTTCATCCCTATCCAAATTCAGTTATGGAACTACTGCGATTTGCAATTTGGTAAAATGATTCATGCGAATTGTTGTTATTTGGCTGCCGACATGTCAGGGTGTACTGGTGTATGAAATGAAATGCATAGAATAACCAAAGTAGTGCCAATTTTGACTTAACTAGCTACCCTGAGGATGAGCGGAGTTATTGGGCATTTTGGCCAATCAATTACTCATCACAATAAATGAGTTGAGACAAGATATTAGAGTTCTTTAGTTTGTGGGGGGAGCACCAGTGAGTGTAATTCTTAATGACTAATTCCCTTTTCCGCATATGACGAACCCATTTTAAATTGTGTCGGTAAGATTGAAAATATTCGATGTTGGTGGCCGTTTTGGACGCCATCTTAAAACAATTATCAAACATGAAGTGTCCGATACTATATGTATCGTAATTAGTGTCTAGAGTCACAAAATGCGCCAGAAAATAAGAAAATATCTCCCTAAAAACATTAGTCTCACTCATCAGCCTTTGGTAGCCATATATGACCAGTTGAAATATAAAAATATATAATCGGCTTTGTAAAAAAAGTCAAATAAAAATTGAAATAATATGAAATAGTTGACAAAAAAGTGATCATGTGAGGTTTTGTGAATTTACAAATTCTGGACCGGTAGTAACCTCGTCTGATTTTTCCATACCCCTACCAAAATTTAAGCACAATGTTGTAAATTTTGAGAAATTAGTAAAAATTACCATTTTTCACCATTTTTCCCCAAATTTTCATATTAGAACACGTTCGGACAAGGTTGTTTATCATTCCCCTTCATCAATCTCTACACTGTTTCATTGTATGCCCCTAAAGCCTTCTTTACATGCGGCATTCTAAGTGTAAATTATACACTTAATTTTTCTGAGAAAATGATATTTTAGGGGGTGGGTTAAATTTATGCCCACAGCGCATTTTCACAGAAATATAATTGGCATTTCATCATCCATTTGTTTTGCTATGTCTTTGGGGCAATTTTTGAGATATGTTGCGCGTCAGTAGCCCATGTGTTTCACAAGTTATAGCCAATTATATGTGACACTATTTTTCAAAATCCAAGTAATTTTCGCAATTTCAAAATATTTATGGCATTATTTTTAGAACTAGCTTATACATTGGTCCAGTGTTGTATCTCATGTTGTTTTATGGTGATCTATAATTAATATAAACAATATCTTGTTCACTTTATAACCGCAGTCATTTTTGTATACGCTGACACTTTTTTATTTTAGGGTTAGGAGTTGTCTTCCCTGAAAAATCTATTTTGGGACACATTCTGAAGCGAGCAACAAGCAAAATCGGATGCGTCATATAATGACCTTCAATTTTGTATATAAAAACCTTTGTTGGAGGGGGGTGCAGCCAACTTCTAAACTATAGACTTTCTGAGAATTGGCCCACGGACTATAACCGGTGAAATTCACCAAAGAAATATTTTACCAAAATGTGGTGTCTATCTGCCAAGATAGCCGCGGACCATCAGGACATCGTTTTACCAGGGTGTACCCGGATAGCCACGGACCATCAGGACATCGTTTTACCAGGGTGTACCCGAGTGAACCCCGGTATGTTTAAAAAGTGGGATCGTCAGGGAGTCTACATGTATATAAACAGTATATGATTGGCAGCACGGTAGCATTTCAGATAGACTTGCTGCCATGTTAGATATTGCCACCCTGTACTTTTATTCCGCCCCATATTCTCAATGGTTTTAACAGAATTGTTCACCCAGCACTCTTATTCTGCAATTTATGCTTACTTACTTGGACCCCGAGGGTGAACACCTTATCACCCTGGTTTCCTACATTGATAACCCTGGCATTTCCACCCTGGTATTATATCACCAGCTGAATCCATGTGTTTACAGACTGGTTGAAACCTGCGTGTTTGCTTCCACCTAGCCTGCATTTCTCTCCTGGTATGCGCTAGTGCCTCCACCATAATAGCAATGCGTGGTTCTTGTACCGAGGCCCAACACAGTGATACAAGAAAAACATAGTCAGAAATGGTAACGCGCTCAAGATCATATATTATTTACCCATGATTGTAATTATAGAATCTTTTTCATTTCTGTTATTTGTAATTGGCATAGCTTATCACAAACCAAAAATCAACATTATTAACATAATGTAAACGCCAGTAAACGAAATTTAAATTCTCAACTACACCATTTACCGGGCTCGGTGTCGCACTACAGCTCGGCCTCGGGATTGCACTACAACTTTTAATGTGTCCCAATAATTAACATTCTATAAATAGAAACCCCAGCGCCCAGGCGAAACAGGAATTTGTACATTAGTATACACGCGGCGCGTTTAATAATGTACTAATCAGACGAATCTGGATATATCTGGGAAGAAGTACCAGTTTCGTATTAACACTATGTACCAAGAGAGAGAGAAAGCGTGCGTGATGGGAGCACACATTCAGGTTTCAACTGGAGGTGTAACCATCTGGGTTTATTTATTACCATGCAGGGGAGGTATTACCAGGGTGCAAAGTTATGAAAGAATGAATGAAATACACATGCACTTGATAATGCCTATCTCCCAATATCTGGGTTTATGTCCATTGAATGATGACCATCGTACACGGACAAACGTAAGTCATGGCTTACATCCTTACAATAGGTCCATACCAAATATTTTCCACAAAATTTAGTGGTGAAAATATCTTCCACAAAATTTAGTGGTGAAAATTGAACTTGTTTTAAGCAACATAATTGTTCAGAAAATAAAAATAAAAATAAAGCAGTCAAACATGCCCAAAACGGAATGAACTGTATATGGTGAGTCATAGAGAAGAAATCAAGGCTATATATCCGTCAACCAATAACTGGGGTTTTTGGGTGAATATAAGTCATTTCCCCTCTGAATTTAGTAACAACAAATTAGATTGTTCATGTTTCCACCAACACATTTGCTTCAAAAGTAAATATATATGAATTAGACATGCCCAAATGGAATACTATGATATTGAGAGTAACATAACAAACACTAATGCTGTCTATCGGGCCTCACATGATTGTTTGGTCAATTGTCAGTCATTTTTGTCACAACATTTTGAATTGTTGAGCTTGTTGAGCTTGTTGCGTTGAGCTTTTTCATTTTATCACCACCATACTTCTGAAAAACTTTAGCCCCAAATTAATTTACTGGTAAGTGGTATGATACTTGGAAGTTAACGCCCACGATGCCCCAATGTCCATGATTGATTGCATAGTTGATTTTTACTAGCTATGTGAAGACAATATAACTCAAGACACGTCGTTTTTACAATCGCTTGTGATTAAAAACCTTACTGAAAACTGGTCATGAACTACAATACACACAGGCTCAGTTTAGATGCATAGCATGTGCAGTATATCGACCACGTTATAGCAGATCATGCATAACTCCCTTACAATGATCTGTGTTATCAGGTATCTGCTTATATCGCAGACATACTTATATCTGTTTGGTGTATAGCAGCGACAAACTGTGTTAACAATGCCTGTTCCCTGTCCCCGAGCCGTGCACATGTTTACTATATAATATAAGTTTGGTAGAAATACCGACAAAACATGTTCATAAAATGTGGTGCTCATCCTAATTATAGAGTCCCAGTATTTGCACATACTGTATTCGAGATTGTCCATATTACATTTCATATGATTCGCCAAACCACTATTGTATGTTTTATCTTATAACCAGTTTCCTGAAATAACCGACGATCGCCACATATAGCTAATAGCGGACTTGCACCCCATGCATTATGTCTGTCATGGGAGAGAGAGTGCAGCTTTTGTATATTCATAGGAATGACAGGATCCCCCCTGGCTATTGAATTGAATCCCACCTCAGCCACCTGACTGAAAACTCTTTTGTCAACAACAAAGAGATGACTTGTTATTGTACAAAGATAAACAGTGACATGTATTTCTGAAGGTATCAAACGATCGATTGAACTGGAAGCTTCCAATGTCGATTGAAACACATAGCACTCGCTCTGTACACGCTACTTACGGTGTTTGTAACTATAGCTTATGTTATGGCAAAACGACAACTGATAGAAAGAATACAAATTCTAGTGACGTAGTACCCTATTCGTAATTCATATCAGTAGTAGCGACATTTCGAGGACGAATTACTAGGGCAGTTTAGATTTCAAAAACTTATATATATCTGTTGCCGAGACGGAGAAATAATAACCAGTTGTCAGACAGCTATGTTATATTTGCAAACGGCTCCGTATAGCCCAGTATTTGATGGTACTCACGGACCCCTGGACTCCTGGATTATACTTCACCTCACTCGTTTTCTTCCCTTATTATTTCCATCAAATTTTGAGCAATTTTAACAGAAAAAGGTGACCCTGTAGACACCAGGGTCAACATGTAGACAACATGGCCGCCGTTTTTCAGATTAGGTTACATGTTAGTTTGGTGCAAATTGCCTAATAATAGAGAGCTGATATAATCAAATATATACAAATGTATATATTGTTATAGTAGCAAGACATATTGCCACCTTCTAGGACAAAATTGGAATTTAACAATTTGAACAAAACTGGGCGATATAAGTGACAAAAGTGAAGTATACAATTACCGCGGCACTTTGTGTTCGTTACCTAAAGCCAACGTCATTCGTCGCACAGAACTGTAATTAATTTTTGCAATATGGCTAAAATGCCACTGGCGATCTTTGGCAACATTTTGTACCGCGTTCTATAAATATACTTCTTAACATGTAAATTCAAAATACAGTCATAATTATCCACCTGTTCCACATAGCAGAAACTGGTCTAGAATGTATCAGTAAGAACTTGTTATATTTTTCCACTTCCGGCGGCCATTTTGGCGGCCATCTTGGACGGAAGGTTCCCTAAAGGAACTTAGCTTCACAAATATATATATTTGTATAACTTTGACAAAATTTTCTCTATATACGTTGCATTGAACTGACTCGTCTGAACGGCATCGAAATAGGTCGATAAATACTTAAACTACCTTTCTGAGAGCATTATATTTCACAGAAAGGCGCATTGGTGTCATACAAATATAACAATGAACACGATATTTGGATTCCAAAAAAGAAAAACAACAAACAAAAGCCAATACACTGCATGGAACAGAAAAGAGGGTTCCGTGTCAGTCTATTCCTGATATGATAGAAATAGAGAGCGTCTGTTTCACTTTAATGCGAAAAAATGAAAATAGCTGGGAAATGGCTATGACCAAGGAAACAATGTTTCAGAGCACATGCAGCCGGTATATCAATATTTCGTGTATTTAACAACATATTTTATACCTCATTCAAAATTACGCAAACATATATTGGAAGCTCGAATGAGTTATGTGATTTGTGTGAGTCGATATCGCAGCAAACATTGAATTAATTAACCGAGAAAAATTCCAAGACTGTATGCAATACAAATCAAAATCGGCTCAACTAAGTCCCATAAATCATGCAATATTGAGCAGGGACATTCACCTACTGTGAAATACATTATTAAATGACATGTTAATAAAATAAAATAAACTTAAATATACAATAACGGCACTGTTTTTAACTTTATAAACTTTCCTGGCTGAACATCAAACAATGTTGCCAGGTTTTGAACCGGCAGAGTATGATCTCCTTCGGTGAAGCCAGAGTAGAGATTCATGGGATGACATCGGAATGACGCTTATTTTTTTTTTTTTTAGGCGTAGAGGCGGATCAGAGGCTATGCCAGAAAACAGTCGAGAGCCAGTACGACAATATTTATCATACCGAGTCAAAATGGTGCCCCCAGGACTGTTGCAGTATCAATTCGCTAGAGTGTTGTAACTACACCATGCAAACGACCACTCCTCTGACCACTCTGTGAGTATAAAATTGTTTTGTGTCATAGAAGTGTGTAGCCATAATGGACGTAGATGTGGACAGGGGTATATGTGGGTGTCTCATACCAACTTGGATAACATGTTCATTAATTCGGTATATCGTGTCTGGCAGTACATCAGTTCAAATTTTTTTTAATGTTTTAACTCAAATTCCAAACAGTTGGGAAATTTCTCATCAAGGAAACCCTCATATAATGCATCTATGTGATCTAAAAAAATAAGCAAAAATTACAAATATTGAAGACTGGACCAGCCCAATGAAACGCACATAACATATTTGGACGGTCGGATTACCGGAAACACGCGTCAATTATAATGTGTCCTAACCATTGTATGCCGGTTTAGCCACACGCGTGTGTTACAATTGTGATCGGAAATCAACTGACTCAAGTGACCATTCCGCCTACGCCTTTATAATTGTTGTGCCAAAATAGTCCAGTCCTTATGTGGTTTTACCTCAAACTAACTGCAACACAATGTCTTTTAGCAGGAGTAAGTACACTGTCACAAATTAAATATAAAAACAGAATTAAGAAATTGGACATTGGTGACTTTTGTGTAATATATATGCGAACATTAAGGAAAAAACTATTATTTCAAGGATGTTTATAAAAATAACAATTGCATAAACCCTTCCATTTTTTCCTACTTTGTATAATATATAATGATTATTACAGAACAAAAAACCATTCCATATAAATCGTTGAGTGTTTTGTGCGAGTTATGTGCCTCCCAAATGGAGAGTTTAATCTAATTTCGGAGCCTCTATTTCTCAGAATTAGCTAAAATCAATATTTTATGGTTTAGTATTTGAAAAAAACTAGAACAAAAATGAAGGGCTTTTTCGGAGTTTTAGTACTTTTCTCACTAGACTTTGCACACAAATATTACTTTTGCATTCATGACTGATAAGACAAAAATGTTTGTTAAACAAAATGAATGCGTTCCATTGAAAATTGACGTATGACCCTTTGAACCCATAGCCTGGACTGTTTTCTTAAAGTGCCACTTTGAAGCAAAAGGAATTATCCAATCTTCTAATAACCGAATGATCCACTAAAGCTAGCAGTCAGTGTGACAATTGGATTGGCGTGAGTGGGAGGAGCTTATTTTGATTGAAGCTTCAATAAAAAAAAACATTTGCCATAGTAAAAAAAAATTATGTTTACAACTGTCGTTTGCCTGGTTTAACCATGTTTTCTTTATTATTTTTAATTTACCACCCACACGACCATTGCAAATTACTCTGGTTTAACCAAAAGCGATCGTAAATTACTATGGTTTATTTGCATTGGTTATCACCATGCCTCCATAGTGATTACCACAGTAAAATTATAGTATTAATAACCATATTAAAATAATCCATAGTAATTTACAACTGTCTTTTTGGTTGAAAAATTTACTATGGTAAAAAATAACCATGGGTTGATCGTTTTTTACCATAGCAAATTTACCACACAAAAGCCAGTTGTAAATTAATATTGCTTAATCATGTTTTACTATCAGACTTTAGTGTTACCACCCAAGCGACCGTTTACTATGGTTGTGTCCGTAGTTTATAACCCAAAATACCGTTGTAAATTAACTATGGTTTATTTCACTATAGTTATTACCATAATGATTACCATAGTTTACCACCCATTTTAAAACAGGGTATTGAGTAGTAAAGCAATGGTAATTTTCATTTGATAACCATAGTGAAATAAATCATAATTAGTTTACAACGTTCTTCTGGGTGGTAAAACTATGGTAATAACCAGAGTAAAATACCTATCTGTTTCAACTGACATAGTAATTCCATTCTAGATGGGTTGTCAGAATCGCTGAAGTATTATATTGATATATGTTCAGGGACGTGGCTAGAGGGTCTCCGTTGGTGGGGATGACCAAACTGCACCCTCCCCTTGAACCAGGCCAAACCATCGCATAATCAGTCCCCGCCCCCTCGGCTTTGAATTTCCAATCTGGTAACTCACATGCCTTGAATTTGTTTATTGACTTTAATTTTGACTGGTTACCGAGAATATGGATGTTTCTGTATGTGATTGAACATTGCACAATCCTAAAATCTAGATATCTACATTGTAACTTCATGAAAATTATTGAGGCCTCGTGTGTTGTTCTTTATTTCATTAGCCATGATTCACCACCGGGGAGGAACCATTGTCCACTGGGTCGACCACGGTTCGGCCATGTGTGATAACATTTTTAAAATCTGAACCTGAGTGCTGAAAACAGTAAACTCCTGGTATACCTACTGTCCTCCAGGTATCCAAGTGTTAGAAATATCCACCTCACATAATCATCAATATGTCCCTCCCTTCCCGGTATAGTCAAAATTAAAGTCAATAAACAATTGCAAATTCAAGGCATGTGAGCTACCAGGTGGGAAATTTAAAGCCGATGGGCGTGGATTGAATTATTCGTTATTGTGGCCGGATTCGTCATCTCCTGTTTAAACCTACATTGGCGGTCCAGCCAAACCTGGTCTAAGGGGGCGTTTTTGTCGTTCAGTTGTCAGCTAATTGACAACTCGATTCGGTGATATGATTATGCAATCAAACTACCCTCTTACCAATCGGACAAAAAGATAAGCCGAAAATGGTTATTGACAAGTCATAAATTATCGTGACCGCGTGCACTCTCAATGGATTTATTCATTGAGAAACAAGTGTCGCTCATTGACTATTAATCCGATCTCATTCTGTGTTTAAATCAATTTAACAACGGGCATTCTCTCAACACGAGTTTCACGCTCTGTTCATCACTTTGTTTGTGATAGATTTCTGCAATATGCTTCACCCGCAAAGACAAAATTTGGTGTATTTACATATATATCTGTATATATTAAAGGGTATAGGAGCTGTCTATCTGTATGTCTGTTCGCAACTGTTCTCCAAAACCCCTGGACCGATTTCAATTAAATTACGGTTGTGAAGATTCGTGTGGTATAACGGCGTTAGGTTTAAAAAAATTGATTTAATAATAAGTAAAATATAATTTAAAACAAATTTAAAAATTGTGTTAAATTGAGTAAGGAGTTGAATCTGAAAAGAAACAAAATTTAAATTAACATTTGTTTGTTTTACATTTAATTAAATTGTTTTTTTAATTAAAATGTTCAAATGATCAAAATGTGCGCAAAGCCCTCTGGCGCTGAATAAAATCTCCACAATCGAGTCAATCATGGACCAAGAGGCCAGTCAAGTAAAGGCAATTTGCTTATGAGTGCACACCATAAGCGGCATCTGAACTGTTGGAAGTGGGTAACCATGCAGAGGGACAGCTTTTAATGAAGAAATATATTACATGCGTTGATTTTTTTTCAATGTCATAAATTTCCAGTCATGCAGAAAATCAAAAAGGTTCCCAGGTTTTGAACTGGTAGAATATTATGGGAATTTATGGGCGTAGCCAGAGTAGAGATTTGTGGCATGATCTACATCAAAATAAGTTATCAAATTTGACTCATATAGCAATATAAGTTTAGGATGGCAAACTATGTATAGCATATCTGGTCATGCAGTAGCATCGTTTTGGTGTCAAAATTAAAACGTTGAACCCTTCAAATGAATTCGTAGAAAACACCAGCATTTGTGATTGCCACAAGCCAAACAAAACAACCACAAAATAGTTGTAAAAATCATATATTTAGGAACATGTCCATATCTGAGCAAAGCTCGCGTGCGAATGAATCAACTGTGACATGATAACACCAGTCAGTCGCCACATAGACACACCCTCACTCGAGATTATTTACAGCTCCACCCTTTGACTGATTGTTTGACAATTCTAAACCGCGATGAAGAAAAGACGCATTCGTCATCTCAAGTTTAGCCTCGATAAAGCTGGTTTAGATGGACCGCCGAATTGGATGGTTTATTTGCCGGTTTAAGCATATAAAACGCAAAAACAATATTGAAATTGACAAAAACTGTGTGACTGCTTCTCGCTTATAAATTTCCAATCAAAATATGACCGCTGTCGTAATTATCGATTTTCGCAATCAATAAAACGAGGCGGTCCGCATTAGGAAAGTACGTTTAATTATCTCGACGATACAGAGACACTACTGCTAAACCACTGGTCTGGCTGGACCAGGTTTAAACCAGAGATGACGAATGCGTCACTTAGACCTGCGGTCTCGGGTTTAAACCACGGCGGTTTAATAAACCTAGATGTTTACGTAAACCAGGTTTAAACCTGAGATGACGAATCCGGCCTGTGAGTTTGGCCTTGTTCAAGGGGAGGGTGCCGTTTGGTCAACCCCGCCAACGGAGACCCTCTAGCCGCGTCCGTGGACACGTATCCATATAATAATTATATTGGCTATTCGGATAACCCATCTAAAATTGAATTATTAAATTAGTTAAAACAGACGATATTATTGGTGGATCATAACACGAGTGTGTGATCGGTATGAACATATCCCTCACATTATTTAACGAATACCGATGACCACAAATCAAGGTAAACACATACCACCCACTTGCAATAGAATGGAAGTAATTTGTCTCCATCGGATATGTTCCTGAATTATTTGTTTCATTTGTCAAGTAAGTCACATGGGACATACATGATATTATCTTGCTCGTCAGCTTGCATAAGTAGCTGTAAACAAAATGAGGTAGTGAAGTTAAAGGCTAAGACGATTAGAGGACAGTATTATAATGCATACTGTTAATGAAACTAAGGTTTTACTATTAGTCCAGTCAATATGTGTTATATATAGAACAATTTAGAACAGAATTGGTTTCAACTTTTTTTGTCTGATATGTTGGTTTCGGCTGGTTCTATTGTACATTACGGCCAAATAGAGCCGCCAGAGAGCTTGAAATGGGTGCGTTTTTTATGTAGTCTATGGCTAAGAATTGCACCTCTTTGGCATGGTAACCTCACATAACATATGTTCACATATTTTACACGTCGCCAAATTTTAGGTTCTACTTGCTTACCAAAAAAAAAGTCTTTACCAATTCGATCGAAAATACCCCCCCCCCCCAACCAGATATCTAGCATCGTGTCTTCTACTTGGAAGTTTAGTAGGTTGTAGCCAATATTTTTCTAGTGAAAAAGTGATAAGTGAATTCTGTTCTTATCTGTTTCTAGGTTAGGTGATATTTTTATATATTGACTGGAGTATATGGTATAGAATATTTGTGAAATTGATTAATCTCACCTGGTTGGCAGAATTAGGAATAGTGATCAAGTAAATTTAAAGGGGAAGGAAACGCTCGACGCATCAGGCTGTTTATATATTTAGTATATCAACCATCGTGGGTTAAAATACCTCTCATATATCAGTTACGCTCAAACACAATGATCTCACATCGCGTAATACAACCCTTCCGCTAATTACGGCGCGTCCATATTTATAAGATCATGACGCCTTGGCCAAACAATCTTTCGCGAATTAAACTATAATTTATTCACAACAGATAATCATTTATTGTGTAAAACAAACATTTGCTGTTTTATTTATTTTTCATATCTAAAAACAGACTATCGTGCGAAACAGTTTAGCGTTAAACAACCAAGTGAGACCGTGACGTCACAAACTATAAAGGCAAATAATATTTCTTCCAGATTGGCGGCATCAAGTTACCGGCGTAATTGCTTGAGTGGGTTAGTTTGAAAGGCCATATCTCCGATCGTGTATGGAGATTTGCGCTCAAACTGTACACACGAACAGAGAACAGCTGGCTTAACCCTTTACCCAACAAAACGGCAAAAACCGGCCAAATAAAGCTTCAACAGCCTAAAATATCTTCGGTCTGTCCCAATAGAACCATACACATATGGATATCATTGGAACCGGCTCCTTGACCACATTGTGATAGTTACAGTTATGACCTGTGCCAATGCATTCTCTTATATATGCGAGTCGACCATAGGTCGCCTCGCATATATAAGAAAATGCATTGGCATTTTAACACTTTTTACCATTTTTTCTTACATTCTTTAACAATTTTATAATTTTTAATGTGTTAAGCCAATGCATTCTCTTATATATGCGAGGCGACCTATGGTCGACTCGCATATATAAGAGAATGCATTGGCACAGGGCAGTTCTGTTGGGTAAAGGGTTAATGTACATGCCTTTTCGTTATGCGATAGTTTCCTTCCCATTTAAGGTATGATCATACAAACATATAACACTGTCGCAAAACAATACAATACATGAAGATAACAGGTGTATAAATAACAAATGGTGCCGTTATTAGCATATTGGATATATAGACGAACTGTATTTGAGCATAGAAATTCCTCAGTGTGATCATTTTGCTATCACAAATCCATGGTCATGTCGTGCATCGGATATGAAAACTATATTAATACCATAATTATTGCAGTAAACCATAACTTAACTATAAGCTGAACAGGTGATTGAACAGCTCATTATATATTAGGCCCACCCGAAACACCACCCACCCTAAATGTTCAAATTCACAACTTCCAAGTCATTATAACGACTTCCAACAACTAGTTTTAACGAATTTAAAACAAATCGTTATAACGATTTCCAAGTCGTTGTACCGACTTCCAACAACTCGTTATAAGTTGTAAGCCGTTATAAGAGTTGTTGGAAGTCATTATAACGACTTTCAGATTTAAAGACAAGTCGTTTAACGAATTGTATATCTTTAAACAAGTCGTTATAACGACTTGTTTTTATTTCTGTTGCAACGATTTGTAAGTCGTTATGACGAGTTGTTGGAAGTTGTTTATATGTATATTTGGGGGAGCGGTGCTGTTTCGGATGACCCTAACTGGCATCAAACAGGAAAAAGTGTCTATCTACAATTTACATTTAATTGCACACAAGTAGCAACAGATGCAGAAAACACAAGGTTCACTGTAAACTTGTGCTCCGGACTAAATTTTCAAATAATTATAAAATTTGCTATAGTTTCCACTAAAATTGTTACCATTCAGCAAATAAAAGTGATCGATGATAAGGTAAGTGAATCGAACTAAATATTTTTTATTCTAAAAATAATACATAATTTCACGTGACTTTTCATTCCAAATGCATCTACATAGCAATACCAAATTAACACACGTTACAAGTTACACATACCCATGTTTAATTAATCATGGCTATTATATAACAACAGTTCTGGTACCATCGTTGGGGCTATCGTTTCTACGCTGTTCTTCATTGGGATTATTGCTGCTGTCGGCTACTGCATTTATCGATGGTATTGTAGACCCAATGGCACTGTGATAGCCGTTCAGTCGAGACCTGTAGTTGCAGGTGAGTCTTCTAAACACACTATCATAGACTAAGTCTTCTCGGGCAACAACATATTGGGATATTGGTTGGGTTGATAATGTTTTGAACCGCGTCTCCTCAAGTGACTCTTCTAAAACTTACTTTACGTCCAGAATCATGAGCTGGAGTTATCTTGCTTGTTTGTCTTCAAATGATGTCAAATAGTCCTGACTAGAATTAATGCAGTGGTGCCCAAAGTCTATTATGAAGGGAGCAGATGTAACCAAATAATACATGCTAAATTGCGCCTAGGCTGTAGTGATCTGAATGCTCATAAGTATGAAAGGTTTCTAATTGATGATCCAAGCTGTAGTTGTGGTTATGCTTATGAGGATCCTGAGCACTACATAGTCTTTTGCCCATTATTTTATAGACAACGTGAATCCTTAGTATTAACATTGAAAGACCTAGATTGTGAAATTTGTATTAAAGATTTTCTTATTGGTTCATCCCATGTTGATCCTAACACAAATTCAACAATATGTAATGCACTTCATATTTACTTTGAATCTACTGAGAGACTGTGATTACATATCAACTGCAGAACACTTTTTCTGCTTAAGTTTAACTTGCAGATTGATACATGTGGATGTGTCGTATCATTCAAATTTATATTCAAATTTATATGGTTATTATATCATCACAACTTTATTTGAATATTGAATCATTTTAAACTTTTAAACTCTAAACTCTTCCTCATTGCCATCAACAGTATTTTCAGGATAACCCTGTTTTATTTAATCTTATTTAGTGACTTCATACTTAGTGATTATTAGGAATGTCCATGATACAAGATATATACACCATTAAATTGTCATGTGTCCTTGTTTGTCAACTTTTTGTATTTTTCTGTTTGGGCCCAATAAAATAGGCTGTGTCTGAGTTTTGGGTCCAATTCATTCATGAGTTAATGAATAAATGTATTTTTTTTAAATGTTAAATAGACGGTTTGCATATATTAATATAGAGGGTAACCTTTCCCAAGCATGATGTTATCAAACATGCATCTATTAGAGGACCGTTAAATGTCAAAGCAAAGTGGTTTATAAGTAAACAAAGCCTTCTTTTCCAGAGAATATAGATTTGTCGCGCTATTAGGGAATGCATGTAAACAATAGCATAAACGATCGTATCATCGCTATACCTTTTTTCTATCTGGGTAACTGAAATACCATTTCGAAGACAGAGTGGTCGCTGGCATGTCAGATGATTAATCTATATATTTCTTTATTGCCTCCATCTGGGGAGAGTATATTATATACAACATTATTTACAAATACAGATAGCATGAATGTCACAATCATGTGGTTGAACAGATTATACCAATATGTGATATTATTATATACAAAAAAACAATCAAATTTAAAGAAAAAGAGGTGGGATATAAAAATAAATAAAAAAAACAAAAAACAACAAAAAAACAAAAAAAACAGGAGAGTATTTAATGAACAACATTTTCACGAATGTCACAAGCATATGGCTGAACATATTACTCCAACGTGATATTATATTCGTAGAAAGTAGGAAAAAATAAAAGAAATGAATGAAATTAAAAAAAAGGTGGCGGTTTCTTGATTACATTGAGTTATTTAGATACATAGATAATTAACACATATCCTATGAAAATTAACACACATATACAAAATGTTTTATACAGTATGTACAACTAAGAATATGGCATCCGTATGCTCGTTTAGAGCTATATACACAATCGAATATCTCACACGCGCGGGGATGTGAGGCAGAATTCACTATTATTGAAAACGCCAATCGTGTGAACACTAGATATGTTATTTGTTTGTAACTAGTCTACACATAGTCACGAAATACGATGATGTTACGTCAATTATCAAATTGTGGCATCTCTGGATGGGTGAAGTTAAGTGTGGGTCCTCTGAACCGAGCACTATAGCAAGAAAGTCATCTCTTGATAGACCGTCCAGGTAGAGGAAAACGCCAACGCCGTGATGGTTTAATAATGTCTCCCATAGACGGTTCCTCAGCTGTAAAATTTAAAGGCCTATACAAGAGAACATTAAGTGATAGAGTTCGTTATCGTATGTGTTGTAGCATTGGTGGCACGTCAAGTTATTTTGGAAAGTTGTTTTGTTCAATAGTTTTGCTAAATTGACGAAATTTGTCCGCTGAATTCGGGCGAGACTGAAGAAGCCTCCAAATTTTACACCCAGAGAGAGGGTCTCGAAGAACTTTCGTAGCAACAGAAAATTTCTTATCACTGGACATGGACTGATTCCATTGTGACATGTAGGTGATCTTCACGACACTTTTGACAATTGTCTTCCATGAATTTTGATCGGGGAAGTCGCCGTGGATTAGAAAATTATCAATATGATTCAAAAGACTATACTGCTCGAGTAAGGGAAAGACTTCAGAGACGAATCCGGTCACTGGACGATGGAACAGACGGTAGAGGTGTGCTTTGAAAATGAAGAGTTCAAGTGGAGTTTGGTGTCCAAGAGGAAGGTGAATCAAGTGTCCGAGGAAGCATAGTTTCCGTATATGCATTTCTTTCTGAGCGGGAAGTTGACCTATCAATCCTAGCGCAAGACACGTACTTGTGCGCTTCGGCAATTTCTGCGCGTATTTCACACACGTGCGCAGAGAACGTTCTATCACATTGGCGGATGATTGAGATTGTAGTGAAATAATTTCAGTACAATATAGTGCCTTTGGTAAAACAACTGTTCGCAGGAGATGGCCCATAGTCAGAGGAGTAACACATTTGAGAGAATCGTTGCCAATCATAGAGAAAAACATTTTTCGAAGTTTTGTAGCCACATCAGAAGAGTGTGATGAACTGCTGGAAAATTTGTCCTCAAGCAAACCAAGGTGAAGGCAATCCTTGTCTTCTTTTAAAGTATCAGACCCGAGCCGCCAGTGTCTGTGTTGACGATCATGTACGTGTCTGGGTTCATTGAAGACGACAATCTTGCTTTTTTGTACAGGAAAATCCGAATCTACACCGAACGCTGTAGTCATAGCATATATTTAGGAGATTATCCAGTCCTTGTTTGGTAAGAGCGAGAACGGCTATATCATCGGCTGTGGTTGGTGCGGCACAATGAAAGGAACTAACACTGAGACCGAGCTGCGACTTGTTCAGGTCGATCAAAAGGTCGTTGATGTAGACACGGTAGCAAAAAGGTGATAACACAACCCCTTGTCTTGTTCCTTGGCCGATGCTGAACTCTTCGGATACATTACCGTCATATAAAATGACGCTGTTAATGTCCTCGTGCATGTTAGACAAAAGTTTTACGAATTATTTGAGAAACCTAGTTTCTTGAACTTATATAGCAGTCCTTGATGCCACACACGATCGACTGCTTTATTGGAATCGAGGAAAGCAGCGAACACACGAGAGGTATGGTCCTTCGCATACGAAACCGCTTCTTGTAAAATAAATGATGTCATGTTACACCCCAATCCTTTTTGAAAACCGCACTGAAGTGCGTGAGGAAAATTTTGAACGTTTTTGCTATCAAGGATTCGATGTAGAAGGATTGTCTCAAATAGTATGTAAATTACAGGTAAAAGTGTGATCGCCCTGTAACTGTCCGGTGATGTTGTCGGCTTTGGTTGTCCTTTGTAGAGAGGAACAACCATACCGAGTTTCATCTTCGGAGGAATCCACTCGAGCTTAATAATAGCATCAAACAGGATACGGAGACAATGAATTAGACCATCATAATTATATTTAAGATGTTCGCCAACTATTAAGTCATGTCCAGGTGCTTTATTCGGTTTCAGGTTTCTAATTGCGTCCGTTATTTCCGCTGTGGACACGCGTTTGCACTGTGGACACTCGGCTATAGTTTCATCAACTGAGAGAATGAACTCCTGTACCTCACTGCACACTTTACGATCCAATTGTGGAAGACCATGCTAATCTGGTGAATACAGTTCACAAAATAAGGAGCGCCAACCAGATAAGATCAGTTTCTGGTCACGCAGAGTGTTTCCTTGGAATTCCATCACAGAACCGAGTTTTTTTCGCAGGAGTAGATTTACTTTTTAGGAATCGCCAAAATTTAGTCTGGTTGACCTTGGCCCATCGCTCGAGTTCATAGCATTGATTTAATTGAAATATACGTAAAGCTGAGCGGTGTGCTCGGCGGAATGCCCTTTTGGCGTTCCGATAGTCGTCGAAACAGGATGAAGCACATCTAGGTCGACTCGTTTTGTATTTTTCTGTTTGGACCCAATAAAATAGGTTGTGTCTGAGTTTTGGGTCCAATTCATTCATGAGTTAATGAATAAATATATTTTTTTTAAATGTTAAATAGACGATTTGCATATATTAATATAGAGGGTAACCTTTCCCAAGCATGCTGTTATCAAACATGCATCTATTAGAGGACCGTTAAATGTCAAAGCAAAGTGGTTTATAAGTAAACAAAGCCTTCTTTTCCAGAGAATATCGATTTGTCGCGCTATTAGGAAATGCATGTAAACAATAGCCTAAACGATCGTATCATCGCTATACCTTTTTTCTATCTGGGTAACTGATATACCATTTTGAAGACAGAGTAGTCGCTGACATGTCAGATGATTAATCACGCTCAGTGATTTGCGTGAATTCCCGGGCTCCACGTGTACATGAAGTATGACTTTTGAATTAAAGTCCGTTCTATATAGAAGAGCAACGGGATGGGACTCGGTCCAAAAACCGATATCCCAAAATGTTGTGAATCGAGAAAATTTGATCTACACTACCTACACGATTCGCGGCCTCTCCGAGCAAATGGAGACCTCTCTATGTTCAAAGCACGCCTCTCGGTGCAATTTGGTTTATGACTACTATGGGGGGTTTGGGATTTCTCCCGGGAAGATTTGAAAGGGGCGGAACCCATCTCCTACAACCCACTTGTGAATTTTAATTGAAACATGATATGGTATAACATAAGCATGAATCGGTGAGATGAAAATGAAAATGATCTATTTTTTTTTTATAGTTTTGTTGGCTTTCTTTTTTCTTCGGTTTGGTATTGCTGTTGTTGATGCTGTGGCTGGGTCTGAGTCGGAACTGGAGGTTTCTTCTGTTTGTTTCTGCTTTCCCCGTGGTGGAGGGTTTTTGGACATGTATATATTCTCTTCTTTTATTTTGATGATTCCTTGTGCAGGGTCCCGCTCGTCTGGTCCTCTGTATATATGGTGATCCCTCAGCAGGAAGAAATCGCGGTTGGTGATTGGATATTTCATTCCTGCTGCGTGGTGTTCGAGAATCGCATCTTTGAGGTCATCACGCTCTTGTTCGATCTGATGTGGTGTTGGCGACGCCGGCTTCTCCTCGTACTTCGGCGTCGGAGGGGACGGAGATGGTGCTATCCGCCCCTTGTGGGGAATGGCTGGGTGGTGTTTCCATCTCCACGTCGAAACTGGCGGCAGGAACATCGGGGGTGGTATCCGCGTCCCTGTCTCCGCTCGTCTCTGTGCCAACAGCAGGGACCCCCGGCAGATCAACGGAGTCCCTGCTAGCTGTTCTGATGTCACCGGTCTCCATGCAGGTCGGGTCGTCTGGGCGTCTCTCAGACAACTCCGGCCTGCCGGCTGTGACACCGGACGGCTGAACCACACCGGGAGGGGTGACCGGTCGATCAACGGTCACCCCCATCTTCTTCTTCCATTTCGACCGTCTGTCGGCGTCCCTTCTCCGTCGAGCTGGTGTATTTGGTTTATGACGAAATATAAACCTGTTTTTCAATAACAGATGAGTAGAAATATATCAATATTTTTTAAGCACTCAACCCTATTCGATTGTCCCCATATCATTAGATTCCAGCAACAACAACATTTCGTGAAATTCCTCTAGAGTTATCAGAATCGATTAATTGCCAAAACATAATGCTAATCACAGTAAATTGTCAACCACACTGAAAAACTTGTCCGTGTCATGTACTCAATTAGGTGTGTCATATGACACACATGGCGACACGGCAGCTCATTCTTTGTTTTCAATTAGTGCAGATGCGTCATCTGACACGACATATGTGTATAATTCATCATTAATTATCCCTGGTACTCAAACCACAACATGACATCCCCACACTTCATTCAATAATTGGAAACTCATGTGTATCTAGAAATTGTAACAACAGTAATTTATTCAGTTTTAGACACACTGGAGGAGAATAGCAAGTCCACATGACTAATAAATCACTCAATATCACCCCAGAAAGGGAAATTCTGAGAAGAAACCATGTCTCTACTGATAAAATATACCAAAGCAATACAGATGAGGCCCATTTGAGAAGGCACGGGTGTTTTTAATATTGATGAGGTGGTAATTATTGACTATTTTCAGGGACAAACACAACATTTGAGAGAAATTGGAGACATTCAATGAATTCAATGGTCATAGAAATTATTTAAAGTGCTGGCTGAAATGTCTGTCTAATGAAAAGTGATAGAGTTACAGCTTTCAGACATGAAATTAAAGGAAAGCGACAATTAATGTGAAATATTAAATTCCAGTTATGTATTCAGTTTTAGACACACCATTTGAGAAAAGCAAGTCAACATAACATACTTAATCCAATATCAACCCGTAACGGTAAATTATAAGAAGAAAGCATGTCTCTGATGATAAAATACAACAATGCAACACAGTTGAGGCCTATTTGTGAAGGCAAGGTTTTTTTTATATTGATGAGGTGATAATTATTTACTGTTTTCAGGGACAAACACAACATTTGGAGAAATTTGAGGCGGAGACATGTAATGCATTCAATGGTCATAGAAACGATTTAAATTGGCTAAAATGTACAGCAAATGAAAAGTGCAGAATTACCGCTTTCAGATATGAAATTATAGGACAGGGATGCTGTGAAATATAAAATTTTAGTAAACTGATGTCAATTAAGTGTTAAAATTGAGCTAACATTCACTTATATTAAACTGACATGGCTCATTTGAGCTTCCAAATAGTCTGGAAGGATGTATAAAATACGCTGATTAATACACGACATATTGATGTACCGACTTCATATGCTTTTAAAAATTACTTGCCATGGTCACAGCTATTTTTAAGATGTTTTCACTTTTTCGCACATAAGTGAAACAAACGCTCTTTATGTGTACCATATCAGGATTAGACTAACATGGAACGCTATTTTCGGTATCCATGTCGTGCAGATGGCTGTTACATGACTGTGACCCAAACACCGTTTCAAAATAGGATTTGCTATTACTCCAATGCGTCTATCTGGGACATATAATGCTCGTAGAAAGGTAGTTCAAGTATTTATTGACCTATATTTTGATACCGGAAAAATTCAAAAGCGAATATTATAGGTGTATTTATGGAGCGCAAACTGCCATGTGGCTTTAATAAGTTATGTTTTCGAACCATTCAAGAAGATATGCTCGCGTGGACTATATAGTTTTGGGGGAAATTTGCGGGAATTCAGTCTCAAGCTAATTATTGCCAGAAGGAATTTGATACTTGACAACTGCTGACTTCAATGAGTATATATCATCGAATGTCCGCAGACTTCAAGCATATTGTGCAATTGGGCGGTGTTGGCGGTGGGTATGTTGTTAAAATATTAACCTGCGTCAAAAACCGCCATAAACAGAAAGTATAGTAAAATATAGACATACTTTGTTCTTACACCAATCAGAACTATATGGCATAAACAGTATGTTATTGTCAAGTTTTTTCCCTTTGTTATGTAAACAAAAGCAAAAAACGTTACGTTAATTACCTGGCTTTTGTTTAGATCCGGATATGGTAAACATAAAGAGCGTTATTTGTTACTGTTATCCTGATATGGAAATAATAAATAGCGTTTATATCATTTGTGTGTGATTAACCAATATAATTGCGCTGTGTTATGTAAACAGAAGCACAACTTCTGTAACACGAACAGGCTCTTGTTTACGTACACCATCGTACGCCTTGACGACAATATACGATTTACGCGCTGATTATGTTTGAACAAAACTATATATATTTTCATATTCCTTCTGTTAATGGCGATTTGAACAAATATGAATATTTCCGCAACGAACGCCGCCCGTGTCTTTAAATGAATAAATACCCCTTAGAGAGAATGGATAGATGTTATATCCTAAAAGTTCCCCATTTTTTTCTCAAGCTTACACTGTGTAATATTCTTATCATTATTTTGTCAGCCCTGGTGAAAAATTGTGCTTATGTTTGGGTTTTCTTTCCTACTCCCTGATGTCTGACTGATAATGTAAACACTTTATATTTTTTTTTATTATGTCATTGCAGTGACAACAGGGTCCGTAACAAACAGGCAGCCAGAATCATACGCGAATCCAGCATACCAGAACCGACCTCCAGTCGGACCACCTGGTTATATCGGTCCATCGGGACCTAGAATGCCGCCGCCACCATATCAGGGTGGATATGTCGCATATCCACCACCACCTCCCGGACCAGTGTTCCGTCGTCCACCACCGCTAACGACACGAGCACCAAACGACGTACCACCGCCCGAAGAATATAAACCTAAAAACATAACTCTGGAGGATTACTAATTCGGGAACACGCATGGTAGTAGGTAGACCATGCCACGAATCTCTACTCTTGCTAACGCCCGTAGAGATCATATTCCACCAGTACAAAACCTGTGAACTTTTTGAAATTTTGACAGGGAACCTTATAAATTCGAAAAGATAACGCGGGGAATATTTTTCTTTGTTAATACCTGTGTATTAAAGATACGGGCGGTGTTGGCGGTGGGTATGATGTTAAAATATTCTAATCCGTCAAAAACCGCCATAAACTGAAGGAATAGTAAGATATAGACAGACTTTGTTCTTGTGCCAATCAGAAATATGGCATAAAAAGTATATTATTGTCAATGTTTCCCCTTTGTTATGTAAACAAAAGCAAAAAACGTTACGTTTTCTGGCTTTTGTTTAGATCCGGATATGGTAAACATAAAGAGCGTTCTTTGTTACTGTTTTCCTGATATGGAAATAATAAAGAGCGTTTATATCAATTTTGTGTGATTAACCAATAGAATTGCGCTGTTATGTAAACAGAAGCACAACTTCTGTAACACGAGTAGTCTCTTCTTTACGTACACCATCGTACGTCTTGACGACAGTATACTATTTACGCGCTGATTATGTTTGGCATATGAGCGGAACTGTATATATTTTGGCGTTCCTTCATTTGATTACGATTTGAACAAATATGAATATTTCTGCAACGAACGCCGCCCGTGCCTTTAATAATGTACTTCACTGTAGGTAAAGCTCCCAACTCGAAATTGCACGATTTAACTGAATTTGTGGGCGATTTTGCTTTGTGTCGCTTACAATTATGGAATTTCTCCTGGGTAATTAATTCAATGTTTATTGCAATATCTGCTCACAATAGTCACAGCAATGCATGCAATTGAGATGGGATCTTCACATATAGTAAAGTACACTATTAAAGAACAGATAATCATCAAGAGATATATTCCCCGTGTAATTTTTTCGACTTTATAAGGTTCCCTGTCAAAACTTCAAAAAGTTCCCAGGGTTTGTATTGGTGGAATATATATCTCTACGAGCATTATAATTAGTAAGTGTGGAGATTCGTGGCATGATCTAGGTAGCAGGGGGCGGATATGGTCCCAAATCCTAATCAAAATGTTCTTCTGAAATTCGATGAACTAAACAGCATCACACTGCAGTTGGAAAAATAAAACAGGAAAATATTGTTTTGTTATCTCAAGTGTTCTATCAATATCTCTTATTAATTTGAGAATTTTAGACCATCTAATGATTATGTTCTCATTTCAGTCGGATTTCAGACTTAATTACCAAAATATTCCAACATTATCACACTTTATTGATGGTTTTGTTATGGACTGATATGGTCAACCGTTGGGACAATTAAGTTGAATCCTAATTAACCCTTTCAGTACCAGGGGCCGATCTCATCGACCCTAATTTACGGTCTGTAAAATCGGCCCTAAAAAAAAATTAAAAAAAAAAAAAAAAATATGTTGTTTTTTTTTTTTCGATTTTTTTTTTTTTGGGTTGAATTTATTTTGGGTATGCTTAAGCATGCTATAGTGAATTTAAAAACAAACTGGATAAAACCTTAGGGGCATGTTATAACTCAAAACTTTCACCAAGTATTCATAGTAATAATTTTGATGCCCATGAAAAACGTAAGATTCCCTGGCACGAAACCTACAAAATAAGTTTGGCACTGAAAGAGTTAAAGAATATAAGAAAACATTATTAAAATTGTAAAAAATTGTAAAAAATAATAACAAATGATGAAAAATTGTTAGGCCAATGCATTCTCTTATATATGCGAGGCGACCTATAGTCGACTCGCATATATAAGAGAATCCATTGGCACAGGGTATATGGGTTGATACAAAAATCGGACTTGGCACTGAAAGGGTTAACCCAAAGAGTTCAACTGTGAACAACTTATCGCATTTGTTTTATTAAAACTCAGTTTAATTTAAATCCGAAAAACCGCATGCAGACTGTTTTGCATACAGTGGTGGATTTTGATTGAAATAGTATTGAAAATATGTGAATGTCTTATGTGTTCTGCCCACCTGAGAAAGTTTGAAGGGCAGCGCAATTGACAATAAAACGGCACAGTATAGTCATCGCATATAGAAGATGATACTGCACCACCCACCATTTGTACACGACAGACAGACCCTTTCTTTTATATAAATGTGTTTCCGTGAGCCCGTTTCTAATGCTAGGTGACATTGAATATCGGAAACGAATCAATGCCGAAAGTAACGAGCAGATACGAGAATTACTCATATAGTCCATGCCTTGTTTCCACTACTGTTGACATTGATATCTTAAATTAATTTACTCATATCTTTGAATTTAAGTTTGCCATCTATATAATAGTAATTATGTCTACTAAGGGGCAGCAGGAAGACGATCAACAATGGTCATGCTGTTCATGTACAATATATTTTTTATACTCATTTAATGTCCATTGTATTATGGTTATGGTACGAATAAAAAATCAACCAATCAATCGATTAGTTGTGGTCAGATTGGTTCAGCCAAACATAATTCGTACCACTTGATAATATGAAAACATGTTCAATCCAAGCGAGGTGCATTCTTTTTTGAGACATTGCACAAACAATACGTGCAGAGCATATCATTTATTTTATTTTATACTTTTGACCGAATAAGACCAACTTCGCCCAATTTGGTGATAATTCGGTCACCAATAATTTGGTGACCGAATTATCACCGACTGGGCGAAGTTGATCTGATTCTGTTTGCACTGTTCTAATTAGATGCAGTCGATTATCTCATTAGTAATTTATCTAATTCCTCAATATATCCAAAGCATGGGGCCCATATTAAAAAAACTGCTATACGTGTAATTTACTGGACGGTTAAATAACAGTCAGTGATTTATAACCCTAGACAACTTCTATATTGATATCGTGCAAATATAAAGTAATAACAGTAAGAATTCCATGACAAGAAAGCTAACGCGACGTGTAGTATTCCCGATTATAGCTTATAATTTTACCATCGTGTCAATTACATGTCTGGAAGTTGTTTTTATAGTATTGGCCCCAAATTTCATTTCGGCCAATTTGGCCGGTTACTTCATGTGACTTTTTCATCTGACGTGTGTGTCGGATAATTGATCTGGAGGATTTATGTAAATGTTAGCCCAAACTACATTTCCAAGTAACGATGGTTTTGTTGTTTATTTTGAGGAATAATACCGCGTCAGATGAATTCAGCCCAAATATGTTAACAGTTGTCGTGTCAAACATTCGGCAGTAGGTTAGCGTTATTTAGTATTTGTGGATGTCCTTTAACATGGGGAAAATAGACTACTGCGCTTGAACGATCATGTGAATTTGTCGTTTTTAATGTACAGCAACTTGATAATCAATAACAGAGGCATTCTCTGTCAAATAAGGTCGCTCTATTTACGGTATTAATTGCGGAACTTTCTAAAGTAAACTACGCGTAAACGGATACATACGGTAAATTATAGAATGTGCCGGAATCGGCCTAATCACCCCAGGGCCATCTCGCCCAGTCGACGTGTGTCAATTCGGTACCTACTATAACATGTATCCGAGTCCGATATGGAATAAAAGATGTATACGGGTGTTATATAGCGTTTGGTCCGTTGTTTCTCAATGAATATTATTGAAATTTGGTGTATATGTCCGGGCTGGGACATGGAATACAACAACGTTTGAATTGTTTTTAAATTTACAAATTTGTTGATTTTATTCAATTTTTTTTCGTTCTGAAAACACACTATAAAGTGTATATAATATAATAACGAACACGAGACATACATAATTTATAAACTGTTAACAAAAGATATCAAATTCAATACATGACAAAGATGACTCAGTGGAGTTTATAAAGTGAACATAAAAACATTGAGGTAAGAATCTTTTTAAGGAATGCAACTTTATTTAATGATAATAAACACATAAATTAAAATAACAAACATGAGACATACATGATTTATAAACTGTTAACAAAAGATATCAAACTCAATACATGACAAAGATGACTCAGTGAAGTTTATAAAGTGAACAAAAAAATATTAAGGTAAAAATCTTTTTAAGCATTACTAAACCGTGCAGCACAGTCCACTTCACTCATCCGATCATCACTAAACTTCATATTTATCTTGATATTGATCTATCAGATGAGAGCTATCAAATATTTTTTTTAATTTTATAGGAAAAAATGGTCGCCAGCGGCCATATTGCATTTACGTTATATGTTATCGCGTCATGTCGATATCTAGTATTACTTAGAAATTTCACCTTTCCAGATTCATAATTGCTCCATTGACTGTAACAGATGAAATTATTCCCCTCTTCGGATAGAGTGTCACTGAAACTTTATTTTGTCAGACTGTCTGTATAATCACTGATTATATATGGCAATAATCTGTAATAAGATGTAGGACTATTTTATTTTATATTTACATGCAGTGCTGTTTTTATACATCAATTATAATCCCCCTAGATCATCATGTGATCGATCATACATCGCGCGAGGACCTGGTTGAATTAAGGGGGGTTTTATGGATCACTTCTGTCCTCTAGCTAGATTATACTTATGACATTTAATGGCATGTTCCTAACGTGGAGGGTTAGATATGCTTGAGAAACCACCACTCTTTAATTCACACCAAGTTCTCAGCTGTCATGTTCGGATATTAGAACCCATAGCCATGATATATGGTTTATTTTGTGTATACTAGTAATATAGTTATTTTCAGTACCTTTATATACCAGTACTGTGTATAACAATGCATATAAATTAATCCATGTATACATGTATATTGATTCAACGGATTCAGTGGTTTTGTCCATCAGTCTATCAAATTTGCGGGGAAAACATGGCCACAAGCAGTACACCCTGCTAAATTTCGAATTTGAATCAATTGGCGCACCCTGCAGCCAGCTTTTATTGGAGAACTTTTTCTTATGTGGATATTTTGGGTCACCGCTAGATGTGAGCCATATTTTGTTCTCAAACTGTCCTTGTGAAGACATCACTGCCAGCGGTGATCTTCAATTTTACTATTTTTATGGCTAAATAATTTGGTTGATCCTACAGACGACACCCCTTGTCCGATCGTCATCAGATTCCACAATTATCTTCTGGATAACCAGGGTGAGAGTAATCTAATTTTCCCGAATTTCGTTAAAAAACATTACCACAGGCAGCAATTTGGTATCTTACTCTTTGATCCTCTTTTGCATGACTGAATTGTTTAGCAACTGTACAGACATATCCCTCATCTGGTTTTTATATACATGTATATCTCTTCATGCGGATAGCCAGTATTACGTAGGTACTTCAACTTTCTGCATTCCTGTCATCATTTGAAATATAAAAAATTACCTGATACATGCACCCTTCAAAATTTGTTTCGTCGTATCTATTTTAATGACCCGTATGGTAATATTGATACAGATATATTTGTCAAACATTTCTTTGTACAATATACAGGTATTTAGTTTGTAACTAAATCTAGAAATATATAATAGTAGCTCGTGGACCCCACTTCGTCCGGGATGTTCCCCTCTGATTTTCGGAGAAATGCGCGATTTAACCTTGAATTGACTATTTTAAAGGTGAAGGTCATGTCGGGGTCACGATTTGACCCGTCCAAAACACTCCCCGGACAAAAGTCACGACAAAAGTACCCGTCGAAATCCGCCCGGCTTTATACCCGATTTGACCTTGAATTGACAATTTTGAATGTCAAGATCAGGTCAGGGTCATGATTTGACCCACCCGAAACACTCCTGGGACAAAAGTAACAGTAGGTATCAAATTTCGTTGAAATACTTCCGTTTTACCAGATTTGACCTTGAATTGATCTTTTTGAATGTCAAAGTCAGGTCGGGATCAAGATTTGACCCGTCCAAAATACTCCCTGGAAATAATTTCCCCTAGGTATCAAATTTCGTCAAATCTGTCCGGCAGTTTTCCCGGCCATAGCTAACAGACAAACAGACAGACAAATGTCCAAAATATATATTAAACTAGCTGATGTACTCGACTTCGTTCGGGCTAGTTAGGGATTTTTTTGTGATCGCCTCCATCTGGACAGTACCCAGTATATACAGCGTCTGGCCAAACTATTGTTCAATTGGTCCAGAAACATGCCTATATCAGCACGTTCGAGAACATGGTCCCACGTGAAATTGGACCCGTCCATATTGCTCCCGGGATCGAAGTAGTCCTACACACAAATTTTTAGTCGGATCGGTCAAGGTCCAGAAACATGCCTATGAGCGAGGTCAAGTTGACACGTTAAATACCAAATTCGAGCAGTGTTAGAGTCTATAACACATACACACATGCATTCACGCATACACACATACATACATACATACAGACAGGTGTTTCAAAATGTATAATGGACAGCTACAACAATTCTATGGTAGATAGTTCACGGCCGACCTGATGCATGCATCTTAGTTTTCTTGTATCCATATAACAAGTGAAATCACTTGCCCGCGGTGAATCCTCCATTCAATTTGGTCACCCGGATGTCAAAGTTGAGAAGTAGTATCTATTTTAATATATGGCTCGAGCCGGGGAATTCCCAAAATAAAAATAACAACAATGCAGTCACCATCTCCAGACTCCAGAACTTTGACATGTGCCGATAAGTTGGGTATAATTCTCACACAACTTCCCCATCGAGGTTGCGTATAATTTAGGAATCTGATCGGATTGGGCTGAGATTCCCCGGAACCGGCCATCTGTAGTCGCCACCAAGTGATTTCGCTTATGTATCGCCTTCAATACCTTTTCTAGTAAATGTATTTGGAAGTCGCGCCTGCAGCTGAACACATATCAGTATTAAGTGGCTAATAGTTATGGCACATAGTGTCATTACGTTTAGTTGAATTGACTCACACGATCGTAGGTGATCTGCTATGAGGATTTTTCATTATACCATTCAATGTATACCATTGTTCAGCAATGTGATTTTTACAACGTTGTTAAATAACTTGTGTGTGTTATATTTTTATAGTATTGTTGAATTATGTGCATGATTTCTATAACTTTGTTGAATTATATTAATGCAAATTACATTGTTGAATTTATATGTCATGTTGATAACATTGTTGTGTTATAGTATGATTATTTTTGCCTGTGCGATTTGTCAAAAACTATATCTCGACTATTGTCGCTATAAATGCATTTGTTACAATAAAATAACGTTGATTTTGAGTTTTGCGTCCTGGGGTTGTTTATTTCAAACAAGTAGCTGCTATGCACTCGTATTTAATGCTATATTTAATTAAATTATTTTTCCATTGGCGACAATGTTAGGCTACATTCACACGGATACGTTTAGGGTGAAGGTTATGGCAATACGTAATCAAATTATGCGCCTAACCGTGTAATGGATAGAATATCAATTTTTTCGGTGTGTCCCCAAACAATCCATTTAAAAATACAGACACTCGGTGAATATGTTCTGTTGTGTCATGCAGCCATCGTTTATCAGGCTTTGGAAAACTATCCCCAATTGGCCGATTGATAAGAAGATTATCGTTCCGTTGTACATAATCTGTATGATAGACCGTGCAAAGTGTTACCTCACTCCTTACAATTGACCAGCCATCCCTTGCTGTGCATTCAATCTGATAAATCCGTTCCGTTGGTCCACTTAACGTGGGCACGAATTTATCGGGATAAATTCAAACAACCTCATTCATCACATTCTTCGTCTGCATACAGGGATGTGACTATAGTGTTTCCGTTGGAGGAGGGGTGTCCACATTGGAATGTCCAACTGCACCCCCTTGAACCATACCAAACTCACAAGTTTGCGTAATTCCATTTGCACTTTTATTATTCAGATTACCCCTCCCCTGTTGTAGCCATGCACGACACCATTTTGAGATGAAAACCTGCACATTGCATGGTTCGACCCGGTTTGAGAGAATGAACATCAAAATTACAAGCAACTAGACTGGCCCCACTAATGATTAGTTTGGAAAATCAAACTGCGATCAATCATACTTATTGCTAATGTTATGTCGGGTATGCAATTTCCAACTGTTGGAAATTTTGACTAAAGATGGGGTGAGACACCCCCCTCCAAAAAAACACATCCTCCCTTATCGCGACGTCCCTATCATCACGTCTCTGCATGCAATCTACTTCATACATGGCAATATTAATTAGTGCTAACACATTTCACGTTTCGTGCAATCTCAATCGGTATGTTGATTCTAAAGTATAAAACACAAATCCTAATCGTAGTCGTTATGTTTTTTCGAAACGAATTTGACAGATACGAATAGCTAAACGTACCCGTTGCTCTATCCGTGATCTGCGAAACCTTTCTATTAGAGACCTTTCGCAAAAATCACAATTACGATTACGATAGGAATTATTGTCCTAGTAAGGTAGACACCATCACAATTTACCTACTATGGTTAATTGATGAGACGGCATATATCCCAATATATCCAGTTACATATATCTTTGATGGAAAAAGTAATGTGAGTCTCTTTCAGATCCCATGTTCTTATCCGTGTGTAATACACCACACGGATAACGTTAGAGAGTCCCCCCAGCAGGACCGGTGGCACGTTCTTGATACATCTGCACATAATTAAACTGCGTGGGGTATATTGTATCTCACATAAGAAACCCCGCGCGTAAAGATCGAATTTTGGCCGTACACTGACAGGATATTTCCATATCCGTAACCGTATTCGTGATTTTGCGAAAGGTCTCTGTTATATCGGTAACAGTCACAGCTAGTTGGATTGAAACATTCAAGACAATATCAGACAATAGAAGATAATAGAAGACCCATAATAACAGTGCGCGATGACTTGGCCACAACGTTCTCATCCATGCAGTCACACATTTCTCGATGAAATTTGATAGCATGATGCATCAAACTGTATATACTAGTATCACGCCACTTAGTGTCCATATCAGTGAGTCAGATAGTTTGATAAGAACATTTTAACTAATAGTGCACTCCTGGTCTGTAAATTTTCGTAATGACTGGGCGATAACTGGGCGAATGGCGACACTGTCTAATGGCCACACGTTTCAATGGAAATTAATGAATATGGGATGAATCGGTCCGAGTAATTGTAATAGTTGTACCTGTAAGATGGAATTGTTTAAAGTTGTGATCATCCGTCACTGCGCGTCGTCAGTTCAGTGTTGTTGTTGACATCGAAGCTCTTGTGAATTACTCTAGGGCGTTTATCGTCTCGTGTAAATGTGCACGCATGTCCTTAGAAAGTTAGAACACTGTCAACTGGTTTTAAAACTGACAACACTGTCAACATTCTAATATATATGTTGATTTGTTGATATTATTGTCACTAGTGGTTGACATCGAAGCTCTTGGGAATTATTCCGGCGCGTGGATCCTCTTTCGGGAGTACATGTATGTATCTGTGTTTTGATAGTCATAGCACTGTAAATTTCAACATAAACGCTGAGTCGAATGAAGCAATGTATGAGCCGACTAGTCCGTAGTACTTGAAGTGGAATACTGCGTACTCGAATAACACCCAACTGTCACAATTTAGTGGAAAATATGAATGGTTAAGACAGTTTTCGCAGATTTATAACTTGTCCGTTTCACATAGGAACCAAAGTCAGACATTCTTAACATTAGTCCACCACTTTCCCCAAAACTCAATAGTTTACAGCGTCCACGATGACAACATTAATGACAACTGAGAAATTCGTCAGTGATAAAGATACCGGTAGCTGGGAATAACGTAATTTAATTACTGAGTGCAAGACGGATCTTGAATGCATTGCACAGAATGAACATACCGGATTCCTTGAATTGAATATATACAAATAATTAATAATAAATATTAAATATCAGCAGAGCCAGATTCAGTCATACTGTTTGGAGTCACTGTCGTATATAATGTGGTCGTCGATAAATATACTGTTGATGTTTGGCGACACCGACACCGTCAAACCGACATTATTTTTAACAGTTTATTATATCAGACCATTCGAAATAAAATCAATCAAACTATAGATCTGATTCCATGCAATCAGATATACTTCCATGGTATCGCATTCCATGTTAGTGCTATGCGTATAGGTGTGTCATCTCCATGCGAATGCATAGTGGTGCTTTGTTATCTGATGGTGGACTTGAATTGACATTTCTAAATAAGATATATATTCCAATGTTTTATGTCATTTGGTTCGACCCAGCGTGGGTGATTAATGACAGTCTATTGCATGATGATCCTGCCCAACTGAGCCACCGTTCACCCCAGCCAAGCGTTCAGTTTTATTCGGTAGGGATACATTTTAGGGCTAATTAGAACCCCTCCCCATGACACCAAAATCATGTTCAACGGTCACAAAATTTGGCGTATCTGAGTATATTGTAATCTACGTGTAGATCAAAAGGATATAAAACATATTAATGTATAATAACTCTGTTATTTCACATTTTTTTGATAATTCTTTCAGTTTCGAATTCAGAATCTGTTACAAGTTTTAATGGTGGAGGAAACACCGCTTAGTTAATTAACACCATATCAACGTCATCGCTACACAGAGTCGTTAGCATCTCTGTAATAGATAGTTAACTCTATCACAATCGATAACGCTAGTTGAGTGTTTACCCGTCCGCTCTAAAACTTGGAAAATGGCACTAATGTTGTCCGTATATATACTACCAAAGACATGCAGTGTTCAAAATATAAAACACTAGATTCGCGATTTTCCATTTTTTCCCTTTTACGAGTTTCGGTGGAACTTGCCAAAAGGCTCGACCCTCCCAGGGCGTACGTGCTCTCCGTCGGGCAGGTTGCTTTCGTAGTAGAGAAGTGAATCTTTGGGGTATATCGTTGTACCTGCTCATCCATTAGCCTTGCTGCTTGATAAACCCGTTTGAAGTTGGCGTCAAGAAGAGTGCGTTTGAATTTGAGTAACATATAACACCCTTTAATAGCGTTACACGCTACCAAGAGTAAACGGTCCACTCTAAAACTTATACAAACATAGTAAAGTTGCGCGTGGATACTGCTAACCACGTTCACTTGTTAAAACTTTTTTATCTCAATGTTTGATTTTTGGAGTAATTTTCCGCATTTGTTTTCGGTGGAATTTGCCAAGTCTGAACCCACCCCGACGCAAGCTCTCAGTTGAGTAGGTTGCATTTATAGTGGAGCGGTAAATTGTTGGAGGCGTACCTACAGTACACCGACGTACATGCTCCTGCATTAAACTCGCTGCTTCGTTATCCCGTTTGGATTTGGGGCTAAAATAGGTTAGTGATTGACTACTTAAGTATACATATTTAGATTATATTGCGTTGTCACGAGTAAACCGTTCCATCTGAAAATTCGAAAATGGCACTCTAGATGCGCGTGAACACTACCCATCAGATAGCTCATTTCGCTCTACCTCATTTTACACAGCGCTTTACTCGGATCCATACAATCCACCTGTCTCGAAAGTAGGTAACTTTCGAATGGTATTTATTTTCTTGTATATGTGTTTATTTGTCATTACTTTATGTTTTCATCATCACATGGTTGGTTCAGGAATAGGAGTTTTCATATCAAAATCTGCATCGTTTGGACTATGTGGGCGTCTGTGCTTGGCTGATACACCCCTCACCCCAGGGATGTCGGTTAACTTGGTACAGCACAGACAGTCCATTGGCCTCTTCGATGCAACGAAAAGTTGTGCAAGTAAACAAAAAACAGGAAACGCTGTTAATTTCCTTAAACTGAGATATCCTAATCTAAAATTCTTGCTGATAGCATCTATATTAGTGCTAATGTGTGGAGATATACATCCATGTCCCGGACCGGAAACTAATGGACACACTCTTAATATTTTCCACTTGAATGTACGTAGTTTGAGGAACAAACTAGTTAAAATATTAACTACTATAAACGAATACGATATTGTTTGTTTTACAGAGACCCACCTAGAACCCTCCTTCAGTTCTGATCTGATCCAAATTCCAAATTTTTATGGACCTATTAGAACAGATCGAAACAGTTACGGAGGCGGCATATGTGTATATATAGCTGATCACATCATTTACAAACGCATGGAAGAATTAGAATTTGATGAAAGTATATTATGGTTTCAAATTAATTCAAAATCCCTTACGTATATCATGGCCCTTACATATAGATCACAACAGTTCTCAAATTCTAACTACTGGCAAAACCTCCACTCCGCCCTAGATACCATACTTAGTACTAACAGACCAGTCATTCTGACAGGAGACTTGAATTCTAACCTATTGGATCCCACGTCGGACCTAAATAATATTATAAATAAACTAAGTCTTCGTAATCTAATCTCAACCCCAACACGCATAGGACCGTCTTCTGCTACCTTACTGGACCCCATAATTGTAAGTGACCAGATAATTTCGTACGACCATGACACCATCGACTTTGGGCGTAACATTTCGGACCACTATGCCGTAATAGCTTCCTTGTATTTTGATTATAGCCGAAACCAAGAACAGCGAAAACTCATTTGGCATTACAATGTAGCTGATTTTCCGAGAGCAAATACAATGATTACGGACATAAATTGGGATCTTTTACTGGACTCAACCGCAGATATTGAAGAAATAGTTCGAAGTTTTACCGACAGTTATATGAATATAATGAAGATATGTATCCCACACCGAGAAGTGATCATCAGGCGTAGTGATAAGCATTGGTTTACTTCAGAACTGAGAACTGCTATCCGCAAACGCGATCGACTGAGACGAAACGCCATTCACACAAATAAAACCAAGGTTTGGACTAAATACAAATTAATAAGAAATAAAGTTAACAATATGAAGAAGCATGCTAAAATTAATTATGAAAACAAGTTAGAAAATACTTTTTCATTAAATAACAGTCCTAAATGTTTCTGGCAGACTGTTAAAGAGATATTAAATAAAAATTCAAACGGCGCGATTCCTCCACTTAAAGCTGATGATGGTAACTTAATAACCGATGACTATGAGAAAGCCAACTTATTTAATGAAACCTTTCTAAAGAACTCTTTCCTTGACGACACAAACTGCATGTTGCCAAGCCTTATATATAAATGCTCAGATACGCTGTCAGACATCGATTTTAAAGACGAGGACATTATAGATGCTATCAAAAGCCTAAAGGTAGGCAAGGCGAACGGCCATGATGGCATAACATCTAAAATGCTCAAAGAAACGGTGTATACGGTGTTTCAACCACTAAAAATAATCATTAAAAGATCTTTTGCACTTAAATCCTTTCTATCTGAATGGAAAATAGCTAATGTTGTACCAATTCATAAGAAAGATGATCGTTCTAATCCAGGAAATTATAGGCCAATATCATTACTGTCGTGCCTGGCAAAAGTTGTTGAGAAGGTAGTTCTGAAACATTTAATGTTACATTTTCATACTAACGATTTATTATATAAACATCAATCGGGGTTTGTCCCAGGCCACTCGACTACTTTCCAACTAATTGACTTGTACCATTCCTTGTGCCAATCTCTCGATAGTAAACTAGTGACCTGCTCAATATTTTGTGACATTTCTAAGGCGTTTGAGAGAGTTTGGCACACAGGACTGATACATAAACTGAAGCAGTACGGAATCGAAGGTAATATTTTAATGTGGCTTTGCGATTATATTTCGAACCGTAAACAGAGTGTGGTTGTCTCCGGTGTAAGATCAGACTATATGCATCTTAAAGCAGGAGTGCCCCAGGGCTCAATCTTGGGACCTTTTTTATTTCTAATCTATATTAATGATCTGTCAGATACTATACAGTCTTTCACGCGCATGTACGCAGATGACACGTGTTTTACAAATTCTTCACAGACCATAGAAGAGACGCGATCAAACTTATCTACCGACTTAAATCGTATCACACACTGGGCAAAACAATGGCTAGTGACATTTAATCCCGACAAAACAAAAGCAATGTTATTTTCTTATAGATCGAACAGAGCAGAAGCTATTTTATCTGAAAATCCCATGACATTGAAATTCAACGGCGCTGACATCGAAATTGTTACATCACATCAACATTTGGGCATCGTCATTCAGTCTAATATGAATTGGGACATTCAAATTGCAAATATGTGTAAGAAAGTTGCATCTCGACTAGCCCAGCTGAGAAAGATGAAATATACTTTAAATAGACGTACTTTAGATTTGATGTATAATACATTTGTTTTACCATTAATGGACTATGGTGATATCATATGGGATAATGCACCAGCATACCTCCTTAAAAACCTGGACGATCTTCATTATGATGCAGCACGAATTGTTAGTGGCCTTACCAAATCTGTCTCAAACATAAATTTACTACGTGAACTCGGATGGAACACCCTTTCACAACGTCGAACATGGCACAAGTTACGCCTTACATACCGAATAATGACACGAAACGCACCCCCATATATATTGGATAAAATTCCCCCAACAACAGGAGAAATAACTAAACAGAGATATGAATTCAGACACCCTAATTACGTTCGAAATTTTACAGCAGGTTCTCAACACACAAACTGTAGTTTCTTCCCTACAATGGTTTCGATTTGGAATAGTTTGGATAAAGTAGCTCAACAATGTACCTCGATCTCCATATTCTCAAATATTGTAAACCCCCTGTTGAAGACATTGAGACCACCAAACTCATATTGTATAGGAAGAAGAAGAGATAATATTTTACTATGTAGACTCCGAAACAGGTGTAGTGATTTAAACGGAGACAAGCTAAACAATTATTTAACAAAAAATCCTAAATGTAACTGTGGATACAAAGTCGAAGATGCTGATCACTTTCTGTTTACTTGTCCTTTTTACTTAAATGAAAGAGCTATAATGGAAGAAAAAATAGCTGGCATTGGACTACATATTGTCCATTCTGCAGATTTACTTTGTGGATCACCATTGATTTCCTATAAAGAAAACTGCATTCTCTTCACAGCTGTACAGAAATACATCATATCGTCACACCGTTTTTGTAATGAGAATATCGATTGGAATAGTAGACCACCAAATGATTCTATATAACCAAATTTATTACCTGCATACTCTGTACGATGATTCAATTACCCTACCCTATTTCCTGAACCAGCCTGATGTGTATATAAACAAAGATTTACTTTTGTAGGAAAATTCAACAATCCGCATTAAATTTATGTTCGTGTCTTTATATTAGGGGAGAGGAGCGTTTTCTAAGTTGGTTGAAATAACTTGTGCTCCGATCCCCATTGTACTCCCATCATATGTTTATGTTATTACAGCTTGTGTATTATTACTTATATTATGTTAATGTATGGGATGTTCAATAAAATATGGAATGAATGAAATCAGATTTACTCGTCAAAATGTTTTTATCTCAATGTTTGAATTTGGCCCCTTTGCGATTTTCGGTGGAATTTTCCAAAAGTCTGAACCCACCCCGACTCGCATTCTCCGTTGGGCAGGTTACTTTTAAAGTAGTATAGCGGTCAACCTTTGGGGGCGTACACACAGTATCCCAATGTACCTGCTATGGCATTACCTTGATCTTTAATTAGCCCATTTGGATTTGGCGGGAAGAATAGGTGCAATTTTTCCGTTCCCGGTATAGCGGAAAGGCATGGGAGAAAAAACTTGTAAGCGGTATATTGGGGTCCGAATCACTCTTCCCAATCGGAATATGCGATAACAAAATAATATCGCTGAACTTATAAAACAAAAACAAAAACAACAAAAAAAACATCAGTTTATACATCCTGGTGTATGGTGTTTACCTATCTATGGGCGTTAACTCCGCAGGGAAAGCTCGGACACAAGTTTTGATTCCCGTGGTCAGTAGGGCATATCGAGGTGTGCATGTGGTCCAAATTTGGGTGCCCTGTTCCTCATAATTTCCGAGATAGTAAAATGACATTTTTTCAGATAAAGGGAGATAACTCCAGGAGTAAAGCGAGGACAATATTCGTTATATGACGATTAGTTAGAACTCATTAGCACCAACATACGTACAAACTTTTATTGCGCTACTCCATATACTTTCCGATTAATAGTGGTTGCAAAATTGTCCAGTAAAATAATAATAATACTGAAAAATAAATCGTAAAAGGGAGATAACACCCTTAAAAAACATTGGGTCGAAATCCGGATACCTTTATTTTCAGCAGACCTTAGATGCCTACATTCGCTAGAGATTTCGCGTTCCTACTGCAGTTAGTTTATGGGTATTTCCAGATAAACAGAAAACGACCCCAATAGAAAAACAATATACTTCCTTGGTTACACCATGGAAATATAATTAATAGAAGCGTTTCCGGACAGGGGTCTTCGATTCATGTTTATTATTTTATACCCAATAAACTATATAAAGCTTGTTATAGGAAATGATAGACCAGCTATAATCTTATGCGTAGTGAGATCTTTGTAATTACATAACTTGTTATATAACTGACAATTACCAGAAATCAGCATTCAAATATCTGACGAATCAATCGCGCAATAACTTGTAGCAATCTAAGACAAGTACCTTGAACGTTCGCTATTTATCATTCAAAGGTGTGAAATATAGCTAGCCATCTACATGTTTGAAGGAATTCATGAACATTTACCAGGAAATTTTGCTAGCTTCCTTAGAGTGGAGCCATCGTGCTCTCGTTTTTATAAATTTATTAAATCTTTAGGGCATTATAGTAAATTTGTCTTCAGGTTATACCTTCATAATCTTAATCTAAGTTCATGTTAGTTCTTATAATTTAACGTCATTTCACAGGAGAACCACCCTAAGTAGACGGCATAAAAGATTAAAAGAAGCGTAAAAAAAACTTTGAGATTAATTTCGACGAAAAATACGCACCCAAAGCTAAAATTGACATCAAACATCAAATTTATCGATTGATCATGTGGCGTTATAAATGTGTCGCTCTTGATTGGCTAGTGAACAGTGTGCAGGCGCTGGTCAACAGGTCGTTGCACTGCGGCAGCGGGTGATCCGTGGCCCTGCCTATATACAAAAGTACCACGGTTTTACCATCATAAACTACATGTTATTATGTATAAATAGTAAAATGCGGGTTACCACTGTAAATTGTATATTACTACGTAAATCAAGGTACTTTACTTTGTTCGCGTTATTATATACCATGGTAATCTATCATAACGGCTCGGTAAATAGACATTTTCCATGGTAATAAAAAAATGTACCACCGTTTGACCATGGTAAATTATCGTTTACAATGGTAAGACCTTCGTTTATAATGGTAAGACCGTGGTATTATGTTGGTTACCACGGTAAGTTATATATTACTATGTAAATGAAGATACTTTACTATGAGCTCATCTTATATAACTACTAGCTGATACAGGCTCCCTTCGGGTGCCTTTATTCAGCGTCGGAGGGGCCTGCGGCCCCTGTGTGCGCTTCGCCCACATTTGGACCTAAATATTCACATAGGTTCGTATTCGACTGATCTGATTCTGAAATAATACAAGCCCATAGGGGACTATTCTGTTGGATGGCGTGGGTCACAGTGAAAACACATATATAAAGAGCGCACATCTGGTCTGCAAAGCGATTCATATTGAATCTTAAATTTCGCATTTATTTGAATCTGAAATAGGCCCATAGTGAGCTTATTTTAATTCGCGTGTTTTTGTTTTGGTTTTTTTATTAATTTAATTAATTTAAAAAAAATCAAAATTCTGAAAAACAAACGCCTTTATAACCTCCGCCAGGATATACCGAGTTACCACACCAAATTGGTTGAAATCGGACCAGCAGTCTTGGAGAAAAATGCGAAGACAGCCAAACAGACGGACGGACAGTTAGATCCTACTCTTGTGTATGTCAAACGATCATAATACCATGGTAAATAGACACTATGATTGATCATCTATCATGTCGCGAATAATCTGTCTTCAAGATGATATTTTATTTACCGAGAAAAGGGTAATGTGATGATAGGATAGCAAGAGTGTTTATGTGCTTCATGATACAAGCTAACATGTAGTCAAGTCCGTGAATTGCTTTACGCTTTATTCTGCTGTAAAACAAGAACAGAAACGCTAACCGCATGCTACTTGAGCAACACTTTCTTCGTGCAAACTATCGGGCAATTACTTGGCAAAATACACTCACACACTCTGGAATGCCATATACTTTTAACCATATACAGTTTTGGGCTCCATATATAACACAACGTTGGGCAGCATATATAACCCTATCTATATGTATAGTCCAGGAGATACGTGTGTTTTATTATATGATTTAAACACTATTCCTGGTAACATGTAGTGTTCATAAAGACTATAGTGTGTCCCTTGACATATATGCCATTGTGTGTGTCGTTTAAATGAGTATATGTCATTGTGTGTGTCGTTTAAATGAGGTTATCCCCTGATCACAGAGTGTGAATAGTCAGCACCAGATGCACATGAAATAAGAATGAATCTATAATCGATGATGGAGTAATATTCAGCGTAATCGTGATAAGTCAGTCCACTCTCACTTTCCCGATCATGACCGTCGCCGCGGCTTCATAGAATATATCAACAACATGGTACTAGTATACATTATATATGTTACTGTACGTTTGACAGTGTATCTGATAACCCCGGTCGACCCTGGCCATTCCGCAGCGCTATTATATAGATAATGAATGGGTTGGAGTTGACTATGCCAAAATAGTGCATGGTCCTCGAGGAGGAATAGTCCACGAGCCCGAGGACCACAATTTTGGCATAGTCAACGACAAAGACATTCATTATTTATTATATTATATCGAACATTGGTGTCAATCTCTCACAATTTCTGTGTCTGATTTTATCACATTTTTATTTACCGTGAATTGTGGAAATCGGTCTCATCTAACAGCATCTCTTCATGACTCATGCATTTATTTCTATAAATACGTCATCAGCAAAGACATTTTGGCGAACTTTTAGAAAATGGAAAGGAAGTTATAAATAACGTCTACTGGCATAACAAAATTAGGACTGGTCGCTTGCCAACTAAACGGACAAACTATAAAATACATTGGATAGCTATGATCGGACATTTGTAAGATCATTACAATTCACCAATACATCTAAGGATATACCGATATTGCAACAAGTATCCTACAAGGTATAGTTTCAGATTAGCCGTATCTTCAGGTGGTAACCCGATTTCGCGAAATGAGTTTGTTACTATAAATAGAAATAGAATAGTAGGTATGTAGGAATCCTACTGGGGTACTATCGTAAAATCGTATAGGAGTGTGCAGCCAATCAGAATGTGAGAAAGTCACACGAGATATAATATATATATATATAATCATCAACGGGTGTTCTGCTTGTCTTCTCCAATATATCTTACGTTATTTTCTGCGTTTTAGGTAGAACAGGATTTCATTTACATACACATACATTATGATGTGATGTCCCGTTTCCGTGGTGAAGTCGCTAGGGCGGGTGCGGTCCGTGCCTTTTTTTAATTTTGCGTATCTGACGGAACCGGCCGTAAGTTAAGGGTTAATATTGCCGTTTCCACACAAGCTATCGACTTGGGGATTGGAACTTTGGTACACACCTGTCTGTTCTGAACTTTATTGCATCCCCCATCTTGCTCGGACCCCTGGTATGGGGGAGGTGCGTTCGGGTGCGGTAGTGTGCGGTCGGCTTTTAGTTCGTGCCTCCAGATGGGTCACGTGGCGATGTCATATTAAGCATCGCATCAGAGTTCGCTATAATCGTATATTAATCAATAATTAACAGCAGCGTTTATGGGCGACCAAGATGGTCGATATTAAAACAAAGGTGGGCAAATGTATAGTCGCAGCTGCTATGGTAAAATAAAAACATTTAAACTATGTGCACAGACAGTAGCGTCGTTGTGTCACCATTCATATCTTGCCATAGCAAAGCTCCATTTAAATTGATTTATCATGCTTCAAGGCAGCGATACATGGGGGATTGTTAAACAGGTCCGTCAACATACCCGGATTATCCACAAACGGAGTTGGTCGATGTGAATCTTGTAATTGACTATATAACTTATATTATACGGTTTAGTTATATGAATACAAGGATGTGTTTGCTTGATGTTATAGGAGTTCTCATATTTGTGACTGGTAAGTTTGCCGTGCTTCACATCAAGTTTTTGTGTGTATATATACATAATGTCAACAGCTCATGCAAAACATGAATTATATATGGAATATCCACCACGTTGTTATATTATCATGGACAAGTCCACAATAGTCTGGCAATATTTGGACCCAATTCCCAAACAAATTAATTCTGATAGTTGCATTGGCCATACATGTATGTGCGGTTTTCCTGACGTGTATATTAGTCCAGCAGATGTTGGTCGACATCTGCACCCCAGGACTCAAATACAACCAAACTACTTGTCTTCCTTAATGTCTCCTCTATTTTTTTCGGTTGTTATCAAGAAAAACAGGGGCTCAAGACAAGTTGGCGTCCACCATGGCGGCCATTTTGTTTTATATGCATTAGGTCTCATTGATCGCCACAAAAGTAAAGAGTGTATGACAAGAGGTCTAGTTTTCCGCTCGATTCGTTATGTTAATATATACAACCCTTACAAATTAGCCAAACATCCGACACCAAAAACCAATAAGGCGGCCACCAATGGCCGCCGAAATGTGAAAATTTGCTATTGGATTGACATTTCACCACCTATCGTTTGTTTCTGTAGGAAAACATGGGCATTTTTTGCGTAATTTTATACATTTATCGTATAGAAGAGTACTTTACGCATATACATTCCTTGTAGGATATATTTTGTCCGAGATCACGTTTTTCCAAATGCCGGTATAGAATATTCACCCAAATCCAATGTGACGGAAATCGCTGATTTTTTCATCGGTGAGCGTTATTGTTACGACAACTCCACGCATACATACTGGTGTGAGTTGGGAACACTGAGGGGGAAAACTGTCCTTATATCACATCCAAACAAAAGTTCCCCAAATCCAAAATGGCGTCTACAATGACCGACATACTTTGAGAAATCACCGAAAATCCCTCATATTCATATCATTGATTGTGATGACAACTACATCCATGCTTACATATGAGTCGAAATACTGAGGTGAAGTAATTACCTTACATCTCATGTAAGAAATTGTTTCCCAAATCGAAGATGGCGACCGAAATTTGAAAACACGCCTATATTCCTTTACTTTCTTACGATGGGCACTACATGTATTTATTCGCGAATTCTACCCACAATTACATATGGATAGAGAACATTGATATGAAGTATTCGTTTGAATTGGGTAATTGATTCACACAGACAAGATGGTGGCCAAACTGGTGGACGGAAATTGAAAAGTCGTCGATATTGTCGCATTATATTTATCACGAAAACTAACTCGATTTTTTAAGAATAATTTCAAGAATGTGCTTCCAATGTGTATTTCCAACCAATCACTTGTTTCGTTGCTAAACATAAGAGATTATTTTATTTAGTTCGAGTAAGTTCTATTTGGGTAAATTCAAAGAAACCGCGTTATTCTAGGTTTTTCCGAGTCGGGCGATAAAAGTAGCACAGATGTGAATTTAATAGTCTATATCTTGGTTCATTATCTCGTGCAAATAGTTCCGGTGCCAAATCGCTCTAGGGCTACTGTCGAGAATTACCACACTTTTCTTCTCATGGTCTACAGTTGATTAAACAATCTGAACAGGGACAAACGAAAACAATCTCAAATTACCGGAAATATAAGAAACTAAACACGTGTTTTCAGAGTATATCGGGGAAATTGTTCGGAATTTTTCGGCATATGTACGTTGTGAGGTACCTCTTACCAAATAACGTATTCATATCCAACACCATGGATCGCATACGTATATCATAAAGGAGTTACATATATCCATTTCCGATAAGAAAAAAAGAGAAAAATAAGACAGGAGGATCGCTGACTCTTTAGCCACCAGGCCCTAGAGATGATAGTATTCAATTTTTACGCACTGATCTTTGCATGGTATTATTTAGCTTTAAAATGTGTAAACTGTCGATAATTCCCGTTTAATTTGGCGACATAATCAGCTGAAAAGCTTCTGATCATATTTATAGTCATGCGATATATAGCGTCCCAAAACTTATTTCAGACATATAAATAGCTGACCATACCATCGCTATGATATGGGGCAAGAATTCAAATATATTGAACGTATAACATGCATATACATGGCTACAATGTGTATGGGTGTACATTCAAATTTACAACGCCACTCTTTCTTGACTCATATGAAAATTTCAGCCCTGGAAACAATTATTTACACACGCCCCTTGGATTAGCCTCATAGTTGGACAGGACATGTGAATTAACCCATTCTATACTTAATATACTCATTGATGAGTTTATTAGGTATTGCTCAGATAATAAGTTCAACAACTGTTGTTTGTTGAACTTATTATCTGAACATTGTCCACAAATGAGTATGTATCATTCTGCTCTCGTATTTTCTGTTTTTTTGTCTGTCGTCTGATTTTAATCTGAACAGATGAATAATATACTGTTCCAATGTATATACTATTATAACAGAGTGGGAGAATCAACTTAGCAAAGAAAGGGTTAAACTATATATTATATTAGATAGATGTGTTTAATCTTCCGACCATGAGATATGGTACGAAGAAAAAAAAAGGAATTACAATAAACAATACAATCATATCCTTAGCCATGCACGGAGAAGTAGAGTCTCGATTCATTACGCGCGCCGCGTGTATACTAATTTACAAATTCTTGTTTCGCATGAGCGCTGCCATAGCGCTGGGGGTTCTATTTATAGAATGTTATTTATTTGGACACATTAAAAGTTTTAGTGCCACCCGAGGCCGAGCTGAAGTGCGACCCCGAGAACGAGCCAGGTAAAAGGTGTAGTTGAGAATTTCAATTTAGTTTATTGGCGTTTACATTATGATTATGTCAATAATATTGATTTTTGTTTTGTGATAAGCTATGCCAATTACAAATAACAGAAATGAAAAAGATTCTATAATTACAATCATGGGTATATAATATATTTTCTTGAGCGCGTTACCATTTCTGACTATGCTTTTCTTGTTATTACCGCGTAGTGCTTTTTTGGGTAGTGGTGTAGCTCCGATATTTGGCTGTGACTAACTAAATATGATAATTTGATTAGTCTTTTCCGCTTATATACGGACCCACCAGTCGGCGCATTGAATATGATTTAGTAAACTAGTGTATGGAAATGTATGATATGGCATATTTCAGGTTGCCAGCCTGGTCCGGTCTGTTGAATGTTTTTTCAGGAAACGGCAAGTTCATTTCAATGCTGATGGTCGAGACTTTTGCAAAATAACGAATAGAGTGATTTATTAAAAATTGTATACTCATTCTTCATATTCGTCATATTGACTGAGTAGGCGCCAAACTGTACAAACAACCTTTGATTGTTAGCCCTAACAATGCGAACAGTTTATGTCTGGTCTGCACACGATCAATATAACATAAACTACGCAATGCACTCGCCCCATCTACCAAACATATCCATTCATCTGGGTAAGTCGAGTCAGACCATGCAGTCGAGTATATAAGCCAAAACAATATGCATCCATACGTTCCATGTTTGTATAGTTGTCATGCGGCCAGATGCCGATATATATATAGACAATGTATTTTACACATGGTTATATGCAAGATATACACAAGCAAAACACGCTTCATATTTTATATCGACAAGCCGTGCACTGTGTATTGTGATGTCGTCCGTATCAGTTTGACAGCAAACTTATTGCCTTATAGGGCTACACAACGTCACCGTGTGATCGGCACCGGAACTGTTTTATTTAAATGCACGGGCGGCGTTCGTTGCAGAAATATTCATATTTGTTCAAATCGCCATAAACTGAAGGAATATTAAAATATTAATAGTTTTTTTCATATGCCAAACATATACGGCGCGTAAATAGTATATTGTCGCCAAGACGTACGATGGTGTACGTAAACAAGAACCTGGTCGTGTTACAGAAGTTTTGCTTCTGTTTACATAACACAGCACAATTCTATTGGTTAATCACACACAAATGATATAAACGCTCATTATAATTTCCATATCAGGAAAACAGTAACAGATAACGCTCTTTTTGTTTACCATCTCCGGATATAAACAAAAGCCAGGTTCTGTAACGTTTTTTGCTTTTGTTTACATAACAAAGGAAAACATTTGACATTAACATACTGTTTATGCCATATTTCTGATTGGTATAAGAACAAAATCTCTCTATATTTTACTATTCGTTCTGTTTATGGCTGTTTTGACGGAGCTGAATATTTTAACAGCATACCCACCACCAACGCCGCCCGTATCTCTTTGTAAACATGTGTTATATAGTTACTGGGGTATAAAATATTAGATCTGAATCGAAGACTCCTGTCCGGAAATGCTTCTACACTGACAATAAATTCGGTTTTTATTGGTATTGATCAATACCAAATCTGATTCCCTTGGTTTTGATCAAAACCAAATCTGAATCCCTTGGTTTTGAGGACATGTTCAATACCATATATTGGTTTTGACCGATAGTCTTCAAGAGTTATCGTTACTGTTTCCGTGGAGCACACGGCCAGATTGGAGGTCGCCATTTTATTTCGAAGCGAATGAAACACATTCTAGTGTTAAAATCACAGCAAATAACGTAGACTGGTTCAATGGGTGATCACAGATATGTTTCATGATGGCCGGACAATCTTATCTTCGGGAATCTTGACATGTATGTATCTACAAACTTTTAATTATAGGATGCTTTCGGTTTCGACTTCAACTTTAAACGAAATCTTCACACATATTTTGTATCAGCACAAAAGCTCATATATGGGCACCAACACGATAGAGAAGTGACAGAACATTTCAAACTCAACAAATAAGATTATGCCTTTGTCAATGGATAAGAGATAAAAAAAATTCATCTAAAAGACTTCAAGTTGAAAAATAAATTTCTCAGTAAATTTGATAAAAATTTGTCATGCTGTTTCAAATTGGTCATGTTCACAGTAATTTATCAGGTTTAGAAATTTAGGTCGTGTTTATGGAATGGCATGTACTTTTACATTTATTCCTTATTTGCGCTTAAGCTTAAATCACTTACGCGTAAATGCAAATTATTTTGCTCAAATGCAAATCATTTACGCTTAAGCACGAAAAGATCATAATTTTCATATTTATGCTTAAGTGCAAATAAGAAGTAAATATTAAAACCATGTCCCATATTGTATGGGAGTTCAAATTCACATTTAATAGCCAATTACGCTTAAGTGTAATGCATTAAGACATTACCCATGAGCGTAATTCAGATTTCCATTATGTTTTTCAAAGCATCATCTATTAAACTTAAGCGTAAAGCCATTACGCTTAAGCGTAATGTCGTTATGCTTAAGCGTAATGTCAATACGCTTAAGCGTAATTCATATTCCATATGTGAAAACTCCCCTGAAGCTGAAATGGATGCAGCCAATTCCTGATGCTAGTAACTTTTGACAAATATCGAGCTTAGAATTAGATTATATCATTATATGTAAGGTAATAAAGCTATACAAATATGTTATGCTTAAGTGTAATGGCAGTGCACTTAAGTGTATTTTTCAATTTTCAGTGCTTTATGACTAATTGGATTCTCTCAATATTAAATCTATTTTGAACCCTTAAGCATAAGTAGCTATTAAATATGAATTTGGCCTCCCATACCAATATGGGTGAACCGCAAATCAATCTTTATTTAGACCGATCTGTCTAAATGTGTTGGGCAATCAGTCTAAACAGATTGAATGTTGACAATTTGACAATAGATAAGACATAATATTTTCATAAAAAAAAATCTTAAAGTTGAAAAAGACATTTGGCAGTTTATTTGATAAAAAGTGTTCATTCCGTTTGAAAATTATCATGATTCATGGGAATTTATCAGGTCTAGGTGAATGGGAGGCCATGCGCAAATTACTTAAACTTTAGAATCAAAAAATTATGGATCATATTTATGCTCAAGCGCAAATAAGATACAAATGTTAAAATCGCATCCCATATTGGTGAACCATCGAATGTTCTTTATTTGACCGATCGGTCTGAAACGTCTAGACCAATTGGTCTAAAGTCTTCCTGTCAGTACCTTCTCTGACACCGGTCTAACTAAATTGTAAGAGAAGGAAAGCATTTTCACATTTATTCATTATTTGCGCAATAGTGCAAATTATTTACTCTTAAGCACAAATTATTTACGCTTAAGCGCAAATTATTTACAAATGAGCACAAATCATTATCATTTATTCTTAAGCACAAAATTGACAAATGGATCACCCAGACCTGTTTGAATTTTATAATATTTCATTAATTAATCATATAATCAAAATGAAGATAATTATGTCACAACATAGACATAAAAATTTGATGGGCTTACTAAGGCTAAGGGGTTACTTTTTCCACCACTGAATAATTATTGTTTTAAATATAAAAACTTAATGCTAACAACAGTTGTATGATGTTTTATTTATATGGACATGACTATACGTCGTTCAATAAATAGACCCGATATTTACGACCTATTTTAATCATGCACAAATTGCAAATCAAAAAATTATTTGCATGTATTCGTATCTTCGAATTATTGAAAATTATGAAATTAGCTGCACGACCACTGAGCATCACTTGTGTCACAGTTACTGGACATAAAGTCCCAAAAATAAGGTTTTAATCGAGTTTAGAAATCGGTATCCTTATATAACGAAGTCAAGTAATGCATGAATTAATTTTTGAAAATTCACCTCAGAGAAACATGTCTCAAATAAAAGCACTAAACGCAAAATACCGGCCATAAAGTCGCTTGTTTCCTATAAATAACATACGCACCTACAACTATGCAGCGATAAAATCATTCCGGACGCCAAATTAACGGAGTTTTAAACATTTTTTCGCCGTGATCGTCCAGTGACTCGACACCATCATTGAATTCAAAACCGAAACTAATCGAATGCGGAAATAAACTGGCGAATAAAAAATGCCAACCCACTAAAACGGAACAATTGAGAGATCGCAATTTTTCGTTTTGGACGTCGGAAGGAAAAGTTAATCTGCTATAGGCCTATATCTTTATCGGAGGCCGGTCAGTTTGTGAATTATTACAACGAATTATTCAAAAGTTGTAGTTAATTGGTTTAATAGGTGTTGGCTATAGAATTAGATGAGATTATGCATGGTCATCGTCAAATAACGCGTTAACAAATCCCCATTTTAGGCCTATTAATATTATACGCGATGTGGTCGACCTTTTTGTCTTTCCTCAGCTTGCTTTGTTGGTTTAGGTAAACCGACATGCAGATGTAACCATTACTATATAGTATACCCCCCCCCCCGATCCCAGAGGTAGGCCATATCACGTATCACTCAGTAACAAGAACAACGGTAGGCCTTCAGCGCAATATCTAGATTGTGTTGCGCAATCAAGTGTGCTTAAGTAAGTACAATTAAATTGGGCTTTAGCGCAATTCAAAATTAATTACGCTTCACTGCAATTCAATTGTGTTTCAGCGCAACTCAATTGCGCTTCAGTGCAATTAAATTGCGCTTCAGCGCAATTCAAACTAGTTGCGCTTCACTGCAATTCAATTGCGCTTCAGTGCAATTGATTTTGCATATATGGCTAGGCCTAACCCTAGTAAATTAATGAATACATCCAATACAGAATGTTCCCATATATGGCTAACCCTCAGTCCAGGGGTGAAAGCTTGTTCAGGGGTGAAAGCTTGTAACAATTATTGAGCTGAAGCGCAATTGATATGAATCCGGATGGATTGCGCTGAATGCAATTGGATTACACTGAAGCGCAATTGAATTGCAGTGAAGCGCAACTAATTGCACTTACTTAAGCACAATTGATTGCGCAACACAATCTAGATATTGCGCTGAAGGCCTACCGTTGTTCTTGTTACTGAGTGATACGTGATATGGCCTACCTCTGGGATCGGGGGGGGGGTATACTATATAGTAATGGTTACATCTGCATGTCGGTTTACCTAAACCAACAAAGCAAGCTGAGGAAAGACAAAAAGGTCGACCACATCGCGTACAATATTAATAGGCCTAAAATGGGGATTTGTTAACGCGTTATTTGACGATGACCATGCATAATCTCATCTAATTCTATAGCCAACACCTATTAAACCAATTAACTACAACTTTTGAATAATTCGTTGTAATAATTCACAAACTGACCGGCCTCCGATAAAGATATAGGCCTATAGCAGATTAACTTTTCCTTCCGACGTCCAAAACGAAAAATTGCGATCTCTCAATTGTTCCGTTTTAGTGGGTTGGCATTTTTTATTCGCCAGTTTATTTCCGCATTCGATTAGTTTCGGTTTTGAATTCAATGATGGTGTCGAGTCACTGGACGATCACGGCGAAAAATGTTTAAAACTCCGTTAATTTGGCGTCCGGAATGATTTTATCGCTGCATAGTTGTAGGTGCGTATGTTATTTATAGGAAACAAGCGACTTTATGGCCGGTATTTTGCGTTTAGTGCTTTTATTTGAGACATGTTTCTCTGAGGTGAATTTTCAAAAATTAATTCATGCATTACTTGACTTCGTTATATAAGGATACCGATTTCTAAACTCGATTAAAACCTTATTTTTGGGACTTTATGTCCAGTAACTGTGCTTGTGTCTACTTGCTGCCCACGGACCCAAACAGGTAAGGTCATATACATGTAGGCAGAAAATTACGGCATACAAACTGATTACCCGTATAATTTTCCTAAAAAAATAAATTCGAGGCAGCTTTTAGTTTCCCTCATGATCTTTCGGCAGACATATATTCTCAAAATATTTGTCTTCACATTGATATAATGACCACTACTCATGTGGTTCTATCAGTGTCTACTGTTAACACAATGAAGTCATGATAGCAATTTTTTTACCTGTCTTGTTGACTTATAAAATAAATTAAGAATTTCCTCGTGTGGGCTTGTTATGTTACATGAGCCGGGACATCTCGGTTAGACTTAGTGAACCTTCCGACGACCACGATTCAATCGTAAGTGGAAGGATTTTCGTCGTAGGAAGTAACAGGAAGATGGAGTGCGCATGCTCACGTCTAAATCGTAGAACAAAAAATAATATCAGACAGTGTTTGATTTTAGATACGATATCGTGGCGTATCCTTGGTTACATCCACTTGCGACGTAATCGCAGTCGTGTGTATGTAAAAATCGTAGCTGGAAATGGTCGTAGGGTAGTCAATCACATGCTTTAGAACAACCTACGATAGAATAATGCACGTGACATCGCAATCGTCTGAACAAACTATCCACGATCTCGTCGGGCCCGATCCCTCCACTTACGATGTGTATCGTGATCGTCTGAAGGTACACTTAGCCGAGACAACACAGTCTGCGGGGACAAATCAATCATGCTGTTATGTGAGCTGAGACAACTCGGTTAGCTGGGACAACTCGGTAGTCAACGTCAACCGAGTTGTCCCAACTAGCTAACCGAGTTGTCCCAGCTAGCTAACCGAGTTGTCCCAGCGAACTCGGTTTGACGAGTTGACGCGGCTCATGTAACAGCACACCATTATTTTAGTCAGTCAGCACAGAGGACCTAGGCACCCAGCAGACCGGGTTGTCCCGGCTAACCGAGTTGTCCCGCTCATGTGACAAGCCCCTAAATACATAGGCCTACAGGGCGCTCAAAGAATTCTTGGAAAAATGTCCACATCATGCTTGATTCTAGTTTACAATTTGGGAACTACGCATTCATCAATATTTAACACATTTACAATGATTTTTCACAAGCAAATTCTTGATGAATATATAACAATTAAACAGTGATTTAGTTACAAACATCAATTTCAATGGAAAACTACATTACTTCCGAATGGACACTCAGAACTATCGGATCGTTCAATGAAAATGTTCCGTTGCGCTGGAAGGCGAAGTTAAAATTATTGGCGCAATCAATAATAGCATTGAAATCACACCAAATTTTATTGTAATTGACCCACTCAACCCGCTGTCAGTTCATAATCTAGCTAATCCACATTACTTCATGATTGGGAAATCATCAGATAAAAATAATGTAATTGTTCTTGCAAAGAATTGAATATCTCTCAATCCAGTGGGGGGGGGGGGGGTTTCAGGGCACGTATGCCGGGGTGGATGTGTGGTCGACGGGACCAATTGTTTTTTTCCGCAACTCTAAAAAAAAATTCCTGCATGTTTTTTTTACTGTTTTTGCAATGAGTTTGGCTTAAAGGTACTCAATCCAATCAGATGCTCCTAAATTACTATTTCTTTGGCTTCGGGGTTATTAATTGGTTTAAACAGAAAACTCGAGCGGTAATATTTTACCACTCAATTTTTTCTGTTTAAACTCTAGTTTCTGGCCCAGAAAGAATTTAAATAACTAACTTGAAAAATCTATATCTGATCACACTGAGCTTTGACAGGTAGGTTCCTTGACACGATTCAAATATATTTTAACCCCGAAGCCAAAGAAATAGTAATTTAGGAGCGTCTGATCGGATTGAGTACCTTTAAAACACCTTAGAATAAGAGAAATAATGTAATTCTAACTGCTAAACTGGCTGCAGGCAGTTATCGTGTTGTATTTTGTTGCAAATTTTGAAATCCAAGATGGCCACTGGCAGCCTTGTTATTTTTAGCCGAATGACCCCGAAATGACACATTCCTATTTACATGTTATGTTACATGTAACATCCATGAATGCACAGAAATTCATATACAGCTGTTTACAGTGAATTCCCCCCACCCCCACCCTCGCAAATCTCTGTTTTAGTGATAAAATGGGGGTTGGGTGTCCAAATATGGTCGAAAAAAACTGCCGAAAACAGAAAAACAATTTGGATGTGGGGATGAGTGAGTCCCAACTAGTGTCGAAAAGTAAAAATCAGCATACGTGCCTGAATTATTTTCCGAGCTCACCCCCTTATCCAGTTACGATTCTCTCTTAACTAAAATATGGTAATACAGACCAAATAAGGAATTTACTATGATAGTATTGTGAGTTGTAAGTTGTAGATCCACCAAACACAAATCCAAATATAAGGAAATGATGCAATATCGTGACTCTGCTTATAAACAATTCACTGCTCTTTTTGCTCGACTTGCATTTTCTCTGACACAAAGCGTGTTTTGTGAATAATATCACATTCATATAATAATTATGCTATACTATATAATAGTATCTTCTTGAGGAAATTATCATAATTTGATAAATGTTATTTCTAAACTATAACCTAAATGAAGGCCGCCCGCCCCGACGGCATGAAGAATGTGATTACTAACACCCCCACCCATGATGGGTATTTCACCTGTCATCAAACCATGCTACATGTATGACATGCCTGCAATAATGTTTTCTTTGTTTGAAATCCTATATGTTGTGGCCAGTACATTGAAAAGATTTATATCCAGAACAATATGTGATATTTTAAGTAAATCTATACATGTACATGTCATTTCATATACTAGTGCATGTCCAAGCCTTGAAATGGTGTGCCTGTCATTTGCAGAATGATGTCCCCAGAGGGTGAATTTAGTGATGGTACCCCGCACAGTGGGCTAGCATCACCAAATACACCCTCTGGAGACCTCATGCTGCTTACACCTCAGCAGAAGGAGGTTCACAGAGGGTGAATTTGGTGATGCTAGCCCACTATGTGGGGTACCATAACTAAATTCTTTCTCTGGGGACCTCATTCTGCAAATGACAGACACTATTTCAAGGCTTGTTGGTATCATTTTATAAGACCTGTATGTTATATTTTATAGAGGACTAGCAGGGTTACCCGGCGTTGCCCAGGTTAATGTATGCTGTGGATATTTGTTGGGAATAGAGAATGCTCTTGCTTAAAGTGTTATACATTTTCTCATAAATTGTATATTCAAATAGCATCACAAAACATGATTATTACAGTCATGGAATATAAGTAGTGGCTCACATTGTCAATTGTCATTCTGTTTATCGCGATTAATCCGTTCCACCAATAATGAAGTATTTATTTATTTACAACTGCGTATACATTAGACGCTATAATATGATACATGAACATCATAAACACATTAGTCGATAAAAGATGATAATTGGGTTTTACATATTGAGATGTATCAATCAATCTAGTGGGTTGGACTAAGATCTCGATGACACCTGGCTATCATATCTCCATGAAGATACAGATGTTTCAAAGAAATTTCCAGGTGCTCCTCTGTTCATGGTGCTATATAGTGACCAAATATTCTTAGTTTAAACGAAATGTTGCTGCGCACATATATCAGCTACGTGTGTCAGACACAGAGCGAGATTTTGAGTTGTTTATGTCAGTCGATGAGTCGGTTCTAAAAACCCTTGTCAGATGTCAGTATTGGTAGGATCCTGAAAAGTTTTGTGCTACTATATATCAGAAGAAACTATATTTGACTGCACACTGTGACCACTATTTTTGAACAGGCCTTCCATATCTCTTGACAAATTGTAACTTTTTGTGGAAACTGTATTGAATGGAACAGACTAAATTTTGTCATTATATATATGCAATCCTCTGACGGTTCGAGGTCTCTCAGTTTGCACGAATATATGTATCTCTTCAATAGAATGATAAATATACGTTTAATGCTTCTTCTAGTTATCTCTTTTGCTAGCTCATTGTGTGAATTCCTTGATTGCCATTCCCATATAAATATGACTGTTAAGAAGATATAATTGTTCAAGTGACTTATGTGGGTCACCATATGTCGGGATTGTGAAATGTGAACGCCCAACTACTTAAAATGATATGGAGATGGCCTGGTGACTGTATATAACTTATATGTGGACATCGGCGAATAGCAATCTTATCAATGATAGTGCATATCCGCTCGCCATCCGTGACGCAAACGACACCAAATGTGATTTAAGTCATGGTATATTATTAGAGAAAAACGTGTATGAATTTGGTGGAATTTGGTTTATTAAATCAATTCTTGATGAAACGCTGACTCGAACAACGCCATATTGCGAAGGTGATTATGTATTTGTTTGGTGGAAATCAGCGACAAAACTATTTCACCATATTTTTTTTAATTTCCCTTCCCACCAACAGCGTCATTTTAGAAAATTTTAACCCGCACCATTATATTCCTTGTAAACAGTTACCCCTCTTAGAACGCCTTGGTGCCATCTCGATTGTACCGCGTGAAGTTATATATAGAACGCACACAGACAGACAAAAAGACAGACAGACAGCACGATTTTATTTCTTGTATCATTTGAGAAGAACGTGTCTGAATTTGATGGTAATTGGTACTAAAAATATTTTGTATCAGTTTTGGTGACCCTCCCGTCCCTATTTCGGACTCAAGCTGCACACACTAAGACTCATTAGAGATTAGAGATGCATATATATGAAATTGGTGAAAATTGGCGAGTATACAAATTCGTATCAAATTTGAGGTCCCCATATCTCTCACCCATAGGGCACCAATTTGGTGTATCTAAACCACACGATAAGATTCCTCGTATCACGGAGAAGAATATGTATCAATCTGGTGGAAATCGGCACTAAACACTATAGATTTAATTGTTTGTGTCCCTCTCATCTCTATACACTTATGACATCCTTAAACCACACGATTACACTCCTGATATCATGGAGATGATTGTTTATAAGTTTGGTGATAATCGGCGACTAAACAATTTTTTTTATCAAATTTTGTGCCAATCCCTCCCCTCTCCATCTCTCACCCAAATAGCACCACTATGGCGTCTTTAAATCACGATTAGATTCCTCGTATCATGGATAAGAACGTGTATCAATTTGGTGGAAATTGGCGCTAAAAAAATTGTGCATCAATTTTGGTACCCCTGTCCCTTTCAATGCAACCCTGACTCGAATGAGGCCACATTTGACAGATAAAAGCCACACCATTAGACTCCTCATACCATGGGGATGATTTTGTATAAGTGTGGTGGCAATCGGCGACTTATTATCAAATTTAGTGCCCACCCCCTCCCAATCTCTCATCCAAAAACAATAATTTGGCGTTGTTAAATCGCACAATTAGATTCCTTGAATCATGAAGAAGAATATATATCAATTTGGTGGAAAATTAGTTTTATCAATTTTGGTGCCCCTCTCCCCTTCCGTTCATCCCTGACTCAAACGACGCCACTTGTGACATATTTAAACCACACCGTTGGATTCTTCATATCATGGGGATGATTATATGTAAGTTTCGTGGCAATCGGCGACAGAAAAAAAATCTGCCCCCCCCCCCCCCCTTCCGGTCACCCCTGACGCGGACGGCGCGACTTTTGCCATATTTAAACCACGCCATTAGATTCCTCATATTATGGGGATGATTATATATAAGTTTGGTGGCAATCGGCGACAAATTTTTGTTCTGCCCCTCCCCCTTTTCTGCCCCTGACAACAACGGCGTCACTTTAGAAAATTCTAACCCCGACCATTATCTTTCTCGTAAAAAGCTACTCCTAGTAGACCCCTTTGGCATAATCTAGATGGTCCCCTGTGAATTTCTATAGAACACAGACAGACAGACAGACAGACAGACAGACAGACAGACATTCGCAAATATAGATATAGACTGTCAGCTAGAAGTCTTGCTGTGGAAGTAAATTGACTGGAAGACATACACTGGACCAAAGTTGGAACTTGGATGTATTCAATTTACAACTGTACATGTAAGTTTTTATATAAATACGCATCACTTAGAAGATGTATAATCTGATTTGACGCCCCCTAAATAACTATTTCTTCAGCTTCGGGTTTAAATAATATTTTATTTGAGGATCCTATCCCTCAAAGCTCTGAGTTATCAAATCTGTTAATTTTATCCACCTCGATTATTTGTCAGCCTACCAAACATTCCACTGACTTCTTCTAGAAATATGCAGATATACAAGATATTGAGAGGTCTCGCAAGGTCATCGCAAATCAATTTCGGAAGATAACATTATGAAAAGTAATGTTGGATGACTATTGGCTTTCGGTGTAAATTTCCGTTGTTGTTCATGTTGTAACTGGATGATCCGGGGACAATCAGATCAGATTGTGCACCTTTTATAACAAAAAGCCTTATGTTGTATGTTTGTTGAATTTAGGTCTAAATTCCATACCTATGGAAAAGAGTCCAAACAAATAATGTCTAGCAGATTGTGTACTTCTAAGTGTCATGGTATGGAATAAGACTAAATAAAATAATACCTGTGAAGGGTAACTGGAGATTAAAAAAACAGGGGCAATTGGGGGGGGGTGAATAATCACTGCATTTTGCACTTTAATTCACAGAGTACTGATGACACTATATAAACCATAGCCATGATAGCCTTATACATGGCCTGGTAAATATCCAATAACCTGATGTGCTTTTAAAGACAAATTAAAGTGATGTGAAACAATCCAGTGAGGTGTTCCCGGACCTGCTGATGGAATAATAAACAATCATGCCAAAATAATTTATCCAAATAGTCAGAAAACAACAATTAAAGTCAGTGACTAGTATAATAGTAGTGGGACAATCATTTCAGTAATGTTTATACTCAATAAGGTGCCCTGAATAAAGTAGTAAATGTTTACATTTGTGCGTGGTTCAACCGTTGTATTCTCTGAAATGCTACAGTGGATATGGTTGGAATTTTATTTCTTAATCTCAGGTTTTTGCTACATAATTCCAGTGGGGATAGTGTTTGGATACTAACTGATTGTTTATATGCACCCATATATGCCTGTTTAAAAAAGGGGATGTATTATGCTGCATGTCTGTCTGTTAGTTCGCTTTTGGATTCCAGATGTCAGATGATAACTTTAGATAGTCTCAACTGAGTTGAATGAAATTTGAAATGTGTGTGTTTTAATGTACAAAATACAGGTCAAGTTTGAGTTTTGGTTCAGCACGTCAATTTCACCAGAGTTAAAGGCCTTTTGTTGGAATTGCCATGGGCATATTTTGCCATGTCCTAACAATGCTTTTAATATTCAATGAAATAAGTTTGCAATATATGTCTTTAAATCTGACTTTTCCTAAACATAGTATTTTATGCATTTCTTTTCAGAGTATGTTCGTTCACTGGCATTGGAAACTCTATTACCAGAATGTGCACAGCATACAGAGGAGGCATGTGTGTTATCTGTGCAGATACAATATGTTATTCGTCAACTTTTCATTCATAAATATTGCACCACAATATACAAGTGTGGTGCAGCCTGTGGGAAGTTAGTAACATGCTATGCTGTCAAGTGCTGCTATATTCATCAGATGCGAATATAAAGGAGTTTGCTGATCTTTAAATTTCTACTGCATGACAGGTGTAAAACAGATGAGCTGTCATTCTTGGGAATGTTCAATATAAGAAGGGTGTGATGAACTATATATTAAGTGTTAATTCATTGCAATTGTTGCAATGGTGAGGTGTGCACATACATCAGGAATATACACTGATGTGGAAGAATGGCTAGGATGACAATTATTCCTGCTGGATATGTTTGAATTAAAGTTTAATTTTCAAAATCTCACTGTGTCTTCATTGATGTTTATCTTAAAACTTCATTCAACATTGATGCAACCAATTATGTCATTTGGACAATTTACTTCATCTTCGACTATTAATTTTGGTTGCTTATGATATGATTCATGAATGGGGTGGCCCTCACATGTGCAGGCAAATTACATGCCTCAATTTAAGGTTACTGACAGCACTTAAATGGTAGAATAGTCCTCAGAGGTTTGTGATTTCAGGAAATTTTACATGTAATTTGCCACATCTTGCAGCATCTTGTGGAATTTAGTTCTATGCCAGCATGCACACTTGAAAAATTAATCACAAAATTATGTGAGAAACACTTGACTGTTTGCGTACCAACTGTTTCTATCATAATAATTTCAAGACTGTGTAAACAGTAAATAAGTGATAACCGTAAACAAAACAATTACATGGTCACCGTTTATTTTCTGTTTACTTGGCAACCAACATTATTATGGTAGAAACCATCAAAAATAATGGGTTTTCGTATAATTTAAGATTTGACCAATTGGCAAAAAGAACCCATATACATGTACATGTATGTTTGTGGGAGGGTATGAAAAGGCATAATATAGAAATTTGATAGCCTGTAGCATGCAAGTGATCAGCTGAATTTTTGTACTGGAAATGGAATCTGGTGGCATCTGTTTCAGACTGTCTAAAGCCTTTTTATAATTAGCCCTTTAATATATCAATGGATTGGTAATTATAATAAAAATCAATTTATGACTTGGGTCATAAATTAATTTTCATTATAATTTTAAATGTCGAACTTGGAAAACCAAATTCATTCATGTGTTGCATATATTTTGTTGAGTATGGAGATGGTACAATAAATGGGTGGATTTAGTGTACAGTACCCTTAAAGGTTGCATAAGTATGTTGTATGGCACATTTATCAATAAATTGTGCAAAAATGGAACCAGTTTGGGTTTTGATCAAAACCAGTTGGCGCTTGGTATTTGGTTTTGATCAAAACCTAATTTGGTTACATATATGGGACAAAAGTTCAATACCAATTTGGGTTTTGAATGAAACCAATTGCTCAATACCATTTGGTTTTGATCAAAACCAAAATTGGTTTCATATATTGATCAAGTGCTCAATACCATTTGGTTTTAATCAAAACCAAAATTGGTTTCATATATTGATCAAGTGCTCAATACCATTTGGTTTTGATCAAAACCAAAATTGGTTTCATATATTGATCAAGTGCTCAATACCATTTGGTTTTGATCAAAACCAAAATTGGTTTCATATATTGATCAAGTGCTCAATACCATTTGATTTTTGATCAAAACCAAAATTGGTTTCATATATTGATCAAGTCCTCAATACCATTTGGTTTTGATCAAAACCAAAATTGGTTTCATATATTGATCAAGTGCTCAATACCATTTGGTTTTGATCAAAACCAAAATTGGTTTCATATATTGATCAAGTGCTCAATACCCTTTGGTTTTGATCAAAACCAAAATTGGTTTCATATATTGATCAAGTGCTCGATACCATTTGGTTTTGATCAAAACCACATGGTACTGTGGTATATGGTATTGATCAAAACCAATTGGTTACATATATGGGACAAAAGTTCAAAACCAATTTGGGTTTTGATCAAAACCAAATACTCTTGTTATTGGGTTTTGATCAAAACCAATTTTGGTTTTTATCAAAACCAGTTGGCGCTTGGTATTTGGTTTTGATCAAAACCTAATTTGGTTACATATATGGGACAAAGTTCAAAACCAAATTTGTTTTTTTTTTAAACCAAAATGTTTAAGAGTGTATCGATTAATATTAATTTTATTTCGAATATTTTCTGGTTTTAAAAAGGTGTGGTTGTTTAGTTAACGAACAATAGTGGTTACTGTTAACAGAGACCAGAAATTTTATGGTGTAATTTTGTCACAAATAAACATTGATTATACTCATTATCGCTTATAACTATGTAATAAAACAATACAACCAATCAATCTGTGACATTTGACATTCGGTACGTAGCCATACGAACAGCCTAATGCTCTCTATCGCTATATGGTATCACCCGAATGGTCTGTTCTAAAAATAGACAAATAAACGGGCCCAATAAAATATTCGAAATAAAATCAATAGTAATTGATAGAAGCCTTTCCGGGCAGGGGTCTTCAGTTCATATTTATTATTGTATACCCACGCAACTATTTAAAATTTGTTATTTAAAGAGATAATCCATCTTAAGGTAAAGTTCATGTAGTGGTAAATTGAACAGTTTATTCTCCGATCTAAAGCTTCTAAAAGTTCTAAAAGTTCAAATAGACAAAAACTTACCCGAACTGCAACATCGACCCGACATAAAAACCCGTTAATCCCATTGACAATTTAACAACACCATAAAAACATGATTACCCTTACAAATAATAACGACTTGCAGCGGGTTAGAGCCAACTACCGACACCGAAATGGCTATATATACGGACAAAAGCACGCCTATTTATTCTAAGGTTGTGTTATGTAAATACACGCTTTTTTTTCTTTTTCTGTTTTTTTTTTATTTATGAATTTTTTTATTTGTGGTGTTTTGTTTTATATTTTTTTTATGAAGAATGTAATTTATGATATTTATTCCAAGACAAGATACTAACTATTTTAGTATATGGACGTCGTTTAATTCCGGTTCAAAATATTTCAAATTCGAAGCTCCCATCTAGAGATGATCCTAAATATGCCGGTAAATTAAAAAAGACAAAAATCCAATAAATGCGGGCTGCATGGTGTGCCGATTGAGTCTATGTTCGATGGCTCCCATCCAGATATCATCCCGAAGATCCATATGAAGTTTGGCGGCGAACGAATTAGAGATGTGACCTGTATGGTGTGCGGTATACGGTTATCAGAAATCCCCAAAAACGTTGGCATTGAATGAGTTAATCAAAAACTCTCCACATAATAAGTCTAATTATGTTCTGGGATAGTAAGCGTACTGATGGTAGATTTGTGATGTCATTTGGACCGGACATCTGTATAATCTGCTGTAGAAATGACCCGTTCAATGTCTTTAAAAGATCCAGTAACTGTGCGTATAAACATCGATAGTTTTATTCCAACCAACGGGGTCAGGAAAAAATTCCTGGATAAAACGTTGAATTTGTTTTTTTATTTATTATTATTTTCGGTGGCCCGCCACCTATTTGACTTATATAAGTCCATGCCCGTCATAATGTTGGATGGCGCGGGCCACTGTTAAACACACAATATAAAGAGCGTACATTTGGTCTGCAAATAGGTTCATATTGAACCTAAATATTCACATTATTTGGACCTGAAATAGACCCATAGTGGGCTTATTTTGTGTGTGTGTGAGGGTGTGTGTGTATTTTTTTTTATTTATTTAATTAAAAATGTTTAACTCAAATTTTTTAAACACTAACGCTGCTATAACCTCCGCCAGGGTATCCCGAGTCAAATTTGGTTGAAATCGGACCAGCAGTCTGGGAGAGGAATGCGCATAGACAGACAGACGGACAGGCGGACTGTACGACAGAACCTACTCTTTTAAATAAATGTTCACATTAGATACGACGTTGTCGTCGAACATACCTATGTAGCATGGAATGGCGCTAGATCATATCATGAATCTCAACGCTTGAACTGGCCATTTTCTGGCGGGTAACTTTATAATATTAAACATATAATGCAGGGACTATAATTCTTCTTTAATAATCGATTTCAAAGTAGGTGTGGTCCCAACTCGATATTGTATGATTTTGTGAGTTGATCACGATAACATTTGAATTGATTACCAGAGAGGAATTACATGCATGTACGCGATGCAAATCAAAATCAACTCAAAAAGTCACCTCAGTCATGCAATCTAGAGCTGGGACCTACACCTACTGCGAAAGACATTATTAAGGATAATAGGTATTAACTGAGAAAAACATTACCTGCACTGTTGTTCAACGTTTGTAAACTTCCCCTTTGATCAAAACATCAAAAAACTTCCCAGGTTTTGAAGTGGTGGAGCATGATCTATACGGGCGTAGCCAGAGTGGAGATTCGTTGCATGATATATAAGAATGGCGCTTGATTTTTCAGGTGCTGAGGCGGCGACCTTATGTTCGTACAGTAGCTACAGCTCTATCTATCGTCGATATACTACTAGGTACAAATACTGCTCTCGCGGATGTTGCAGTTATGGTTTGCTTGGTTGCTGCACATCCTACACCAACACAGCATACGCGTCCTCGACCACTGTGTGAGTATACATCCGTTTTATGTTAAGTAAGTAAGTATTGCTTTATTTTCTGCCATTATACATGGTACATGAGAAAACGTATATACATCATATACAAATTAGAACTGTCCAGTGGTATGTTCCGAATGTTGGCACTTACAGTAATTACAAGTACATAACTAAATACAATGGAAACAATAATCAGTATAATATTGAATTATATACACATGAAACCCGACCATCAAAGTGAGCTTTGATTTATATAATATATAATATACCATTATCTCAAAGTTTCAATGGAAACAACAAACAGTTACGAGAAGTGAGAGAAGTGCGTAATGTGGGTGTTTCTCCCAACTTCGGTTAAATTCTCATCAATTCCAAATATCGTGTCTGGCATGCAGTGGCAGTACATCGGTTGGAAATTTCAGATAATAAGTTAGGTTGAAATTGTTGCGATAGTTTGATTTTCCAACTAATAGTTAGTGTGAAATTTGTTGTCTCAGACCAAACGTGGAATAATTTTGTACTTTTTCTCAATACATTTTGGACTGATATTTCAACCATTTGGGAAATATCCCATCAAGGTAACCCGGATTGGCCGGTCGGGATACTGGAGAAATGAGTCCATTTTAGTTTGCACTAACCTGATTATTAGCCATGTTTAGCCAGACGTATATGTAATTTGTAAAGTATGTTACCGTTACTAGCGGAAGTCACCTGACTAACATGACCATTCCGTCTGCACGTGTTACACATTTGTCGTTTTAAATTTTACAATTCTGATTACAACGCAGAAAAGCTATTCCAAATTCTTTGAGAATATTTACGAACAATGTGCTTCCAAAATTGTCAGTTTATCTAATTTCGAAACCTAAATTTCCAAGAATATATATATGTTATGGTCTAGTATTTTATTATAATCTAGAGAAAATTGCATTTTCGATGTTTTATTAGTTTTCTCACAATATTTTACACAAAAATGAATGCTTTATGCATCTACGATTGAGATTGAGAAGACAAACAATCATGTGCATTCCATTGTATTCACTTGGCCTAAGTTGCCTGTGACACAGAACTGGCGTGATGAAATGCCATATTTGAGGTCAATAAATTGTTACACATACAATACATGCATGCCCTGTATTGCCATATATTTCTTATAAGCTCTTAAGTATATTAAGTTCAAACACACTTTGAAGGAAACTACAAAACACGGTGATGAAATTCTAGGTGACTGTGAAGTTCTCAATCATGAGCATTTTATATAATCCAAGATGGTGTCCAACATGCCCGTCGTAGTATAGAATATGAATAAGTCAGTTTAGTCTGGTTTTTTTTGTAGAAGACATCTCATCAAATGTATACAATGTATGTATTATTTTGATGCTATTACATTATACTACTTTATGTAGAACAAATTGGCACTCCGTTGGAAGAACGTGGTATGAAATTTCCCCGAAAACTCAATATTGGTGCCTGGTCGTAATTTAATGTGAAATGGACATATTTGAAGGAATTAAGCGAGTGAGAGTTTCGCCTATAGTACCAAATCTCATTCGGGCCTGAAACGGTTACTATGATTATGATGGCAGTCAGACTGGCGGCAAATTTATATTAGACGATAAGAGACTTCCGCGTCATATTCCTTTTATTCAAGATACAACCTTGCATAATTTAGTGCAGTTACCTCAGCTATGTTTTTCAGTTGGTTAAGATTAAATACTGATTTTGGCAATCAGCTATTACAAAACTGTTCAAGTACATGTTTTACCAATCTAACACTTTCTATGCATTCGCCGAAGTTTAACTTCCATGATATATTATGGTGACCATTTCGGGCACCAATGAGAATGAATGTTATAGGTAAGAATAGCTTGTGCTTAACTCCATCAGTTCGGGTTCGTTTCACATTGCAATATGGCTACAAACACGAATGGTGTACCAACATAAAATGCTGAAATGGACTGTGACCAAATACATAACAAGTGTAATGTCTCCAGTGCAGATTGTTCAAGTCCACAAAAAGTCAAGGACAAATTATATAACTTTCTATAAACTTGCCGGCATTTTGACTGCCATCATAAACCATACTAACCATTTCAGGCCCTACTAGGAATTCATGTTGACGGTAATACTTCCTCTGGCTTGACTCTTTCATATCTGTTCAATTCACATTAAAATATGGCTAGAAACCGAAACTGAGTTATAAATGATATTTCATACTACGTTCCTTGAAATAATTTGTTTAGGAGTTGGAAGTAAAGGAACAACAAATTTACTGGCCAAATAATCGTAGGACAAGAATAATAGGAAAAACTCCAAAATTTACAGTTCTACAAACGGATATAGACGATATGAGTGAAAATGTCTATATTTTTTCCAATTCAGCTCACCATTTTGGCAGCAATCTTGTTATTGGAGTATGTTTCCTGTAAAATGTAGGATACTGTAATAACATCCCAATAACGTACGAATTTCTTTACATTTTATGAAATATTCTCTCCATCAAAACGGATTAAACTGACTTAGTTCAATTTTGTAACATGTCGGCCATGTTGGACGACATCTTGGATTCTAGGAAATGCTCAAGGGTGTGAACTCCACGCCCACCCATAAATTTAAGCACACGCCAATCCGCAGAGAAAAAAACATCAACAGAGAACATTTACTAGATCATGCCATGGCCTTTCAACTGGGTTGATATAATGTAAAATCACGTGACCTTTCCTACCAAGTGCATGTCAATAGCAATGCCATCGTAACACACGTTAGAAGTTACACATACGTTTGGCTAAACTGGTTATTATACAACTACAGGGGTGTTGGGTCAATCGCCGGGGCTGTTATTGGCTCTCTGATCTTCATTGCGGTAATTGTTGCTGTCGTCGTCTGCATATATCAAGGTTCACACCGCAGAAACCATGGCGCTGTGATAGCCGTTCAGCCGAGACCTGGAGTTGCAGGTGAGTCATATAAACACACGCTGTCATATCCACACTACTGTTTTTTCTACTTTCTGCACAAATATCGACATCTCGGTGTTCTGCATACGCCTCTCATTACATGTTTTTTTTTAAAGAAATATAAATATCAAAAGAGCCCATAATTTATGTTCCTACAAAATAAGTCTGTTAAGGAATATAAGAAAAAATTATTAAAATTGTGAAAAATTGTAAAAAAAATAATAACAAATGATGAAAAATTGTTAGGCCAATGCATTCTCTTATATATGCGATGCGACCTATGGTCGACTCGCATATATAATATAATGCATTGGCACATGGTATATGGGTTGATAACTTGATACAAAAATCGGACCTGGCACTGAAACTGAATAGAGCAATCTGGCACTGGCACTGAATAGAGCAATCTCATGACAGTGGCAGAAATCTGATGTTAGCAAATCAATACACATACTGTATTAGTAAATCAGGTGCTATTCAATATCTTCATGATTCTGCTAGAAAATAGCAAACACTGTGCTGTTTCAGTTAACCCTTTACCCAACAGAAGGGCCCTGTGCCAATGCATTCTCTTATATATGCGAGTCGACCATAGGTCGCCTCGCATATATAAGAGAATGCATTGGCTTAACACATTAAAAATTATAAAATTGTTAAAGAATGTAAGAAAAAATGGTAAAAAGTGTTAAAAAAAGATTTTTTTTAGGCCAATGCATTCTCTTATATATGCGAGGCGACCTATGGTCGACTCGCATATATAAGAGAATGCATTGGCACAGGGCATAACTGTAACTATCACAATGTGGTCAAGGAGCCGGTTCCAATGATATCCATATTTGTATGGTTCTATTGAGACAGACCGAAGATATTTTAGGCTGTTGAAGCTTTATTTGGCCGGTTTTGGCCGGTTTGTTGGGTAAAGGGTTAATACAGTATGCTGGTATGTTTTAAATAGAAACATGAATGGCATGTGATGTAGGATCGGTAGGTGTACTATCTTCGAACAAATACTTTTAATTAGAACAGCAGCATTCAAGCTCAGCAAATAAATGTTTATAATTCACAAAACAGCATTCAAGCTTCAATGGTCGCCAATGTTAAACTAAAACCGATTACCTCCATTGGTCAGTGCCAATGTCGTTAATGTAGAGTTATTGCTCTTGGATAGATATTGAAAGTTTACAATTTAAAGAGACACCACAGTAGGTGAATTAGCTTCCCAAGAAAGGAGAGTTTTCTAATGTCAATTTATTTTTCTAACGGCATCAGTCCAAGGAGTCGTTAAGCGAAATGAGTTGGGGTCTGGTCAGCAGTGATTGTGTGTGCTTGACACATGCCCGATACGAAATAAAATATATTGTTATGGAACAAGTGTGGACAAAGAAATATATTCCCTACGTTGTGTGATAAATGTTATAAAGTTCCCCATCAGAAGAGGTCGGAATACAAAACGTTACCGTGTTTTGAATGGGGCGGAATATGATCTCTACGTGCGTAGTCAGAGTAGACATCCATTGCATTATCCAAGGGTAAGTTCATACACTGGGAAGTTTGCCCGGCAATATTTGCATGCATTTGGTGTCAGAATATCAACGGCAACATGCATATAAAATGCATATTTATCAATTATAATGGCGTGAGAAGTAAAATTTTAGCAGTTCCACACGTAACGGTGCTACTAACACATTGCCTGCAAATGCCTGTATGATTGATTCTTGCGAGATAATTGTATGGTATTTACAGGCAAATTACCATAGCATCGCTACTAGTCGAATCGCATAGTTTTGCATCTCGTGTAGTTAGCAGTGGTACATATCCATCCTATAAGCATTTGTGGCATTCGGTTTCTGACATACCGATATTCCTGAAAAAAGAATACCTGGCAAGTTTGTACGAACCCACCCTAAGGAATTTGTCAAACCACAGTTTCGTTTTATTTTCGCGTATTGTCAACCAATACTAGTCAATAATATGTGTGTGTATTCGTTGCGGATGCATTACGCTTCCAAAATTTCAACGTGAAAATTGTCCCACGTCGAGTTTGTGCACGTTATTGATAGTACTTTTGTTTATATACAGCACATAAAGAGTGTGCGATAAGAAAAACACTCAACAACGTGGCGATTTTTTTGGGGGGATAGTGATTCACTGTGGCCCATTGGACACCGAAATCTTGAGTGGCGAGGGTTAGCGAGTGCTATTTCGTTATGTTGTAAACACTATGGTGTTAAATTAAACCAAAGTTTAGTGATGTCTCCCGGTGTTGAGAGTTTTGCGTATCGCGCACTCTTTACGGATTGTAATGTATTATAATAAGGCGTACGATCTAGACAATAATATCCTATATACGCGGTACATATGGTTGTATATAAGAACCCAGTCTGTCTATATTTAACCATTCTTTCTGTTCATGGCGGTTTTGACGTATGTGACTTATTAACCATTTCAGTGCCAAGTCCGATTTTTGTAACAACCCATATTTCCTTGATCATTTTTCAAATTTATTGATTACAATAATGTGATATATTGATGGAAAGAGCTCTAAGAGCTCTTTCCATCAATGTATCACATTATTATGATCAATATATTTGAAAAATGATCAAGGAAATATGGGTTGATACAAAAATTGGACTTTGCACTGAAAGAGTTAGTTAACAGCAATACCCATGACGAAGACCATCCGTATCTTTAATTAACATGTAGATATTCAAGCTATTGAAGAATAAATCTTCGCTTGGACTGTAGCTAGGAGGATATTAGCAGGAATTTTGCCAGAAGAGATTTGAGACAGGTGCTTCGCATTATTATAATATTGCATTTCCTTTGACGAATTGAAGTGGTGCTATTCCATTTTGAACGAACTTCAATAAGTACATGTATATCAACCACTGTCCACAGAAAATATTGTGCAATTGCTCTTTTCGGTATTGTTATATAGTATTGCATGTGTAGCGTCCTTATGTGGATTCGTATGGAAAATGGGTACAATTGTTATCCTAAAAGCTTTCCCCTTTTTCCCCAAGTTCATCACCATTTTATCAGCTCAACATTGTCCGCATTGCCCGGGTGTAAAATGTTTGTGTTTGTGCTTATGTTTGTCTTTCCTTCAAATTGATATGTGAATGACAATGTCAAACAATGATCTGATTTTTATTACTACATTGCAGTGACCACAAGTACAGTGCATCCAGGAGTGTCATACGTGAATCACGGATACCAGAATCAGCCTCCGCCGGGACCACCTGGTTACATCGGTCCACCGGGACCTAGAATGCCGCCGCCGGCATACCAGGGAGGGTATGCCGCATATCCACCACCACCTCCCGGGCCCGTTTTCCGTCACCCACCACCACCAACGGCACGGGCACCAAACGGCGTACCACCGCCCGCAGATTATAAACCTCAAAACGTAACGCTGGAAAAATGGTAATTCAGGAACGTGGTAGAGGGTGGCTGACTTGGTGTGGTCCCCAATCCTAATCAAAATGTTCCGCTGAAATGCCATGCATCATGCAATATCACACTGCAGTTAGACATATCAAACAGGAAAATATCGTTTTGTATCTTAAGTTTTGTTATCAATCTGTGTTATAAAGCATAATACTTTTAGACCGTGGGATAAGTATGTTCGCCTTTCAATCGGGATTTAGATTCAATTACCCCGGCTTGAGATATTCCAACTTTAGTGAGGGTTTTGCTATTGATAGAATTTTTCAACTATTGAAACACTTTATTTGACGGCGAATCCTAACGCAAAGAATTCAACTGGGAATAACTTGGGTTTTAGTATTTATTTTTTTTATTAAAACTGTAAATTTAAATCCGGGAACCTACACGAAGACATTTTAGCCACACCTTGTATACTCTTTGATCACTGTTCATTTTGATCTACAGCATACATGTATATATGTATCTATTTATACACAAATGTTTGACAAACTTTGATTCATGGATCATTCAAGCTATAACGTGAATACAAACCAGTGCACATCTTTTATGCTTAAAAGTAGCTGTTATTTTTCAAATCATTTCCAATATGAGTGGCTATGATTTAAGAACATTTGGGACAGGAAATATATTGCCACTATTATTGTATGGTTATTTTGATCTTAATGACAGGAAAGTATTCTACCACATAGAGCTATATATTGTACTCATTTGTCGCTAAATCTTTCTCTTCCAAATCTGTTTGTGCGGATTTGATTAATGCTCATAGATACTTCACTGAAGAGGATGTCCAAGCAGAATGAGGTCCACATAGGGTGAATTTTGCGATGCTATACCACTGTTCGGGGTAGCATTACTAATTTCACCCTCTGGGGACTTCATTGCTGGTAACTTATTTGACCATCGTAGAAAGTTGAGGAACATCCTACAATCGATTACCGATTCCAACAAACAGAGAGGGTTAACAAAAAGATGCGGAATTTGACATTCTCACATATAAAGTCGCCAGTTGTCAGTCATATTGACAGCGTATTGTCTAAAGCTCGTTGTATGATTAGAGACGTGGTATTATGGTAAAATAAGAGCCGAACAAACATCGTATATGATCAGACTCAAGACTACTAACACCTTGGACGCCACTTAATCTGATGTCCAGACTTTCACCATTTGTTCGTTTAACAACTGGAAAAATTGGTCCGTTACTCGAAGCTTTGGACCTGTGTCGAATCTAATTGTTGCTGTTGTTTTTGCAGTTGTTGCTCTGTTGTTGTTGTTGTTGTTGTTGTTTTTGTTGTTGTGTACTGTTGTTGCTTCTATTGTGTTTTACTCCAGATACCCAATATGGTCACGTCACAACAACAATAACTTATTATAACTACGATCAACCTTATTAAATGTATCACATAACACGCAAGAAATACATTCTTACATGCATATACTTCATCCATTATTGATGATATATTTTGATAGCTGTCTCTAAATTGAGATTACTATGTTCAAAGTATTATACATTTGTAAACAAAACTCAAATAAATACCGGTTCTCGGACGATGAGGCAATGGGGGTATCTACTTTTGTCTGAACTTCTGAAAACGAGGACATATATCTGGTAATATCTGTTTCTCCGCAGGATTGTTACTGTGGATGTGTGTGTTTACTCACCAGCAGTGTTCACTAATTAAGAATATCAGCACATACATGGAGTACTGAACACTTCATATATGTGCAAATGGTTTCAATACAACTCAAGTCTTACTTTACTAGTCAAAGTCGGATTTTACGAGCCAAAGTCGGTTATCATTTCGGTTTATACAATATTTAGATTCTGGATTTCTTCATTTTAGAGTTGTACGGTTCGTTTTTGGTGATCCAATTTGATTGCATGTTTAACAATTTAATGATAACATTTGGAGTTAATTGTGTTCATGCATTACAAGAATAACCTTTATGAATTGTGCGGTTGTGTCGCAATTTCACCCACGATCAAGTGGTCCTCCTACTATGATATAATATGTTTGTGTCCTGCTGATATAGCTATGATGTTGGCTGGGTGAAATGGTGTTGTTAGAAAGTGCTTTGTTTTTCTTAAATATCCATTTTATAATTTTCCAAAGCACAGATGAGACAACTCCACATAATATAATACATACACTTGGGTCATTTCTTGAACTGATGTGACTGTTGCTTATAATATATGATGAATAAACTCATGGTAGAAACAGCTGATACGTTCTGCTCCGTATATACCAAACAGTGTTACGAACACATTTAATTGATTTCGTTCAGTTGAAAATATCCACATATTCCTGTTGATTTAATTTAAAAATGTATACGTGCAACTTGCAAGACAAGACAGGCTAAAGTGGCCTAAAACATTATCTCACTCAGTAAGCCTGGGGCCGATGATCGTCAATGAATAATAGTTCAATTGCACTCATTCGTTTCGCTTCATGCCAAAACTTTGTACTGTACTACGAAATGTTAAAAACTAACATTACATCACAATTGTGTCATGGTTTAAAGGCACGGTTGGCCTTAATTGTCGAAAATATTCATATTTGTTCCAAACACCGTAAACAGAAAAACATTAAAACGCATACAGTTTCGTTCATATATACCATGACCATCGCGTAAACAGCATGCTATCATAAAGACTTACTATATTTTACATAAGCAAGAGCCTGATTGTGTTACAGAAGACAGCACAGTGTCACTGGCTAATCACACACAAATGATATAAACGCTCTTTATTAGTTCCATATCAGGAATTCAGCAACAAAGAACGCTCTTTATGTTTACCATCATAATATAAACAAACACCAGAAAAGTAACTTTTTATGCTTTTGTTTACATAACAATGGTCAAACAAATGACAATAACATACTGTTTATGCGATATTTCTTATTTGTATACGGACAAAGTCTGTCTACATTTTGATGTTCTTTCTGTTTGTGGCGGATTTTGATGGGTGGAAATATTTTCACAGGATACCCACCGCCAAGGCCAACCATACCTTTAAACATAAAAGTTGTTCGTAGAATGTGTTAGTATGTTGTATGGGAATACACATTTGCCAACAGATGTACTGTATATAATTCATAGAGAATAATCACTTGATTGTATTGGTGACGTGACATAATTCAGGAGAGGCAGGGACGTTGTACAAACAAGAGAGCACATTGCGCTCGAGGTGGTTACAAAATAGTCCCTGCCTCAAATGAATTATTTCACGTCACCAGTTCAATCAAGTGATTATTCTGTTTATTATATTCCACTATAAACATCTGATTTACCAGAAATCCAATTAATACCGCCATGATACCCATGACCTTACATTTCGATAGCGCGTATATATTCATAACTTGCTAGTTAAAGTGACATAATTCACCAGTGAAATTATCGTTTATAATCACTCGATAAATCAAGGTAAATCACACATAGGAATGTAATCAAATGGATTAATCACAGAGTGCATGGGGCGATGATCTCACAAGTTATTAACCGCGTCTTATATATTCACAACATTTATGTAAACAGTACAATTCAATTCAATTTATTGGTATTCTGATCATCAAAATAGATATAACAGAAACATAATTATTGCAGATATCGATGCAAATATAATTTTTGTTTTGCATGGATGCACATTTGGATATAATATATTTGTGTATAGCAATAGTGACTTGATCTGTATATAATTATATTTATATTTATCTGATAGATATATAGGGTTATTGTTATTGAGTTCGGCGTTACGGCGTTATTGGTTACGTGTTCAGGAACCTCAGGCAATGGATATGGATTTTGAATGGTTTAAGTGATTAAGCCTCAAGAGGAATCAGAGTGTAGTACTTGTAGCGCTTATCAAATAATACTGTGGTGAATTTTGATTGCAATATGTGTGAATGTCTGATGAACATCTGTATATCCCCACAATGATTTGAGTAACCACCTGAGCGGGTTTACGGTATCGCACTTGAAAAATAAATTGGTAGTCATCTTATATTATACCCCTTTCACAGGATAGGTAAACTCTCTAATTAAGGGGATGTCAAGTGATCAATGTTGAATGAGGACTCACATGCAATTGTATTGTTGCCAATAACGCACAAAGTCAAACCCAGAAATATTTGCAACTTAGTAACTTTTGCTGCAGAGATTTACATGGAAATGCCCATTCAAAATTGGTCACTTGACCTCCACCTTAATACCAATTTGTTACCATGAGACCGTTTCGATCGCTACATGTGTGTCTTTTGAATATCTGTAACGCATTAATGGCCAAATAAGACGAGATTTCAGTTGAGAAAAGTAATTTATTTCCTCTTACAAAATATGTGTATAAGTACTTTGCGATATTTACTCATAGAATCGATGCCTTTTTTCCATTGCTGTTGCAATTGATATTTTGTAATTTATCTTTCAACCAGTTGTGGTGTGCAGTGACACATTGGTTCAACCAAACGTAATCGATAAAGCTTTAAATAAGAACATAAAAACATGTCCAATCAATGGGTGGGGGACATTCATTACTAGTAATTTCTCTAATTACTCAATATGCTCAATAAATCTATTTCAATGAAGTACATACCGCTGAACATAGATCAGTATTAAATGACACATGTTGTATACATATACAGCAGTTTCACCAGGTTTAATTTAGTGACATTGACAGAATAGACTCACGTGTACGTTGGTGACCTACTATGAAGGTACATGTATATAACATTGTTCAGTTATGTGATTTCTATAACATTGTTCGATTACATTTTATGCGATTTTTATAACATTGTTGAATTATGTGCATTACTTCTATAAATTTGTTTAATTATGTTATTTCAATAACATTGTTGAGTTTATATGCGATTTTGATAACGTTCTTGGGTTATCTGATGTATTGTGCCATTGCATCATTTGTCAAAAACGAGATATCGACTATATTTGCCATAAACACATTCTGCTCAAATAACACAGCGTTGATTTTCAGTTGTGCGTCTTGGGGTTGTTTCTTAGAAACAAGATGGCTACAAAGCTTCTGTGATGCATTCCCGTATGAGGGTATGTATCACCTAATACGCACACGCTTGACTACCAAAAGATAACATATCGGGGTTCACGATATGATGGCTATTGGCATACAATCGCGACCACGGGGGGCACGCGTGGTTTCAATTGACTATCATATTTAATCTGAAGGGTAATAACTCTATAAAGAATGTACCTTTACGAAATAACGGCGATTTGTATTAGAAATTGCAGCTCCACAATAGATCAACTCTGATGAAATATAAGTCAAATTCTTCTATATGGGTGGGTGGGCTTCGGGAGTTTTGGGTTACGCTCTTTAAAACACTTCTTCAAATATTTCCGTTATTTCGTCAAAAACACTTCTTCAAATATCTCCGTTATTTAGTTAATAAAAATAATTTCCTATTTCTATATTTCACCATTTCGCTGCATTTTTTATTCCGCTATTTCGCTGCATTTTCCTATTTCTCTTTTTCGTTGTATTTCATATTTCGATAATTCGCTATATTTGACATATTATGGGATATGGGATTATATGATACCCTACATTTTGATATGCAATCGAACATCACATGCCACCCGTGCTCGCGATTAGATGCCACTGGCCATCCAATCGTGAACCCCGATTACATATTGTTTGCTATCAAATCCTTGGCATATTGGCTGTGTGTATACTCATCTAAACGGTTTTGTCCATATTGACACGCTGAAACATATTGCCAGGACATTTTGCAATAAAATATCTATAAAGGTACATTATTCGTACACTTAACTGCTACGGATGAGAATTGGGAATAGCTCGTAGTATTCGTAAGTGTTTCGGACTTTCCAAAACCCCTTTAGCAGAATTGACGATTAGGGGTCCGTTGTGAGAAAAGTGAAATCGGAAAAAAAATATTTTTAAGCTAAAAACAATATATATTTATATTTTATTAAAAAGAAGCAACGAACTGTCAAATACAATGTTCACTTATTGATAATAGTAGGCATCGCTTAGTCAATAAAGCATGTACTACGGGGATCTACGCGAACTGATGGATCTACGCTGGGATCTACGCAAATGTAGGGCCCTCCTGCATAAAGCAGTACCCAAATCGTGCCGTGCAAACTTCATGCCACTCACAGTAAGGTGATATGGTTCTGTCCACCGTTTTTATTATTAATTGTGTTGTTAACAGGTCACAGTCAGTGATGCTCGACGATCGCATGAAAAATCCGAAACCGTAATCGTAACTACGGATATGGTAAAACGCAACAGATATAAACAAAAACAAAATTATAGTGACGCACACTGAAGTACCTTATTCTTATCTATTTTCAGTCCTCCAATAAGCGATAAAACACTTAAATTCCACTATGTATTATTAAAAACTGTGAAATACTGATAGCCATCTACACGGATGAAGAATATCATGAACATTTGCGAGTCAATTTTGTCAACTGCGTGAATGTACCAGTAGGGTTAATCCACCATGTCATCGGTATTTATTAAGTGTGTGTCGGAGTACCTCAACGTCGCACCTCAATCATCAACATACAACACATGCAACGCTTTTTTACAATGTCTCCAATTTAAATGTACCAATTAGAGGTCCAATCTACTGACCTGACACACGATGCTATATCATGCGGGTGGCAAGAAGTTTGCACGGCACGATTTTCTGACAAACTTAACCGGTTGTTTGTATCCATACCATACGAGTATAACTGCCATCTTGAAACATCGCTGTTTTTATTTCGCTTCCAGTTCAAAAATGTGCAATTTTACATACAATTCTGGTATAATACCGAACCAGAGAGAGAGATACTTTATTTTATTCCTCCATATCAACGGAGATCACATATATTACAAATATATACAACAAAATAATTACATATAATTTGTTAATACAAGCTGGGAGCTATGTGTGTAAACACATTTGCTAAGTTTCAGTGCAATTTTACTGCCAGTATCGTGAACAGTTCTCAACACAGCCGCATTTGGTATTAAACGCCAACATATACATAATGGCTAGGTTATGTTTAATCGCAATAAAACATGTCATGGAACATCATTGGCATAATATTGCTGAAGGGGTTCACTCTCACACAAAAAGTGCTGCAGGGTACACAGATTTTGAAATTGTGCTGAAGAATACATATGTTTTTAAATCTCGTTCTAAATGACGTTTAGTTTTCGTGACTGTCGTGAGTTCTTTAATTAATTGTTACGTTCCAATGAACATTAAAATCAATTGAAAACAAATATGATGGCCGCCAGATTTTCACAGTTTAATGAACGGTGTTAGTGCAGACCAGAATCCTGTGTATATATATACCCGTGTGTGCCCTTCAGCACATTTACAAACGCTGTGTACCATTCGGCACCTTTTTTGGTGAGAGTGACCCCTTCAGCAAAAAAAGGCTTCAGCCTTAAAACTATTAGCCCGCGTGTGGGCGACAGACGTACTATAGACACACGGAGTAATTATAATTATAATGCAAAATGTAAACATGGGGTTTAATCCATGTAGTAACAACTCGTTCTTCCAGACATCAAACCATAGTTTCTATCCGCATACTGACAGGCCCTGGACCTCCAATCAGTCACCACATTGCTACACAATACGCACCTACAATATTATTTCACACCCAAGGAATGGATCTGATGTGAATTCCAGTGGCAATTTCGAATTATATTTGCCAGAATACTTGCATTTGTACCGCTATTAGATCCTCAGACCATATATATAGACCTCCAACTTGCAGTTAATATGCCTCTAAATGATACATATTCATGTATATAAAAGTCTTTATACCATCAATAAATGACAGAATGAGTAAATGTTAGCGTAGGAACAAAATTGCACTACTCACCTTTTCCGGCCCCGACACATGTACACACACCCTCCCGCATTGTGTCTGGAAAAACATGCAGATCCCCACCCTTGCCAGGGAGGTTATATATTTGGCTAGATCATTGCATGTCATGAATCTCTACTCTGACTACGTCGGTATAGAGATCATAATTCACAAGTTCATATCATGTTCATGTTCTGACATGGAAGTTTATAACATAGATAAAACATTGCAGCTATAATGTATTTCTTAGTATTATAAGTGTTCCTCGATAGTAATAATAATAATAATGTACCGGTATTCCACAGTAAGTGTAGGTCCCAGCTCGAGATTGCATGCATGAACTATATAATTTTTTTGAGTAAAGTCTGATTTCCATCCCTCGCTTACAGTCGTGGAATTTCTTCCGGGTAATCAATGCAACGTTTATTTCGATATCGACTCACAAACGTGGCAAAACTCATGCAATCTGGAATTGGTACCATGGCCCCTACTGTGAAATAGATTATTAAGGAACAAAGAAATATATTCCCTGCTTTGTGTGCTGAATGCTATGAATTAGTTCCCCTTCAGAACATAACAAAGTTCCCGTATTTTAAACTGGTGGAATATAATCTCTACGTGCGTAGCCAGAGTAGATATTAATGAAATGGTCTAATAGTTGTCGACCATTCCTATATTCTATAAGAGAGAGAAGTACATTCAGCACATACATGCTTTGGAGACATACAATCGTATGGTACATTTTACTACCATATGTAGGCTTATTTGTTATTATTTTATTATTATGTTCCTGTCTACACCCCCTTGTACTATAGATGCAATTTTAAAATAACCACCAAATTATTGTCAACACACAGGGACCATTGTTCTCACAGGGACAAATAAGATATAACAGAAACGCAGGCATCGCGAATCGAAAATAGATAACGACGCTGGAAAAACATGCGGGGACAAATACGTCATATCAAAATGGCGGTGCTTCCGGTCGACATTGGCAAGTGGCTTATTGTTTTGATCTACCTTAACTGTGTCACACTGATGTGTTTATATACCAAATTTCTCAAAATGGCTTCCATAATCGCAACCACTTTTTACAAATATCACGAACATTATTCGCTGCTGTTCAGAAAATGTAGCAAATTGTGACTCACTTGGTTATTATACATGTTAACCAATCAACTGACAACTAAATGTTCTATTCTGGATGTCCCATTTCCTTATGGGGCATAACAAATGAATTTTAAAGTTGCCGTATGGAATTTTGCCGAGAACCTCTTTTGGGATACTGGCTATATTTGTTTTTAATAAATGGGCAGAACTTTGAAACGGAACTGAAATGAATCATAATATGTGGCTATTCTGGCCTATTAGGATAACAATTGATCAACTGGATACAGCGTGCAGGTCAAGATGGCAACCAGAGAGTTACTGTATGGTCATAGGAAGAGGTGAGTATCTATAAAGGGAGTTATTGTGTGGTCATGAATGATGTGAATATGCATACATGTTTAACTATATGTTCTTGAATGGGGTGGCCATGGTGAGATATATGGGTATACAAGGAGTGAGTGTATGGTCATGTGTGGGGTGAATAGGTATACAGGGAGTGACTATGGTTATATGGGTATGTGTACCCAGTACATGTGTACCCTATGTGGCTGTATGGACATTGATGTGTTTATGTAAATAACGAGAGTAACTACATGGTCATTTGTGTGTCTGTGTATATATGGAGTGACTGTATGGCCATGGGTGGGGTGTACAGGTGTAACTTGTGTGGCTGTATTGTCACCGGTAGGTGTATATGTATACATGTGTTGTCTGTATGATCATGGGTGGGGTGAATGGATAAATAGATGTGCAGCTACATGTATGTGTAATGCGTATATGTGTGCATGGAATGACAGTAGTCATTATGTGTACCGCCTGGAGTATGCTGGATGGTCATTGACGAGCGTGTGGATGGTCATTAGTAACGAGTGGCTATATGCCTATTGATGTGGCAAAAAGGTATACAGTGAGTGACTGTATGACCAATAGTGAGGTTAATATGTTTTCAGGGAGTGACTGTGTTGCCAATGGTGAGGTGAATAGGTATACATGGTGTGACTAAATGGTCATGGGTCAGGTGTAGGATTATACCTGGTGTGTCTGCATGGCTCTATGGCCATATGAAGGGTGTACGGGTATACACAAGTGTGGTTGTATGGTTATGGAGAGGTATGTGTATAAAGTGAGTGGCTATATCACCATTAGTGAGGTGCATGTGTTTACCTGGAGTGATTATATGGTCATGGTTGGGGAGTACATGTATATGTATATCTTGCGTGGCTATTTTGCCATGGGTTTGGTGAACATGTATACAGGGAGTGACGCATGACCAATGGTGAGGTGAATAGGTATACAAGGATTGACTGTATGATCATGAATGGTTATCACCTGGTGTGCCTGCATGGTGACTCATGGCTGTATGGCATTTGTGGGGTGTACATGTATACACAAGTGTGGCTATACATGTATATGGTCATGGGTGAGCGGTACGTGTATACAGCGAGTCGCTATATGGCCATTGACGAGATGCATATTTATACATGGAATGACCCTATGGTCATGGATGGGGTGTATATGTATATCTTGAATAGTTACATGTATTTGGCCATATGTGTGGTGAATATGTATACGGGGAGTGACCGTATGGCCAACGGTGATATGAATAGGTATACAAGGATTGACTTATGCTCATGAAAGTGGTGTATATATACAGGGAGTGGGTCATGGGTCAGGTGTATGTGTATGTGTATAGATTGAGTGACTAACTTGTCATTGGTGTGGTGTTTATGTGTATATATGGAGTGACTGTATGTTAGTGGGTTGTTTGTGTAACCTGAGTGGCTATCGCTTTCCACAATAAGTCAAGGACATATTAATCAATATAGAGGCCATGTCAGAGAGTTCTCCATCTTGATGGCATTTATGCACAATGGAGGAAACGTTAAACCCCCTGACAAATTTGATGCTAATGGGCAGGTGATTCAAGTCGGTGATATCGAGATGTCAAATATACAGAAGAATGCACTTATCGTCAGAAAGATAAACGAGTCTGCTGAAGTTCGCAAAATATCATCACTCATGCAGGAATCTAGGGCTAATCAGAAAGACATTGGAGAGGCCGGCATGAGGCTCTTCATTGTAGTGTGTAGTGGTAAGAAAGAAGATTCTCTAAATACACTTCGGTATGCGAAGTTTATGGATATGGTATCTTCTAGCAAGACTGCATTAGAGCCCCAAAAACTCCCACCAACAGAACGAGCGGCATACTATCACAGTCTCAGAGTTAATCTCCAGGTGATGATTTGGAGAACACTGAATAATGACGTATTGAATGCTGAGGGGTGGGGTTGGGAACGACGTGGTGCGGATCTTTCCCCAGTCATGACTGACCAGAATGCAGCCCCAGACGAATTGCTCAAGTTTGTACGGTGCAAGTGTAAGATGTCATCAAAAAAACCATGTGACACCAATGTGTGTACATGTCGCAAACATGGTCTGAAATGTGTTATCGCTTGTAAAGATTGTCGTGGAGAGGGCTGCGTGAATTCAGAAGAGGTTCTGATAGATGACCAGGATGAGGTCTGAGTATAAGTATAAATGATATATTTTACACACAAGTGTCGAAATCATGAAGTATTTCTCATTCTGGTCATCACTGGCTGATTTCGATCAACAAAATAAACAAAAGAAATAATTGTCATTTAGCGGCCATTGTGGTTGCCATCTTTTGACTCTGTGACTGATATTTGGTCAGTGTGACTCCCGTGGAATCCTTTGTCAAACGTGATGACATTTGTACGAGAGCAAACTCATTACCCCTACCTCACAATGGACTAATGCTGATTGGGGAATATTTATAATCGTTGGCCGCCACCTTGGACGCCATCTTGAATCCTGAATTTTCTCCAAGGCGGATTTTAGCGGATTTTGGATATGTTATTCCTGACACTTTTGCACGTAAAATGAGACCAAAACCAGCTTTATAACAATTTTTTCCAGGTTCAACCTCCCGACGACCACACTAAAGTTCGAGAATCAACAGAAGGTACTTGATATTTCTGATATGTGAGGAAACTTTAATTCTAAGGTCAAAACGAGCCAACATGATAGCAAAAAGTGGACTTGCAACCGCTGCCAAATCAACCACTCCCGATGCAGCATTTCATGGATGGGCGGCCGATAGGCAACCTGAGCTGTTTGAACCATTCTTCCCTGAAGATGTTGCACAGGAATGCTATTGACTGATACCATCACATTTGATGAAATTGACAGTGACAGTGAAGATCATATTGCATAAACCGTGGGCAGTACTATTGCAATATATGATATGAATAATATCAACTAGGCTGAATGACCTTTCAAGTTCAGTTGCATAAAGCATAAAATTGAAAGCACTATCTTGGGGTAGGGTTAAGTTTTACTTTATTTCTTAATACTGGTCTGGTACATGATTATAGAATTTCATGCATGGTATTGGGGATGCATTATGATTATTGTGGTGCATGTTGTGCAGCTGTATCCATAAATCTGACAGTCATGGGAATTTTTCAGAAATGTTTTACTTAAAAATAATCAAAATTTTAAATAATTTACCTCCAAAAAAATGAAATATTTAAACAAAATAGACTCACTCATAACATAAACCTCCTCAGATACATTCTAATTCCATGATATATGATAAGACTCTGAATTGGTTAACAAAACGAAACCAAAACGGGTTATTCTGACTTGACAGTATTTTCAGACATAAAATCAGTTTTAGGGGAGGGTTAAGTTTATGAAAAAATTTAAAATTTTATAGAAAATCTTCTGGAAAACTTTTTTGAAAAAAACACTGCAATTTGTGATTTTTTTTGCATTTTCGTGAATTTTTCACAAAAATTGATGGAGAATATAATTTATTGCACATCATTAATGTTAAGCAACCCAGATTGAATAAATATTGGATATTCAAGTATATTCTATTCGACATTTGTCTTGTTGTATTGGTTTTCCTGATTATACTGAAATTTGCAGGTCAAAAACATAAAACAGGTCAACAAAATATATTTTCCACCTGCTCCGCCCTGGATACCTCAGTGTTTTGGAACCCCCATGGGGCAAGGATAATTGGAGATAGCGTCAAAATTTCTACCCTTTGGTGTGATACTACCATCATCTGGGGGCCGGTCTATATATTATATCACGCTATATACACAACAAAACTGGTGACACTGTGACTTAGAATACTCGTCGATGGAAAATATCACGCAATATAATAATAGCGAGATGGGTGTATCCACCGAAATCCGCGAACACGTGAAATCTACATCGTACATTTAGGTTTATTATTTTGGTTGTCTGACCATTATTTAGTGTGAAGTATGTTATTTGCACAACAAACGTCGAATATGCTCCCACCATCCGTCATCCGATTACTGCAATGGCTATCAGTTGGTGTCGGGTAGGACATCGCTTTATATTATATCACGCTACACAACACAACTGTAACTTAGAATAATCGTCAATGGAAAATATCACACAATATAATAATATCGAGACCGAAATCCGCGAATACGTGAAATCCACATCGTACATTAGATTTATTCGTTTAGTCAATTTGGAAATGTCATGCCTGAATAAACATTGGTTGCAATTGTCTGACCATTATTTAATGTGAAATGTGTTGTTTTTCACAACAAACGTCGAATATTTTGTTTACTGCAATGGCTATCAGTTTGACGTGTCAGGTAGTACATGTTCAACTTTTGAAATGTTGAGGTTCATATTGTGGAAAATTACATCGCAGATATTGGGGTGCAAATGAAATTGCCCGTGAATTTGGAAATTTGAGACTGTCGTGAATCAGTTGTGCAGTGTGATCACAAGCAGTACTGAAGATAATTCCGAAGAGGTAGAGTTATCATCATCAAACGATGCATGCATATACTAGTATAGAGCCATCTGCCCAACTTGAATCTTGACGAGATGATGGATGTTGCCTGTATGGTGTGCCGATGGATTTTTTCAGGAAAGAGTAAAATCAGATATGGCCGTTTGTGGTGATCAGTTGGTAATGTACATAGCGCATACATGATACCCACATGTACAATAATGCCGAAGTTGTTGTGGTTCACCGTGAATAAGGACAGCTTTGCGATCTGCACAAATGTGAGGAATCTGTAAATGGGGCAAGTTTTCTCGATGAAATTAACCCAAAGAAACGGAGAACGTCGTGGCATGCTTGGCCTATAGCAACCGAATCGATGATAAACCCTATAATGTCATAGACATAATCTCATATGACCCTCTATTATGCATGTACGATCGGTATGAGACCAGGTATATACATGTACATGGTGCTGTGTTCGATCACAACCTCATCTTGTGGCCAAGTGCTTCTGCTAAATTGCTATGTTGTTGGTGAGTCCTGTTAAATTTGCTATGTTATTACGCAAAATTGCTCATAAAATTCATTTATATACCACAGCTAACTACATGAGAAGTAAAAACTCCGTAGTTCCACCTGTAACGATGCCACTGAAATGTTCTGTAAATAACTATATACCACAGATTCAATGATAGGTAACGACATTGTCCTTCTCATGCCGTTTGCTTTTTTAAAGATGCATTTTATACGCATCCTTCATATTGTGATAAGATATAGTATGGTCGTGGTACGCACACAAGGTGGTTGACCCAGTAGAAATTGGTAAAGAGGCGATTTTGGTGTCATTCAACGCGGGAGAATTTCTGGTACAACATATCTAAAATCCGCTAAAATCCGCTTTGGGGGAAATCCAGAATCCAAGATGGCGTCCAACATGGCCACCGTTAGTCAAAGGAGACTCTGACTGAGATAAATTCGATTATAGTGAGAACAAATGTTGTCATATGTATACAAATGTATACATTTTTGCGAAGGTAAAATATTATGCCACCGGTTTATGGAAAAAAATGGAACCCCTGGTCCCAGATGGCCGCCAAAATGGCGGCCTAAACTCGAAAAGTTGATGTTGTTTGATAATGGTTCGGACTGGCGACTTTACTTAGGCCTATTCATGTTAGTTCAGCATTGGAGCAATGAAAGATACCACAAATGGGGTCCCAGATTCATCCACACCCTCAAAAAATTTTCGGCAGTTTTTTCCGACCATTTTTGGACACCCAGCCTGTGAGTTGCGGGAAAAAATTGTCTGTTGTTCCCATCGACCACCCACCCACCCCGACATACGTACCCGGAAAAAAAATCCCCCCTCCATGACGAATGCGGTGTGGAATTTAACCAAAATCGGCTTTGGGGTTCTGGTCACATTTGATATGAGCAGATCTTGTCTACAAAATAATTGAGCGTTTTTTTTATTCGTGAACATTCCATCTCAAATGGACCAAAAGTAATAATAAATTTTATCTAATATGGCTTCCAAAACGAAAATGATAGAATCTGCCCAGCTTGTCATATAATGGAAGTTGTGACCGGTGGATGCAGTTTATAGTTGGCTAATCTATGTGCCTTATATACATCAAAACTAATATTTAAAACAATGGAACCTTGGTTGAGCCTTGGTTTATTTTCAATTTATTGGTGGCTTACCGCGGGTTGGCAAATATTAACTATTCGAGCTCGGCCATAATTTCGTACACTTCCGGTACACGGTCGCGACAGTCGCAAAAGAGGTTGATCACGAATAAGTAAGCAGAGAGCGATTTTGACTTCGGAATACTCTATCGGATATCGGATAAAATCAGCTTTGGGAAATCTTTAAGATCCGAGATGTCATCCAATATGGTCCCCCCCCCAACAACGATAAAAGTCATAAATGGATATTTACTCTTTGATTCCTTTTCAAAAAAATACTTTTATATGCATATATATCTCTTATTGCATACAGTATTTTTTTAATCTGGAATATGTATGAAAAGTCATATTCCCCAACCTCTTAAGTTTACCAAAACAGGAACTATCCGATTTATAGCTAGGTTGAGATACACTTTAGTTGGACGGTTTCGATAGAAAGTAAAACATAATGACTATAAATTTCAGCTAAACGGATTGTGAACGCACATTTTTCGACACCATTGTTTAATAGTGCTAGCTGGAACTAAATGTAGCCCATGGATTCCCCATTTCGACATGTACGAAAAGTGGTTTTACTCTTAGCTCTTCTCAGATATCAACTCTCCGGTGAATGGTGATGTCTTATGTCCTAGAAAATATTTGTGCCAAATACATATATGTATGAGGAAACTATCCCCATACACTGTTTACTCATCGAATCAGTAAGTCTGTGGAGGTCATGGACATGCGTGATTTTCAAAACTCGAAACCGCCTTTACAAACAGTAAAATTTAATAGGAAATGACGTTGGATGTAGGTCTAGAGTACAGGAGATAGTTTTCGTGTCAAAAATTTGCACATATTTCGTGCTCTGATCAGCCTTACGTGGACGTTTGATTGTCTAGCATCCGGAATAGAACATGTTCATTGTTCACATTTCATTGACAAACATGTTGTTGGTCACCGTGTTATTGTGGCATTTCTATCCAATGACAACCTTGAAATACCAGTGCATTAAGCTAAACGGTTGATACGTTTACGCCTACGTGTAGAAGAATGGTAATAACGTGGAAGTACCGGAGATGCAGAAACGTCTACATCGAAGTACAGTGAATAGTCTAATTTTTGCAGTTGGGACGATGGTGCCAATAGATATCATTGATGCAAATACCTGTCTCCATATCCGCCTTTTTCAACAGAAGTTGTAAGCATATAGAGCTTGTAACAACGGCGTATTATCCCAGGACATTCATGCTACATGTACATCAAACTAAGTAAAGTGAACACATCCATGGAAGAATAACAGATGCCTAAAAGCGCAAAAAACTACAACAAATGTTATAGTCAATGTTGAGGTTAGTTGGCAATGATGACGTTTTTTAAAGTGTAATTTATTATTGGCAATGGGATAATAAACTAAATATTCTGAACATATGGAGGCCATTACCCATAACATATAAATTAATAGGCTAAACGACCGGAATACTCAATGCGTTCAGATCAAGCCATGGCCTACATTGTGCCTACAGATCATTGATGAAATTCACTCGATGTGTAGTAGATATCGATGCGTATGTATATTTACTAGAATGTTTCTATCCACATTTATATACCCTCAGTCGCATGACACGAACTTGTCACATGGAGTGTGAAGGGTATGCAATGTACGTGCGGAATTTTAATTTTTCCTCTTAATATTGAAGAAAATAATTTTACTTTGAAACTACTTAGCTCCGATAATCAACTTGCCCACCCATTAATTAAGCCCCAGCTTATTCGCTCTTCCTTCATGTCCTTTCCACTTTCCAGCTTCGCCATCACTGGGTGACCCATTATAGCCTGATGCATCCGGACTACGATGCCCATATATTTGCTGGAAACGTTCCGAATAGTCTTTATAAGTAGAATTATTGATACTGTGTTTGCAAATAATCCAGATTTGTGCGCAATTTAATTTCTTTCTAATTAATTTCCAGATAGTCCCTCGTAATAAGTGGACATGATGTTGGATCATGCAGTAGATACTGCTTCTTTGGATCATTACGCGCTGAAATGATTTGTGGTAGTAGATATTATTGGAAACATGTTTAATGAGTCTTTCGTCGTTAGCTCACAGCCGAAGTGTTGTTTTGGCTTTCGTCTGAGCAGAACTTAAATTTCGACAATTTTCGGTGGCCATTTTGGTAGCCATCTTAGTATTTTGAATCATGCTTGGCTACTCATACCCACAAAAACATACTGATTTCAATCAATGATGTGTATTGGTGCCGAATTGGCGTTTTGTCGTGTGGGTTTTCGTGATTAACTACATATTTGCGATTGTCATTATTGTTGGCGGCCATGTTGGACGCCATCTTGAATTCTGAATTTTTCCCAAAGCGGATTTTAGCGGATTTTGGACACGTCGAATGACACCATAACCGATTCTTTACCAATTTCTTCTGGGTCTAACATGGGGGGGGGTCAGGAAAAAAATTCCGGACACTAGGCGCTTTTTTATTTTTCCCACCCTCTGGGTACCCACCACCCTCTAATTTTTGTTTCTTCCGATTCTGTGATAGGGACCCACCCCCTCCAAACTGCTTCAAATTACTATTCTACTCAGTTTTCCTGATTTTTTCCGATCAATGTTCCATATCATGATTATAGAAGCATTCCTACTTTTATTTACCAACAACACTGTAAAGTTTCAAAACAATTCTCCAATAAATGTGGGCTGTAGGGTATGCTGATCGATTGACATTTTAAATCCAAGATGGCTGCTGGTGGGCATGTTTGTTTTAAACAAATTTTGGGGGAAATGGAGGCTCCCATCTGGAGGTCACTTCGAAGATCCATATGAAGTTTGGTGACGATTGGATGAGAAATGTGACCTGTAAGGTGTGCTAAAGGATTTGGTCATACAAAGAGTAAAATCCAAGATGGCCAAATGGCAGCCATTTTTTTTACAAAATTTGTGACAAAATGAAAGGCACCCATCGAGGGGTCACAACGAAGATCCATATAAAGGTTGGTGATGATCGGATGAGGGCTAAGCTATGTGGGGTGTGTTAAAGGATTTAGTGATGCAAAGAGTAAAATCCAAGATGGCTGTCATCAAAAATCATTCAAATTTGACAGCTCCCATCTAGAGGTGGTACTCGACCCATATACCGAATATCGTTTAAATCGGTCAAAGTTTGTTTTAACACCTTTGTTTTATTTTATTACGGTTTTTTTAATAGTCTATTTTTATTTGAAGAGTTAAAGGTACTCAATCCGAAATGTCGCTCGCAAATTACTATGTCCTTGGCATCGGCGGTAAAAGATATTAGATTCGAGTCGAGGAACCCACCCATCAAAGCTCAGAGTGATCAGATCTCGATGTTTGAAGTCTATTTTAAATTTAAGTGGCCCAGTAAATAGTCGACGAGAAGACTTCTCTGACCAAATTGCGGATGAAGATGGATAACTCTAAAATCAAGTGGCTTGTTTGTGTCAGATATTTGACAAATAACAGTTTTTGGGCGATTAGTTGACTGTGATTAACATTATTTTTGGGCAATTACTCGATTCTGATAACTGAAGCAGCTGACTGAAGCGGCATTTAAAAAAATAATGTGTTGTTGGAATCTTATGATATTGGGACCATCGAATCGTACCTTTATGTGAAGAGTTTACATTTATTTGAAGAATCTATTATTGTGTTATGTTTTCATTTACATCAGGTTGAATAAATGATTTTTAATAGAACTATTTAAATCTGAGCCTTTCCATGTCAATGTGCATCGATAGATTCTTGATGAAAACATTTAGCAAGCTGACCTTTTTACTACCCCTTGGTGTCATCCCTCATTATTAACTGATGATGAACTCAAACTCCCCTACCAAGAGTTAAGTGCATACCTATTACATAATAGAAGCATTCTCAAAACCTTTTGTCCCTTTATTTTGAAGAAAAATGACTCTAGGAAAATATTTACAGGGCCAGGCAATAATGTGTGTAAGCCGGGCTGCCGAACCACCCACCCACTCCGCCCAGTGTTCGGAAAAAAATTTGCAGAACCCCCCCCCCCCCCCCCCTGGGTCTAACCCTCTGACGAACATACTAATATGGCTTTCTGTGACGAAATGGCTGCAAAATTATACCAGAATATTTGCCAGTGTGTGAACGCGGACTATATAACCCGTGCAGTGTTAACCTTGCGCTCGTGAATACTGTTTTGGTACTGTATATATAATTACCGCGCGTACAGGCATGCATTTGTGAACACAAGTCAAGCGGACAGTGTGTCTGTTGTCGCCGATCCTTCAAATCAGTGGATTGTCCTGACATAATTGTTCGACCAGGATGAGTGCCTTCCTTCAACTTCTTTCGGTTTTGTGGATTTATGTGTTACTAATAGGATTACCCGGCGTTGTCCAGGTTAAAGTGACGTGAAACCCTCTGCATATTGTGGATATATATTGTTTGGGAATAGAGGATACACAGCGCTACATATATTCTGATAAATTATATATCCAAATAACATCACAAAACATGATTCTTACACCAGGAATATAAGTAGTAGCTCACCTTGTCGGATCGGAGCGATTGCCATTTTGTTTATCGCGATTAATCCGTCCCACCAATAAAGAACTATTTATTTATTGACAACTGCGTATACTTCAGACCTTATAACATGAACATCATAAACACATTAGTTCGCAAAAATAAAAGACGACAATTGGGTTTTACATAGAGATGTATATGTTAGGCGATGAATCTGTTCTAAAACATGAAAGATATCCTCTGTATATTGGGCAGATATAACCTTGTCAGAAGTCAGTATTGGAGGATCATGAAAAGTCATGTGCCACTGACTCCGTTTTCTTTTATTTCAGAAGAAATTATATTTGACGGCACACTGTGACCGCTATTGTTGAAGAGGCCTTCTATACATTTCCATATCTCTTGTAACTTTTTTTGTGGAAACTATATTGAATTGGGTAGACTCAATTGTGTTATAATATTAACATGAGCTATTCCAATATTTTAACATGCACCATTATCTTCCTCGTAAAAAGTTACCACTGTTAGAACGCCTTGGTGCCATCTCGATTGTACCCCGTGCAGTTATATATAGAACACATACAGAGATGCATTTATTTGCAAATATATCTAGGCACAACATGTGATGTTTTTAACACGCACGATTTGATTCCTCGTATCATTTGAGAAGAATGAATTTGATGTTAATTGTATGAATTTGATGTTAATTGGCACTAAACATATTTCTATCAGTTTTGGTGACCCGCCCGTCCCTATTTCGGACTCAAGCAGCGCCACATTTGACATCATTAAACCACAAACTTAGACTCATTATGGAGATGAATATATATAAAATTGTTGAAAATTGACGAGTATACAAATTCGTATCAAATTTAAGGCCCCCATTTCTGTCACCCGAACGGCACAAATTTTACGTATTTAAACCACACGATTAGATTCCTCGAATCACGGAGAACAATATGTATCAGTCTGGTGAAAATCATCGCTAAACATATTTTTTATAAATGTTTGTGTCTCTCTCATCCTCTGTGGACCCCTGTCTCGAATGGCACCACTTTTGACATCTTTAAAACACACAATTAAGACTCCTGGTATCATCACACGACACAATCGTTTCGACGATTCTACGACCAATTCCACGATTATGCGGCTTGACAACCACGGTGCTACGGCAGTTCAACGATTCTGCGGCCTTATTATACGTGATATTTTATGACAAACTTAGATAATGGGGCCTTTTACTGAATTGGGACGATAAAAGTGGGCTTCTTCTTGTATGCATTGTGTAGAGTAGACTTTGCAGGTCCACCAGGTTGACTCACGGAATACATACGAAGATGCGATCAATACATAAAATGAGTCACAATCGGCTCGGTCAAGTCTGGATAATCCGATCGAACCGCGAACCAATCGTAAAAAGTCGTTTCTTGGGTTACAAGGAAACATTAATAGTGCGAAAATTAACATCCAACGTAAGCTTTGATAAGCATAAATGTATTATTTGTCAAATTCGTACCTCCGTTGACGCAATATTCGATTAAACTACACACAGAAATGCAGTAACAGTGTCAACTATTTGACAACGCCCCGCTTCGACCATGACAACGACGATTGTGCGACTCGTTGAACGATAATTTTCATTTGTATACGACGTACTAGTATCTGTCACTGCATGATCGGACAGCTTAGTTATGCGTGTACGCCCATGTATGCTGCATCAATAAATGTTTGGAACAGTACCTTCGTTGTACAATGCACATGTCCTGGATTCAATACAGTACTGTCTATTTACTGATCCCCACATGTGAAGGTATAGAGACCAAGTCACATAACAGATTTGTCGCTAAACGAGCATTCTTTAATTTTTTGAACATGACAAAATGCCCGACTTACATGTACCTGAACATTTTCCTTCTTGGTGCACCTAGCGGCTTTGTAATTTTTGTAAAGTTGACTTGTTCATTCGAAAATGTCACCACTTACCCATACCATAACATGAGTTATTTTAGTCATATTCTGATTGGCAGGTAGGCCCTACATATAAAGATGTCCTCGAAAATTTATTGACCGTTTAGTTACTTTTATAAATGTGTTTGTATGAAAGTATTAGTTAAAATTCTTTATGGTTATCTGAAACTGAATGTACTGAGCAACACTTTAAAACAAATAAAAATAAAAGGGATGGATGCCAGAAAATTGCAGTAAACACGTATACATACATAAAATAGTAGAACATTGGGTTGGTTGGTCCCGAAAGTAGCCAAAATAAAAAAAATAACCTATAGGGATACGCTGATTTATGACCCCCTACCCCTGATCCCCCGGTTCGGACGCCAACTTGACGGTATATTATTAACATGGGGTGTTTTGTTGCGGTAGTATTTTTAATTGGGTAAACTGGTGTGTGCATACTTCAATTGAGTTTAGAATTAATAGGATATACATGTCATATAATTGTAATATCTGGAGGCAAATCTTGACTGCACGAGGGAATTATATTTTAGATAACTAGATTTTAATCACAAATAAATAAATCATTATAGAATATCATTTTCACCGTTTATAGATATATATACCTGGATGTCAAAATATGGAATTATACTCAAAACAAAATATTAAGTTTCATGTGTGGAGTTAATTTCTAACATGAAGGCGACAATTCCCCACAACGCAACTGAGAATAAGACATGTTGGCCATAAGAAAATACCGAGGCATTGTGAGTCGGCTACTAGTTAGGCGTACAGACAGACGGAAGGAAAGTTGGATAGGCGGAAAATTTAAATCATGTAATGTGTGGTGCACAGATATGGAAATTAAACCTGTACAGTATAGCAATATACGATTCGACATTACTTTATTTTCCACAGCTGGCTCCAAATAAAAGTGTCTTATTAGTGTACCTTCAGACGGCCACGATACATGCACAATCGTAAGTGGAAAGATTTCCGTCGTAGGAAGTTACCGGTAGCTGGACTGCGCATGCGCATGTCAAAATCGTAGGTCATAAAATAATATCAGACACTGTTTGATTTTAGATGCGAAATCGTGGCGTATCCTTGGATACCTCCACTTGCGACGTTATCGCAGCCGTGTGTATGTAAAAATCGTAGCTGGAAATGATCGTAGGGTATTCATTCACATGCTTTAGGAACAACCTACGATATCATAACGTACCTCGACATCGCAATCGTGTGAACAAACTATCCACGATCTCGTCGGGCCCCGGCGCGCGATTCCTCCACTTATGATTGTATCGTGGTCGTCTGAAGGTACACTTAATTTCGTAGCCTTGAGGTCGTGTGATTCATATGCGTATTCATGTCTATAGCGAGCGTGACATTCATTAGAAAACGACTTCTCGTGAGCACAAGTTAATGAAATTTCAATTGCTGGTCTCACAATCGTCGTTGTCACAGTCGACTAATCGGCGTTGTCAATTGAGTGCGATGATACCCCCCACAAATATGGACACAGCGCCATCAATCACAGAACTGAAGTTAACATCAGATGTGTAAAATCAACCAAAGACGTATGGCTATGTTATTATTTGGTTTCCACTCAATTTTATAGGACATTATATATTTTTTCTCAACTCTAAATACGAATTTCACACAGTGATGTGTGTAAATCCAAAACAACTGGTCTATTTGTGTCAAAGATTATGTATTGTTATGCTAACTGTCTAGTGCTGAACTCTCTACCGATTATCGAATCGAAGATCGCCGTACCTAATAGAAATATAATATGTGGTACATAACTGTCTATATTTCTGGAATTATTCATTTCTTAATGTTTTTTTCGTGTTTATCGCATCAGCCTGGTCGCAGAATCGTTAAATTGCCACAGCACCGTGGTTGTCAAGCCGCCGAATCGTGGAATTGGTCGTAGAATCGTCGAAACGATTGTGCCGTGTGATCATGGAGATGGTTATTTATAAGTTTGGTGCTAATCGGCAACTAAACAATTTTTGTTATCAAATTTAGTGCCCACCCCACACCATCTCTGACACAAACAGCATCGACATAGCGTCTTTAAATCACATGATTTGATTCCTCATATCATGGATAAGAATGTGTATCAATTTGGTGAAAATTGGGGCTACAATTATTGTGTATCAATTCTGGTGCCCCTCTCCTTTTCGGTGCACTCCTGACTCGAATGACGCCAGTTTTAACAGTTTTAAGCCACACCATTACCATGTGGATGATTTTGTATCAATCGGTGATTAACCCAATTCTTATCAAATTTAGTGCCTATCAACCCCCCCCCCCCCCCCATCACATCCAAACGATACATTATATGTCATCAACGTCGTGTTTCGGTTGATCTATGAGCGTATAGACCGATCAGTAGACGAATAACATACTGTATAATTCCGCGAAACGGATTATACTAAGTATGTTATTCGTCTACTGATCGGTCTAAACGCTCATAGATCAACCGAAAAACGACGTTGGTGGCTTCTAATTACAACTTTAACACTTTATTTTCAGCTATCTACTATTAATCCATCTCAGAAAATTAATTGCCAAAATATGATTTTCCGTTGGACGATCTCAAAATTTGGTTGATGGGCCGAAAATAAATTGGCCGAAATTGTCAACGAGCAACTTCGTCAAGCAAACTTTCAGAAAATAAATATTTTCGCTTCAACTTCAATTTTCAGCAATGAACAATCCATGATAAAAATAATTACTTGTTTGGCTACGATTTACGTTTAAAATGACTCAACAACAACCCAATAATTATCAACACACACAGAGTCGAATCCTCGATCTCCGGTAAAATTATTAACTCCAGACCAGTCCAGACTCCAGTCCGATCATGGCCGATGTAATTTGTAAACAAATGCCCTGATCATATCTAATGTGCTCGTGACAAATGTCATTAGTATTGTAATAAAGCTGAAAAATGTTAAAAGGGTTGTAATCGGGTAACACATTTTATTTATTTCCAATAAATTGTGCCATGTTGATCAGCCTGATTTATGATAAGTTGTGTTCACAGCAGTAACTATACACGTTGTCATAGACGCTTTTTCGAAAATTGGACAAATAAAAAACGCGGCACGAACTTTGAGTGTTCAATCGAGCTTTACAAAAACATGAATACGGCTGAAATGAACAGACATAAGTATAGTATAGTGTAGATAAGAAGCAGAGACATGGAATATAGACATAGACTACTTGTTCAAATGTTTCTAACATTGAGTTTTCCAGTTGTTTTTTCACTGAAATTCTAATGGAATTCTCGTTCCGCGCTTTCGCGTCATCCGGGGACGTCGTGTGGGGCGACGGTTATAGACTCGCCCAATTTTCTTAAAGTGTCACTACGCGATGTGACTAGTCTACTGCAAAGTATATGCACTGATAGACGCAGGTCACGCGTAGCGTCTCGGCCAATCAAATGCCCACATTTCGACAAAAACGAAAGTAGTTGTAATTATAATTTAAGTGTGTTTTTCATACATGTAGGTTATCCGATTAATTCACACCAAAAAGAATAATTCAGTAGCTGACCTAAGGACCCGGCGTCAGGTGACGTCAAATTCGGCGTGCGATTGGTGGAAACTGCCAGTTCAAGGGTCATTCATATACCCCCGATGTTTCACGGGCTCATATACCCCCGATGTTTGGCGCACGTTCTCTTATATCTCGCTGTCAAGGGTGACGGGGGACATGTTGATTTAAACGTTGCGTTGTAGCCAATCAGATTGCTAGTTACAACCGGATGTGGGGACAAATATCTATATCTATATTTGCGAATTTGCGAATGTCTGTCTGTCTATCTGTCTGTCTGTCTGTGATCTATATAAATTCACAGGGGACCATCCAGATGGCACCAAAGGGGTCTACTATGGGTATCTTTTTACGAGAAAGATAATGGTGCTGGTTAGGATGTTCTAAAGTGACGCCGTTGTTTTCAGGGGCAGAAAAGGGGGAGGGGCAAAAAAAATTGTCGCTGATTTCTACGAAACTTATATATAATCACCCCGAGATCTCGTCTGCGCATGCGCGAAGCGGGCGTCGCACGGGCTCACCAATACGACAAGGACGACCGCCTGGTCAAACTACACACACGTACAAAGTTTCGTCCCGATCGGTCGAGAATCGTAGATTTGTATAAATGACATACAAACAAACAAACAGGTGGACCCGACTTCGTCCGGACTGTTTCCCCTTCTTGAATTGTTCATTTTGAAGGTCAAGGTCAGGTGGGGTCACGATTTGACTCGTCCAAAAAGCAGGTGGACCCGACTTCGTCCGGGCTGTTTCCCTTCTGCTTTTCTGCGAATTGCGCGATTTGACCTTGAATTGTCCATTTTGAACGTCAAGGTTAGGTGGGATCACGATTTTACCCGTCCAAAACACTGCCCGGACAAAAGTACCCGACAAAAGTACCCGTCGAAATCCATCCGGTTTTACCCGATTTGACCTCGAATTGATAATTTCGAAGGTCAAGGTCAGGTCGGGGTCACGACTCGACCCGTCCAAAACACTCAGTGGACAAAAGTAACCCTACGTATCAAATTTCGTCGAAATCCCATCAAAATTCGCGATTTGACCTTGAATTGACCCGATTTAAAGGTCAAGGTCACGTCGAAAGGGCAAAGGAATAGGCTTACGACACTCCCCGTACGAAAGTATCCCCAGACACTAATTTTCATCGAAATCCCGGGTTGGTTGGTCCCGAAAGTAGCCAAAATAAAAAAAATAACCTATAGGGATACGCTGATTTATGACCCCCTACCCCTGATCCCCCGGTTCGGACGCCAACTTGACGGTATATTATTAACATGGGGTGTTTTGTTGCGGTAGTATTTTTAATTGGGTAAACTGGTGTGTGCATACTTCAATTGAGTTTAGAATTAATAGGATATACATGTCATATAATTGTAATATCTGGAGGCAAATCTTGACTGCACGAGGGAATTATATTTTAGATAACTAGATTTTAATCACAAATAAATAAATCATTATAGAATATCATTTTCACCGTTTATAGATATATATACCTGGATGTCAAAATATGGAATTATACTCAAAACAAAATATTAAGTTTCATGTGTGGAGTTAATTTCTAACATGAAGGCGACAATTCCCCACAACGCAACTGAGAATAAGACATGTTGGCCATAAGAAAATACCGAGGCATTGTGAGTCGGCTACTAGTTAGGCGTACAGACAGACGGAAGGAAAGTTGGATAGGCGGAAAATTTAAATCATGTAATGTGTGGTGCACAGATATGGAAATTAAACCTGTACAGTATAGCAATATACGATTCGACATTACTTTATTTTCCACAGCTGGCTCCAAATAAAAGTGTCTTATTAGTGTACCTTCAGACGGCCACGATACATGCACAATCGTAAGTGGAAAGATTTCCGTCGTAGGAAGTTACCGGTAGCTGGACTGCGCATGCGCATGTCAAAATCGTAGGTCATAAAATAATATCAGACACTGTTTGATTTTAGATGCGAAATCGTGGCGTATCCTTGGATACCTCCACTTGCGACGTTATCGCAGCCGTGTGTATGTAAAAATCGTAGCTGGAAATGATCGTAGGGTATTCATTCACATGCTTTAGGAACAACCTACGATATCATAACGTACCTCGACATCGCAATCGTGTGAACAAACTATCCACGATCTCGTCGGGCCCCGGCGCGCGATTCCTCCACTTATGATTGTATCGTGGTCGTCTGAAGGTACACTTAATTTCGTAGCCTTGAGGTCGTGTGATTCATATGCGTATTCATGTCTATAGCGAGCGTGACATTCATTAGAAAACGACTTCTCGTGAGCACAAGTTAATGAAATTTCAATTGCTGGTCTCACAATCGTCGTTGTCACAGTCGACTAATCGGCGTTGTCAATTGAGTGCGATGATACCCCCCACAAATATGGACACAGCGCCATCAATCACAGAACTGAAGTTAACATCAGATGTGTAAAATCAACCAAAGACGTATGGCTATGTTATTATTTGGTTTCCACTCAATTTTATAGGACATTATATATTTTTTCTCAACTCTAAATACGAATTTCACACAGTGATGTGTGTAAATCCAAAACAACTGGTCTATTTGTGTCAAAGATTATGTATTGTTATGCTAACTGTCTAGTGCTGAACTCTCTACCGATTATCGAATCGAAGATCGCCGTACCTAATAGAAATATAATATGTGGTACATAACTGTCTATATTTCTGGAATTATTCATTTCTTAATGTTTTTTTCGTGTTTATCGCATCAGCCTGGTCGCAGAATCGTTAAATTGCCACAGCACCGTGGTTGTCAAGCCGCCGAATCGTGGAATTGGTCGTAGAATCGTCGAAACGATTGTGCCGTGTGATCATGGAGATGGTTATTTATAAGTTTGGTGCTAATCGGCAACTAAACAATTTTTGTTATCAAATTTAGTGCCCACCCCACACCATCTCTGACACAAACAGCATCGACATAGCGTCTTTAAATCACATGATTTGATTCCTCATATCATGGATAAGAATGTGTATCAATTTGGTGAAAATTGGGGCTACAATTATTGTGTATCAATTCTGGTGCCCCTCTCCTTTTCGGTGCACTCCTGACTCGAATGACGCCAGTTTTAACAGTTTTAAGCCACACCATTACCATGTGGATGATTTTGTATCAATCGGTGATTAACCCAATTCTTATCAAATTTAGTGCCTATCAACCCCCCCCCCCCCCCATCACATCCAAACGATACATTATATGTCATCAACGTCGTGTTTCGGTTGATCTATGAGCGTATAGACCGATCAGTAGACGAATAACATACTGTATAATTCCGCGAAACGGATTATACTAAGTATGTTATTCGTCTACTGATCGGTCTAAACGCTCATAGATCAACCGAAAAACGACGTTGGTGGCTTCTAATTACAACTTTAACACTTTATTTTCAGCTATCTACTATTAATCCATCTCAGAAAATTAATTGCCAAAATATGATTTTCCGTTGGACGATCTCAAAATTTGGTTGATGGGCCGAAAATAAATTGGCCGAAATTGTCAACGAGCAACTTCGTCAAGCAAACTTTCAGAAAATAAATATTTTCGCTTCAACTTCAATTTTCAGCAATGAACAATCCATGATAAAAATAATTACTTGTTTGGCTACGATTTACGTTTAAAATGACTCAACAACAACCCAATAATTATCAACACACACAGAGTCGAATCCTCGATCTCCGGTAAAATTATTAACTCCAGACCAGTCCAGACTCCAGTCCGATCATGGCCGATGTAATTTGTAAACAAATGCCCTGATCATATCTAATGTGCTCGTGACAAATGTCATTAGTATTGTAATAAAGCTGAAAAATGTTAAAAGGGTTGTAATCGGGTAACACATTTTATTTATTTCCAATAAATTGTGCCATGTTGATCAGCCTGATTTATGATAAGTTGTGTTCACAGCAGTAACTATACACGTTGTCATAGACGCTTTTTCGAAAATTGGACAAATAAAAAACGCGGCACGAACTTTGAGTGTTCAATCGAGCTTTACAAAAACATGAATACGGCTGAAATGAACAGACATAAGTATAGTATAGTGTAGATAAGAAGCAGAGACATGGAATATAGACATAGACTACTTGTTCAAATGTTTCTAACATTGAGTTTTCCAGTTGTTTTTTCACTGAAATTCTAATGGAATTCTCGTTCCGCGCTTTCGCGTCATCCGGGGACGTCGTGTGGGGCGACGGTTATAGACTCGCCCAATTTTCTTAAAGTGTCACTACGCGATGTGACTAGTCTACTGCAAAGTATATGCACTGATAGACGCAGGTCACGCGTAGCGTCTCGGCCAATCAAATGCCCACATTTCGACAAAAACGAAAGTAGTTGTAATTATAATTTAAGTGTGTTTTTCATACATGTAGGTTATCCGATTAATTCACACCAAAAAGAATAATTCAGTAGCTGACCTAAGGACCCGGCGTCAGGTGACGTCAAATTCGGCGTGCGATTGGTGGAAACTGCCAGTTCAAGGGTCATTCATATACCCCCGATGTTTCACGGGCTCATATACCCCCGATGTTTGGCGCACGTTCTCTTATATCTCGCTGTCAAGGGTGACGGGGGACATGTTGATTTAAACGTTGCGTTGTAGCCAATCAGATTGCTAGTTACAACCGGATGTGGGGACAAATATCTATATCTATATTTGCGAATTTGCGAATGTCTGTCTGTCTATCTGTCTGTCTGTCTGTGATCTATATAAATTCACAGGGGACCATCCAGATGGCACCAAAGGGGTCTACTATGGGTATCTTTTTACGAGAAAGATAATGGTGCTGGTTAGGATGTTCTAAAGTGACGCCGTTGTTTTCAGGGGCAGAAAAGGGGGAGGGGCAAAAAAAATTGTCGCTGATTTCTACGAAACTTATATATAATCACCCCGAGATCTCGTCTGCGCATGCGCGAAGCGGGCGTCGCACGGGCTCACCAATACGACAAGGACGACCGCCTGGTCAAACTACACACACGTACAAAGTTTCGTCCCGATCGGTCGAGAATCGTAGATTTGTATAAATGACATACAAACAAACAAACAGGTGGACCCGACTTCGTCCGGACTGTTTCCCCTTCTTGAATTGTTCATTTTGAAGGTCAAGGTCAGGTGGGGTCACGATTTGACTCGTCCAAAAAGCAGGTGGACCCGACTTCGTCCGGGCTGTTTCCCTTCTGCTTTTCTGCGAATTGCGCGATTTGACCTTGAATTGTCCATTTTGAACGTCAAGGTTAGGTGGGATCACGATTTTACCCGTCCAAAACACTGCCCGGACAAAAGTACCCGACAAAAGTACCCGTCGAAATCCATCCGGTTTTACCCGATTTGACCTCGAATTGATAATTTCGAAGGTCAAGGTCAGGTCGGGGTCACGACTCGACCCGTCCAAAACACTCAGTGGACAAAAGTAACCCTACGTATCAAATTTCGTCGAAATCCCATCAAAATTCGCGATTTGACCTTGAATTGACCCGATTTAAAGGTCAAGGTCACGTCGAAAGGGCAAAGGAATAGGCTTACGACACTCCCCGTACGAAAGTATCCCCAGACACTAATTTTCATCGAAATCCCGTGATACTCGGGCGTTCGACCTTGAAATGACCCGATTTCAAGGTCAAGGTCACGTCGCACGGGCAAAATAACAGGCCCATGCCACTCCACGGCCGAAAGTATCCCCACATACCAAGTTTTATCGAAATCGGTTCGGTCCATCGCGAACACACAGACAGACAGACACACACACAGATCTTCCAAAATATATAATAGACTAGCCGATGAGCCCGACGTTGTCCGGGCTATTCAAAAACCAAATTTCAAGTCGATATTCGTATCCGGGGCAAGATACATTCACATAGCAAATTTCAAGTCGATAGCTCCACCCGTTTCCGAAATCTTGTCTGCGCATGCGCGAAGCGGGCGCCGCACGGGCTCGCCAATACGACAACGTCCACCGCCTGGTCAAACTACACACACGTACCAAGTTTCGTCCCGATCGGTCGAGAATCGTAGATTTGTATAAATGACAGACAAACAAACATACAGACAGACAGAGGTCTTCAAATATATATATGAGACTAGCCGATGAGCCCGACGTTTTCCGGGCTATTCAAAAACCAAATTTCAAGTCGATAGCTCTATCCGTTTCCGAGATCTGGTCTGCGCATGTGCTAAGCTGGCGTCGCACGGGCTCGGCGACCCGATAAAATTCGTATCCGGGGCAAGATACATTCACATACCAAATTTCAAGTCGATAGCTCTACCCGTTTCTATATATTAGATGTTCCCGTATATCTCTCTGCAGATGCTAATAACGTTGAATGGTAAACGAACGCTCTTTATAGCGATGCGTCAAAAACAAACGCTCGTTAAATTATCGCTTGATTAACCACCGCAGTGCCGTTTTTTGTGACTGAGTGTGGAGAATGGGTGCTCTGGGCTTCTCCAAAATGCGACGTCGACGATTCCCGTGGGATTTTACCTTTGGATAGGAAGTTTGGTCTCGATCGGTCAACCCGTTTTCGATTCTATAAAGGACAGACAGACAAACATACAGAGGTCTACAAAATATATATGAGATTGATTAACCACCGCAGTGCCGTTTTTGTGACTGAGTGTGGAGAATGGGTGCTCTGGGCTTCTCCAAAATGCGACGCCAACGATTCCCGTGGGAATTTACCTTTGGGTAGGAAGTTTGGTCTCGATTTTTCGATTTGGTTTTCGATTCTATAAAGGACATACAGACAGACAAACAGAGGTCTTCAAAATATATAAGAGATGTTGATAACAGTGGTAATTATGTATCAATTATTACCAATGGCATGCAAGTACTGATAGTGTTTATAGGTTTATAGTGATTCCGCTCGAGCAATCGACTTGGGGATTTGAACATTGGTGCACACAAGTCTATTCTGCGCAATAGTGCTTGCCTCATCCCGCTCGGTTCCCTGGTGGCGGTGCGGTCGGTGGTGTTATTTTCGGCGTTTTGCGTACAATCATAATGAATTGGACAGCAGGCTATGGGTTAATTTATTCATTACCGCTTCAGCTAGCGAATTGCCCGATCGCCCATGGATACAGAGGGTATTCCCATGATATCATGTCCCTTTCCGTTGTCAGGCAGCTAGGTGAGGTGCGTTCGGTGCCTTTTTTATTTTGCGTATCTGACGGAACCGGCCACAAGTTAGGGGTTAATATTGCCGTTTTAACTCAAGCTATCGACTTTGGGATTGGATCTTTGGTACACACATGTCTGTTCTGCGCGTTAGTGCATGCCCCATCTTTATCGGATCCCTGGGGGAGGTGCGGTCGGGTGCGGTCGGCTTTTAGTTCGCGCCCTCAGATGGGTCACGTCACTCACGTGGCGATGTCACATTAAGCATCGCATCGCATCAGAGTCCGCTATAATCAGATATTAATCAAAACCTTAACAGCATCGTATATGGACGACCAAGATGGTCGATACTAAACCAAAGGTGAGCAAAATTTCACGACCTGATTTTCAGGTTTAAAGGGGTACTGTACGCCATTTTCATTAAATTTCGGTGACAACAACGATCTAATATCGATAATATATAGAAACATAAGTAATTTGAGTCGAAGATGTATTCTGTAAACGCTCAGGTTAATAGGCTATCTTAAAATTTAATAATTTAAAGGCACGTGAGGCCTTAGTTGTCGAAAATATTCATATTTGTTCCAATCAGCGTAAACAGAAAAACATTAAAACGCATACAGTTTCGTTCATATATACCATGACCATCGCGTAAACAGCATGTTATCATAAAGATTTACTATATTTACCTAAGCAAGAGCCTGATTGTGTTACAGAAGACAGCACAATGCTGCTGGCTAATCACACACAAATGGCACAAACGCTCTTTATTCGTTCCATATCAGGAATTTACCAACAAAGAACGCTCTTTATGTTTACCATCATAATATAAACAAACACCAGAAAAGTAACTTTTTATGCTTTTGTTTACATAACAATGGTCAAATATATGACAATAACATACTGTTTATGCGATATTTCTTATGTGTATACGGACACAGTCTGTCTACATTTTGTTGTTCTTTCTGTTTGTGGCCGTTTTTGACGGGTGGAAATATTTTCACAGGATACGCACCGCCAAGGCCAACCGTACCTTTAAAAGTTAATAATTTGATATAAATTGAATTTATGACTTGAGCCATAAAATGGCGTCAATTAAATTACGAATTTCCGTAATCAAACAAAGTAATTGAGGGATACTGGATTGTTAAACCGATCGCGCACACGATCGCTTAAAATATTATGATGATACGGGGAGAACATTCAAGCCACTCACTGACTAGCGACGATACAATAACTTAAATGATTATATGGCACTAGTATGCCTATAATATAACTTTTATTTGATTCATTTGGTTGAAAACTGTACAAAAATTACTCGACAACGACAATTTGTATTTTTGCATTCCGGTAAATTTGTCATCCGTAACACTACTTCGTACTCAATAGACTTTCAAATAATGAAAAAATTGTTACCTTATTCTCCGACTCGGAGACTATAGAAACCAACAACAACATTTGGCGTACAGTACCCCTTTAAGTGACCTTTTTGGTGAAAATGAGATATTGGTATCGTTGAAAGCAGAATTCCATAGCGATTATAATGGTGAAAACGAGAAGTTCGTATTTTCACATCGTTTTTTGCATAATTATAGAACAACATGGAATTGAATTGGGTTGTTATTACTAACGTATATATTTATATAATATCAGCATATACATGCAGTATGATTGACATCTGCATAATTATAAATCATCCTTGCCATGGGCTGGGATGACTGTCGGCCTCCCAAGACATTTTGCAAGTTTGAAATTTGGGCATTTTCGGGAAAATTACGTAAAAAGTCGGGCAATTTGTATGGTGATTCGGCGGGGAAATTGTGGTAATTTCAGGATTGTTTTTCATAATTCCGGCCGAAATATACACAATTTTGCATGTATTTTAATATATGTAACATAGGATACATACCACATATGTGTGGCAGGGTGTGGCAGAGGTGTCCTGAATTTGGAGGGGATTCCCAAACTTCCCATGAAAGAAATTCCGATTGCACCACCAGTCATAGCTTCCCAATGTGTACCCCTCGCATGTCCCCATTTTTCATAAGAATTGAAATTATATGGATATTGATATTTGGTAGATGTAGAGCATAGTAGCATGTTATATATACTTGTCTCTGAGTCTTGTCGAGTGTTGCTCTTTGTGTATACCTGGGACTAAAAATAATATCCGGGAAAATTGCTCTTTGTAGATACCTGGGACTAAAAAGATGAATATATACTATGGCTAACGCCCGTAGATATCATATTCCACCAGTACAAAACCTGGGAACTTGTTTATATTCTGACCCGTTCTGATTGGGAACTTTATAACATTGAACAAACATGACGGGAAATATATTCTTTGTCAATACCTGTTCCTCAATAATCTACTTCTATTAGAGTGGTGCCAGCTCGAGATTGCATGCATTTTTGTAACTTTTGTGAGCCAATATCATAATAAATATTGCAAATGATAATTGGGGAGAAATTCCGTACTATTTTATGCGATGCAAAGAAAAGTCGGTCACAAAGTCACTTGCAACGTGTAATTTGGAGTTAGAACCTTCACCTACAGTGAAATACATTATTAAGGAACAGGTAATAACTAAGAAATATATTATTTCCCTGAAAACTGCACCAAAATATCTCGATGACGGGCCTACTATTTTTTTAATTCCGCTTATCGGCCATCTATAACATTACTTCGTACTCATCAGATAGTCAAATAAAAGAATTCGGGTAACCTTATTCTAAGAAATCGAGAATATAGAAACCAACAACAATATTTGAGTACGGTATATGTATACCCATGTGTTTTCAATGCTATACACTTCCCGGTCACAACATCAAAAAGTGCCCGGTTTTTTTACTGGTGGAATATGATCTCTACGCGTGTGTTAAACAGAGTACTAGAGAAATTCATAGCATGCTCAAGTTTCGTCTAATCAGGCTAACGGGAGTCTAAAAACCTCTTAGTAGAATACCAAACCAACCGACGAGTGTCCCAGTCCATAGAACTGGCATCCCAAAATCAGCCAAATTGTGTCGCAAACCACGTAACAGGTATCCCTATCAACCCAACTGGGGTCCCAAACCATTCGAATCCTGCCAAAACCCGCCAAATGTGTGTTACAAACCATGGTGTCCCAAACCAACCGATGAGTGTCTCAAACCAACCATCAATTGAGTACCCCAACGGGTGCCCAAACCAATCAATGAGTGTGGTTTTTAACACCCGTTGGATAGTTTGGGACACCAATTGGTTGGATTTGTGACGATTGTGACGACAAGATGCATCGATTTAGACGAAATTTGAGTGGTTTTGGGCGCTTGTAACAGTTGTATGACAGGGCACTACCCAGATGGCTTGGGACATGCACTCGATGTGTGGCATGAGGTACATCATGGATGCCTATTTGTCATTCTTTATGTGTTTTCTGACATCCAGACCCACTGTATGGTTTGGGACACTCTTTGTGTGGCTTTGGGCGTTCGTTGAATGGTTTGACAGACTCGTTGTGTGCACTTTGTGTGATTTGGATCACTAATTGGATGGTTAGGTACACATATTTGGGTACTTTGATATACCGGTTGGGTGCTTTGGGACACAACCTGTGTGCTTTGGAACACCAGTTGTATAGTTTGTGGCACTACCAGTGTGGTTTGGAATATTCATTTAATTGTTTGGGTCACTATAATCGGGTGGACTGAGACATCATTTGGTGTATGGGATGCATGTTTTGGGGTACTATATATGTGTGGGTTGGATACTATTTGCACTATGGTTGTAGGCATTATACCCGACTGGTTAAGGAAACTCTATGGGTGGGTTGCATGGGACACTCTTTCGGAAGTTTGGAACAATATTTCGATTTGGGGTACCCGTCGTATGGATTTGCATGTTGGTTTTTCATACTAGGTGAGTGGTTTGTAACTCTGTATATGGTTTGATACACTCGTTATGTGGTTTGGGACACTCATTTGATAGTTAGTGGTTTTGGAAACTATAGTATGATGGCATATATCACTACTGTTTGGCTATCAATTTATTCAATATGTGAAGATTTAGTGAAAAATCAACAAACACACTTCAATTGTTGACTTCCGATCGCAATTTTCGCCACCACTTTGAAGCATTTTAAAATACTGAATTGACATATCGTCGGGCTATGACTTAATATTATCGGATTAGGATTGTACACCATGTATGGTGGCACAACTATAGCCATTTACGCCTACTGTTTTCATATAAATGGAAAATATATCATGTTACTATACTTCCGTTTGCCATTTTGGCCGCCATTTTGGATTTTTCAGTTAAATTTTGCATGAACTGACAGGCATAATTATGCCATGGCAACAAGAATAATGCGTTTCTGAAGAATTTTTCTGTCACATTTATAACATTGAAGTGAGCGGGTATATACTCCAGAAAAATGATCTGGGCTATCTTGGCCACCATAATACCTGTTACATCTATATGCACGGACATCTTTCAAAGTCTAAATAGTTTGAGCAAACATCATAACGAACAAAACAAAAATTAATTAAATGTAATCCTGAGGGATTCACAATGTCTGTTTTTTGCATTTGTTTACCTAAATATAATGACTTTCCATCAATGAAACACATCAAAATTTAGGATAAGTTATTTTGTGGTCATATTTTGCAGTCCGGACACTCAATTCGGCGTTTGTAGTCGGCAGATTTGTTGACTAACAAGATTCCAATTTCACCATTTTTTTTTACATATTCTTGTCTTTTGACAAAAAAAACCCATAATGATCATAAAAGCCATAAATAGTACTTATTTCAAAGAGTTGTAGACAATGTTCCCCAATGCGCTTCTCACGTCGAAAACAGCTTATTGCCTATTTGTTGTAGGTTCACTTCAAAATGAAGTATAAACAACGACCAGAAGCTATAGTGGCCTCCGTTTCGGAGCGAGTGTCAAGTTAGTCGGTTTTAGATTTATAGGGGGTGACATTGTGTCATGTCAACGCTCTAATTGATCAAATTCCGACATACATACCAAATTTAGACAATACCTTAGTTGAAATAAATAAATATCATCTGGGTTAGCGTAAACATGGAACACTTATATGTAGTATGCGCTCTGAATTCCAAGATGTCCTGTTAAGATTCAGACCTATGATATTATATTGTTTGTTCTAAGTGCTAATTATCCCAATATTTATGACACATAGAACAAGGTGGCCATTCTAACGAATTTTAGTTCAATGGTGTCATTTGAACTATTCGTAGTGTAATTAAGTTCCAGTATGTCCTAAGTGCCAAAATATGCACCCTACCTGCAGTATTCTTAAAAATAAACAGGATTACATTTAATTACGTGCGCTCGCGCAACAGTATGGCGATCAGTCAGATTCGTAGGTACGTTGGTGTCACCCTACCGATTTCACCCCATGACGTCACACTTACGCAGTACATGCCGGCGACGTTACGGAGTATATTATAGAGTTGACGCCCTTGGCACTGACTTCCGTTACTAGCTCGTTGCTATATAAACAAACCAGCGATGTGGCTTTTGTCGAAAATTGACAGTAAGTACATTCGCACTGTATACATGTACTTTCAGAAAATACAAAACACCAAAACGTTATACCCCACCAAAGTCAATGTCTCGATATCATTTGACCAAATTTCTTGACACGAAACCGCGACAGACACGGCGTGAAATACATCGCATTGAGTAAACAATTTCCCATTGTTTCAATTCAGCTTCAAGATCGCGGTAAAATCAAAACCGCAATTTGTAAGTGGTAAACATCCGAAAAAGACATCAGGTACATGCAGAAACTAATTGTTGTGCATATTTATTCTATTTGAGGTGGCAATGTTTCATGTTTATCAGTATTTTTAACGATAAGAGCGATGGTAATTGGGGGACTATATTTTATCTAGCGCATTAAATTTAAAATAAAAAGTCGTGAATTGGCTGAGTGTTTTCTATGGCCGCACATTTCGTTGATAATTACGAGCCATTTGTTTGTCTAAATAACATTTTTAAGTTCGAAGAGCATTAGAATCGGGATAACAGTGTGGTGTTTTGTGATTTCGGAAAGGTACATGGCGAATATACTGTGGCAAATACCCGTTCACTAAATTTGCCACAGTATATATATTCGCCATGTACCTTTCCGAAATCACAAAACACCACACTGTTATCCCCTAAATAAATTTATTGAAGATTGTAATTGTCTTTTTTTGCTAACATTAAATTAAATTAAATTAATTAAGTAAAATACAGTGAAATTATTTTTTTAATTATTTTTTATTACATTTTTGCGCACGTTGGTATCTCTCTGAGTGCATTCTAGTTTATTAATTGTGGTGCTTATTAATAGTTGACCCTCATCGGAGATTCAAACTTTAAAAATCGATTATCTCAACAAACAAAACAAAATGCACTTAGGACAACCAGGAAATCAGGTCGCGATTAATGTATAGTCGCAGCTGCTATGGTAAAATAAAAACATTTAAAACTATTTGCATAGACAGCAGCGTCGTTCTGTCACCATTCATATCTTGCCATAGCAAAGCTCCATTTAAATTGATTTATCATGCTTCAAGGCAGCGATATATGGGGGATTGTTAAACAGGTCCGTCAACATACCCGGATTATCCACAAACGGAGTTGGTCGATGTGAATATTTTAATTGACTATATCACTTGCATTATACGGTTTAGTTATATGAATACAAGGATGTGTTTGCTTGATGTTATAGGAGTTCTCATATTTGTGACTGGTAAGTTTTCCGTGCCGCATATCAAGTTTTTTGTTTGTATATATACCCAATGTCAACAGCTCATGAAAAACATGAATTATATATGGAATATCCACCAAGTTGTTATATTATCATGGATAAGTCAACAATAGTCTGGCAATATCTGGACCCAATTCCCTAACGAGTTAATTCTGATAGTTGCATTGGTCATATCTGCGGTTTCCCTGGCGTGTATATTAGTCCAGCAGATGCTGGTCGACTTCTGCACTCCCCAGGACTCACATACAACCAAACTACTTGTCTTCCCTAACGTCTCCTCTACTTTTTTCCGTTGTTATCAAGAAAACAATGTGGCCGCATCGACTCAAGACAAGTTGGCGTCCACCATGGCGGCCATTTTGTTTTATATGTACCAGGTCTCTTTGGTCGCCGTAAAAGTAAAGATAGTATGACAAGCGGTTCTGTTTTCCGCTCGATTCGTTATGCTAATAAACAACTGTTACAAATTAGCCTAAAATCCGACACCAAAATCCAATGGCCGCCGAAATGTGAAAATTTGCTATTTGTTTGACATTTCACCATCTATCGTTTGTCTCTGTAGGAAAACATGGGCATTTTTTGCGTGATTTTATACATTTATCGTATAGAAGAGTACTTTACGCATATAAGAAGAATAGGGGGCTCGTTCGCGCCACATCTAAAAATAGAATCTTTGGGTCTAAAATTGTTTGTACTAAAATATTCCCAAAACTTCCAAAATATCAAAACCCAAAAAAAATTTCAAAAATCCCAAAATTTATTTTTTCCAAAAAATTTCAAAACCCTAAAATTAATTTTTTCCACAAAAAAATTCAAAACCCCCAAATTTCAAAAAAAGAAAAAATTTCAAAACCCTCAAAATTATTTCTCTAAAAAAAAGTATAAATAAAAAATTTATAACGAGTTTTTTCGGTTTCTGATAATCTCGATATTAAAATATCGAATGTTAAATTATTTGCGCGTAATATCTTTCGTTATTTTTTTTGTTCAACCAATGTTTCAATGTATTTATTAATCGATGTTTAGAAATATCTTTATACCAATTATATGTGTATGGACAGTCGCTGTAATGTTGGACATTGTGACCAACGGTATGAATGCATACATTCCAGTGTTTAACGGACGCAGTTCATATAATTGTCATACCTGAAAATAGACACCATTACTTTTTACATAAATAATAAAGAGCGTTTATTCTTTACTTATCTCTATATGAAGTTATTGAGTATATGACAGGCGTGTATTTTCGTCAATTATTGGAAGTATTGAATTGTACTATGTTGAATCCCTAACGGTCGAAAATTGTAAGGCGAAATTACAACCCCCCAGAATGAACTGTCATATTGAATGAATGATGATTTAATCTCAGCCATTTTTACATGGAACATGAGCGATGTACACGCAATCACACACGCCACATTGGTGTTAACAATGTGTCTTTCACACCTTTGCTTTACCAAATGAATTCTATTATTTCCCCGGTCACAGCTATATGGTATTCAGAAAACATATCGATTTAATGTCAGAACAAACGGGGTTAGTATCAATTAAGGTTGATAAACTGTGTCATTCACACCATAATTAGTTAGCCAAAAACATGCATACATATTACGTCAGGTCGTGAGACACTCAATTATGCAAATTGCTTTGATGACATTGTTATAACAACATTACGTAATAACCCCTTATCACTCCATTCACACTTACGACCATTTTGTATGCCGAAAACTCCAGGTAGCACCGATGATGTAACATTATATCACTGCTATTGTGCCAATGATAGGTTCAGACATGTTCTATGTTTAGAAAAATAGATAATCTGCAGGTGTTCTCAGCGGGGGGGAACACAGGGTTACGTAATAATAACCAGTTAAACAACTAATGTTGCCTCGTCCGTACAAAACCAATTATCGGCCTATTCATACATTACGTTCATATATATATAATCTTATATAATGTTACGTAATCCGTGCTTGCATATGTTCGAGATTTTATGGTATAAAAATATAGCTTACTAAGCTGTATTCCATATAGTGAATATACGCCGCTGTAATCACTACTCAGGACTTCTCGAAAAATGGCTGAAGAAATAATGACATCTCTAACAGTGGATGAAATTTATGAAATAGAATGTATTCTGCAAGACATCGAAGAATACGACAAGGCTATCGTAGCTTATCAACTGGATGAAGATATAATTGAAGCATCTACGCTTTGTTCAGGAGATGATCCATGGCCGAACCAAATCGGATACGGAGAAGATGATGCGCCTAAAAATGATGTTAACAACTCACAACCCGGTACAGCTGGACCATCAGGATTACAAAACCGAGAAGACGAACATACACCTCATCAAGATGAAGCCGTAAAATCAGACAATCAAACAGCCGACAGTTCTGATATTCAAATAACTGGATATAGCATTCGCAAAAGGAGTGAACGAATCTTCGGAAACAATTTGGCAACACAGAGAACATATGAGATCAAATTAGATGAAATTTACAAAGAGAAAAAGTTAATCGACATATACAGGAATCTGCATTCAATGTTCGAGGACACTATTCAAAGAGCTCGTGGAAATTTGGCTGACAATGATCTTGGCAGAGTTATCATTCACCATGAAAGTTTGGACAACCCTATAGTAGTTCCGTTACAAACGTTGCAAACGTTAAATGCTAACACTGTGATTGACAGAATCGAACTCGTTTTGAACAGTAATCAAACACTGACTGTCAATCAAAGTTTCCACATAGATATAGGCACCATCGAGTTACCTAAAGGCGGAGCACGGAGGAGGATAACAGCTTTACATGATGAAAGTAACAATCTAAGAAATAAAACATCGATCGTTACGATTGAAAACACCGACAATATGTGTATGGCACGGGCTATCGCCACATGTTGGTGTAAATTAAATATTTGCAGTCCTGATGAATGGCTGGAAATAACACAGAATAGAGGAACCAGAAATAATTTACAACTCATCATGGAATACAGAAAAGTACCGAGCAATTATTACAAACATATGAGGAACAAAAAACGTACGGAGCAAGGAAAATTAGCCAAAGCAATTAGTGTCATCGCAGGTGTATCAACAGACAGACCGGCCAGTTTAGCAGATCTAAAAGCATTCGAGGAAACTCTGAATTTGACAATACTAGTCATCAGTGCTAGACTGGGTAATAAATTCATTACCAGCGCGCCTACAGACGGTATAGAAAGACCCGTGATATATTTATATCTCACTGCTAATGAACATTTCCACGCTATACAATCCATAACGGGATTCTTTAGCGATGCATATTTCTGTGTGCATTGTTTAAAACATTATTCAACCAAAGGAAAGCATTATTGTGAACACACCTGTTTCGTGTGCAAAAGCGATAAATGTGAACAAAGTGAAAACAAAGAACATTGTTCAGATTGTAATATGACGTGTATGTCTCATCAATGTTTCGTGCGTCATAAAGCAAAACCTATTAATCAAGCTTCGGGAGAAACTACAGCGCCTTGTCAAAAATGGTGGAAATGCTTGGACTGTACAAAAGTCATGGAGAGACGGAAAAGACGTCCGAATCAACACGTGTGCGGAGAAACATTTTGTAGATCGTGTGACAAATACACAATGGGACCACACGAATGCTATGTGAGGGCCATACCTCCCGTTACTGATGATGAAAGAGCTAAATTCTGTTTCTTCGACTTCGAAACCATTCAACATGATATATTGGAATGTTCTGAAGGATATGCACCTTTACATACAAAGGATTGCCAGGACTGTAAAGAGGATCATATATGCAAGAAATGTGCTAAGTGTCAGGTGAGTCTTAACCTAATTGTAATATATATATATATGTAACACATTACAGTCGAAATCACGATTACGTAACGCTCTTTATTAAAGGCGCGCATAAGTAGAGACGCTCTTTCATTTTTTTAAATTAGATTATCGCTGAACGCTCTTTTAGCTGTTACCTCGCGTGTTATATTACCATATAACAATTACATACTTGAATTCGACCAAAGTTAACGGGTCTCAATATTAAAATTCAACTGAGTCACAGATGTTAAATCGAGTAATTAACTTTTTTAATTCTTGACACATTGAAAAAATGTGTAACATATTTTTTTTGTGAAAAGAGATTTGTAATTGTTATATAGTAAACTAACGTAATATATAATTGTTTTAACTTTATTGAACTTGATATCTGCGTGCTTGAATCGACAATTATACAGGCTATATGTCGAATCATGATATGCATTTATAATATTGACACGTAGATTGGAACGAGTAATTTTTTAGGATCAACCAACGAACAATAGTAATACGTCAACGCTCTTTATTAACGTTGAACCTATACCAAAACCTTTTTTTTTTAATCTTTTTTTTTAAATAATTATTTAAACAAAGTGTAGACGTTTTATTTTGTTTTTTATTATCGATAAAGCTAGAGGTTAAAACGTTCAATTATTACTTTTCAGAACTGTTTAAAAACATGGTGCGGAAAAGTCCAGCATACACCGAACTTCCTCGTCGCCCAAACAGCTTGCTACGAATGCATGCATGAATCGTTGGAAGTGAAACCGAACTGTAAAAATTGCGGACCTCTATGTGATGCGTGTATCGACAGTGATGACAAGAAGAAGAAAAAGAAGAGTGACCGAAATTTATGTTCGGATACATGCGGACTCCGAGAGGTTATATTTAGCGGTCCTGATACCGGTGAAAAGTTTGGAAAATGGTTATTCTCGGAACAACACAAAGGGTTCATAGCACTGGCTCACAACTTCAAGGGTTACGATGGATATTTTCTCATGGAATATCTCATTGATCAATCCTTGAGACCCAAAGTTATATATAATGGATCCAAATTGATGTACCTATACGTGGAAAAAGATCTTCATATAAAAGTACTGGACAGTCTCAGCTTTCTACCAATGAAGCTGGCACTGTTACCGAAAACTTTCGGTCTTGATGGCGAGAAAAAAGGATGGTTCCCGCACTTTTTCAATAAATCAGCCAACCAGAATTATGAAGGACCCTATCCGGATGCCAAATATTACGGCGCTGATTATATGAGTGTGGCTGAACGAAAAGACTTCACGAAATGGCACGCTGCTCAAACAAATGCAGTTTTCATCTTCAAGAAAGAATTATCGGATTATTGTCGTAGTGATGTCAATATTTTGAGACAAGCTTGCATAAAATTCAGAACCCACATCATGAATGCGACTGGAAATATACAACCCGTAATTGACGAGTTTTCTGGCGATATGAAGTTCAAACTGGTCGGTGCGGTTGATCCATTCCAATACGTTACAATCGCATCGGTATGTATGGGTATATTCAGAACGAAATTCGTCGACGAGGAATGGAGAGTGCGTCTAAGTACTGAAGGGAAAACGTGGCTTCCTGCTAAATGTAAAGATGGAACCTTGTCTATTTTATACAAAGGTGAATGGGTTCAAGACACAAAACTTCAAGATGAACGCGGCGTCCAAATTCGTGAGAAAGAATTTCTCAAATCCCAGATAGCTCGAATCCCCAAGACATCGTATAAAGATCAATACAGCAAAAGTTCTATTCAATGGCTGGAATGGATGATGTTCAAAGACAAAGTTCACATAACTCACGCATTGAACGGTCGTGAAAAGAAACTCGATGATGCAAAATACAGATTGGATGGCTATTGCGAAGAATTAAACACGGCATTCGAATTTCACGGCTGTCAATTCCATGGATGTGAACTTTGTCTGAGTCACGACAGAGACATAGTCAAGAATCCGATAACCAACCAGACACCTAATGAATTATACGGACTCACACAGAAAAAGAAGAAGTTTATAGAAAGTCGAGGCATGAAATATGTGTGCATTTGGGAACACGAGTTCGTCGCTGCTCGAAAGACTAATCCGGAGCTTCGTGACTTCATCGCTAGTTTAGACATTGTTGAGCGGCTAGAGCCTAGAGACAGTTTCTTCGGCGGCAGAACGAATGCAACTAAATTACACTACAAAGCTGCCGTTGGTGAGAAAATACACTATTTTGATTTCACGTCGCTGTATCCAAGTGTGCTCAAATACTCTCGCTATCCGATTGGACACCCTAAAATCATTTTGGGCGATGACATTACCGAGCTTAAGGATTACTTCGGAATAGCGCAAGTCAAGATTTTACCACCTAATGGACTCTATCACCCCGTATTACCGTATCGATCCGAAGGTAAACTGAAGTTTCCACTGTGCAGGACTTGTGCTGATAATGAAAATCAACGACCTTGCACGTGTACGTGCCAACAGAGAGCCATTACCGGCGTTTGGTGTATTCCTGAACTGGAGACAGCTGTCAAAGTGGGATACAAGATTCTCAAAATATATGAAATATACCACTGGACCGAAACGTCAGACTATAGCCAACAAAATGGATTATTCACGGAATATATAAACACATTCCTAAAGTTCAAGCAGCAGGCTAGCGGTCCTCCGGATTGGATAAAATCTAACGAAGACATGGATAAATACATCACATCGTATAAAGACAACGAAGGTATATTACTGGACAGAGAAAGCATCGAAAAGAATCCAGGACTGAGGCAAATCAGCAAGCTCATGCTCAACTCATTTTGGGGGAAGTTAGGCCAAAACCAGAATTTCAAGCAGACCGAGTATTTCCATGAATCGGAACAAGACAGTCTATTCCAGCTGATTTCAAATCCAATGAAACAAATGGAAAATTTTCATGTCATAACTGATGACATGCTTCAAATGGAGTGGACCTATCGAAAAGACTGTGTGCCTTGTGGAGCAGCGAATAACATATATTTGGCCACATTCACGACGTGTCACGCTCGATTAATGCTATATGAAGTTATTCATTCCTTGGACAGAAGAGTATTATATTACGACACGGATAGTTGTGTATTTAGCAGCACTGAGGATCAAATTAATCCCCCACTGGGCGACTATTTGGGCCAACTCACCAGCGAGCTAGATCCGGACGAATACATCGAAGAATTTGTTTCTGGAGGCCCCAAGAATTACGCTTATCGAACAAATAAAGCTAAAGAGACGTGTAAAGTTCGGGGGTTCTCTTTGAACTTTGAAAATTCACAGTTCATCAATTTCCAGACGATTAAAGAGCTGTTAGAATCTGGAAGCACAGTGCCCATCACCACAACCAATCCAAGGAAAATATGCAGATCGAAAGGAAAAAGAAAGATATATAACAGATCTGAGGACAAACAGTACCGAGTTGTTTATACCAAACGCAGACGATTGGATAACATGGATACACTGCCATATGGATATTGAACGAGGTACGTAATATATATATAATTTAATCGTCTATATTTGATCAAGGTTGTAATGAGAGTGTAAATATTCGATCGATGGTAGTTATCGGATTATACTAAGACTCGTTCAAACACGTTCGATGTTAGATAACATCGAGCGTGTATGAACACGTATTACTATAAACGTATGGCCGTCATTGGTCAATTTATCCAAGGTGTCCATTTTTTCGATCTATAAAATGCTACCCGATCCAATTCACAATTACAAATTCGGTAGTCCTATACTGTGCGTGTGAAATATTCTATACAGGTTAGTTATGAATTATGATTTCTATCATTACATTTTTACCTCCAGTACAATCTCATTTTTGGTTTATACTTAAACCAAAAACAACTATTTTTTTTTTATTTTCTCAACGAAGAGTCACCATAATTCCAGATTATTCCGAATGACCAGATTAATTCATTCTCTAATTCTGAAATATATTTCGATTTACTTGTAGAAATGTAATCCAAAATCACGCCGCTGTTAAGTATTTGTTCAATCGTGAACAGTGTACCCGGTTCACGGAGAATCATATATCCATGAATTATTGTCACTTCTTCAAAACTTCTCTGATTGAAAACCCAGTCTCGGTATTCTGCAAATCTCACAAAGTTATCTCCAATAAGTTCACGAATGTCATGTATTTTGTTTTTAGGAACACCTCTAAATACCCAGCGATTTGAATACATTTGATTCAATATATCTTGTAAGAAATCAGTTTCAAATTCAGACCTCTCAATCAAAGATTTCAATCGTTGTACAGGAAAATATCCTTCATCTATATTCTTCAGTATTATTTTAATTTCTCTTATAAACCAATTGTGTAGTAGTTGTTTTTTTATTTCTGGATTTATAGTTGACATTTCAATTAGCTGATTGTATATTTTCTCCAGTATTTCTGCGGGTAGTATTCTCTCCATAATGAACTGACTCAATGACTCAATTTTCTTATTCTTATTGAGTATGCGGGGCGGGGGGCGGGCCTCCCCCCTCCCCCCAGGGCGACAGGGCGGGGGCGGGGCTCCCCTCCCCAGGGCGGGCGGGGGCGGGCGGGCGGGCGGGTGGGCCTCCCCCTCCCCAGGGCGGGCGGGCGGGCGGGCGGGTGGGCCTCCCCTCCCCAGGGCGGGCGGGCGGGCGGGGCTGGCGGGCGGGCGGGGCGGGCGGGCGGGGCGGGCGGGCGGGCCTCCCCCTCTCCCCAGGGCGGGCGGGGCGGGCGGGGGCGGGCCTCCCCCCACACCCAACATCCATCAAACGCATGAGCGGACTCCTTTCGGACTTTTGTATTCTCGATGTGTAACTGATAAGTAATGTTTTGTTTTCTTATTTTCCAGGTTCAAAATAAAAAAACAATGACTGATCAACCCGATGTTGAAGGAAACCAACGGACTGAAACCAACGAGAGGGCGTTCCATCCACAATGCTTGGCCCCGTTAGGAAATGACATTTTCCTATTTGACGGCCGATTCCAGGGAAATCTGTATATACACATACGAGAGTGCGGTGAAAGTTCTGCGGGCCAAAAATTTCCGACAAAATCTGGAATAACATTAAATCTAAGGAGATTCAAAGAGTTGAAATCTTACTTAGCAGATATACATCAAGAAGTGGTCAGTTATCGTACCGGTGAAGACGATGTATTCATGAGACGTCATATCGGAGGGAATTTCTTCATTACGATAAAGAGCGGCATCCCGCGTGTTGACATTCGCAGGTATTGGCTGCCTGAACATTCAGATGATTTGTGTGCAACCAAATACGGAATATCTCTGACATTCGACCAATTTGAAGAACTAGTTGGAGCTATATTCGTCCTGTGTGCTAATATTCCTGAAATTGATCAGACTGTGCAGTGCTATTTGACCGACGATCACCAAAACCAGGAAGGATCTTTAAGATGTATGGAATGCTGCCCCAACGGCGATAGAACGTGTTTGATTAACCGGATGCAGACATTGATCTAAACATTACTCCTATGATGCTACGAATAACTAATGTCGTATGTTCTGCAGATTTGAACTGTTCTATTAATCTAAGGGATTTGACACTCGGCTGTTCGAACATTGAATACAATTCCAAAAAGTTTAGCGGAGTTGTATGGAAACATTCTAAATTCGGTGGATGTTGCCTCGTGTTTAACACGGGTAAAATCGTTGTTAACGGGCTTTCTGATAGTGTCAAACAGACACGAGTTCGATTGCGTCGGTACGCTCGACATATTCAAAAATGTGGTTGGCGAGTGAGATTAAATTCCATAAAAATTTTGACAATGTCTGCATTTTGTCAGTTAAATGGAAAACTTGACTTAAACATTTTAGTGAAACTTATGGAATGTTCTTACGAATTAGAGCTGTTCCCTGCGGCAATGTTCCGACGTGAGAAAATACATTTTACATGCTTTCATAATGGAAAAATTGTGATTACGGGCATTAAAAGTGAAAAGCAGATGTTAAATATTGTATATCCTACCATATGTGAACTTGAATTACTTTCAGAATAAATATATATATGTATCGATTATCTATATTTTTCATTCGGGGGGATGGCTCACATACCTTTGTTTTTTAGGCTTTTGACGAAACAAACAAAAACAATAGATTTTTTTTGTTTGTTTTGACAACAGACCTAATACCACCTCACCGGACTCTCTCCACAGACCCCCCCACCCCCCACCCTCTCAACCCAGTCATATATATATATATATATATATATATATATATATATATATTTTCCCAGTCATACATATGATAATATAAGAACGATAAATGATTGTATTTACAATATTTTATTTATATACATAATATAATTTAAAGAGTGTTTCTCTCGTTGTCGCTAATGAAGAGCGTTTACAGAATATATTTCAACATAAAATCCTTAATAATTAAATCATTATACATATAATTATTGGCACTGAAACGTCTCATTATATTTTCTAGACTGTATCCGCACAGTTTATAGAATGCAAAGTATATGCAATAGGGACCACATATATTAGAACCCTGTAATCTGTAAGCATTGCACTCGTAACGAGGTCCATTCAATAACAACACGTGTTTAAATCGTCCGTTGTAACACTCGGGTTTTAATCCCATAGGGTCGAAGAACTCTGATACGTTATGTTCCTGGAATGTCATCAATATCCAGTGGCGTCCAGGTTGGCTACTCTCGTCTGTGTTAACTATATACATCCGGGGATATTGGATATAAAGAGGTAATTTGTCTATGGGATAAACATCTATCTCATTATGGTTTGTGAAACTATTTATCGCCCTCATGAGTCCGCGTGTATTCATTATTCAATGCAAACTTTACGACTCTCGTCAACTTTGAGAACGGCAGGAAATTTTGCGTATACGATTACAGTACAATTGTCTTTCAAAGCCGATGAGAATTTAATTTCGAGGCGTGTGTGACCTTTGTGTGGTATGACCCTGTCGTGATTAATTCCTTGCGGGTTTATCCGATATATGCAATAACCTTTCGCATAATCCTCATAAGTAATATGAACGGCTTTTCGTTTCGCATCTTTTATTATCGTATTGTAAGCTTCTACATATTCCTTACTGGTAAAGTTCGGTTGGAGTGCTTGGGCGGGCATAGACTGCCCGTTGACGTAAAATCCGACGAAGTTGCATCCAAAAGTCGCAAAGTTGAACGGGTTCTTATCGCGTGAACCGCTTTCAGCCTTTGATGATACTAAGCCAATAATACAGCTACTGGGTACGTTTCCTTGAAATAGATTATCTTCTCCCAAACTGAATGCACCTTTTGACACTGTATACGTCTTTATGATAGATTTTGAAAAAGGATAACACGCGTTATTTTTCTTGAGTGACTCAGTATGACTGAGTAATACACCGGGGTTAACTTTCACAGTGGCTAGTCTCAAATTAGCTTCCTGTATTTTCAACTTGTATGTCTCAGTGGTTCCCGCATACATCAGTCTAAAAACATCTCTCGTCTGCCAGAATTTTAACGTGAGCGGGAGACCATTTAGTAGTAATTTGTCCTGTTGGAAGAAGTCAAGCTGAATTGATCCCATAATATCCATTATTTGACTAGTACGGGTTGTTTTGGACCTGTAATACAGGCCAGAGTTCCCGCTTTTCGAATCTGCCAGGTCCATACCACCTGCCGTGTCCTTTTCGAACGCTTGTCCATGTAGCTGTTCCTTACGTTCAGTTTCTAAGAGTACATCGAAATATGCTTTGTATGGATAATTCGGACCGACTTGACTCACGGGAACTTGCTGTATATTCAAATCGACCTGCGAAAATATTGAATGTAGGGGTGCATTTATCAGACCCACATCGTCATTAACGGTTAGAGCCGAACCATCTTGCTTGGTTATTTTGAGTTTGAGAAGTAGCAATGTCCGTTTGAGGTCCATGTAGGTTGTGGCCATGGCGGGAATATTGAACTCTAAAGCTGCAGTGTCTGTCAGCTGATTCACGGGTCTGTAGTTTATCCATTCTGTCGCTTGTATTCCGCTGTCAACCGGGGGCGATTCAAATAATGCCAATTTAGAGGTATGGTACTCTCTGTATTCATTCATGGTTTATCCCACCAGGTGCTGGTTTTCACTTTCTTAGGGTTATGAGCCAAATCGTTAGGTAACACCCTCTTATTGTTTTTTTTTGACGTCTTACGTGCTTGTGTCAACTTATTTTCTGCAACTTCTGCTTTGGCCATTTCAATCGCTTGCGCTATGGGTGTCACTACGTTAATATGTGGTTTTAGAACGTCTTCTTCTTCTTCACTATCGCTATTTTGAGTTTTGTCAATAAAGTAGCGACCCTCATTATCTGGCGTTAACTTCCCATTAATCATGTCCCTGAAATGTTTTCGCCACATTTCAATATCGGCTGGAATATACGTGATCGACATGTTTCTTCTTCAGATGTAGTGTACAGGTCACTCTTTTTTCTGCATTTATTTTAGAAAGTTTATCGCCTCTTATAAAAATCCTGAGACGCTGAAGTTTATCCTGTCTTACGTTTATGTAGAATGAGTCCTCAAAACTCCGCCAATGACCCGTATCACGTGTGTCTCTCTTTATAACCCGGAGGATGGGGTATGATGTGTCGCAGGCTATTGATTCTCCACATATGTCCGAACAAATATATAATAAATCCGTGTCTATATGGTCAGTTATGTTTATGTCTTTCAAACAACATAACCACGCCCCTTCCAATATTAATACACCAGGTAACTCTATTGTGAAGTCGAGAGGACGATTATCTGGATATTTATTTATGGAATCGTCGCTAGTCAGGTACAGATAATAATTATCAATATGACTAGTTTCTATTTTGTTTCAAATGAGAATCAATGTTCATCTCTTCTCTTATAGTTTTATCAACATCACTGAATATATACTTGAAGGCAGACCACTGGTTATACGGAATACTTATAATCGCGGGAGTGTTATTCACAACTCGCCTAATGCGTGTATAAATGCGCCCTTGATTATTACATAATGTAACAGTAATGTTTGATCGTATTGTCCACTTTTTCACGAACCCACAGGGGTGTTGTTCGTAATCATGGGGGCGTGACTCGTTCGTATGCCGTAATTCATAGTCCCCCGTCTGACGTGGTATCTTCTTTGGAACTATTATAACCGGTAGTGACAGAGTTATTACCATAATCGTAATTCCTATCCATTTAAGGAGATTCATATGTAGACGACCGCGTTCTGTTTGAAACATATTCGTCAAGGTATCTGTTCTATTATTCATGATTGTAATGGCCCCCCCCCCCCCCTCGGATAGCTTGCTCTTATTAATTTTGATATCTGTCGACATCAGACTCTAAAATCCATGAATTAAATTTGTCAGGCCATGAATGCCAGTGCACCAGGACTTCAGTTTGACCCTTTCGTTTCCTCTTTTTGACAATTTTATCTATTCTGTAAACTGTTTCGTCATCAACGCGCACCCCTTGAAGTTCTGACTCGTAGAAAGCACCCTCAATGTTTTCATCCAAGAAATCTGTCAATGTATACAAGGGTATGTTCTGCCTGTAAAACCTCTTAGTCACTTTGAACAACTCTCCAGTCCATTTCTGAGAATATTCTCGGTCAAAAACTGCTTTGGTGTGTGATATTCTAACGATATCATTTACATTGTATTTGAACTTTTTCTTCAATTTACTTTTAACACCTCCCTTCTGTCTTATTAACCACTGATCGAGACGAGACTCATCTTCATTCTCAACAGTTATGGAGTCAGGGGTGGTGCCTAACGAACGATGTATTGTATGGTTATAACTTTTCACAATATCTTGTAGAATGTTGATATATCTAGCATTATTATGCTTTATCATATAACGCGAAATCTTCTGCTTTATAGTTTTTATGACCCGTTCCGAATAATTGGCTTTCATTTCGTTTTGAGTAAAAATTTGAGATATATGAAGACCCTTAAGGTAACTTTTGACTCGTTTGTTTGTGAACTCCGAACCGCGATCCGTTCGGAGGACGCGAGGGGTTCTTCCACCTTCAAATATATGTTTCATAGCATTGATCGCATTAATTGCAGTTTTCCTCTTTATAGCTTCACACCATAACTTCCTAGAAAAAATGTCAATCATTACTAACACGTAGGTGTAATTGTCGTTGTCTTTGGAAACATCATTCATATCCATGAGGTCTCCATCCCATTGACTGTCAGAAGCGTTTACAATAACACGAGACCTCGGGAATTTTCGTCTAACACTTTTTGTCAGGGAATAACTTTCATGATTTTGTAGCCACGTCACAATCTCGCGCTTGGAAATGTTGTGCTTATTTTCAGATTTTACAGTCTGATGCAACTTTGTAGCTCCTGAGTACGATGCGGGGTGACCCGGATTAAAATAAATTGAACTCAAATAATCTTTCCAATCGGCCATATTGTTCACAGTGATAGCCAACGTTTCTTCTTTATCTTGGTCAGCTTACCGGCGATTATACCAGGAGGTCTAGATATTTCACGCTTAACCCCTCTTATTTTCTTTTTTCTTTGCTTGGTACGTGTCTTTTTCGATGTGTTAACTTCTGATTTTTGGATTGCATCCTGAGGTTCAGTCGTTTGAACTGTATTAACAATCTGATTATTGATCGGGTCCATTTCTTTATCCATTTCATTGGAATGGCTACTATTGTTTGCCGAGATGTCGCTGTGTTCAATGTTAGACTCCGATGAAACTTTTTTGTGTTCACTTTTTTCAGTGTACCTCATATATCTTTCATACGGGATCAAAACAGTTTTCTTCACAGACTCCATCACAAAAACTGTTTCAATTTAGGTTCAACGATGTTCAACATCAAAGTAATGGCGGTTGAGTGATTATTCACACTTTTTCTTTTCCTCAACAAACTCACAGATTTATCACCCAAGAATATATAAAATGATTTATATCGCCGTAATTTAGCTTTTTGTTGAACTGTAACTGTTAAACTATCATGTAGTAAATTGATCGTAATTTCAACCAGAACTTTCAACTGATTATTAGTTATCGATGTCAATAATGCGTTTCGTTGAGATCTTGATTGGGTTGATGTCAATAGTCTGACAAAATTCAACTCATTACGTAATAATCGACTCATTTTATCGTCGCGACTCAGCTCCGATACTGTCCCCTTCTTATTACGTAGTAGGTACGTAAATTATAGGGTCTTGGTTGGGAAACACGTCTGTTCGTAGCCTGTATTTATCCTCAGTGTGAGGGGACATATCTATTATAAGATACGCAAATGGTTTCTTCATACAATCCTTGTATGCCTCAATGAGTACTTTAGATTTACCGGGATACAATTGTCTACCCAATGTGGAAATTTGTGATCCATCCCTCAAATTTTTGAATAAAATTAGATATCCTGTGTTTAAGGCTATAGTTCTCGCAGCCTTGCCTTGTGCGTATAAATTTTGTGAAATAAACAGCACCGAAAGACAGCGATGATGAGTTTGCTGCGTAAATAGTGTTTCAATCTCTTTTTGGTCAATAATGCGATGCATCAAGTCGTCTAATATTAACATATTATGTTTACCGTCAGCAAATTCTTCGATTTCTGTTTGGGTAGGTAATCCTTGATGCATGACCAAATTTTCGATTGATGATTCAATTTCATCATAGAAATTTTGATAAATACCGTAACAGTACATTATTTTCTTAGGTGGATCTCTAGAATACATTCCATTAAGATTTTGCAGGAATCTGTAGACCCATCTCGTCTTACCAGAACCAGTTGGTCCGGTGATGCAAATACTAGAACAAGGTTCAAATGGTATGGAGCTATGGTTAATTGGACCCATTTTTTTTTTGTGTTCACTGTGTCCTATTTATTAGGAGCTATACAGTTCTTATATACATGATAAGTAAACATTTGTTATGGCTGTTGTAAATGAATTACCAGGATGTCACTGCAAGCTATAATATTATAAAAACCTACAGTTCTTATAACATCATTGGTTTTGGTAAGTGATGTGAAGGTGTTTGGTGGATGTTGGGGGTTAGGTGTGGGCTGGTATTATCACGTTGGTCTGTGATTGAGTGTACAAAATCTCTTGTCAAGTGAACACCTGCAGATTATCTATTTTTCTAAACATGGAACATGTCTGAATTTATCATTGGTACAATAGCAGTGATATAATGTTACATCATCGGTGCTACCTGTAGTTTTCGGCATACAAAATGGTGGTAAGTGTGAATGGAGTGATAAGGGGTTATTACGTAATGTTGTTATAACAATGTCATCAAAGCAATTTGTATAATTGAGTGTGTCACGACCTGACGTAATATGTATGCATGTTTTTGGCTAACTAATTATCGTGTGAATGACACAGTTTATCAACCTTAATTGATACTAACCCGTTAAACAACTATTTCTGCTCAAATCGATATGTTTTCTGAATACCATATAGCTGTGACCGGGGAAATAATAGAATTCATTTGGTAAAGCAAAGGTGTGACACACGACATTGTTAACACCAATGTGGCGTGTGTGATTGAGTGTACATCGCTCATGTTCCATGTAAAAATGGCTGAGATTAAATCATCATTCATTCAATATGACAGTTCATTCTGGGGGGTTGTAATTTCGCCTTACAATTTTCGACCGTTAGGGATTCAACATAGTACATTTGAATACTTCCAATAATTGACGAAAATACACGCCTGTCATATACTCAATAACTTCATATAGAGATAAGTAAAGAATAAACGCTCTTTATTATTTATGTAAAAAGTAATGGTGTCTATTTTCAGGTATGACAATTATATGAACTGCGTCCGTTAAACACTGGAATGTATGCATTCATACCGTTGGTCACAATGTCCAACATTACAGCGACTGTCCATACACATATAATTGGTATAAAGATATTTCTAAACATCGATTAATAAATACATTGAAACATTGGTTGAACAAAAAAATAACGAAAGATATTACGCGCAAATAATTTAACATTCGATATTTTAATATCGAGATTATCAGAAACCGAAAAAACTCGTTATAAATTTTTTATTTATACTTTTTTTTAGAGAAATAATTTTGAGGGTTTTGAAATTTTTTCTTTTTTTGAAATTTGGGGGTTTTGAATTTTTTTGTGGAAAAAATTAATTTTAGGGTTTTGAAATTTTTTGGAAAAAATAAATTTTGGAATTTTTGAATTTTTTTTTGGGTTTTGATATTTTGGGAATATTTTAGTACAAACAATTTTAGACCCAAAGATTCTATTTTTAGATGTGGCGCGAACGAGCCCCCTATTCTTCTCATATACATTCTTTGTAGGATATGTTTTGTCCGATATCACTTTTTTTCCAAATGCCGGTATAGAATATTCACTCAAATCCAATGTGACGGCCAAAATGGATACCAGAAATAAAACAAATTCCGAAAATCGCTTATTTTTACATCAGTGAGCGTGAGCGACAACTCCACGCATGCTTACTAGTCCTTATACTTTCCTTATATCACATCTAAACAAAATTTCCCCAATTCCAAAATGGCGAAAATCCCTCATTTACATATCATTGATTGTGATGACAACTACATCCATGCTTACAGTTGAGTCGGAATACTGAGGTGAAGTTATTACCTTACATGCATCTCACGTAAGAAATGGTTTCCCAAATCGAAGATGGCGACCGAAATTTGAAAACTAGCCTATATTCCTTTACTTTCTTACGATGGACACTATTCATTCACGAATTATATCCACAATTACATATGGATAATGAACATTGAAATGAAGTATTCGTTTTAGTTGGGAAATTGATTCGCACAGCCAAGATGGTGGCCAATGTGCTTTCAATGTGTATTTCCGAACCGATCACTTGTTTCATTGCTACAAATTAGGGGATTATTTTATTTAGCTCGAGTAAGCTTTATTTGTGTAAATCCACCCGCAATATATACCTACGTATATCATAAAGGAGTTACATTTTTACATATCCGATAAGAACAAAAGAGAAAAATTAAGACAGGAGGATCGCTGACTCTTTAGCCACAAGGCCCTAGAGATGACAGTATAATGTTTTACGCACTGATCTTTGCATTCCTAACATTACTTAGCTTTAAAATGTGTAAACTGTCGATAATTTCCGTTTAGTTTGGCGACATAATTACCTGAAAAGCTTCTGATCATATTTATAGTCATACGATATATAGCGTCCCAAAACTTATTTCAGACATATAAATAGCTGACCATACCATCGCTATGATATGGGCAAGAATTCAAATATATTGCATGTAGCATGCATATACATGGCTAGAATGTTTATGGGGGTGCATTCAAATTTACAACGCCACTAACTCTTGACCCATACGAAATTTCAGCTCTGAAAACAATTATTTACACATTGCCCCTTGCATGGATAACCTCATAGCTAGACAATGGACAGGGTATGTGTATTAACCCATTCTATACCAAATATACGCATTGACGAGTTTATTAGGAACTGTTCAGATAATAAGTTCAGGAACGGTTGTTTGTTTAACTTATTATCTGAACATTTCCCACAAATGAGTATGTATCATTCTGCTCTTGTATGTTCTGTTTTGTTTTGTCTGTCGTCTGATTTTAATCTGAACACCCCATCCAGATGAATAATATACTGTCCCAATGTATATACTATTATAACAGAGTGGGTGAATCAACTTAGCAAAGAAAAGGTTAAATTTGATATAATATTAGATAGATATGTTAAGTCTTCCAACCAAGATATAAGATACGAAGAACAAACAAAAACGGAATTACAATAAAAAATACCTATCCTGAGCCATGCCCGGAGAAGTGGAGTCTCGATTCATTAACACCACCGGTGTATGCTGTCCTTGAGATTCTATATATATGTGGGCGCTGACATTAACAGTGTGTGTTTTATTTATAGAATGGGAAATTCCGGTTTATTTAAAAGTCGAACTACGCGACCAGGAGGCCGAGTCCGGTAAAAGGTGTAGTTGGGAATTTCAATTTCGTTTATTGTCCTTTACATTATTATGTCAATAATGTTGATTGGTTTGGTTTCTGACAAGCTATGTCAATTACCAATACAAATATTTAAAAGATAATTTGTAAGTCTTATATTTCAACTTTTATAGATATTTTTCGTTCTGCAGCTCACTGATAGTTGTTGTTCGAGACGGCCGAGTCGGCTGCCGGTTCGTTAATTAGGTGCTGGTTGTTATTGTTATTTTAACGGAATTCTAAGTTGGTCATTCGCGAAACCAATATATTTTATATTCTATAATTAAAATTGTCGGTATATAATATATGATCTTGTTTATGAATATTGTAGGAAGGCAAATTGAGCTAAAGCGATGGGATATCTCGCAGGACAACACATTACGGGTTTTCGTGGGGTGTGCAACACGCTGGATGTCTTAAAGTTGCAGTATGTAACATTATGACCGCGCTAATTGCCTTCGACGTTTAGGTATGAACAATGGCTGTGCCATGCACTCTTGGCGGGAACACAATACCTCCGCTTTTTGATCCGCATTTAGAAGTTTCGTGGTGTGGTGAATGAGAACCCTGCAGTAATAAGCCGTAGTTTTTTGTAATAATTTGAAGGATTAGTTGTTTTAACGGAATTCATGTAACCAATATATTTTATATTATAATTTATATTTATGGCTAATAATATGATCTTGGTGGTGTTACCATTTCTGACTATTGTTTTCTTGTTTTTACTGCGGAGTGCTTTTTTGGATAGTGGAGTAGCTCCGATTATTGGCTGTGACTAAATATGATTAGTCTTTTTCCGCTTATATAGAGACCCACTTGTCGGCGCATGGCATATGTTTCGTAAACTAGTGTATATATGGAAATGTATGATATGGCATATTGACATGTTGCCAGCCTGGTCCGTCCGTTGGCTAACAAGGAGAGATTCCAACGGTTTGTTGAATGTTTTTCAGGAAACGACAAGTTCATTTCAATGCTGATGGTCGAGAATTTTGTAAAATTTTTCTCAATTTCAATAACGAATAGCGTGATTTATTAAAAATTGTATACTCATTCTTCATATTCATATTCGTCATATTGACTGAGTAGGTGCTTAACTGTACAAACAACCTTTGATTTTTAGCCATAAGAATGCAAACAGTTTATGTCTGGTCTGCACACGATCAATATAACATAAATTACGCAATGTACTCGTCCCACTCCCATCTACCAAACAAATCCATTCACCTTGCTAAGTCGAGTCAGACAGTCGAGTATACAAGCCAAACAATATACATCGTTCCATGCGTTCCGTGTTTGTTGTGTTGTTATGCGACCAGATGCCAATATCATGGTGGGGAATCACGTGGTTTCGAGGTTGGTGAGTACCACGCATTCAAAATGTGCATACGCACAAAATCATAATATACAAGGAACTGATACAAAACACAGCAGTTTGACTGTGACGAGCATATTCTGGTTTATTTTTGAAACAAGTTGATACCTTATTTGTTCGGAAATACTTAGTGGTTTTCTATAACATTTTGACCAAATTTGCCAGTCGGAGGTGCGTTGAATACAACAGTACATACATGTTAGAGCAAACAAATGTGAATTTGGACATAAATAAGGTATCAGTTTGTTTGAAAGTTAATATAGCATCTGCTCGTAGCTGTCAAAATACTATGTAATATGTCATATCGTAGTTATTACCCTTTTTCCTCGCTTCTTGTCGCATTTTAGATCGCCTCTGCCATTTTGAATGCGTGATAGTCATCAACTCGAAACCACGTGATTCCCCACCGTGATTATATATAGACAATGTATTTTACACGTGGTTATATGTAAGATATACACAAGCAAAACACGCTTCATATTGTATTGTGATGTCGTCCATATCAGTTTGACAACAGACTTATTGCCTTATAGGGCTGCACGACGTTACCGTGTGATCGGCACCAGAACTGTTTTATTTAAGGTAAAGTTCATGTAGAGGTGAATTGAACAGTTTATTCTCCGATCCAAAAATGCCGAAAGCAAGTTCTAGTATAAAACGTGTGTCTATTACAGACATAAATCAAACGAACAAAAACTGACCCGAACAGCAACAGCAACCCGACAAAACGTAGACCCGTTAATCCCATTGACAATTTAACAACACCATAAAAACAATATTACCCTTACAAATAATGACGACTTGCAGCAGATTACAGCCAACCACCGACACACGAAATGGCTATATACGGACAGAAGCACGCCTATTTATTGTAGGGTTGTATAATGTAAATACACGCTTTTTTCTTTTTTTTCACGATTTTTGTTATTTGTGTTGTTTTATTTAATTTTTGTTCACGAAGAATGTAATTTATGATATTTATCCCAAGACAAGATATATAGTAAATATTTTAGTATATGGCGCCGTTATCCCGGTTAAAATATTTCAAATTAGATAGTTCCCATCTAGAGGTGATCATAAAGAAACTACTGTGGGCAACGATCCACGGGTTAATGGCAAAATTCCTGTCTAAATTCCTCACTTCGGGGCGTAACCTCTAGTACGTTGTAGATATGTAGATCGAGTTACCTGTCCAACAGGGTACACGTATGTACAAGTGAAGACATAAAATTTCAGACATGTCGAGTTGAGTCCCAGTATGGTAAAATACACCTCCAGGTACATGTATGTTTATATGTCAAAGTACTAGCAAGTCATACTAAAAAAAACAAATATCCCTCCCTAGGATAACAGTACGAACAACAAGTCTATACAGCTGTGTGGGTGTGTACATGTATGCCAACGTCGGGCCCTCGGCAGTTCTTCTGACATATGAGGTATTTAAAATATAAGATAAGATAAGATAAGATAAGCTGGTTTTGGGCATCAAAACTAGTAATATTACATGGATAAGTGATCTGACTGGAAGCACTGTAATAAAAAAAATACGATTATTGATTTATTGGTTCTGGAATGCCAATTCACAAAACTGTGTTTATCTATTTCTATTTATCGTAATTTATTTATATATCTGTTTACATATTTCACATGCTGGTCTTACCTTGAATCGAAGAAAAATCATGCCTGGTGCGATTGAATACCGATAGCATCCACAAGAAACAGAACACACCATACACAATGTGAGTACTTATAAATAAACAGGGTGAACATCGAGAAACAAGAGTTTTCTTTCAGGCGAACAGGCTGTATTATTACTGGCCTAGACATATAGACAGTGATGAAAGGTTGTGTCTCACATTAAAGTTAGTTATATTCTCATAAAACTATAAAACAGTTTATCTGTTATAAGTTCCATTATGCATAAACTAAATATAAATATGTCATATATCAGAATTCAAAGAAAAAAGATGTTTATCTTAATAGTGAAGTTAACTGGGATGAAGGGGGTGTCTTGCTTCTTTCTTTTTTTGAATGGGTCGGGTAAGTTTCCTGGCCAGCGCCTAGGGAGGAGGAGTGCTGCCCAATGTTTGTCATTTGTCTGGGAATGGGCGGGGAAAGTTTTCTGACCAAATTTCATATTTCATATATGTGTGTGACGTACATTATCGGGTCAATGTGACATGAATTTTTGCCCGAATGTTCATGGTTTTAGAACTTGAATGGGACCATTTTAAGTTGTAAGAGGTAGCTTAGATACCATATTTATTATTTTCATTCCATTTTTTCAGATGGAGCTTCTAGTCCATGCTACATTCAAGTCACCAAAGCAGAAAAAAATTATGTTGATGACATGACCATGGTGAGGCTGATACAATGATTATAGCTCACTCAGTTCACTTCCCATTGTCAGCTTCTTTGAGTGACGTTCCACACATTTGGAGCCCTGGTACTGTGAATAAATTCCATTTTTGGAAGGACAATACTTTTGATATATCAGGAGTACATCACAGCCTCAGCCAGAGTATCGTGAAAGGTATTATTGTTATGCATGCGGTTACCGGGAGTGACACAACATGATGACTGGCGGGTTAAGCAAAGAAGACTTGGTGGAATATGTTTATCTCCTTGGACCCGATAAAGGATAGAGATGTCATTGAGGTGATTGGAGTCAAAGGGAATTTGAGTGATATGACGGTTGAGTTAATAAAGTAATTCATATAGTGTCTAGTTATACTAGGGAATGCAATACCTTAGCTTCGGCAAGATTGTTCCTGTTTTCGAAAAATATTATTGATTATGAAAAGCTACCACCAACACCTGATGCACCACTTCGTCTTCATCTTCTGAGGGCTTTAGTCGAGGCATATATTTGGCGACATTCTCATCTGCCGGAGATGCCACTTCTTGATGTGATGTCTGGGAATTATGGGTGTAAATGGGATGGTTAGTGCTGGATGGCAATACCTCTTACATTAAAACCAGCTCCAGCTGCAGTGTTAGCATTAGTAAAATGCAATTGTCAAGGTGTCTGTGACGGAAACTCATGTACATGTTTCCGACAGAAGTTCCAATGCACCGAAATGTGTCATATGTTAGGAGATGACAATTGTGAGAACACTGACTCCCCAGATATTGATGGAGTTGATTCTGATGAGGACACCAGCGAAGTGGACGATGAAGAATGTTTTGAGTGACCTAATTCATATCAGCATCAATTAAGATGTCAGTATTTGTGACGCACTTTTAAAGATGTATTCAGATTTCCAAGCCTTCATTCCCAACAGAAATATAAAATAAATATATATAATCTAACTTTATACTATAACTTTGGCTTTGTCTTGCAGACAAAAATGTGGGAATTCATATGGGCCATATATAAACTAGGTTTATAAATGCAAGAAACAGTCTAGTTATTTGAAACTTAATGCTACATGCATGTAATTGTTAATGTCCCTCTGATAAACTAGATGGATCAGAATTATAGCAATGGAGATAGGCGTTTTGTGTTGCAACTCATGTTAATTTATATATCTATACTAGAAGGTGACCCGACTTCGTCCGGGCTTTGACATTGAATTGACCATTTTGAAGGTCAAGGTCAGGTGGGGTCACGATTTGACCCGTCCAAAACACTCCCTGGAAACAATTACCACTAAGTATCAAATTTCGTCAAAATCCGTCTGGCAGTTTACCAACACCAACACCCCAAAAATTGTGGAAATTGGCCCAGCGGATACCGGAAATCGGCCCAGCGGATACCGAGATACCCTATGTATCAAATTTCGTCCGTAAAAATCCGCCAGTTTTACCCGATTTGATTTCCACTAAAGTATATAAACGCGCCTCATATACACACGCTCGTTAATCATCAAGCTTCAACGTAAAGATAAAATACCATTGTGTAGTAAATTTTAACTAATTAATTTCTCGCCGTCAAAGTTGAACAATGTCGATGTTGTTGGCATTGACGGTTTGGGGCCACCAGTAGATTCCAACAGCGATATAGCCTTTCAGCTAAATGGATTCTTGGATGAGATTCCAGACCCGCGGGGTAAATGTAAACAACTTGAGCCTATGCGTGGTGTAAATATACAAAAAAAAATCTATCAACAATAGACCTAAGAATATCAGCTGTAACAAAATGTATATATCAGAAATTGTAAATGATTTATTTTGGGATAGATACACGATTCTTAATAGCCTGCAAATTGACAATATATATTGTAAATGTTATAATTTTGGGGAAAATACACGATGCGTAATTGCCTGCAAATTGCTTACGTTCGTCAACGTATGAATATAGAGTTATCCTCCCTACATCGCAGTGCTAAATTCCGGCGTGTTAGCACTGCGGATCCCGAGATATGAGTTTTGAAGGTCAAGGTGACGCCACACGGACAAATGGACGGACCCATGTTCGTTCCCGGGTCGAATTACGTGTCCGTACCAAGTTTGGTCGAAATCGGTCCAGCCGTGTTCGAGTCCATCGCGAACACACACACACACACACACAGATATTCCAAAATATATAATAGACTAGAAGGTGACCCGACTTTGTCCGGGCTTTGACATTGAATTGACCATTTTGAAGGTCAAGGTCAGGTGAGGTCACGATTTGACCCGTCCAAAACACTCCCTGGAAACAATTACCACTAAGTATCAAATTTTGTCAAAATCCGTCTCGCAGTTTTCCAACACCAACACCCCAAAAATGGTGGAAAGTGGGCAAGCGGATACCGGGAAATCGTCCCAGCGGATACCGAGATACCCTATGTATAAAATTTCGTCCGTAAAAATCCGCCAGTTTTACCCGATTTGATTTCCACTAAAGTATGTAAACGCGCCTCATATACACACGCTCATTAATTATCAAGCTTCAACGTAAAGATAAATTAGCATTGTGTGGTAAATTTTAACTAATTATTTTCTCGCAGTCAAAGTTGAACAATTTCGATGTTGTTTACATTGACGGCTTGTGGCCACCGGTAGATTCCATTTCGCAACAACGAAGTATCATTTCAGCTAAATGGATTCTTGGATGAGATTCCAGACCCGCGGGGTAAATGTAAACAGCTTGAGCCTATGCGTGGTGTGAATATACAAAAAATAAATATATCGACAATAGACCTAAGAATATTAGCTGTAACAAAATTTATATATCAGAAATTGTAATAAATGATATATTTTGGGATAGATGCACGATTTTTAATAGCCTGCAAATTGACAATATATATTGTAAATGTTATAATTTTGGGAAAAATACACGATGCGTAATTGCCTGCAAATTGCTTACGTTCGTCGACGTATGAATATAGAGTTATCCTCCCTACATCGCAGTGCTAAATTCCGGCGTGTTAGCACTGCGAATCCCGAGATATGAGTTTTGAAGGTCAAGGTGACGCCAAACGGACAAATGGACGGGCCCATGTTCGTTCCCGGGTCGAATTACGTGTCCGTACCAAGTTTGGTCGAAATCGGTCCAGCCGTGTTCGAGTCCATCGCGAACACACACACACACACAGATCTTCCAAAATATATAATGGACTAGCCGATGAGCCCGACGTTGTCCTGGCTATTCAAACCCAGCCCGACGTTGTCCGGGCTATTCAAAAACCAAATTTCAAGTCGATAGCTCTACCCGTTTCCGATATCTGGTCTGCGCATGCGCGAAGCTGGCGTCGCACGGGCTCGGCGACCCGATAAAATTCGTATCCGGGGCAAGACACATTCACATAGCAAATTTCAAGTCGATAGCTCCACCCGTTTCCGAGATCTCGTCTGCGCATGCGCGAAGCGGGCGCCGCACGGGCTCGCCAATACGACAACGTTCACCGCCTGGTCAAACTACACACACGTACCAAGTTTCGTCCCGATCGGTTAAGAATCGTAGATTTGTATAAATGACAGACAAACAAACAAACAAACATACATACAGACAGAGGTCTTCAAAATATATATGAGACTAGCCGATGAGCCCGACGTTGTCCGGGCTATTCAAAAACCAAATTTCAAGTCGATAGCTTTTATCGGGTCGCAGGGCTCGGCGACCCGACAAAATTCGTATCCGGGGCAAGATACATGCACATAGCAAATTTCAAGTCGATAGTTTCACCCGTTTCCGAGATCTCGTCTGCGCACGCGCGAAGCTGGCGTCGCACGGGCTCGGTGACCCGATAAAATTCGTATCCGGGGCAAGATACATTCACATAGCAAATTTCAAGTCGATAGCTTCACCCGTTTCCGAGATCTCGTCTGCGCACGCGCGAAGCTGGCGTCGCACGGGCTCGGTGACCCGATAAAATTCGTATCCGGGGCAAGATACATTCACATAGCAAATTTCAAGTCGATAGCTCCACCCGTTTCCAAGATCTCGTCTGCGCATGCGCGAAGCGGGCGCCGCACGAGCTCGCCAATACGACAACGACGACCGCCTGGTGAAACTACACACACGTACCAAGTTTCGTCCCGATCGGTCGAGAATCGTAGATTTGTATTAATGACATACATACAGACAGACAGACAGACAGACAGACAGACAGACAGACAGACAGACAGACAGAGGTCTTCAAAATATATATGAGATTGCGCTTATAATCTTTTTATTTATATAAATTCTCTAATTTAACATGGAACCCTGAATACATCTTAATTCTTGAACTGATTGAATTGTAGTACACACATATTCACAAGCCAAAGTTAAATCCAGCTTCTGTCAGGGCTGCTATTATTTAAAATAATACTAATTTCAAGAACTTGCTCTTGTATTTGCTGGATGGGTGTATTCAAATCCACTTCCTGTGTCTCTGTGTATGCCAAGATTACTAAAACCGACCAGCATTCGAGGATTTGAACACCTAGATTTGGATCCAAATCAACACACCTGGTATCACTAGCTACTGTATGTTGTATGTTTTTGCCAGTTATCAGTGTTCGAATTATCTAGTGTAGATCACGTCTTAATGATCTGCCGTTCATTAATGACCAAGAATGTTACTTCGAATTCAGCCGATCACGGATTCAATAACTCATTCCAACACCTGAAATATTTGTATTCATTTCTTTGATAACCTGGGACTAACTGTGCTCCTTGCCAATTTGAAAAAAAATTGGCCCGAAAGTTATTGGTACCGGTATTTACCATTGTTCTAACTGGTATGCAATCGGTTCAGGGCTAAACATTTTTGCTCAAATGTCTGTAACTTTTGATATGCTATTGTTGGGAAGAATGCCATTGTAATCATATGTGTCAATTTTCATGACAAATAGTTGAAAAATATCACCAGTGACCAAGTATAGAACAATGCTGATTATCCCCATAGAGTTCAGTGTTAATTATTGACATCTTCAAACAGCAATTATCTTGATACATGTGCACCGTATGTGGAATATTTTAGGAGGACAGTGTCATTTAAGACTTGTACACCAAATTGCAGATGAATCTGTTAAAAAATATCCTTATATGAACAATTTTTTTATTTTTCAAAAAGCGAAACGCTCTTTAAATTGGAAAATGCTCTTTATTATTAGATTCCGGAAAATTTAAAGCTGGAAACAAGTCAATCCTAAAATAGTACATGGAACCCAATACAAATCCTCTTTAATATTGCGTTTACCTCACAAAGCCAGGTTAATTACATAAAGAAGTTGACTAATAACTCAGACGTCATAACATGAAACATGAACATTTATAAACATATTAGTTCGCAAAAATAAAAGACGACATCAGCTACATGTTCCCGACACAGAGCGAGTTGTTTATGTTAGGCGATGAGTCTTTTCTAAAAAATGAAAGAAATCCTCTGTATCCTGTACATATAACCCACCCAGACTGCATATAACCTTGTCAGATGTCAGTATCTGAGGATCCCGAAAAGGCATGTGCCACTGACTGCGTTTTCTTTTATCTCAGAAGAAACTACATTTGACTACACACTGTGACCACTATTGTTGAACAGGCATTCTATACATTCCATATCTCTTGACAAATTGTAACTTTTTTGTGGAAACTATATTGAACGGGGCAGACTCAATTGTGTTATAATATAAACATGAGCCATTCTAATATGCAATCATCTGATGGTTCAAGGTCCCTCAGTTTTCAGGAATATATTATCTCTTAAATAGAATTATAAATATACTTCTCAATCTTTCTTCTATGTATCTGTTTTGCTAGCTCATTATATGAATGCCCTGATTCCCATCCCCATATACATATGACAGTTGAGAATATATAATTGTTCAACTGACTTCATTCGGTCACCATTTGCCGATATTGTGAACTTTGAACACCAAAAACTGCTTAGAGCGATATGGAGATGGTCTGGGAGTTGACTATATATAACTTTGGTGGATATCAGCGAATAGAACAATCTTATCAATGCTAGTGCATCACATCTCGGCACCCATGACTCAAACGACACCAAATGTGATTTAATTCATCGTAGCATTAGAGAACAACGTGCATGAATTTGGTGGAAATTAGTGCTAAATATATTTGTATCAGCTTTGGTATAACTCCCCTCCTCGTGCATGACTTGAACGGCATATTTGACATATTTAAACCACGTCCATTAGACTTATGCATGCTTGATATAATGGAGATGATAAAATATAAGTTTGGTGGTAATCGGCAACTAAACCAATTCTTATCATAGTTCTTACCCCCCCCCCCCCCCGATCTCTCAACAGAAGGGCACCAATTTGGCGTCTTTAATTCATACGGTTATATTCCTCGTATCCTGGAGAAGAATAATATATCAATTTGGTGGAAATCTGTGCTAAAAATACTTTTTAAAATAAATTTTTGGTGCCCCCTACACAGTGCCCCTGACTCGTGTCATGGAGGTGATTTTGATCAATTTGCGTGCCCCTCTCCCCTTCCGTGCACCCCTGACTCGAACGGCTCCGCTTTTGACATATTTAAACCACACCATTAGATTCCTCATACCATGGGGATGATTATATAAGTTTGGTGACAATCTGCGACAAAACAATTTCGTCCCTCCTCTTTTCTGCCCCTGGCAACTGCGGCGTCACTTTAGAAAATTCTAACCCGCACCATTATCTTTCTCGTAAAAAGTTACCCCTGTTAGACCACTTTGGTGCCACTTAGACGGTCCCCTATGCATTTCTATAGAACACAGACAGACGGGCAGACTGACAGACAAACTGACATTCGCAAATATAGATATAGATAGATAATAAATGTTCATATGAGATACGAGGGTGTCGAACATACTTATTTACCCTGGAATGGCGCTAGATTATATCATGAATCTCAACTCTGCATGGCACTGGCTATGTTCTGGCGGGTAAATTTATAATATTAAACATGTAACGTAGGGAATATAATTATTCATTAATACCTGTTCCGTAATAATCTACTTCACAGTAGGTGATGGTCCTAACTCGAGATTGTATGATTTTGTGAGTTGATATCGCGATAAACATTGAATTGAGCGCCCGGGAGAATTCCATGATTTTATGCGATGCAAATCAAAATCAGCTCAACAAGTCACCTCACTCATGCAATCTCGAGCTGGCACCTTCACTGACTGCGAAAGACATTATTAGCGAATGGGTGTTAACTGAGAAAAACATTACCTGCACTGTTGTTCAACGTTTTAAGCTTCCCTTTTGATTAAAACATCAAAAACTGCCCAGGTTTTGAAATAATGCAGCATGATATATTCGGGCGTATCCAGAGTGGAGATTCGTTGCATGACATATAAGAATGGCTCTTGATTTTTCAGGTGTTGAGGCGGCGACCAGTTGTTCGTACAGAAGCTACAGCTCTGTCTATCGTCAATATACTACTAGGTACAGCTACTGCCCTCGTGGATGTTGCACTTATGGTTCGCTTGGTTGTTGTACATCCTACACCAGCACATCATATGCGTCCTCGACCACTGTGTGAGTATACATCCGTTTTATGTTAAGTAAGTAAGTATTGCTTTATTTTCCGCCATTATACATGGTACATGAGAAAAAGTATATACATCATATACAAATTAGAACTTTCCAGCTGGAACTCACAGTAATTACAAGTACATAACTAAAATACAATAGAAACAATAAACAGCTACGATTCAATATTGCATTATATAATATACATGAAGCCCGATCATCAACGTGATATTTGATTTATATAATACCAGCAGATTAGCCCGCCACTGGCGGCATTGGTCCCATGGCTTTGGTCGATCCATTAATTTTTGTTTTTCAAGGTAACCCCATACAAGCACGCCGACAGCATGCTATCATATAACCGGACAAATATATCCCCCGTCCCGAGTTGACCATACATAACAAATTTCACGTCGCTGCCACCGCTGATGGCCGAAATATCGCTCAAGGTCATTTGCGGGTACCCGTGTCAAGGTCATGTTAGGTGGACAAAATAACCGGACAAAAATATTTCCCGTCCCGAGTTTACCATACATAACAAATTTCACATCGATATCACCGCTGACTACCGAGATATCGCCCAAGGTCGTTTGTGGGTACCCATTTCAAGGTGAAGGTCACCTCGGGCGCACAAACTGACCCGACGAAAATCTCCCCCGTATCTTGGAACCCCTAAGTACGAAATTTCGTCTCGATATCTCCCCAGTTTCCGAGACGGTCAAATGCCGTATTTTCACTAAAGTAGATAAACGCTCTTTAATAGCGACGCATCATATACAAACGCTCATTAATTATTACGCGATTAACCCATCAATCCCCATTATGGTGGCAGTTGAAGGTTGAATGAGTGGTCGCACGGGCTCGCGAATGGTCCGATGACACTTCCCGTGGGTTTTTACCCTTAGATAGCAAGTTTGGGCTCAATCGGTCGATCCGTTTTCGAGTCTATAATAGACACATCTACGGAAGTCTTAAAATATATAGTAGATGCATGTAGCCCGACCATCAAAGTGATATTTGATGTACATACGTATGCAATATACACGAAGCCCGATCATCAACGTGAGATTTGATTTATATAATATACACGAAGTCCGATAGTAGTGTATATTACTGATGACTACCCCCATGATCGGCCATTATGATCGGCTATTTCCCTGCAACTAGTTCTGGCTCTAAATGTAGGTCAAGGACAGGTCAGTAGGCTATGGTCAGCTCTGAGTTTTGGCTCTAACTGTAGGCTCGGGAAAAAACCCAGTGTTATACTTAGAAATGATGTAATGGAAAAAACTATCGTAAGCGAACAACACGGGATATTTGATTAGAGGTTAGGTGCACTTCAGCAACTAGGCTCTAACTGTAGGCTCGGGAAATACCCATGATCAATGCTTAATTGATAAATAGTGATGAATTGTTATAAATAAATATACCCAGATCATTAATATGGCTTGGGTGTTTTCCATACGAGTTATTTATGTCTTGGGGTTTCCCATAGTTAAGTTTAGTTACAGGTTCCCTCAGGCAAAGACTTTACAACTTAACTTAAATATGTGCACACAATAAATGGGATACGCGTGGATCGCAATGTTTACTTTTTCTTATCTACTTACAATGAATGGGGTGATATACTGTAAGCAGCAGCGTGTGTGTGCTTATCAAAAGTAAATATACCAAGGACAGATATGTAGGCTTATATGAGTTACTCCGATCCTCTGTTTATATACCAGGTTATAGAACAGAGGCCAAAACCACAAAAAACCTCTAGAAGTCACTTTCGTCGACATATGAATGTATATAACTAAAACCTTTTATACTGTATAAAGGGACACTCCAGGGTCACTCCACACCCGGTAGTCAAACCGTACGGGTGTGAGGGGCATACAAGGGGATAGCTCCATCGTCCATAGAAAAAAATCTAAAAATTAGATAATTGGTCTCTATCCATTGACAACACCTTTTAAAGATGAGATTTTTAGCTTATTTCATCTAAATAGATATATGTAAAGATGTACTAATATGTATAGAGCTGAAAAGGGATATTTGTTTTAGACATTAAAGTCATGTTCAGACATTTTTATAGGAAAATGGTAAATTTTTAGTCATTTTAAACTGATGTTCCTTTAACATTATGTATTTTTGTCTGCAGGGCATATTGATTTACGTATTCCATCAAAAACAGACATGTATTCCATAAACATACTTATAGCCTTTAGTATGTTAGATATTCATACTGAATTAGGCATCCATAGTTCAAGCACATATTTACATTTTGAAAGTACATATTTTGAACTGAGAAGAATTTCCAAAGATTTTCAAAGACAATGAAGGTAAGTAATATTAATAGTTTGCTGAAATATTATTATATATCTTAGTAAACACATTTTACCCACTTGATTTTGCAAGTTCATTCAAAAATAATTTTAATGTGAGTTTAGATGAATTATTCCGAGTCTGACCAGAGCCAAGCCTTTGTCTGAGTGAAAATTAATGTACTCTATTTACACAAAATTTGGCACAAGGCATTAAGGACTGCTGTATTCATTTTAATTTTTGCATTTAGTATGTGAAGCCAGGGATTCTGAAAAATGCCAAGTAACACACCCAAAAGTCACCAAGCATGTCTATTTAAATGACATTGACCTTTTGAAAAATTATGATATGCTAGATGGCAATGAGATTTTGTTCGTAATAATTGGATTGTCACATTTTTGGATGTATTGTATATTAAATTTTAAACCAAATGTATTTTAATGCACTCTACTATATCTCATAAATGTAACGATCAACCCAATCTGGGCATATAGTGAGTATTATTTAACTTTCCAATGTCTAATACACATATCATTAGAGTATATTTTATTCATAGGGTATACTTTTAGTTCTATTTTTCTGCCCATACCAATACTATCCCTTCTGCTCTTCAGAATGACTATTACAGTTAATACACAAACTGTAGATTGATCTTATTAACATTATGGTGAAATCCTAGGCTTAATTATTTCACTGCCGCGCCCAGTTGCATGCTCTGGTAGTCCTAACAAGAGTTCCAGTGGACAATTGGGATTTTTCATTGAAATATGGATACAACCGTAGAGCTATGAGTCGAGGTTCATTCTATTCTACTCTATTCTAATATATTGTATGGAGTCATAATAATATTAAACATATCTGAATGTAACTAAATTTTTTTGGTTGACACATATTTTTAAAGTAAATTAGTTCTACATAAATCTTGCCAAGTATTGTGATCTGTCAATAGTTGTGACTAAAACAAGAAGGTCTCAAACGTTGGGCCTATCTCTTTGGTCCTGGCACAATAGCATGGGTCATTCCAGTTAGGGCCTAAGAGATGGGCCTGTGGCATTGAAGGAGTTAATTTTGTTAACTTATATATAGCTCTTATTATCCAAAATGACAATCAATGATCTAATTAGATTAGTTATTTCTCTCCAGGTTCCATCATGTCACACATCATATTGCAGGACACGATGAGCAATGGATGCTATGGAGCCAGTAATAGTGGTACCACCAACCAAGAAGGCCAGAGTGACCAAATGGGACCTATGACTATTCTGTCAGAATAAGACAAACATCCCAACATCAAGAGCTGGAATTGTAGGCTTAGAGTGAGTGTCAGCTTGTTCGGCGGTTACTAAGTGCTGTAGATAGTGGAAGAGATATTGATATTCCATCCATCCTTCAATTCTAACTCAACAAGACGCTAATGTCGCTCGCTTCACTAGATGGACAACTCCATTCCACAAATAAAGCTGCATAACTTCACATGCTATCAGACCAATACTCTTTGAACGAACTTCCAGATTATCCTGAGACAACATGCTATATAATTGATGGTATGGCACTTGTTCAAGCTATTGGTAAACCAAACAACGCTGAAACATTTGGAGATCTTGCAGATGTCTTCACAACTATAGTTATGAAATACTTCAGGACAAATGGATGTAATCAAGTCGATATTGTCTTTCTTTGACAATTATTCAGCAGCCTCCACAAAATTTGGGACATGCCAAATGAGAAATCAGTCAACTAGATCTTCCAAGAGATCTTCCACTGCCACATTCCTGGGTAACGTTCATTGGATCATCAGAAAATAAGAAAAGCTTTCTTCAGTTCCTGACCAGTGAATTACTCAAAAAGGAGTTGATCAACCTATCTAAATACCATGATTGTAGCTGGTGGCTTCGCTGACTATCAGATAGCTATCTCTGAACATCAACTGGAGTCCCCATTATATCATCTAAAATCATCTATGAAGAAGCTGATACCATAATGCTCTTACATGTTCAAGATGCTGCAACAAACGGAAATACTAGAGTACAATCGTGACACAGTTGTAAAGTCGTGACATAGACATCCTTGTATTGCTTCTCGACCACATGCGAAATCTTGATTGGGAAATTATTATATGTGTGGAGACCGTGAAGAAACCTAAATACCTCCCAATTAATGATATAGAAAAGAATTGTCCTGCATCAGTAATTAATGGATTGCCAATTTATTATGCAGTTACAAGATATGATACAACCAGTCAACTATTTGGAAAAGGGACGAAGTCAACTTGGAAGAAATACATGAAAGCACATTCCCTGTGACAATATATTGACCTGTATGGTCAGTTTGATAAACCTCTGGCAGAACAGTTTATCATGAAACGGTATTCTCAATCGTCAAATGCATGTGGTGTGAATGAACTCAGGGCTGAAATGTTCCATCAACTAGCAGACTTATCAAAACTTCCACCAACTAATGATTGTTTGCATCTACTCCGCAGTCAATATCAAACATTTGTTTGGTATGCAGCCCTCACCTTCTGTTCTGAAGTTACCATCTCCTACCAGTTATGGTTGGAAAGAAGATGATGGAGGCATGATACGACACTCATGACTGCCGAGCCATTACCGAAAACATTTCGGGAAATCAGTACTAGTAAAAGTTCAGGTTCCAGGTGCTCTTCATCAAGATGTAGCTGTCGAAAATCCAACTTGCATTGTTCACTCGCCTGTAAATGTCAGCTGTTGTTCACTCGCCTGTAAATGTCAGCTGAATTGTTTAAGCCCTTACAATCTGGACAAAATAGTGGACAATTGTGACAGTGACTCATCTTTGGATGATACACATGTTTGAACTGTTTAAAACAGTGTCAGATTCTGGTCTTGAAATTTTAAAATGAAAATATAAAATTACGGATCTCAATTTCGAACAATTTTATATCAAATTTGCATATTTTAGTGAATAATCAGATTTTTAAACTGTTTTGAAGTCATGTTGTTATTCAATAAACCCACCACAATCTGATATAAATATAAGCAGACTTCCATGAGTGATCTATTGTACATATTTTTATGTTTTGTCGGCTTATACCAAAATATAGAATATTTTAGTGATTTAAAAAATTTTAGGGGGAGGGGTAGTATATTTTTAATAATTTTAAAACTATTTATATAAGACATTGTGTTCTATCCCATTATCAAGAGCATAAATCAAGGTAAATTTTGATTCCATAACCTGCATGTAAGAATAACAAATTCTTGGGGAAAATAAAATTTTAAAGTTTGATAAAATATCTGAATTTTTTCCAAATAATTGAACTTTTTCGGTAAAATAAAAAATTTCTACTAAAATACAAAATTATTTGGATGCATTTTCAGTTAGAATATCCACATTATTACACATAAAAACAATTTGGATGTTCTTAGTATTAAAAAATTGGGATAAATAACTTTTTATAAAAATATAGTGTTTTTTTGGATGTCAAATCTATATTTTTGACCAAAAAAAGTCACCGCACACCTTAAACTGTTGACTACCAGTATTGGAGGGTCCACAAATACACTGCCTAATAGAAAAAAATTGTTTTAGTTATATACATTCCGATGTCAACGAAATAATTTTTTTCTTGCCTGGCCTCTGTACTATTAGTGTGCCTATGATAGTCTGCAAAAAAGATGTATATTTGTTAAAATCAGGAATACCATATAATCCACAATATTGTTATGTTTACCAGATAACTAAAAGCCAACACTTTCTTTGAATGACAGTCATTTATATAATACTAGAATATGGTCCCAATTGTATAATTTATGACATGCTCTCTCAAAGTGTATACAAAAAAAACAAATCACAATATGAATTATTTGTTTGCAGAAGGATAATACTCTATGTTACAACTGTGGACTTACCTTTGATGATGAAAGTAATTTAAATGGACATGAATAGAACTGATGAACCTCGAACAAGTCACCAGAATGAGCCTGTAATTTTTTAATATATAAATTATACTTATCTTTTATGTTGTTATTCTTTGGAATCACTTAAAATAAAATTTAAATGCAAATATATTTCTGAATTATCACCCTTAGAATACTTTTTATTTTGGACTATTTGACTACTATGCACTATGGAAGTTCTGGCTGTGTATGGCCAGGAAAAACTGCCAGACAGATTTCAACGAAAAATTGGTATATATCTACCCCTACCTCTCGTAATGTGTCTTACTAACCCAATGCCTCTATATATATTATAACTGATGCGTCGGGTGTGTTGGAACGATTTGTTCGAACGTGCCACGAGATCTTGACCTCAATATCATGGGTCGTGTGTATAAGCTGCTAGATGATAGCTATGATATACTCCCCGCCGTTCGGATTTCATTGAGGACATATAAACCCCTCCTGATGAAGTACATAAGATATAAAAGTAAGGACAAACAGATTGACTCCTCTCAAGACTCTGAGCAAGATAACGACGATGACAATGAATGATTAACTTCAATAAACCTGTTATTCTTGGTGTCGAATAAAGCATATGTTGATACACTAACTGTTTATTTGTCTTTATTCTTTCATCTAATATTGGTGTTCGTAATATAACTGCGTTATATGTTCCTTTTATAGTACTAATATATATATATATATATATATATATATAGAGGTAGGATTTTTCACGAGGTGAATCGCGACGCGATCAGGCGTACAGGCGATCAGGCGTACAGGCGTACAAATTTGCGGTTTTTATATACTAATTCAGAACTCGAGAACCGTTTGACCGATTAGGCTGAATCTTCGTATGTGGAACTATTTTTACCCGGGGAATATTTATACGCTACAGACAAGTTCGTGCTGCGTGATCTTGACCTTCAAGCACTTTACATTGAACACGCATTCCGTGGAGTAATGGGGATATCCATTTGAAATTTAGTATGTATAGGTATAAGTGGACGGAACACTTTTATCTGCATGGTCACATTCCAAACAGTATTCCCATCACGTGCAGTTTTGAGAAATGTGGCCTGGCCGGTTCACGAACTAGAGTCGTGACTCGGAAAATTCACATATTACGCCATTTAAAGTGGCGACGAGTAAATATCACGGCATAACTCGTCGTGATTTTGATAACGCAGTCATAGTAAACCATAGCAAACAGGATTTCCGCTACAAGCAATTCAGATTTCAAGAAATGGGATCAGGACGGGTCACGAAATAGAGTCGGAACCCCGGAAATTCATATATTACGCCATTTAATGTGGCGACGAGTAAGTATCACGGTATTACTGGTCGTGATATTGACAACGCAGCCAGGGTGAACCATTTCAAAACGGATTTCCGCCACACGCAGTTGAGATTTTAAGAAATGGGGTCAGGACGGGGCACGAGATAGAGTCGGGATCTCGAAAATTCATATATTACGCCATTAAAATTGGTGACGAGTAAGTATCACGGCCTAACTCTTCGTGATTTCGACATCAAACACAGGGAAGGAAATTCTGTACAGGATTTCCACAACACGCAGTTGAGATTTTAATAAATTGAGTCAGGACGGGTCACGAAATAGAGACGGGACCCCGGAAATTCATATATTACGCCATTAAAATTGGTGACGAGTAAGTATCACGGTCTAACTCTTCGTGATTTCGACATCACACAGAGGGAAGGCAATTCTGTACAGGATTTCCACCACACGCAGTTCAGATTTTGAAAAATTGGGTCAGGACGGGTCACGAAATAGAGACGGGACCACGGAAATTTACATATTACGCCATTAAAATTGGTGACGAGTAAGTATCACGGACTATCTCTTCGTGATTTCGACATCACACACAGGGAAGGCAATTCTGTACAGGATTTCCGCCACACGCAGTTCAGATTTTGAGATATTGGGTCAGGACGGGTCACGAAATAGAGCCGGGACCCCGAAAATTCACATATTACGCCATTAAAATTTGTGAGGAGTAAGTATCACGGCCTAGCTCTTCGTGATTTCGATATCAAAGACAGGGCAGGCAATTCTACATAGGATTTCCGCTACACGCAGTTGAGATTTTAAGAAATTGAGTCAGGACGGGTCACGAAATAGAGTCGGGACCCCGAAAATTCACATATTACGCCATTAAAATTGGTGACGAGTAAGTGTCACGACATAGCTCTTCGTGATTTCGATATCACAGATAGGGCAGGCAATTCTGTATAGGATTTCCGCCACACGCATTTGAGATTTTAAGACATTGGGTCAGGACGGGTCACGAAATAGAGTCAGGACCCCGAAAATTCATATATTACGCCATTAAAATGTGTGACGAGTATGTATCACGGCCTTCCTCGTCGTGATTTCGACAACACAGGCAGGGCAGGCAATTCTGTACAGGATTTCCGCCACACGCAGTTCAGAATTTAAGAAATGGGGTCAGGACGGGTCACGAAATAGGGACGGGGCCCCGAAAAATCACATATGACGCCATTAAAATTGGTGACGAGTAAGTATCACGGCCTAACTCTTCGTGCTTCGATATCACAGACAGGGCAGGCAATTATTATAGGATTTCCGCCACACGCAGTTGAGATTTTAAGAAATTGGGTCAGGACGGGTCACGAAATAGAGACGGGACCCCGGAAATTCATATATTACGCCATTAAAATTGGTGACGTGTAAGTATCACGGTCTAACTCTTCGTAATTTCGACTTCACACAGAGGGAACGCAATTCTGTACAGGATTTCCGCCACACGCAGTTCAGATTTTGAGAAATTGGGTCAGGACGGGTCACGAAATAGAGACGGGACTCCGGAAATTTACATATTACGCCATTAAAATTGGTGACGAGTAAGTATCACGGACTAACTCTTCGTAATTTCGACATCACACACAGGGAAGGCAATTATTTACAGGATTTCCGCCACACGCAGTTCAGATTTTGAGATATTGGGTCAGGACGGGTCACGAAATAGAGTCGGGACCCCGAAAATTCACAGATTACGCCATTAAAATTGGTGAGGAGTAAGTATCACGTCCTAGCTCTTCGTAATTTCGATATCAAAGACAGGACAGGCATTTCTGTATAGAATTTCCGCCACACGCAGTTGAGATTTTAAGAAATTGGGTCAGGACGGGTCGCGAAATAGAGTCGGGACCCCGAAAATTCACATATTACGTCATTAAAATTGGTGACGAGTAAGTATCACGGCCTAACTCTTCGTGATTTCGACATCACACAGAGGGAAGGCAATTATGTACAAGATTTCCGCCACACGCAGTTCAGATTTTGAGAAATTGGGTCAGGACGGGTCGCAAAATAGGGACGGGCCCCCGAAAATTCACATATTACGCCAATAAAATTGGTGACGAGTATGTATCACGGCCTTCCTCGTCGTGATTTCGACAACACAGGCAGGGCAGGCAATTCTGTACAGGATTTCCGCCACACGCAGTTCAGATTTTAAGAAATGGGGTCAGGACGGGATCACGAAATAGGGACGGGGCCCCGAAAATTCACATATCACGCCATTAAAATTGGTGGCTACTCGGCACTCGCAAGTAATTTTAATTGTATAGTTTATGCTTATAATAATTAAAGTTAAAACATAAACTATACAATTAAAATTACTTGCGAGTGCCGAGTAGCATATTTTGAAAGCAAATAACTGACACCCCTGGTGTTAGCTTGAGAATGGAATCTTCCTATGACGAATCAGACTGATGTATCATAACATTCGGCAAACCTCGTCAGATTCCGTCACCTTGGCCCGCAGAGGTCACAGGTCGAGGAGTTCAGAATGGTATCATAAGTGACGTGCATGTATTCACGTGGGTGTGAAATTAATTCCGCGCCACGTGCGACAGTAACTTGTCACATGGTTATTATCTGCAAGGCGGGTGCCGGGCATGCAGTAATATCAAACGATTATTTGCATGCATTTGATGTCATCGAGTATGAATCTCTAATAAGCCACGTGTTGACAGATGACACAGTAAACTAAAAATCACAGTGTTTATATAAATAGACGAGTCACACTTGACCAGTTTGCATTAAAGTCACCGTAGTCACGGTAGTCGTTACTCGCTATTCCTCGTTAGGCCTTTTTAGAAACATCACGTGTTGACAAAATTTAAGTGCGTGCATGTTTAAAGTGCCCTTGATTCAAATTGATTGATGTACTGGTATATACGATGACTGAAGATGGGGCGACTAACTTGTTTGATGGAACCATCCGAACCAATCAGAGTGCTCTATGGGCGGGATTTGTATGTGCTGTCATGGGCAGAGCAAATCACGTCAACAATTTATGCGGGACATTGTAGGTGTTATTAAACGCAAGTTCAACTTCTGAAATTGAGTTTGGAAAATTGAAATTGAGTTCCTTTGAGTCATCTTTGAGAATGCCAGCCCTGCCCTTAATGGAGCCCCACGCAAGCACACAGGTATAGTGTGGGAACTTTGTCAATTTATCAATTATACCAAAAACTTAATTATGTCGACCTTTTCCACATAAATATACAATGCAGAAAACAGTAAATAAACTGTCAATTAAAACATAATAAAAGAAACACGTCGTCGGCATCAATTGGCGCTACTGTTCTATCGATATGATGGGTTGGTTAAAGAACTCAACATTCCACATTTTTATCCGATTTGATAGCCGGAAAATAACACCTGGTTCGTTCCGCATTCCGGCTATAGTTTTGAAATCGTACAAAAAATGAGAAAACGTGATGTGTTTTGGAAACAAGAAAACGCTGTAAATGTTCAATAAATGAAAGTATTGTCAACTACCCGCCAGCCAACAATAAATGGAAGATACATATCAAACGGTAATATTGCTCAATAATCTAGAAAGTTGTATTTAGAAAATTTCATTGATCAATTTGATGGATCACATGATTAGACCCTAAGAAATGAAACTCGGTATGCATCCTGATGCTAAAAATACCGAGTTCATATTATGGAACTAGTTTGGGGTTTGTGGGTCCCCGAAAGTGGCAGATGCCAAAAAACGGCATACCTACCTGCAAATATTTTACTACCCCCCCCCCCCCCCCCACCGATCGGCAGAGACAAAAGCATTAACAGAGAATGTTTACTTACACCTAACTTCCAGATCATGCCATGGATCGCAAGTATAGAGATTCGTGGCATGATCTTCTCTAAAAATCAGTCATTTGCTTCTGGATTTTGTAGTGTACCCGTGCTCGCAGCTTGTCTTCATAATCGACTATATTGTTTACACGATTTGCTACGCATTTGGGCCGATATAATGTAAACTCGCGTGACCTTTCCTACCAAGTTTCATGTCCACAACAATATACCATAGTAACACACGTTAGAAGTTACACATACGTTTGGCTAAACTGGTTATTATACAACTACAGGGGTGTTGGCGCAATCGCCGGGGCTGTTATTGGCTCTCTGATCTTCATTGCGGTAATTGTTGCTGTCATCTTCTGCATATATCAGGGTTCACACCGCAGAAACAATGGCGCTGTGATAGCCGTTCAGCCGAACACTGGAGTTGCAGGTGAGTACTCTAAACACACGCTGTCCTATCCACACTAATACTATTTTCTACTTTCTGCACAAATATAGACATTTCGGTGTTCTGCATACGCCTCTCATTAAATGTTGTTTTTTTTTAAAGAAATATCAACACCGAAATGGCCCATCATATATGTTCCTATTTTAAATACAATTTACACGAGAAAAACTATATCATTAGTTGTTTCGTTTATCGTTACATTAGGTGGGACTGTGTTCACGCTGGGAAAATTAAATCCTCATTTGCTGGTCTCACAATTAATGAATATTTTTGTTTTATTTAACATCTAACATTCTATATAATAAGTATGTACATACCTTCAAATACCGCATCTAGGCGTCTTTAATGCCACCACTGTTACTGGACAATGTACACCTACCCACGATCTACCATTCAACCGTGTGACACTCAAAGGATTCATTAGTGTTAACCTCCATTACTGTGTTATCATAGTGTTTGATAGTGCACTTCTAATAATGCCGTTTGTTATCCATTAAGCTGTATCACCTAATCAATTAGCAAAAGATCATACTATAAATTTGATTCTCATGTCGCTCCCGCTACAAAGCCAATTTGGGTTTTTGAATTAGAATTCCGATTTTGGGTTAAAAAACCTTTCGCCAAATGAAAAAAATGGCCATTTGTCAATTTGGCCTATGAGGGCGTAAACCCTGGCTTTGTCATCCCCAATTCGCCTGGATAAAATGTAACTCGGATCTGATGCAGAAATGCAGAACAATAAGGCACAACGACTCGTCATGTGGATTGGTTATATCATATCATATCTTAAAACGCCCGTAGAGATCACACTCCACAGGTACAAAACCTGGGAACTTTTCGATGTTGTGACAGGGACGTTTGTAACAATAAAAAAAACAGTGCAAGTAATATGTTTCTCAGTCAATACATGTTCCTTAGTGCCACCGCACACGCTACGATTAAAATCGTAAGTGGGGGAAATCGCAGGTGGAGAAAAGTGACTTGCCCGCAGACGCTACGGTGCTGCGATGTATGCAGCTACGATGTTATCCACGTGATCGATCACATGATAGCAAAATGCTATATCACATTCTCCGCATTATGCAATTATATACATATACATGGCATGTGTCTCAATTTTCTAAACCAACAAGTTGAACTTGAAAGTTGAATATTTTAATATTTTTTATTTTGACATGTTTGTACCTGTCATCAACTCCACAGCTGTCCCAATTTTAACAATTGCGGCAGCCCTCTTCTCATTGTCTGCATAGCAGACGGCTGATATGTGGTATATATAGGCCTGCACTCCCTGCCGTGCCACATCTGCTGATGTGTGGTATATATAGGCCTGCACTCCCTGCCGTTCCACATATCCACCAATATGGCCTCGTTTTTGTAAGTCCAAGACGTTTGTGAACTTTGCGCCATTTTTGAATTTTTTTCTTTTCGTGGTATTTACAACATGACCAGTGCGACAATGGCCATGTGACAGCTACGATCGCGCGCGTTCCCAAGGTCACGCCACGATTTTCCAGGTAAAATAAAACAGTGCTTGGTCGCTACGATTTGGCTACGATATTGTCGTGAGCATGCGCATTGGATGCTCCACCTGCGATTTTCCCCACTTACGATTTTAATCGCAGCGTGTGCGGTGGCACTTAGTAATGTAAAATTTGTGTTTAAATGCCATGTCACGGATGCGTGTTTTGGCGTATAAAGTTTTTTTCTCTGCGGATTTTGTAAATTCAGGTATCCGACATCAAGATTTTATCGGCTGGCCATCTGTCAGCCTTGAGCTATTTTTTTAAAGCGCCCTAAAAAGTATACCCCCCCCCCCAATTTTTTTCACAGACGCAAAACCAGTTACTTGGAATTTATTGCAAACTCACATGACTACTCTAGTAAAATGTATATATTTTCATGAACCTAAGGCATAATGACGCTATTTTGGGCCAAAATTGAAACTCACCACCCAAGATGGCCACCAAAATGGCCGCCGGAAATTGAAAATATGACATTTTTTCACAACTATCTTCTAGATCAGTTCATGATGTTTGGAACTGGTTGAGTAATATGACGTTATTTTGTGTTTTTAATATTAATTTATCATTGGAGCAATTAAATATGCAATTATTGGGGTCCTATCCGCTTGTGATCCCTCAACAAATCGATTTTACAGAAAGCGGTATAAAATTTCACAAAAAAATCACAACTGGGATTCTAGTCATATTTCAACAAGACATGAACAGAAGGTTGATGGCTGCCAAAATGGCCGCCAAAATGGCCGCCAAAATATGGAAAATGGTAAATATTGGCCTAGGGTGTCCTGCAATCGCATACAAGTTGTGGTTGATGTACAAAATTGGCTATTATGCCTTCTATACATTGAATACTAACATGTCTGCTGCACCATGGTTAATTGTTACTGTTGACATCACCAAAAATATTGGACTTTTCTCTCAAAAACTTGACATAAATATCGGCAAAAATTTACTTTTCAGGTTTGGATCATTTTTTCTAGTAATATGTAACTATCTTTAGATTGAATGTGTTTATTGTATTGGTCTATCTTAAATGTGTCACACTACGGTGTTTATAGACCAAATTGCTCAAGATGGCTTCCAAAATGGCAACCAAATTGGTAATAAGTTACTTTTTTACATATATCATTATAACATCTATTATATATTTTGGAAGATCTGTCTGTGTGTCTGTCTGTGTGTCTGTGTGTTCGCGATGGACTCGAAAACGGCCCAGCCGATTTCGATGAAACTTGGTATGTGGGGGTATTTTCGGCCGGGGTGGCATGGGCCTATTAATTTGCCCGTGCGATGTGACCTTGACCTTGAAATCGGGTCATTTCAAGGTCAAACGCCCGAATATCACGGGATTTCGATGAAACTTGGTATGTGGGGGTACTTTCGTATGGGGAGTCTCATAAGCATATGCATTTGCCCGTGCGACGTGACCTTGACATTGAAATCGGGTCAATTCAAGGTCATATCGCCAATTTTGATGGGATTTCGACGAAATTTGATACGTGAGGTTACTTTTGTCCACTGAGTGTTTTGGACGGGTCGAGTCGTGACCCCGACCTGACCTTGACCTTCAAAATGATCAATTCAAGGTCAAATCGGGTAAAACCGGATGGATTTCGACGGGCACGTTTGTCGGGTACTTTTGTCCGGGCAGTGTTTTGGACTGGTCAAATCGTTACCCCACTTGACCTTCAAAATGGAAAATTCAAGGTCAAAGCCCGGACGAAGTCGGGTCACCTTCTAGTTATATATATAACATTATTATCTGCGTTATCCGAAAATGTAGCAAATTGTGACTCACTTGGTTATTATACGTGTTAGTTAATTAACTGACAACTAAATGTTCTATTATGGCTGACCCAGTTCCGAATGGGGAATGACAAATTCATTTTAAAGTATGGAATTTTGCGGAGAACCTCTTTTGTGATTTTGACCATATTATTGAAAGGAAATGGGCAGAACTCTGAGACGGAACTGAGATGAACCATAATATATGGCTCTTCTGGTCCATTATGATAAACCAATATCAACTGGATACAGGATGGTTGCCAAGATGGTAGCCAGGGAGTTACTCTATGTGATGTGAATATGTATACATTGAGTTAATGTATGTCATGAATTATGTGAATATGTATACAATGAGTGACTATATGGTTATGAGTGTGTTGTCCATAGTGAGATGTATAGGTATACAGGGAGAGGTCATGATCAGGTGTGGGGTGAATCGGTATGCATGGAATGACTGTATGGTGTGTGGTTTGGTGCACCGGTGTGCCTTTATGGACATTGATGTGGTGTATGGATATAGCTACATGGTCATCTATGTATTGATTATGTATATTTGGAGTGACTGTAATGTCATGGGTGGGATGTACATGTGTTTATGTATGCTCACGAATGGGGGTGTGGATAAATAGTGAGTGAATTTATGGTTATGGGTAATGTGATTGGTATACGTATTCACCTCACCATTGGCCATGTCACTCACTGTATCCTTATTTGTCACACCATAGCCGAATAGCCACTAAAGATATACTAATACACCCCAGCCATGTCAGTATAGTCACTCCATGTGACCAGATGCACATCATCCATGGCCATATAGCCACTCGCTATATACACATACACCTCGCCCATGACCATATAGCAACACGATTGTATACCCGCATAACCTAGCTACACATGACCATACCGCCATTCAAGCAGGAACACCAGGTATACTCACACACCTGACACATGACCATTTAGTCACTTCCTGCAGAGATATTCATTACATCGATGACCATACAGTCACTCCTTGTATACCTACTCATCTCACCATTGGCCATACAGTCATCACCTGTATACATATTCCACATACAGTCATATAACAACTCGATGTATACATATGAAGCTCACCCTAGACCATAGAGTCACTCCATGTATACATGTGCACCTCACCACTGGCCATTCAGTCCTTCCAGATATACAAAAACCCGCACACACGACCATTCATACCATCCATACTTGCATATACACCTCACACATGACAATTCAGCAACGCACTGTATAATCATACACGCCATCCATGATCCTACAGCTAATCCCTACACACCCACCAATGCCTATATGGACATTGATGTGGTGTATGGATATAGCTACATGGTCATCTATGTATTGATTATGTATATATGGAGTGAATGTAAGGTCATGGGTGGGATGTACATGTGTTTTCTGTATGATCATGGATGGGGTGTGTGGATAAATAGTGAGTGAATTTATAGTTACGGGTAATGTGTGTGGCATACGTGGAATGACTGTACTGTCATGATTGAAGTGTATATGCATACCTGGAGTAAGCTGGTGGACATTATCGTGTGGGTATATAGGGAGTGTCCTTGTAGTAACGGATGAGATGTATATGTATATATATCGTGGATGTCCCAACTAAAGATTGCATGTATATCTGTATTACATCCTCGTGAAAGTGTGTGTACATGTAGAACATGACAGTTTATAGTGTACATTTGCAAATTATATACAATTTAATTGGTACATATACAATTATGTATATGGCCGTGACGGCAATTCGGCATAAATATTGTGCGTGGGATATGCACATGCGTTCAGTGGAATTCATGATATAGGTGAGGTACGGCATGAATAGTCCAACGTCGGTGAAAGTTACTTCCCCTTGTATGGAGTAATAGTCAGGAATAGTCCAAGATAATGGGCTGAGATGAGATAGCGAAGTAAAATGACATATTTATGAGCTACACTATCCAGATCAATGACCAGGACGTGTTCATAATCGAGATTAAAGCACGACCTCACGTGCGTCACACAGTCATTTAATATGCGTGAGGTTTGCGTTGGTGTTACTCAAAATGAACTAGTTGAGCAATGAGCAAATTGACGAATTGTTCTAAGAACATTCCCAATGGTGACATTTAAGAACATATCCATTATATACATTATGTGTTTCGGTGGTCACATAATATTCAGTTATCGATTAACATGTGTGGTGGTTTTAGTGTGCGAATAGATCAATATCATGACAGTGGTAGACATCTGATGTTAGTAAATCAATCCATATACTGCATTAGTAAATCAGGTGCTATTCAATGTCTTCACGATTCTGCTAGATAATATCACAAAATATGCTGTTTCAATTACTTCATTGTCAATTGCTGGTGCCAACTCCTATGGAATATGCACATAGGAGCCACCGAGGATAATCGTTAGATATTATTGAAGCGACAGACTATCCAGGAACATGTACATTGGAATACCGTATTTGTCAATGATAAAGTTCCAATAATTATATCGCATCTGGATAATCGTATCCGAGCTACATGTCCAAATTACGTGAAGTAATTCATTGTTGTATCTCGAACCACACTTAACCCTTTACCCAACAGAAGGGCCCTGTGCCAATGCATTCTCTTATATATGCGAGTCGACCATAGGTCGCCTCGCATATATAAGAGAATGCATTGGCTTAACACATTAAAAATTATAAAATTGTTAAAGAATGTAAGAAAAAATGGTAAAAAGTGTTAAAAAAAGATTGTTTTTAGGCCAATGCATTCTCTTATATATGCGAGGCGACCTATGGTCGACTCGCATATATAAGAGAATGCATTGGCACAGGGCATAACTATAACCATCACAATGTGGTCAATGGGCCGGTTCCAATGATATCCATATTTGTATGGTTTTATTGAGACAGACCCAAGATATTTTAGGCTGTTGAAGCTTTATTTGGCCGGTTTTGGCCGGTTTGTTGGGTAAAGGGTTAAGACACATAGCACTATTACCAGATGTAGTTTTGTTGAGGAGTATAGCCAGGTATTTTAGTGCCACTGTGTGCGCACGATTTGTTTTCATTCATTGCCATATGTTCCAGCTGTTCTGTGGAAACGGATGACACTGTACCAACATAGACAAGCTAGTCGTGGTAATGGTAGAGTTGAACCATTCTGCACAATAGTTTTGTTCAATGGCCTGGCGAATGTGTATTTTCCAGATATCATCCGAAGGGAATATTCCGTTATCAAGGACATCGGTGAGGAATGTCTGAGGTTGTGTCCGTCCAAGACAAACCCGGAACATATCCTACCGAATAGAATATAGTGGTATGTTTTGAATCGAAACATCCTGAATGAAATGTGATGTCAGATCAGTAGGTGGGTTAGCTTCCCAATAACGAAGAGTTTTCTAATGTCAATTTCTCTTTTTATCATCAACAGTGAGTAGTGCAGATGTTTCGTCCATGGGAAACAACTCAGAGCCGTAGAGTGCTCGATGAATAACTACCTTTTTCAAAAGTTTAGATAGACGGCCAGAGAACATGGATGCAGAATACGTTTTCCAGCTACTTGTAGACCGATGTATGTGCTCCTCGTTGTGTGCGACATTTGCATTGAGCGGATCGATGTTATATCGAATTTTCCTTTAATTATACATAGGTGTGTTCATTCAGTAACCTCTTTGACTTTGTGTCCTTCAAGTTCTCAGCTTTTTTAAATATCGTGTTGTCTTTCAACGACTTTACTCTTTATGTTAGAAAAATTAAGCTCCACTTCGTACTATAATCGCGACATATGGAGAGAATTTTGTCAAGACCAGCTTCAGTGAGTGAGATTATAGCGATGTCGTCTGCTGTTGTTGGGGCAGCACATATATTGTGAAAAGTGAGACCTTCTGGTGTGTTGGCGAGTTGTTGAAGCAGTTCATTCACGTGAGTCATGTAGAAGAACATGGAGCTAACAGCCCCCTGTCGGGTTCCTTGTGCGATTCGAATACGGTTAGAAATAGTTCCATTGCACACAACACTGCTACTGCATGCAATCTGCGTGCATGTCGCGGAAAATTCGCAATAAGCTTTCCTCGTATTCCTAATTCATGGAGTTTGACGATAAGTCCTGAGTGCCAGACGCGATCAAACGGCTGTTGTGGATACAAATAATACACAACAGATCGAGAGCCCATGTCCGATGCACAAGGCACTGATTCCTGCATTATACATGACGTCATCTAACAGCTCATATTCTTTTTGAAACCGCTTTGAAGTTCATTGGGAAAATGTGTTGTCACTGAACTAGAAATGATGCGGCTCACAATGGTTGCTTCAAATATTGTGTACAAAACCGGCAGTAAGGTGATGGCACGGTAACTCAGCAAATTCCGAGGTATCCGGTCGCCCTTGAAGAAAGGTAATATGAGTCCAGTTTTCATATCCCGTGGTATGCTTTCTAGACTAAGAATACTGTTGTGGAATGCACACAGTAGATCAAGGAATGATTCAGGTGAATGAAGCAAGTGTTCATTCACTACATGTGTGTTGTCTATTCCGCCAGCTTTGTTTCCGTTGAAGTGGCGAATATCATTGTTGATTACCAAGGCGGAAATAGGCTTGCATAAGAATTAAGTGAAGTAATCTTGGTGGCCAGGATCTAGAATATTTCTGAACTGGCAATCAATATGATCTTCGAACGACAGAACCTTGTATGAAGATTTGGAATATATATGAGAGAAGTGGTCCCTCCATCCCGAGAGAATACCAAGGGGACCATTTTACCGAATTCCATTTCCGGCAAAGTTTTGGAACGTTTTTGGTATTGTCAGCGAACATGTTACTTGGGCATGACAAGACGTGTTATTATGAGCGGCACTTAGTATATGACATTATATGAGAAGGTCCTTGAATGAACATGGAATCACGATAAGGTCAATCAGTGTCAATAACTGCAGGGAAGAATGTGAATAGTCCACCTTCACATGTCTCTGATAATGTTGTTGGGGTAGATTTGAGATATCTAAGATATTTGAGATACACAGTTTGAGCAAACTACGTTGAACATAAAATATATTAAGGAACAAATATTGACAAAGAAATATATTCCCTGCGTTGTTTGATCAATGTTATAAAGTTCTCCGTCAGAGCAGATCAGAACATTAAACGTTACCGTGTTTTGAACGGGTGGAATATGATCTCTACGTGCGTAGCCAGAGTAGACATTCATTGCAATATCCAATGGTATGTGCATACACTGGCAAGTTTGCACAGCATTTTTGCATGCATTTGGTTTCAAAATATGAACGGCAACAAGCATGTAAAATGCATATTTTTCAATGCTAATGACATGATAAGTAAACTTTTAGTAGTTCCACGCGTACACGTAACGGTGCTAATAACACATTTCCTGCAAATACCTGTTTGGTTGATTCTTGCGAGATAATTGCATTGTCTTTGTAGGCAAATTTCGATAGCATTGCTTCTAGTCGAACTGCATAGTGTTTGCTTCTCATGTAGTTAGCATTGGTACAGATGAATTTTATAAGCATTTTTGGCATTCGGTTTCTGGAACATTGTAGCTTTCTATACCGACATTCATGAAAAGGAATACCTGGCAAATTTGCGTGTGTACGAACGCGCCCTAAGGGATTGGTCAAACCACAGTTTCATTCTATTTTCGCGTATTTTCAACCAATATAAGTCAATAATATATGTGTGTATTCGTTGCCGATGCATTACGCTTCCAAAATTTCAACGTGAAAATTGTCCCACGCCGAGTTTGTGCATTGAAAGTACTTACAACGCAATTCCCATTCCCATCATACTTTGGGCACGACCGGTGGCCCCTCTAACTGACAAAAGTAAATGCAAAACTATCAGCACAATTTGTATACATTGTATTTCTTTCCATGATAATTGCAAACACTAGCTCTTGTATAAAACGTGCAACACATGTTACTTGTATTTGTTATGTGCACGACCGAAATCGGCAATTCGTTTATTTCTAAGAAAATTCCAGCCGATGCCTGCCGATTCATGCGAAGACGTCTTTGAAAATGGTTTGCACACATCGTGTGTTTATCGCAATATAAGTTAGCTCGAACTTTAACACTTTTAAAGACATAATGTGTCGGCAATTGCATGCTTGTACATGCGTGAATATATCGATGCGTCTGATATGAGATATTGAAAACCACACTTCGGCAATGATGTCACTTGAATGTGTTAAAAGTTAGCTACCTGTAACATGCACTTAAATGCACGAATGGCATTGGTTGTAGGTTATAATCTAGAAATAAAAGTTACCAAATTATGAATTTCCTCAATAATTTACTAATGGTATAGTGTAATAATAGTATGAATGCGATATTTAAAAAAACACACACTTTGTGAGAACCGAGCATTTGTTTACATACAGCACATAAAGCGTGTGCGATAAGCAAAACACTCAACGCCGTGACGATTTTTTTTGGGGGGATAGTAATTCACGGTGACTCATTGGACACCGAAATCTTGAGTGGCGAGCGCTATATCGGTGCGTTGTAAACACTATGGTGTTAAAGTAAACCAAAGTTTTATAGTGGGGTCTCCCCGGTGTTTTGCGTATCGCACTCTCTTTACGGACTGTACTTTATCATAGTATGGATTTTGTTTACTGACAAGGCGTACGATCTAGACAGTAACATGCTATGTATACGATATCCATGATTGGTATAAGAACACAGTCTGTCTATACTTAACTATTCTTTCTGACGTATGTGACTTATTAACAGCAATACCCATCAAGAAGACCATCCGTATCTTTAATTAATAAGATGTATTTGCAATAAATCTTCGATTGGACTGTAGCTAGTTGGATATTAGCGGGAATTCGGTCTCAAGCCAATTCTTTTTCCAGAAGAAATATGAGACAGGAGCTTGGCATTTTTATAATATTGCATTTCTTTTGACGAATTGAAGTGGCGCTGTTTCATTTTGAACGAACTTCAATAAGTACATGTATATCAACCACTATACACAGATCATATTGTGCAATTGCTCTTTTCTGTATTGTGATATATCATTGAATGTGTAGCTTTCCCTTTTTCTCAGGCTAATCAACATTGTGTCAGGTCAACAACGCCCTGGTGTAAAATGTTTGTGTTTGTACTTATGTTTTTCTTCCTACAAATTGATATGTGAATGACAATGTCAAACAATTATTTGATTTTCATTACTCCATTGCAGTGACCACAAGTACCGTGCATCCAGGAGTGTCATACGTGAATCCCGGATACCAGAATCAGCCTCCGCCTGGACCACCTGGTTACATCGGTCAACCGGGACCTAGAATGCCACCGCCGTCATATGCAGCATATCCACCACCACCTCCCGGGCCGGTTATGCGCCACCCACCACCACCAACGGCACGAGCACCAAACGACGTACCACCACCCGCAGAATATAAACCTCAAAATGTAACGCAGGAGGAATCCTAATTCAGGAACGTTGTAGGTGGGTGGGTGTGGTCCCCAATCCTAATCAAAATGTTCAGCTGAAATTCCATGCATCATACAAGATAACACTGCAGTTAGAAATATCAAACAGGAAAATATCGTTTATTATCTCAAGTTTTGTTATCAATATTTATTGTAAAGAATGATAATTATAGACCTTGGGATGAGTATGTTCGCATTTCAGCCGGGTCTCAAATTCAATTACCCCGGCTTGATATATTCCAACTTTAGTGAGGGTTTTGCTATTGATGGAAATATTCAACTATTGAAAAACTTTATTTGATCCTAACGCAAAGAATTCAACTGGGAATAACTTGGGTTTTCGTATTTGTTTTTTTTAAACTGTAAATTTAAATCCGGGAACCCAAGTGAAGACCTCTTAGTCACACCCGTGTATACTCATTGATCACTGTTCATTTTGATCCATTGATCTCAGATCAACATTTCTACAATTTTAAGCATCGTTGATAGAAACAGGAGATACAACATACATGTATATACGTGTCTATTCATGCACAAATGTTTGAGAAACATTGAATCATGGATCACTCAAGCTATTTTGAATAAAACCAGTACGCATCTTTTATGCTTAAAGTAGCTGTTATTTTTCAAATCATTTCCAATATGTGTGGCTATGATATAAGAACATTTGGGACAGGAAATATGTTGCCATAGTATGTGGTATTTTTTATCTTAATGGCATGAAAGTATTCTACTACGTATAGCTATATATATATATATCTAGTACTCATTTGTCGCTAAATCTTTCTCTTCCCAATCTGTTTGCGCGGATTTGATTAATGCTCATAGCACATTGCTGGGAACTTATATGACCGTCGTAGAAAGTTGAAGAACATCCCACAATTGATTACCGACTCCATCAAACAGGAAGGGTTAACAAAAACATTCTTGCCTATAAGGTCGCCATTTGGCAGCCATATTGACAGCATATTGCCTAAAGCTCGTTGTGTGATTAGAGCAGTGGTATTATGGTAACATAAGAGCCGACGAAACATCGTATATGGTCAGATTCAAGACTACTACTAACACCTTGGACGCCACTTAGTCTGATGTCCAGACGTTCACCATTTGTTCTTTTTAACATCTGGAAAAATTGGTCCGTTACTCCAAGCTTTGTGATTGTTTCCAATCTAATTGGTTCTGTTGTTGTTGCAGTTGTTGCTATGTTGTTGTTATTGTTGCTTTTGTTTTTTGTTGTTGTTGTGTACTCTTGTGGCCGCTATTGTGTTTTACTCGACATACCCAACATGGTCACAACAACAATAACTACGATCAGACTAATCAGTGTATCACATAGCACGCAAAAATATATTCTTACATGCATACACTTTATCCAATTGATGATATATTGTGATAGCTGTCTCTAGAATCAGATTACTGTACTCAAAGTATTATGTACATTTGTAAACAGAACTCAGATAAATACCAGTCCTCGGACGATGAGGCAATGGGGAGTGTCTACTTGTGTCTGAACTTCTGAAAACGAGGGCATATATCTGGTAATATCTGTTGCTCCGCAAGAGTGTTACTGTAGAAGTGTGAGTTTACTCACCAGCAGTGTTCACTAGTTAAAAATATCAGCAAATACATGAAGTACTGAACAATTCATATATATATATATATGCAAATGATTTCAATATAACTCAAATCTTACTTTACTGGTAAAGTCTGAGTTTACTAACCAAAGTCGCGGTTATCATTTCAGTGTATACAATATTTAGCTTTTGGATTTCTGCATTTAAGGTCTGTTTTTTCTTTTTTGTTTGGCGATCCAATTTTATCGCATTTTAACGGTAACCAATTGGAGTTAATTGTGGTCATGGATTACAAGAATAACCTTTTATGCATTGTGTGGTAATTTCACCCACGATCCAGTGGTCTCCCTACTATGATATGATGTTTTTGTGTCCTGCTGATAGAGTTGTGATGTTGGCTGGGCAAATTGTTGTTGTTAAAAGTGCCGTTATTTTTCTTAATTATCCATTTTATAGTTCTTTTCCAAAGCACAAATGAGACAACTACAACTCTATATGATATCATACATACACTTGAGTCATTTATCGAACTGACATATGACTGTTGTTTATAATCTATGATGTATATACTCATGGGAGAAACAGCTGATACGTTCTGCTCCGTATATGCCAGACAGTGTTACGAACACATTCAATTGAGTTCGTTCAGTTGAAATATCCGCGTAACCCTGTTGATTTAAATTAAAATTTGATATGTACAGCTTGCAAGAAAAGACAGGCTAAAGTGACCTAAAACATTATCTCATTCAGTAAGCCTGAGGTGGTGATCGTCAATGAGCAATAGTTCAATTGTACTCGTTCGCTACGCGCCATGCAAAATATGTGTACTAAACTACGAAATGTTCAAAACTAATATTACATCACAAATGTTGTCATGGTTTAAACAAACAAAGCGGTGCATAGAATATGTTTGTGTGACGTATGGGAATACACATTTGGCAATGGCTGTACTTAATATAATTCATAGAGAGTAATCAATTGATTGTTGGTGACGTGACATAATTCATGAGAGGCAGGGACGTTGTACAAACACGACAGCACATTGCGCTCGAGTGGATTACAAAATAGCCCCTGTATCGAATGAATTGTTTCATGTCACCCGTTCAATCAAGTGATTATTCTGTTTATTATATTCCACTATAAACATCTGCTTTACCAGAAATCCCATTAATACTGCCATTTTACATGTTAGAATGTGTGAAATTATCTTGTAGCCTACCGGTACATGTTAAATTTAAATTAAATGCACACATGAACACACACATAAACATAATAGATAAATACACAGAACGACACGATGTGTAAATGGGTTTGTCGATACGGCACGAGTGCTGTCGCGGAAGGATAGAACGAGAGGCGCTCGCGCCTCGAGTTCTATCCTTCCACGAGAGCACGAGTGCCGTATCGACAAACCCATTTACACATCGTGTCGTTCTGTGTTTATTACACGCTTCGCGTCCTAGAATCCGTGCATTAAAATACAGGATTAGAAAGTTTATTTATGCTCATACAGGGCGTGTTTGTTATGTGTGATGATTCTGTTATTTAAATAGTTCCAGTTTCATGGTTGAGGCGAACGTCATGTACGTCATTTTACGTCAACGAGATGCGTATGGAACGTACGTTCCATACGGATTTGTAAATATGGAACAGCATTAACACTGTACTTCTAGGAACACGCGTGTAATAAACAACTGAATGACATGCAACAGATAATTAAATCATTTTACATTTCGATATAGCGCATATATATTTATAACTCGCTAGTTAAAGTGACACAATTCACCAGTTAAATTATCGTTTATCATCACTCGATAAATCAAGGTAAATCACACATAGGAATGTAATAAAATGGATTAATCACAGAGTGCCACTGGGCGGTGATCTCACAAGTTATTAACCGCGTCTTATATTTTCACAAAATTATGTAAACAGTACTGTAGTGAATTTTGATTGCAATATGTGTGAATGTCTTATGTACATCTGTATATGCCCACAATGATTTGAATAACCTCCTGAGAGGGTTTCCGGCATCGCACTTGAAAATTAAATTGGTTGTCATCTCATAGTATACCCCTTCCACAGGATAGGCAAACCCTCTAATTAAGGGGAGGTCAAGTGATCAATGTTGAATGAGGACTCCCATGCAATTGTATTGTTGCTAGTAATGCACAAAGTCAAACCCAGAAATATTTGCAACTCTGTAACTTTTGCTGCAGAGATTTGCATGAAATGTCCATTCAAAATTGGTAACTTGACCTCTTCCTTAATACTAATTTGTTTCCGTGAGTCCGTTTCAATCTCTGTGTATTTTTTGAACATCCGTAACGAATTAATTGCCATATAAGATGAGATTTCAGTTGAGAAAATTAATTTATTTTATCTACCAAAATATGTGTTTAAATAAGGTGCGATATTTACTCATGGAGTCGATGCCTTGTTTCGGCCAATTTGGCCGGTTACTTCATGTGTGTTTTTCATCTGACGTGTGTGTCGGAATAATGATGTGGAGGATTTATGTAAATGTTAGCCCAAACTACATTTCCAAGTAACGATGGTTTTGTTGTTTATTTTGAGGAATAATACCGCGTCAGATGAATTCAGCCCAAATATGTTAACAGTTGTCGTGTAAAACATTCGGCAGTAGGTTAGCGTTATTTAGTATTTGTGGTTGTCCTTTAACATGGGGAAAATAGACTACTGCGCTTGAACGAGCATGTGGATTGTCGTTTTTAATGTATAGCAACTTTATAATCAATAACAGAGGCATTCTCTGTCAAATAAGGTCGCTCTATTTACGATACCAATTGGGGAACTTTGTAAATTAAATTACGCGTAAACGTATACCTGCTGCAAATAGAAAAGGTGTCGGAATCGGCGTACTCGCCCCAGGGCTAACTCGCCCCAATCGACGCGTGCCAACTCGGAATAAAAGGCCAACTCGGAATAAAAGATGCATACGGGGTGTTATATGGCGTTTGGTCCGTTGTTTCTCAATGAATATTATTGAAATTTGTCCGGGCTGAGACATGGAATACAAAACGTTTGAATTGTTTTTAAATTTACAAATTTGTTGATTTTATTCATTTTTTTTTCGTTCTGAAACACACTATAAAGTGTATATAATATAATAACGAACACGAGACATACATAATTTATAAACTGTTAACAAAAGATATCAAATTCAATACATGACAAAGATGACTCAGTGGAGTTTATAAAGTGAACATAAAAACATTGAGTTAAGAATCTTTTTAAGGAATGCAACTTTATTTAATGATAATAAACACATAAATTAAAATAACAAACATGAGACATACATGATTTATAAACTGTTAACAAAAGATATCAAACTCAATACATGACAAAGATGACTCAGTGAAGTTTATAAAGTGAACAAAAAAATATTAAGGTAAAAATCTTTTTAAGCATTACTAAACCGTTTAGCACAGTCCACTTCACTAATCCGATCATCACCAAACTTCATATTTATCTTGATATTGATCTATCAGATGAGAGCTATCAAATATGTTTTTAATTTTATAGGAAAAAATGGTCGCCAGCGGCCATATTGCATTTACGTTATATGTTATCGCGTCATGTCGATATCTAGTATTACTTAGAAATTTCACCTTTCCAGATTCATAATTGCTCCATTGACTGTAACAGATGGAATTATTCCCCTCTTAGGATAGAGTGTCACTGAAACTTTATTTTGTCAGACTGTCTGTATAGTCACTGATTATATATGGCAATAATCTGTAATAATATGTAGCACTATTTTATTTTATATTTACATGCAGTGCTGTTTTTATACAACAATTCTAATCCCCCCTAGATCATCATGTGATCGACCATACATCGCGCGAGGACCTGGTTGAATTAAGGGGGGTTTTATGGATAACTTCTGTCCTCAAGCTAGATTATACTTATGACATTTAATGGCATGTTTCTAACGTGGAGGGTTAGATATGCTTGAGACACCACCACTCTTCAATTCACACCAAGTTATCAGCTGTCATATTCGGATATTAGAACCCATAGCCATGATATATGGTTTATTTTGTGTATACTAGTAATATTGTTATTTTCAGTACCTTTATATACCAGTACTGTGTATAACAATGCATATAAATTAATCCATGTATACATGTATATTGATTCAACGGATTCAGTGGTTTTGTCCATCAGTCTATCCAATTTGCGGGGAAAACATGGCCACAAGCAGTACACCCTGTTAAATTTCGAATTTGAATCAATTGGCGCACCCTGCAGCCAGCTTTTATTGGAGAACTTTTTCTCATGTGGATAGTTTGGGTCGCCGCTAGATGTGAGCCATGTTTTGTTCTCACGCTGTCCTTGTGAAGACATCACTGCCAGCGGTGATCTTGAATTTTACTATTTTTATGGCTAAATAATTTGGTTGATCCTACAGACGACACCCCTTGTCCGATCGTCACCAGATTCCACAATGATCTTCTGGATAACCAGGGTGAGAGTAATCTAATTTTCCCGAATTTCGTTAAAAAACATTACCACAGGCAGCAATTTGGTATCTTACTGTTTGATCCTCTTTTGCGTGACTGAATTGTTTAGCAACTGTACAGTCATATCCCTCATCTGATAGTCACCACACTTTATATTGATCTTCGGGCTGACAACTAGATGGGAGGTATTGAATGCTTTGAATTTTTTTGGAAAACATTGTCGCCAGCAGTCATCTTCTATTTTGGTTTTTATATACATGTATATCTCTTCATTCGGATAGCCAGTATTACGTACGTACTTCAACTTTCCGCATTCCTGTCATCATTTGAAATATAAAAATTTACCTGATACCATGCACCCTTCGAAATTTGTTTCGTCGTATCTATTTTAATGACCCGTATGGTAATATTGATACAGATATATTTGTCAAACATTTCTTTGTACAATATACAGGTATTTAGTTTGTAACTAAATCTAGAAATATATAATAGTAGCTGGTGGACCATACTTCGTCCGGGATGTTCCCCTCTGATTTTCGGAGAATTGCGCGATTTAACCTTGAATTGACCATTTTAAAGGTGAACGTCATGTCGGGTCACGATTTGACCCGTCCAAAACACTCCCCTGACAAAAGTCACGACAAAAGTACCCGTCGAAATCCGCCCGGCTTTACCCGATTTGACCTTGAATTGACAATTTTGAATGTCAAGATCAGGTCAGGGTAATAATTTGACCCACCCGAAACACTCCTGGGACAAAAGTAACAGTAGGTATTATATTTCGTTGAAATACTTCCGTTTTACCAGATTTGACCTTGAATTTATCTTTTTGAATGTTAAAGTCAGGTCGGGATCAAGATTTGACCCGTCCAAAATACTCCCTGGAAATAATTTCCCCTAGGTATCAAATTTCGTCCAATCTGTCCGGCAGTTTTCCCGGCCATAGCTAACAGACAAACAGACAGACAAATGTCCAAAATATATATTAAACTAGCTGATGTACTCGACTTCGTTCGGGCTATTTAGGGATTTTTTTTTTGTGATCGCCTCCATCTGGACAGTACCCAGTATATACAGCGTCTGGCCAAACTATTGTTCAATTAGTCCAGAAACATGCCTACATCAGCACGTTCGAGAACATGGTCCCACGTGAAATTGGACCCGTCCATATTGCTCCCGGGATCGAAGTAGTCTTACACACAAATTTTTAGTCGGATCGGTCAAGGTCCAGAAACATGCCTATGAGCGAGGTCAAGTTGACACGTTAAATACCAAATCCGAGTCGGATCAGTCGAGCAGTGTTAGAGTCTATAACACATACACACATGCATTCATGCATACACACATACATACAGACAGGTGTTCCAAAATGTATAATCGATAGCTACAACAATTCTATGGTAGATAGACCTGATGCATGCATCTTAGATTTCTTGTTCCCATTGGTCTTGCAATTGATATCTTGTAGTTTATCTTTCAACCAGTTGTGGTGTGCAGTGACACATTGGTTCAGTCAAACGTAATGGATACCACTGCAAATAAGAATATTAAAGGCCCACTTAATTTTCGACCCCCAGATCACATATATAAAATATATGCCATATTATATACCATTTGAAAGAGAAAGCTCCAAAACATTGAATTATCAACTTATCCGGTGTAATAAACTGTGAACATGTTGTTTTTGTTGAGTTACCAACGTGTTTTTGTCATCTAAATTGTAGTAAAAAGTGTATTATTTTCAATGGAGGGGGAATAACTATATATCTTACAGATAGAGTTATTTCCCTTCCATTGAAAAATCATCTTTAGTTTGAATTATGTTGCATTCTGAGAGCCAAAACTGGGGTATTCATTCTATGATTTCAGCTGTTTTCTATTTCTCTATGGGCATCTACTGAGACACAGATATTTCAAACGGTGATGAATTATAGTATTTTAATAATATTTTATGGCATATATTGTTATTAAAACCTATATCAAGTCACTATGAAAAAAATAATCGGTGACTCGAAAATTATGTGGGAACATGTTCAATCAAATGGTGGGGCACCTCAGCCGAATGAGGCTCCCAGAGGGTGAATTTTGTGATGCTAGCCCGCTATGCGGGGTAGCATCACTAAATTCACCCTCTGGGAACCTCATTCTGCATTCATCACTAGTAACTTCTCTAATTACTCAATATGCTCAATAAATCTATTTCAATGAAGTGCATGCAGCTGAACATAGATCAGTATTAAATGACACATGTACGTTGTATACATATACAGTAGATTCATCAAGTTTAATTGATATTGACAGAATGTATTCACGTGTACGCTGGTGACCTACTATGAAGGTAAATGTATATAACATTATTCAGTTTGTATATTATTGAGATTTGTATAACATTGTTGAATTATGTGCATTATTTCTATAACTTTGTTGAATTATGTTATTTCAATAATATTGTTGAGTTTAAATGTGATTTTGATAAAAAAAATTGCGTTATCTGATGTATTGTGTCATTGCCCAAATTTGTCAAAAACGAGATCTCGATTATATTTGCCATAAACACATTATGCTCAAATAAAACAGCGTTGATTATTAGTTTTGCGTCTTGGGGTTGTTCTTAGAAACAAGATGGCTGTTACAAAGCTTCTATGGTACATTCCTGTTTCAGGCTATGTATACGCAACTAAACATTTTTGTCCATATTGACACGCTGGCACATTTTGCCAGGAATTTTTGCAAATAAATATATATAAATGTACATTACTCGCCCATTTAACTGCTACTGGTAAGAATTGGGAATAATTCATATTCGGACTGTCCAAAACCTTTTTAGCAGAATTGATGATTAGGAAACCGTTTGTGAGAAAAATGAAATCAGAAAACAAATGATCAAAGCTAAAAAATATATATATATATATATTTTTTATATAAAAAAAACAACGAAATGTCGTATACAATGTTCACTTATTGATAATAGTAGTCATTGCTTTTTCAATAAAGCATGTACTTTTGCATTACTACGGGGACCTACCGGAATTGACGGAACTACGCCGGGATCTACGCAAATTTAAGGCCCTACTGCATAAATTAATAGCATAATGCAGTACCCAAATCGTGCCGTGCAAACTTCTTGCCACTGTCAGTAAGATGCTATGGTTCTGTCCACCGTTGTTATTATTAATTGTGTTGTTAACAGGTCACAGTCAGTGATGCTCGACGATCGCATAAAAAATCCGAAACCGTGATCGTAACTACAGATATGGTAACACGCAACAGATATAAAGAACACAAATTATAGTGACGTACACTGAAGTACCTTATTCGTATCTATTTTCAGTACTCCAATAAGCGATAAAACAATCGAAGACACGTACACTTAAATTCCACTATGTATTATTAAAAATTGTGAAATACTGATAGTCATCTACACGGATGAAGACTATCATGAACATTTGCGAGTCAATTTTGCCAAGTGCGTGAACGTACCAGTAGAGTTCATCTATCATGTCATCGGTATTTATTAAGTTTGTGTCGGAGTACCTCAACGTCGCACCTCAATCATCAACATACAACACATGCAACACTTTTTTACAATGTCTCCAATTTAAATGTACCAATTAGAGGTCTAAACTACTGACCTGACACACGATGCTATATCATGTGAGTGGCAAGAAGTGTGAACGGCACGATTTTCTCAACTTAACCGGTTGTTTGTATCCATACCATACGCGTATAATCGCATCTTGAAACATCGCTGTTTTTATTTTGCTTCCAGTTCAAAAGTGTGCAATTTTACATACAATTGTGGTAGAAATCCGACCCTAAGGCATTACACGAATACAAAAAAAATCGATTACTGTAGAAAAGCCAGGATGGTTCAACTGGCGATTTGATTTTGTAAAGACACATAAATGGAAAAGGGTATGTGGCTATTAACCCTCATGCTGTTTTTATTGCAACAAAGTTCCCGATTTTAGTTTTCATCATTTCCATAGCTGCAGTTCAATGATACATTCTTGGCATCATCTTAATTGTTTAACAGAAACCGATATGGGAAATATTTGCAAATGTTGGAGAAACATACACGGTTGAAATTAGTAAGCATGTTGATAGATTCTCTATTAAAATTAATTTATCGGAAGCTATGTGTAATTCACACACTCATCATGTGCATGTGGGTAGTTTACATGTATATAGTTTAGTTTTGAATTTTAACAGTTTGCAATTAGTTTTGGCGGTGACTGTCATTTTAGAGTTGGTATGCCTGATATCACATCAGTAATCCCGAATATGTTAAGTGTGTGAAGTTGGTTTGACATTGGACGTTGGACGTTGGACGTTCAACAACAACGATCTAAAATCCGCTTATTAGCAGCTTAAAATTACTGTGAAGTTGGTTTAACATTGGACGTTCAACAACAACGATCTTAAAACCGCTTATTTGCAGCTGAATCGAATCGCACAGGTAGAACCGCTTTGTTTCGGTCCAAGCGGTATTGCGTGGGAATAATCTATGCTCCATAGGATTTCCCTACCTAATTTCAAGGTTATTGATCCACTGGTTTTGCCTCTACCCTCTGCACTCACGGCGAACTTTAGACAGAATTTTCTAAATCGAACGTTCATTTGTTTACCTTTCGACAGACATTCAAATATATGCTTCTGGCCCAATTATAGGGCCCGTTTCGGGTGCCATGGGCGTACCTGGATGTGTAACGAATGAAAATCATCGCCATATCATAATGCTAGCAGTTTGTGAGATAATGGGGGTGATCAAATATTTGGGTATACCGCTGTGAAGTTGGACGGACGTTGGACGTTCGTGGACATTCGCGACACGGTCTGTTTTCGATAAAATACCATAGACTCGCATTTGTTGACATGACTAACAGCAGACTGCTGCCATGTGCCCACACAACTCTTATTTAAAAACATCACCTTCCTTGCAAACATATTTCCATGTAAATAATCAAATTGTTGAACGTCCACGAACGTCCAACGTCCGTCTAACTTCACAGCAGTATTTCCAACAAAAAAAACGCAGTTTCCAGTTTGCACCAGGAGACTTCTCTAGACCTAATTCGCGCTCTCCAATTCACAAATTTAAAAAAAAAAAATTACCGAATTTTCCGAATGTACCTTTCCCCTTTGAAAAACATTCAAACAGAAATTCAAATATTTACACAGGTAGAACCACCGCTTTGTTTCGGTCCAAGCGGTATTGCGTGGGAATAATCTAGGCTCCATAGGATTTCCCTACCGAAATTTCAAGGTTATTGATCCACTGGTTTTGCCTCTACCCTCTGCACTCACGGCGAACTTTAGATAGAATTTTCTAAGTCGAACGTCCATTTGTTTACCTTTCGAAAGACATTCAAACAGACATTCACATATATGCTTCTGGCCCAATTATAGGGCCCATTTCGGGTGCCATGGGCGTACCTGTATGTGTAACGGATGAAAATCATCGGCATATCATAATGCTAGCAGTTTGTGAGTTTGGGTATACCGCTGTGAAGTTGGACGGACGTTGGACGTTCGTGGACATTCGCGACACGGTCTGTTTTCGATAAAATACCATAGACTCGCATTTGTTGACATGACTAACAGCTGCCTTGTGCCCACACAACTCTTATTTAAAAACATCACCTTCCTTGCAAACATATTTCCATGTAAATAATCAAATTGTTGAACGTCCACGAACGTCCAACGTCCGTCTAACTTCACAGCAGTATTTCCAACAAAAAAACAACGCAGTTTCCAGTTTGCACCAGGAGACTTCTCGAGACCTAATTCGCGCTCTCCAATTCACAACAAAAAAGCGAATTAGGTCTAGAGAAGTCTCCAGGTGCAAACTTGAAACTGCGTTTTTTTTTTAACACACATACATATATACACACACACATATATATATACAGACAGAAGTTCCAAAATATATAGGAGATCACGCTACACAACACAACTGGTGACACTTTGATAGAGCTGATTTCGGGTTGAATCAAAGTTGAGTCTTTCTGGGGAATTAGCATTTATTTTCACAATAGAAATATACGGATATTAGCGGATACCAAGATACAGGTTCAAGGTGATTTTAAAGGTCACGGTCACGCCGCACGGGCATCCGGGTGTGGCGAAATTGATCAGCACATCAAACTACCCGTCCCGAGATAGAGGTATCAAGCTTCAAAAGAATCGAGTTAAGCAATTTCAATGTAAATAAACCAAACGTCTGTTACACGGCTTTAACCAAAATTTCGGCCTGTGGACAATGATGTTTAGAAGGTGATTCTTCCGTCCACCTTTCTCCTCAAACCAACCTCGAAGTCCCCTGTGGGGACGTATCAGGCGCTGATCTGAGAAGAACATATACTACACTTTGATCTTAGCCAAAAGGCCGAGAAGCGTAACTCTACAGGACTTCGCACTAAGCGATGTGTGGAAAATAAATGCTCTCTGAATTCACAAACTATAAAACAGTCAACAGTCTGAATTAACAAAAATAATGTCTGAAGTCGAAGCGTTGCGTCGAACAACAAAACCTTCGCCAGCCTCATATACCAACCCGAATATGGGAAATATAAAGAGCGTTGTTTGTAAGGCAATTTAGCACTGCGGCTCAGTGGATCCGGAGATATGAGTTTTGAATGTGAAGATCACGCCGCACGAACAAATGGATGGGCCTATGTTGGTCCTCGGGTGATACTACGTGCCCGTACCAAGTTTCGTCGAAATCGATTTAGCCGTTTTAGAGTCCATCGCGGCCACACACACACAGACACACAAACTTTCCTCAAATATATATTAGACTAGCTGGGTTTATTTTTACACCAACACCCCAAAAATGGTGCAAATCGGCCCAGCGGATACCGAGATACAGGTTCAAGGTCAGTTGGAAGGTCAATGTCACGCCGCTACCCGTTGAAAATATTTGGCTACCCGAACCATCCCTACCTACGAAATTTCATCCCGATCGTCCCATCGGATCCTGAGATAGAGAGTCAATGTCACTCGAATGTCAAGGTCACGCCGCACGGGCATCCGGGTGTGACGAAATTGCTCAGCGCCTCATACTGCCCGTTTCCACCAAATTCGGTGGAAATCGGCTCAGCGGATCCCGAGATATCAGTTCAAAATCACTCGAATGTCAAGGTCACGCCGCACGGACAGACGGACATGCCCGTGTTGCTCCCGGTGTCAACCTACACCAACACCCCAAAATGGGGGAAATCGGCCCAGCGGATCCCGAGATACGGGTTCAAGGTCATTTGAAAGGTCAATGTCACGCCGCACGGGCATTCGGGCGTGACGAAATGGCTCGGCGCCTCACACGGCCTACACATACCAAATTTGTCAAATGCATCGGCCGGTTAAGCGTTAACGTGATCTAACGTTATGACCTCTAACGGCGTCATAGAAGTTACGCATTGTTTTTTATCCTGATGGAAGATAGTACCACTTCTTCTTGATAATTGAGGCAGATAACTAAAACGGATACATACGCATTATATATCGTTGGAAAGAGGAAACACGAAAGATTCTCACAGTGTCATTATTATGACTGGCATTTTATTATTCGCGCTGTTTCGAATCGATTTGTAAGCACCGAACTCAAATGAAAGTCCCGTAACACAGCGTAAAAACAGATTTGACCTCGGCACGTGAAAAGTTGACCTCGGATCTGAAAATTAATATGCCTATGCCACTTCCCGACCGATAGTACCTCACATACGAAGTTTCATCGAAATCGGGACGGCCGTTTTCGAGTTCATCGCGAACATAGACACACACACACACACCACACACACAGACAGATCTTCCAAAATATATAATAGACTAGCCGATGAGCCCGACGTTGTCCGGGCTATTCAAAAACCAAATTTCAAGTCGATAGCTCCACCCGTTAGTTTAAACATATTTTATTGTATCATTTATGTACAAATGGGATTGGGGCACAAGTTATACAACTTAGATAGCCCCTCTCCCCATATAATTACACACGTTATTATAACAACAAGATGGTATATACATATGTTTAAATTGTTTTTTTGTGTGTGTGTGTTACCAGATCCGGGTTCAAATATGTGAGTTCATTTAATTTGATTACTGGTTGTTGACATAGAGAAGATGTGTTTGTCAGTTTTAATGTTATCTTTTGGCTCTGCATGGGGTGCTAAGACGATGGCGTTCGTGCGTGACGTTGACCCAGGGGTGGTGAATGTGTTAATTGGTAAAGCGGTTAGTAGCGACTATATATTTTTGAACTTCTGCAAATATTAATTTGTTCTTGTTATTACTAATGTTTGTTAGACCTTTAAGGAAGCCGGTGGTATTATATACAGTGATACCCTTTGTTCTAAGCCTGTTAAAGAACAGTACGCGTTGTGTCTGGTATAAGGGGCATAAGAAAAAGTAATGGTGGGCGTCTTCGATTTCATTTCCACAATCACAGAATGGGCTAAGAGCTATGTGGTTTTCAAATTTGTCATGATTTAGGTCGCTGCATTTGTTTCTCAATTTGGTATGTATTATATTGTTTTTTCGGGAACCGGTATAATAATAATTTGGGGGTTTGGGTATGTCGTATATAATTTTGAGGAATATCTTGAATTCATGTAGGCTTTCGGCTTTGGTTACAATGTCGGGGAGTTTGTTCCAAGTTAGGCACATTTTTGGCATGAACGATTTTCTGAAATGTTCTGTTTCACAATAATATGCGTAGAAGTCGCCAGGTCTTCTGAAGGAATAACCCGATACCTCGCCGGCTCGCGGTGGTAGGAGTATGGTTAGATAACTAGGTGCGTCAGCATTTATTATTTTGTAAAGCGTTTGTAATTTGTGGAATTCGCGTCTTATTTGCAGTGTGGGCCAGCCAACTTCAAGCATTAAATCTTTAATGGGGGCAGAACGCGTTAAACCACTGACAATTCTTGCTGCATCTTTATGAAGGCGATCGAGTCTTTCAGTCTGTTGCTGTGGCGCACAGTCCCAGACAATATCGACGTAGTCCATTAAGGGGAGTATATAAGTTAGATAAATACATTCAAGTGTCTTTCGGTCAAGCTTATATTTTAGTTTTCTGAGTTGGGATAATCTTGCAGAAACCTTTTTCGCTACGTTATCCAGATATTTGTTCCAGGTGAGATTATTTTGGAGTTCCAGACCAAGATGCGTGTGCGAATCTACAAAGGAAACATCGTTTCCCTGGAATTTCAAGTTGAGATGGGGATTTCCGGATACTAGGGAGTAAGATAGCGCTACAGTTTTTTGAGGATTGAAGGACACTAGCCATTTTTGAGCCCATTCGTCAATGTTATTCAAGTCGTTATTTAGATCACTTGTTAGGATATCCATATCGTAATGAGAAGCAGACAAGCATGTATCGTCTGCGAACATTCGCGTATCGGACTGGGTGACGTCAGGTAGGTCGTTTATATAGACCAGAAACAGGAAGGGGCCCAATATAGATCCTTGGGGCACCCCAGTTGGGATACGTTTCAAGTCAGAATATGTATCATTTACAAGGACTCTTTGCTTTCTGTTATGTAAATAATCCTCCAGCCAGGCCAGAAGTCGTCCCCTAATTCCATAGTGACTCAACTTATACACCAGCCCCCGGTGCCAGACTCTCTCAAAAGCCTTTGAGATATCACAAAATACAGAACAAGTATATAAGCCTTTGTCGAGAGTCTGGCACAGGTTGTGGTATAAATCGATGAGTTGGTATGAGGTACTGCGTCCTGGTAGAAAAACCAGATTGGTGGTGGTATAAGAGTTTGTTATCAAAAAAGAAAGTATTTAGATCGTTTAAAACTAAATTTTCAAATATTTTGGCCAGGCAAGGTAGTAGGGATATAGGTCTATAATTTTTACTATCAGAGGGGTCGTCTTTTTTAAAGATTGGTGTTACGTTAGCAATTTTCCAATCAGTTGGGAATTTAGATTGTTTTAGTGAAAGCTTAAATAAGATCCGTAAAGGCGATGCAATGGTTTCGGCAGTGTTTATTAGCATTCGCGCACTTATTCCATCATGGCCATGGGCTTTATTCAATTTGAGGGTTTTGATACTTCTTATGATGTTTTCTCTTGATACTTCAATTTCTGTTATCGTGTTTGAGCAGCGAAGTTTAAATAACGGGGGGTTGCTGTCTTCTCTCGCTAATGTTGCGTTTGATATGAAACTCTCGTTTAGAATGTTCGCTTTCTCGAAATCATCAAATGCATAAGTATCGGCATGGGTACTATTTCTTACAGGTTGATTATATATTGGCGGGATAGTCGCTGTTTTTTTCTTATTAAATAAATAATTCATAAGATGCCAAAAGTCTCTAGGAGTTGGCGATTCTCTAACTTTCTCTTCGATTTTTTCGTCAAAATTTGCTTTAGCATATTTTTTCATATTATTTACGCGATTTCGTGTCTTTTTATATCTTTCCCAGTGGTATAGGGTATTATTTTTTATGGCCTTGGATCTCAGCCTATCACGTTTCCGTATTTCTCTACGTATTTCTGAAGTGAACCATAATTTGTCTTTAGGTCTGATTACAACAGTAGATTTCGGAATTGAATCGTTCATTACTTCTAGAAATTTGTCATTGAATGATCTAACTGCTTGGTCGATGTTTGTCGCTGCAGTTGGCTGGAGGATATGTTCCCAGTCTATGCTATTTAATATATTATTGGCCTTTTCGAAGTCAGCCCGTTTATAATTCCAAATAGTACGATGGAATGAGGTTGCTGGGGAATAATCTGATGATATAGTGGCATAAACTGCAAGATGGTCTGAAACTCCAAGATTTAATGTATCGGCATCCAGTACCCTCAAAGAATCACTAACTATCAGTGGGTCAAGAAGAGTTTGGGATGTTCCCGCTATTCGCGTAGGTTTTTCAATCACATCACGCAGTCCGTAGTAATCGATTATGCCCTTTAGTTTTGACAATGGGTTAAGGAGATTTGAGTTGAAATCGCCAGTGATTATTAGTTTATGGTTTGCATCAAGCACGTCATTTATCAAAGTATCTAAGTTGTCCCAGTAGTTTTGATCACTCTCGCGTTCGGACCTATAGGAAACAATCAGAAGGAATTTGGTGAGTTTTGATGTAATTTCAAAGCAGAGTACTGATGTGTCAAATTCAAATTCGGGTCGCCGGCTAAATATAATATGATTTGCAAACATTACACATATCCCTCCACCATGAGAGTCGCGATCGCTCCGCACAGGTTCGGAGAAGTCAAATAGTTTCAGTTTGTTAGAGCTATAAGATGCATCAAGATGAGTCTCGGAAAAACATAAAATATCGTAGTCGGAAATCAAGTGAGCAATGCTTTCTAATTTGTTTCTAATACTTCTAATATTGTAGTGTAATATATTGAGTGTAGCTTTAGTATCATCTTGTGGGCCGGGGTGAACCTCAATATCGCCACCAATTACAAGGAGCAGAGCCATGAAATATATAATAGTGTTGATTTTCATTCCCCAAAAAGCGCATTCGTGCCCACGTTTTATAATTAGTTTTATATTCAGTAATCTTTTATTTAGATCGAAGATACCAATTGCAGCTCTATGTTGAATCAAAGAGTTAGGCATGAGATTTTAATCTGGATTTCCAATTGTATATTGAGCTGCATGTTGGTATCCACATCGTGAAAATCGATTTGACTGGTAGTGAACAAGGGTCTGGTAACACATTTCTTAACAACGGGTGACTGTGGAGGTTGAGATGGTATGAATGAAACCTGTTATATGTACGTAACATGAAAAAAGCAGAGTGCAACATAATACATACATATACATATACAGAAATACATAATGTCATGATTATGGTGGGGTGGTTTCATACATACATGGGGTTGCGATATATGCTCCCTGCGGTCCTCAATCTGATATAACTTTTTGTTTTTGAATCGACCTTATAGTTTATTTAATTTTGATTCCAGTACTTATATATAGGGCCTTGGTGTTTCGGTAGTTTCGTGACTTTTTACTGTGAAGGTCTGCGTTATCATGACATTAATGGCATTAATTTAGCGTCGTTAATGGTGCGTCGGGTACGCAGCCCCTTGTCCATGTTTTTGGATATATAAATTTTAGTAACAATTTAATCCTTAAGGTCAGAAAGGTCAAAGTGGTAAGAAATACTCCCACGCAAACCATGGCACACAACGCACAAAATTGAGCTCGACTCTGTTTTTAGGATAAATTGTTGATGACGTGGTCTACCGTAGTTTGTAGTATTTTTACAGCAGGGTGTGATCACGTGGTTTCGTAACGCAGCCATTGCGTGTTTTGGTAAGGTTTGCCTCGTGGATTTTGATCGTGTTGTGTAATTAGGACTCTTCGCCTTCGCGCCTGGCAAGCTATTATTTATGCATTTTTGCGAGCAAACTTTTCTGCGGCAGGTCGGTGAATTTCAGTGGTATATTCTAAGTTATATTACTACTACTAGTATTAGGTTTTTATTTATCCGTTTTATTCCATTGTTTATTCTGGAATTTTTGTTTTCCATCAGGATCAGGCATTTTGTCTGAGAATCACAGTTTCTTGTCAAAAGTACCGAAAAAACAAGGCCCCAAACGAATTTACAAGTTGATTTAACTAATCACTCTTAGTGATAGCATTTAGAAATTCAATTTCATGTACAAATTGAATATGCACTGCATATTCAAAATGAAATTATCATAATAAGCCAAGTAGACGTTTCAAGTACGCATGCGCGGAAATTTTCAGGTCAGGGGCCAAGTGAGATAAACAAACTGTAACTACCGCATGTCCAAAACTGAAATGAAATGAAAACGAATACGATTAACGATCATTACCCTGCGTTTTAACGAGGTTAGCTTCAAATTAAAGAAAGAAACAATGTTATATAAACATAAACTATTTGTCATGACTCAGCCAGTTTATATGAATCTTTTAATATTTAAATTGTAGAAAATAACCTCTTTTTTTTGCTTCGTTTGCCGTGATCTGGTGATTTTAGCTTCGTCAGTGATTCAAGCGATTGTCAACACTGACAACGGATATAAACCTGAGATCATCCTGTTATTAATAATGATAGGTGATCAATTTTATTTGGTGAATTGCACTATTATTTAGCTGTTAAAATAAGGTACAATATGTGCCATATATGGTCCATAATCTTGAAGAAGCAAACGTGTGATTAAAAGTAGTTTCAAAGCGGTGACGCGTTATGCAGTAGGTCCCTAGATTTGCGTAGGTCTCCGTAGGTCACTCAATTCGCGTAGGTCCCCGCAGTAATGCAATATATAGTAGGTCTACATGATTTATTGACTGATAAAATGGATTTATACCACTAAATGATCATGTTAGATGTTACTTTGCAATTTGTTTTTTATAATTAATTTCCGAAATCTGATGGGTTTGTTTGCTTAGTGTGATTTCTGATCCGGAAAGTAAGAGGATTATCTTACTGGCTTCGGGATAAGATATTAATTAGAGGATTACTGGATATATTTTTGCATTGATTTAGGTCCCCGTAGTAATGGAAGGGTGCATGCCTAATATATTATCAATAAGTGAACATATTATATGATATTGCGTTGTTTTAAAAAAATTAAATATCTTAGATGAAAAAAAAAAAATAAGAATTACCATCCAGTTAATTAAGTTATGTTAAGATTATTATTTTTTAAGTTAGGACAAGTGATCAGTAACTGAATGGTAAGTTTACACAGCCCAACTACACGGGTGACCATTAATCACATTGTTTGCGAGACTGGGTGTTTTCTTTGCGAAAAGGATCCGTCCTCTTTGAAGATTCATTTCGGCAATGTTTGTTGTGAAAAGGATCTGTCCTCTTTGCATATTCATTTCGGCAATGTCTGTTGTGAAAAGGATCTGTTTTCTTTGAAGATTCATTTCGGCAATGTCTGTTGTGATAGGGTTGTGACTAATTGTCAACAGTGTTGGTATATACTCATAGGTGAGTGACATTTTATGATTCTAAGACATGATACTTAAGTTGAGCACTGAGACTTTCAAACTCATATTCATTAATATTATTCAATATGCGACTTACCGATCCACGATACCCATGCGGAGTGTGTAGTTTGAGATGCTTTAAAGACTGCATCGAGTGTACGGGATGTAAATCCTGGATACACTCAGCTTGTGTAACTGGCATGACCAAACAGTTGTTCGATGTTTGGTCGTCAGATTTCAGTTTGACATTCTTCTGTCGTAAGTGTTCGTTCGACGACCAAGGAGATTACCAATTCAAAGCGGCATTGGCCAGGTTAGTGTACACCTTACCATCTCTATAGACATACATTTTACGACGGCAAATGTTTGCGAAGATTTTATTAAATTTCAATGTTATACCATTTTATTTGTATACAAATGTAACTAACACGATCGCCTATCTTACTATATAAATAAAGCCGTCTGTTTAAATTTTACATTTAATCAACACCACGCCTACTGGTGAATAAACTTCGCAGAGTGGATTAAACATTCTTCATACAATTTGAACGGAAAAGTGTTTAATATCCATAGCATTGTAAAATCGTTGCATAAACACAGTGGATTAAAACTTTCTCCATATAAAATTTTAACGGTAAAGTGTTTATCCATCGCATTTTGTTTCTGAATAAAAATGTTTCTGAAGCATTAGTTGAATAATTATTATCTGGCTAATTAAGTCATCGTGTTTTGATTGGACGTATATTTTTCTAACGGTCATCTCTGCGTTCTGATTGGTCAAATAGTAATGTCGGGTTTTATGCAGAAGAAATTAGGAAATAATTTATTTGGTTTTGTGATTATTTGCATTAATTCTAATTCTAATTAACAAATTATAGCGTAATACTTGACTTGGGCTGTGTAAACATTTTAATAAAATGTCATATATAGCCTCAATAAAAATTAACCGAGAATACTAATTAAGTATACTCATAAATAATTCACAATAATAAATTAATTATTTAAAGTTTCCATCGGATCGGTAGCGGTGTATATTTAAATGAGATATTGAGTATATTAATTCGTTGTCCCATTTTATTATTGTGAATTATTTATGAGTATACTTAATTAGTATTCTCGATCAGTATTGATATGAATTTAATTTAAGTTGTAAACAATCTTCAATCGGTGTAATTGTGGAAATAATGTATAGTATTGGCCTACAGTTTGTTTAGATTTTTAATTTCATGTATATAACAGTCTTAATATGTTCTTTGCAGACTCCATGCATCCTCGAGTCAGAACATACATGATGCGATTGAACTAGCAGAACTAGCAGAACTAGCAGAACGTTTACTTCTGCAAACCTATGGAATCGCCTTGCCAAGTCCATCTACAGTCCCATCTTCACGAGCGATTGATGTGACCGCTGTTGAGATTCTGTCGTACTTTCACCCAGTCGTTCTGAATGATTTTGACCCACTAGAAGTTACCGGTGACGGCAGTTGTTTCTACCGGACCATGTCCCTGGGAATGTTCGGTGTCGGGGAACAGCATCATCATATTCGACTGTTGACTGCGATTGAGATCGGCGAAAACAGATTCTACTACGACATAGACTCACCTCACTATCAAGACAAAATAAAAGTGTGTTTGAAATTCATGAAGCCAGGACAGCCAGCTTCCTTATTATTTATTTATTTAACAAAATTTAGTGTTAAGGATGCTAGAGGAAATCAGTCACATCAGCCCCCCCCCCTCAACTGGAAATTTAAGCATTAATTAAAATAATGCTTTAGTTCATAATCTAGCCTACCATTAGCAACCTCACTTTCTCGTACTCGTTTCCGATCCTCATATGAATGTGGACATGTGCTAATTCGGAGACTTTTTTCACAGCTAACAACTCAATGTATTTTATTAATCATTGCCTTTTTTACAATATTTTTTACTAGCAACTATTATTCTAATTACTATTTTAAGTATTCTTATACTCCATTTGCTCATATTTATCTTCATCTCCCTGTAATAGTGGTTTGTTGTTGTCACCAATTTTGGTGCACAGTATTTTCAAAATATCTACTTTCTGTTTACAATAATTAATGGGGTAATAATATATATGCATTGGGTCAAACAAAAAACATTGATATATGCTTCTCACGTCCAATGACCATTAAAATAGCTGAATTTGTTATAGCCATCTTGATGGAACATAACATAGAATTAAAATTTAAAATTGCAGAGGTCGAATGAAAATATCAGTGTTTTCTCATGATCCATTTGAAATTTTGACACTTGGCTAATTTTAGCCATTATTTTACTTTTAAAATATAAATCATATAAAGCTTGATAAATTGACACCAACAAATTTCATGCATATGGATGATACCATATAAAATAATTTTTAATCATAAATAATAAATTTTGTACTTCATCCTTATGCAATGTATATATGCTCCCAAGGTTGCTTCACTTTTCAGGAGCAGGACAGAATTTTTCATTCTTTTGAATTTCAGTTCAACTTTTTTATTCAATTTTATGCATTTTTTTCAGTTACTTGTGAGTTTCTTCATTGGTCTTCTATTTGCTTTTGCCTCTTTTACAGTTTTCCAGTTAATGCCAGATATATTCATTGTACTTCTATGAAATCACCTGTTTGGCAGTTGCCCCAGAATTTCTTCACTGTTGTTATATTCCACTACCAGTCTCGGTTTCTCTGTTCTTATGGCAGTTATGCATACCTCTTCTTTCTCATTTCATGGCAGTACTAGTATCACTATGAGAATATGTGCAATTAAAGGGTGTGGCGCATACCATTTGGATAAATGGAAGGAGAAAATCTGTGAAATTCATAAATGCAAGAATGGTTTCGACAAATATACATGTACATGTATGTCACCTCCACATAATCCTCAGCACGTTGAGGGCGATGGAGTACCAAGTAGATGTTTTTTGTTGCTTGTATTCCCCGTGGAAAGAAAAGATCCAAGTAGCAGGTTGAGGTTGACAAACTTCACAAAGTCAATAGAAAGTCTAACCGTACAAAGGTGATATTTGGAGGCCTAGCTGTTAGTGTAAACATATTTTTATTTCCAAATCCAAACATAATACACATAATACACAAATGACATAAATATACAACATATAAGAGATAATGTATGGAAATGAGGATCAGACAACAAGCCCGAGTGCTTATATGAAGTCTTCTCCTCTTTGGCGACATGCCCCTTCCCCAATAAGTGAGGGAGGGGTATCGATCAGACGGGAAATAATAGAAATAATATTTTTTAAAGGAGAAGTAACTAAGTTTAAGTTGGGATGGACACAGCGGGAAGATAGTGTTAGGGATAGCAGGAGGCAGAGAGAGAGAGAGAGAGAGAAGAGAGAGAGAGAGAATGAGAGGGAGAGTGAGAAAGTAGAGGGGACAGAGTTTTCAATAATTTAGTTGCTGCGTGATGAAAATTATGCTCGTAGTAATATGCATGCGTCAGGCTCCATGGGAGGGGGTCAATCGCAATGGCCAATTCCTATTTCAATGGGGTTCACTGTGAATATCGCTGCATTCTTCATGTAGAATCATTTCACGTATTATACAGGATAGTGACAAGTAAAGTAACTTACAAAATAATCGTTATCGGAAGACAGTTAGTACTACATATATAATGGAGAACATCGTGCTGCCGCATAACGCGGCCGGAATCCAAAGCAATTTGTTACCCATACAGATCATGGAAATCTTTTTGTTCTCATAATATATGTCTGTACTGCATTAAATATTTGTTTGTTTTCGCGAAGACTAAGCTCTCTTGACCCCCGCATTAGTGTATTCTCAGATAAGGCAATATTTGGTAGGGAGTCATATAGTTCTCTTCTTGGCTCTTGATAAAATGTACATTCAAAGAGATAGTGGTAAGTTGTCTCAAATTCCCCACATAGACAGAAGGGGAAATTTTTTACATGGTTATCTGTCAGGTCACCACTTAGGTGGCTGCAGTTCAATCTTAACCGGGTATGGAGGATATGAGATTTACGACATTTACTATGATAAAAATAGGCAGGTGGACGTATATTGGCACTGTTCAGTTCCTTTTTGAAGTCTTCGATTGTACTGCTGCTCTTTGTAGTTTCTGACAGTTTGTTCCATTCGGTAATTGCAGATGGTAAGAAAGAATCCATATAATAGTCATAATTAATATTCGAGGGTAGTCTTATATGTTCAAATCTTAAGTTAGTTAGCTGTTAGTTCCAGCAGAGTGTGTTCTCTATATTTCATAGATGGTGAGCAAGATTTTCAACTCTTGCTGGTGTTCTTGGTTTATTCCCGCTTTTGAGTTCAAGAAATTAACAATATCATGGTACATTGTCACGTGAATCATTGTGGGTGGCAATTTGGTAATTCCCTCCGACTCGCCTTTCCATCCTGTGGTCGACCAGATCTGATAAAGGGTCTGGCAATCTTTTTTCATGAATTGTAAGCTAGAATGTCATTATTTTCTGAGGTTTTTTTCTCATCAGGATCTATGTCCACTACCTCTGGCAGACCTAACGAGCAAGCTACATTCGTTCACAGGTATTCTAAGTTGGAATTTGTGTAAAAAAATGGGTTTTTATGACAATTTACTCCTTTCATTCTATCCTCATTCAGAGGAGTAAATTGTCATAAAAACCCATTTTTTGACACAAATTCCAATACCTGTGATTTGTTACATAGCACAGATTCACCAGTTCCACTTTGTTAAGTCTCCTTTTTCTGAGATAATCTTTTAAGATATCAATTCGCCATGTTTTAAAGAATTCTTTATCAGCCATGATTATTAATAATCAGTTTGCCCAGCCAAATAATTGTTAATTACTTTGGGCAGTTATATATCAAGTTCCAAGCTTCTTTGGAAAAAAGATAGAGAATGCGACAGCCATTGAATTTTGACTGTCGACCATCGGGCCCGGTGGCATCTAGTCCAACAAATTAGACTATTCGGATTAATACATAATTTAATATTTGGACATTTACGATTGTATTAATGAGGGATTAAGGCCACATAAATGTCCAAATATTAAAATAGGCCTTAATCCGAATCGTTTAATTTGTTGGACTAGGTGGCATCGTAGAAATCATTCGATTTTTGCCGAGATTTACCCAATAAAAACGCAATTTTCGCTTTTACTACATGACTAGAAACCGACAAGATGCAACCGCAGGACACATCTTCTATTCATTTTTGTATCTAAGGCTAAAAAGTCACGATATTGCGTAAAATAGTGACAGCTAAATCGTTTTGACAGCCGATTATTTACACTGACGACGCACAAGTTCAGCGGATATTATCTCACTTGACCTCTGACCTCAAATTCGCTGCGGAATGTCTACATGGCTTATTCATATTATTCATTTACATTAAATTACAACTTGACTGGTCAGTGCAGATGCAATTTATTAGTTTACCGAATGTAGAATATGTTGGTTAATTCAGTGTCAGACTCATGTCAGTGGAGCAAACCACGGTATTCAGGTATTAATATCATTATTTGGGTGCAGTGATGATGACATGATAGCGATATATCATTATATGGCATTTTCAGGGGGGGGTGGCATCACATCCTTGGCATCGAACATTTTGTCCGGTTCATTGATCTTAATGTGATTTGGTGCTTTCGTTATTACCGGTAGACGGCGTGAGCTTTCCGATGAATGGCAACAAGCCACACGTGACCACCGACCGGATCCCGAAAAACCACCCACAATTCTGCCGCGGCCAAGTGGTCAATCTCTTTGGGCATTACTATAGCAATGCCCAAAGCAATCGACCACCCAGCCACAGCAGAACCACGGGAAACTCTTCAGGACTCAGTCGGAAATGCGGCCCGTTGCCATTCATTGGAAAGCTAAGAACCGTGATCTCTAGTAATAGTGATTTCACTCTTTCCCTAAACAATGTCTCGATGCCAGATAAATTAATAATAGTGATTCATAGGAATTTGCTCTAAAAGTAATAATCGTGCAGAAATTATTTTTGGCACCTTGAGGAATGTAATTTTCTCAGAATTTTGTTTGTTTCCTCTCTACTAAACTCAATTAACTAGTACAGACAACAGGACAAAGAGAGACTATCGGATATAGTGTTTTTTCAATACCAATTGTGGTGGAGGGTGGGGCTGGTAAACATCTTGTCTTCTTTTTAGTTCCTAGGATGCATCGATAAAAGATTTTTGGGTATTTTAATTTACCCTATTTTATGTAATATTCATTCGGTGCTTAATATTATTGGTAAAATATATTATAACTCTTCCCGAAAACACTCCGAGCAATATCCACCATTATATTGATTTTTTGTTTTTTTGCTTCCTCTCTACTAAACTCAATTAACTAGTACAGACAACAGGACAAAGAGAGACTATCGGATATAGTGTTTTTTCAATACCAATTGTGGTGGAGGGTGGGGCTGGTAAACATCTTGTCTTCTTTTTAGTTCCTAGGATGCATCGATAAAAGATTTTTGGGTATTTTAATTTACCCTATTTTATGTAATATTCATTCGGTGCTTATTATTATTGGTAAAATATATTATAACTCTTCCCGAAAACACTCCGAGCAATATCCACCAGGACTACTGTTCTTTGTAAATATTATTAGGGTACAGAGATTTTTATTTTTAGATATGTGTATAGGAAATGTTGATGTTTTGCTGCGTAATTTCAGATTTGTATACTTAAATATATTTCACACATGTAGTTATTATGGTACTAGTGTGATTGTCATGCAAAAGCTTTTGTTCTAAATATAGTAACAATTTATGTCCCTTATTTTTTTATTTTTTTATTGTTTTTTAATTCATGTTACCCATGGTCACTTAAACTCAACATTGTTATAGTAAAGTGAGTCATGGCAGCTTATATGCTCATTGATGTACAGTGCTCGGGAAGAGGTACAACTTTTAAAATTTACCAATTCTTGAATTCCAGTTTAGGATGGTAGGGTTTTTTTTTTTTTTTTTTAAATTTCTTTTTTATATTCCTCGTTGAAAGATTATTTTTTTAAATAGTAAGTTTGGGATGGGGACATTTTTATGCTTACATGTATTTTGGTAAATAATGAGAATACATGTATGCGTAAAAAATATAAACCATAGTATGATAGGCATCTTATTAGATAAATAGTGAGGAACGATATGAATCAACCGTTACTCCCTTGGTTTAGACTTTCAGTAATTTCATTTGTGCGTATATTGCTACATAAACACATTCCCAATTTTCAATTGGGAAGTTTGGTACGGGGAATTTTTTTGTTTCCATAATGTCATAAATCAAAGAAAATAAATGTGTATATTCTGCTGCAAATACCTTTGCCATATATAATCGATTGGTTTGTAGATAGCCTACTGGTTTTGGGGTATATTACTAAAAAATATTATGAGATACTATAGTAGTATTGCCTGCATTGGTCATCTTGTGATGAGTGAAAAGAATGGTATTATATCTAAGTTTATATCTTCTATGAACCAGGATGTTTTTCCCACAGACTATTGGGGAAATGAGGCAGGGGGCTGACAGGCTGATCTTGTCGTGATGAGAAGAAACCAGGGGTAGGCTATCCCCTAGAATTTCCTTCCTGAAAAGTTGGATGGAAGAGGCAGAAGAGGATGCATAGCCCTGGAGATACAGCCTGTCAGCCCTGCTTATAAATGTTTCTTATTTGATTTGTCTGAATAAGTGGTATAGTTATTGAATTTTCGCGTCGCAACTTAGTTTACTACTGAGGCCAAAGGTAATATATATATGACTTTTTAAAGATGATGTCTTAACATGATCTTATACCCTTTGTGTATGGATATATGTATAGGTAGTGGGGGTGGGGTGGGACTGTATAGCAATCCAGTCTGGGTTTGATGGAATTTTGCCCAGACGGGGGGGGGGGTAGGCCTTCCCCTATGGCTCATCTCTTCCCGAAAGGTTGATATGGAAGAGACAATAAAAGGAAGCATAGCCCTGTGTGGTACTGTCAAACACCCTTGTCCTAGATAAATGCGTTTGAGTTGATTTCCTACATAAAAACTATTCATAATTGTTTGTGTTAGATTAGCATCCAACACTAACACTTTTGGCTGCTGGTACAAAGATATTTAATTTTTCCTTTCTAATATGCTCTTCTGCTTTCAAAAGTATATGGTGCAAAAGATAAACTAACTGTACTGACATTCCATGTAGGCCCGATAATTTTGGTAAGGTATATGCAGATAATACACACACATATAATTATACATTGTCACATTATCGTCCAACCCTCTCTAAACCAAATGCTCATTGATGAGTAGATATCCATGCGTTCTTCAGATTTCAAAAGTATAAGGTACAAAAGATAAATTAGCTGTATTGACATTTCTGCCTATAGTCTTTATTATGACTTTCAATTTGGAGTGCTCATTTTTTAGTAGTTTCCGTAGGAAATATTCGGATAGTAATTTACACAAACAAGGTCATTGGCCGAACTTATCTTCGTCCATTTTCAGTACTTTTGTTATCTGTATTTTGTTATATTGTCTGTAGATAACCTCTAAAACAATAATAGACCATTAGGATATTTATATTTTGGGGAAATCCATTTGATATAGAGAGGGTTTGACGGTGCTTGTCGATATAGATTTATGCATTTTCTTATTTACTCATTTCTTCATATATTATAATATCTTTACATACACATACATTATAATATTTACACGTTACAAGTAATAAATCGACCCTTACATGTCTGGGGCTGTCCGGGAGTTTGCATAAACCCTGTGCCAATGCACAATCCCAGACATGCAAGCATCCCGTGGGTAGTCTCGCATATATGTGAGAATACAACAGCCCAACGCCATATACCCCGAGCTGTGTCCCCCCACCACACATGCAGGACCCCTTTGGAGACCGGCATATATGAGGGGAAGGACCGGCACAGGACCATTAATGTTGGACCGGTGCAACTCCAGTAATGAAGGTCACTAACATTTAAGCAATGTATGGATATATAGGAAAATTATATATTTAAATTCATAGTTTAAATCTTGCGCAGAGCCTGGAATGGAGCCCTGCTATGTGGCGAGTCGTGCTCGCCTGCGGGCTATGTGTGTACCATGGGCGCATGGTTATGAAAGGTTTGTATTTTTGGTGAGGTAAAATTTGCCCGTAACCTCCATAGCAGGGAATCTCACACCAGGCTCTGTTCTTAGAAGTTTTTAAAGTTTAGTGATCTTCAGTCTAGACAATGGTTGCAAGTTTAGTGTTTCCGTGCTGATACTTTAGTAATTTATCCCGTTGAACATAATAGAAATTGAATTTGTTCAACTTATTTTGCGGACATCGATAGACAGCAGCTATACTGGTGGGAGGGTGAAAGTTAAAGGTTCAAATAAAAGTAGGTAAAAATGGCCTCTTTTGCCAAAATTTGTGTGAAGTAAATGAGGCTTCTTGATTTGGCGCAACAAAAGGGTAGGTAGGTAGGTATGGTATTAATCAAAAAACAAAAACAAACATTTACATATTCTTAAAGGCACTCATAGCATCTGCATTTCAGTCTTCACAGTGAATTTATTTTTGAGACTTAACGATAATTAGGAATATAAATATGGACGGTTTGTGACAGTGGTTACTAATAATTTAAGGCGCTCGTAGCATTTACTCTTTATTCCTCTCAAGGTAAAAATATTTTGAAGACTCGGTGGTAAATAAGAATAGAAAATATCAACGGTTTGTAACAGTGATTTCCTGTCACTGAAGGCACTCGTAGTGTTTTCACTTTAATTGGTCGATACAGGGGATATATTTTGGAGACTATTAATTTAGAGAATACACGATACGGATTGTTTGTAACCGTCTTTCGTGTATATGTCTATTAGGCCGTGAACAACACAATTTATAGGTTCTATGGGGATAATAATCATTTACTTTGTTGTTGTTCATTTGACCTTTTTACTAGTATGATTTTTAATTTAATTGTAGATTTCATATCTATGCTGGTAAACAGTCAATGTTGGTTAGCAAATGTGTTTACCTTCAACATTTGGTCTGATAGAACTCAGTTTTATGCTATTTTCATGTTTTAGTTAGTCTTTAACGGTTATATTTTTATTTTACTCTTCAGAATTTGATTTTTGCAGATGCTATGGGTGTCTTTTATAAGGTTCATCAAATAAGCCATCAGGTAATGTAATTATGCAATACGAGTATTTCATAAGGAAAGATTTTGGTTCATAGTGCGGACGGTCAACTTCAAGTTAAAGCTGACCAATGATGTGTCCATATGTGAAATCTCACTTCAACGATTGGGCTTCCTGGAGTGTTTTAAATACTGACTTCTTGCTACTCTCGGTCTTCTTAATGAAGATTTTGCCATCAGACGTCCAGTAAGAATTTATTTTTGAGTCTTTCTTCAGGTCTGATAGTACTTTAACGATTGCTTGTCTTTCCTGGGTCAAATCCTCAGTGATGATTATTTTGGACTTTCCTTTCAGCATCTTTTTTTGGGAAAAGATGTCATATTTGGTGATCCAAGTAGTGAAACGAACAAGGATCTGGCAGCTTTTCTTGGTTTCAGTTTGTGTGTTATTTGCGGGACTTATTTTAATGCCGCCAATAGGGTGAGCTCGGTGAATCTCGTTTGGTCCGAGATCTATGGATAGATACTCCGAGCAAATCTGTTTAATGAGACGAACACTATCAATTTTGTAGGGATCTGTTATGTGTGGTGGAATAGGTACATTGTGGAACCTAAGAGAGTTTCTTCGTCCATATTGCTCATAATTTTCAAACTTCTTGTCAAAGTTTTCCTGAAGGTTTGTAATATTTGTGTCAATATACTCTCTGATTGACTTATCATCCAAGGTATCTGGAGTATTTGCTTGTTTTTCTTTTATCTCGTTAATCGATTCTCTTAATTTGATATTTTCGTCCTTTGTACTCTGTAATTCTCCCTTCAATGTCTGCATTTCTTGTTTCAGGCCAGAGACTTCATTTTGTACGGTGGATACTGTTTGTTTGGTTTCAGTTAATTGATTTTTTACAGTTTCTTCGATAGTAGAATTAAGGTTTGCGAATAGGTTGGTCAGTGTAATCATTTGGTTACTTATTCCTTCAAATTCTTCTTTTATGCATTTGCTAATCTGATCTTTGATGCTTTTATTCAGACTTTCTTCTTGGGGCTCTTCATTGTCTAAATATGATTTTCTTCTGGTAGCTCTGGATGGGGATGACTCTTCATTTTTCCTTTTGGATTTGCGGTCAAGTGTTTGTCGAGTTAAGGGTGAGAAACTGGTACCGGTTAATCTGGATGAGGATCCCTGTGGTGATGAAAATGGTGTCCCAGTTGGTGTAAATAATGGAAGTGGTTTTGGAATAGTGAAATTGAAATCAGCTACTTGGTTTATTACCTCCACTACTGAGTCTTCTGGAGAACGTTCATTCTTTGAAAGTGTTGAATTTTCAAGTTCGATTTTCCTTTGAATGCATGTTGGTGAAATAGCAGAGTGTACTTCATTTGTCATAATTTCTGGGTTTTGAATATTTGATGTGTTTCTTGTATGATGTTTGTCCAATGAGTCTATAGTATCATTAGAGCAGGAAGTTTTGTCAGTTTGGTCTTGTGTATTTGCTTCGGAGTCCGCCATTTTGGAGGTGTATGTTGCTATTTTTAGCTACTCGTTTTTTTTGGGCAGTTCACCAAAGTTTTTGTCGAATTAACACCTGTACTAATTCACAAAACTTTAAAATGTTCGCTTTGCTGATATACTTAATTGGTAATAAGCTGATTTTGTTGTCGAGTTGGTCATTTCAACGCTCAATTTGTCTTCAGTTTGAGGAAAAGACGGGAGCAAAATTCGCGTGTAGTGGTTACGTCGCCATCTTGTATTATACTGCTCCACCCGTTTCCGAGATCTGGTCTGCGCATGCGCGAAGCTGGCGTCGCACGGGCTCGGCGACCCGATAAAATTCGTATCCGGGGCAAGATCCATTCACATACCAAATTTCAAGTCGATAGCTCCACCCGTTTTCGAGATCTGGTCTGCTCATGCGCGAAGCTGGCGTCGCACGGGCTCGGCGACCCGATAAAATTCGTATCCGGGGCAAGATGCATTCACATAGCAAATTTCAAGTCGATAGCTCCACCCGTTTCCGAGATCTCGTCTGCGCATGCGCGAAGCGGGCGCCGCACGGGCTCGCCAATACGACAACGTCCACCGCCTGGTCAAACTACACACACGTACCAAGTTTCGTCCCGATCGGTCGAGAATCGTAGATTTGTATTAATGACAGACAGACAAACATACAGACATACAAACAGAGGTCTTCAAAATATATATGAGACTAGCCGATGAGCCCGACGTTGTCCGGGCTATTCAAAAACCAAATTTCAAGTCGATAGCTCTACCCGTTTCCTAGATCTGGTCTGCGCATGCGCGAAGCTGGCGTCGCTCGGGCTCGGCGACCCGATAAAATTCGTATCCGGGGCAAGATACATTCACATACCAAATTTCAAGTCGATAGCTCCACCCGTTTCCGAGATCTGGTCTGCGCATGCGCGAAGCTGGCGTCGCACGGGCTCGGCGACCCGATAAAATTCGTATCCGGGGCAAGATACATTCACATACAAAATTTCAAGTCGATAGCTCCACCCGTTTCCGAGATCTGGTCTGCGCATGCGCGAAGCTGGCGTCGCACGGGCTCGACGACCCGATAAAATTCGTATCCGGGGCAAGATACATTCACATAACAAATTTCAAGTCGATAGCTCCAGCCGTTTCCGATATCTCGTCTGCGCATGCGCGAAGCGGGTGCCACACGGGCTCGCCAATACGACAACGACGACCGCCTTGTCAAACTACACATACATACCAAGTTTCGTCCCGATCGGTCGAGAATCGTAGATTTGTATAAATGACAGACAGACAGACAGACAGACATACAGACAGAGGTCTTCAAAATATATATGAGATTAGATATCACAGTTTTACAACTTCTTATATACAAAGCATGCACATGTGTGAATTAACGACGCGGGATTCGATTAACATATTTGCATTATAAAATATCCGATCAACACAGTGGCATTATTAATTATTGAAAGTAAGGCTAAGAATACGTGCGATGAATGGTAATTAATGCATGAGCACATGCTTGGTCAAGAATTGACATGTTGCATATGAAAAGCCAGATGATAAATAATACAAAGAAAAGGTCGGAATTGCGAGAAAGCCTAATCTAACAAAGAAACGAACTTAACGCGAATACTATAGAAACGAACCTCTGATACAGTCAAATCAATGTAGATAAACAATGAAATAATTGTCCAAAAATTAGCACTCTGACAACACACTCTCCTCCGGATGAAATTGGTCCCACAATTTCTTTGTTTGCATGCAGAATGAATGAGTGTTCAAAATGACTTTTCAGGTTTGTCCTTTTCTGAATGACTTGACATATTGAACTAAACGAATGTCCTCGTTGCCTTTTTCCATCGCTTTTTGAAGGCAGGGGTGCACTGACTCGAAATCACTATGAGGACAATTCTCTAGCCTGTGTCGAACATATCGCCGTACAGATTCGAAATAAAAAAAATTAGCACTACAAATGGATGATGGTTCTGGATACTGATTTATGTGTAGATGTTTTGGTACTAAACTTCCAGGTATCTTAATCGCTGGGTACTCAGATATGTAGCACATCGCTTCAAAATCCAAATCATCTCTATTTATCCATGTGTTTCTAGTTGCTGGGAGTCCGCGCCATTTGATAAGGTATTGTGGATCGTCCTTGTGCAGCCGTTTTCGAACAACTTTTTCAGTCACCTTAACTGATTGGGAATGTTGAAAAGGTTTAGTTGTCGGTGATTCATTCTTGGGAACGATGTCGATGATTCTAGGGTTGGAATTGTAATGATGCCGGAAGCTGCTCCGTTGACGGAGTCCGGTATCGTTTGGTTAACACTATAACACTAGGTGTCGATGGCGAAACAGCGATACCAATATCAGTGTTTGAAATAACTGGAGTTTGTGTACTCACAGAATCCGAAACGATCATATCTGACTGTGTCGCAGCTGCAGACTTACATTTTCGTGTTACTTTCTTCCAGTTGAGTGACAGCGACACGTCTCCGTTCTCCGTCTTTAGGCTCCAGCCGAGTCGGTGGTTCAGAAGCTCGAACGTCACAAGGATGTTAATGATGTTTTCGGGTATCGGCGGCGTCATTCTTCTTTTCTTCCGGGAACGTTGCGTTGCAGTTGGGGAAATAGCAACACTGCCTCGTGATGATTAATAATACAAAGAAAAGGTCGGAATTGCGAGAAAGCCTAATCTAACAATGAAATAATTGTCCAAAAATTAGAACTCTGACAACACTGCAACTTAGAATACTCGTCGATGGAAAATATCACACAGTAGAGTAATAGCGAGTTGACCGTTTCCACCGAAATCCGCGAAAACGTGAAATCTGCATCGTACATTTAGGTTTATTCTTCTAGTCAAGTTGGAAATGTCATGCCTGAATAAACATCGGTTGTAATTGTCTGACCTTTATTTAGTATAAAATGTGTTGATTTTGTTGTCACACAAAAATACGTCGAATACGTTCCTATCTTCCGCCATTTTGTTTACTGCAATGGCTATCAGTTGGTGTCAGGTAGGACATTTTCAACTTTTTAAATGTTGAGGTACATGTTGTGGAAAATTCCAACGCAGGTAGCGTGGGGTGCAAATAAAATTGAGACTGTCGCGAACCAGTTGTGCAGTGTGATAATAAGCAGCATGAAAATATAACTTCGAAGAGTATAGTTATTATCAAACGATGTATGCATATACTCACGTGGAGCCATCTCCCCAACTTGAGTATTGACGAGATGAGGGATGTGCAATGCCAAAGGATTTAATCAAGCAAAGAATAAAATCAATAGGCACTGGTGGTCATGCGGTGGATCAGTTGGTAATGTACATAGCGCATACATGATACCCATATAACAATAGCGAAGTTGTTTCAATTCAATGTGAATAAGGGCAGCTTTGCGATCTTAACAAATGTGATGAATCTGATCAATTCGTGTATTTAGCTGGGCTAGTTTTCTCGATAAAATTAACCCAAAGAAACGGAGAACGTTGTGGTATGATTGGCCTATAGCGACCGAATCGATGATAAACCCTATAATACATAATGTCAAAACCGAATCGATTATAAACCCTATAATACATAATGTCCAAACCGAATCGATGATAAACCCTATAATACATAATGTCAAAATCGAATCGATTATAAACCCTATGTCATAGACATAATGTCATTGGGCCCTCTATTATGCATGTACGATCGCTATGGGGCCGGGTATATACATGTACATGTTGTTGTGTTCGATCGGAACCTCACATTGTGGCCAAGTGGTTCTGCTAAATTGCTATGGTGTTGGTGAGTCCTGTTAAATTTGCTATGATATTACGCAAAATTGTTCACAAAATTCATCTATATAACTACAAATGTACATGAGAAGTAAAAACGTTGTAGTTCCACCTGTAACGATGGCACTGAAATGTTCTGTAAACAACTCTCTCGCAGATTCAATGATACAGATATTTGAAGGTAAATGCTAGTAATACCGATGGATATGGAACAACAGACATCTTACTTCTCATGTCGTTAGCTTTGTTAACTATGCATTGTATACGCATCGTTCATATTGTGACGCGTTATGGCTTTCTGTGACGAAACGACTGCAACATATACCAGAACAGTTGCCAGTGTGTGAACGTGGACTAACCCGTGCACGGTGTCCATTGAGTTCGTGAATAATGTTTTGGTATATAATTACCGCGCGTACAGGCATGCGTCGGAGAACACAAGTCAAGCGGACAGTGTGTCTATTGTAGCCGACCCTTAATTCAAATCTATGGATTGTCCTGACTTTGTTCGACCAGGATGAGTGCCTTCCTTCAACTTCTTGCGGTACGTGTTGTGGATTTATGTGTTATATAGATTCGTAATCTCGTAAGGTGAAAAGACACAGTCTATGTTCAAATCTAGACATGTATATAAAACTGACGAGGCAAGACGTCGACTGACAACTTTCTAATTCAATTATGCAGAATAATTCCCAGACAATTTCGGCAGATTTCGAACTATCTTGTGGATATAGGCATTTCTTTCCGTCGAAATCGGAAAGTAGATTATTACATAAATAAGTTAAAATGATGTATCTTAATACAAGTAATATTTTGTAAGACCACACGCTCGGACTCGGAAATTTTATATTTTGATTGGAGATGGTATATAAATAGTCAGAATGCACCTTGGCTTGGATAGCAGAAAACGACATGGAATCTTTGCGCAGTCGCGTGTTTGTAGACCATCCGATCAATAATATCACCACCCGAGGCCCCGAGCACACATAACAGATGAGTTTTATTCCAATGTTCTCAAGTCCGACATTTGAGCATCACACGTCAGTTTCTTTTTATGGTCTCGATATTCAAAGCCTTTGTATAATGAAATATTTCGAGTTTCACCATGAATAAAAATGCCGCGACCATTATGAGAAATTACGACACGACGTCTCCCGGCCAATGATGGGAACACGGCCTGTGATTCTGATGTTATGCATGGCCGTGATGTCTCGAGACTATGTGGAGAGTGATTCTTCGAAACATGGAGGCCGCGAAATTTCTCATGTGGACAGAAATGCGACTCATGTTAACGATATTCCGATTCCAAGCTTCAAGATGAACGACTCTGGACAACCTGAAATTTTCGAAATACAAGAATTTGTTATCGAGATTGACGAAGGTGATGACATGGCAAGGGAGATCAGTGATGAATACGGGTTTCAGTACGTCAGCAAGGTGAGGGTATTATACGCGCACCGTCTCAAAGATAATATATCTCTTCCCGAAATTATGTTATGTATGGATCTAGGGTGCATTATCTTCCTCGTAAAACGTTTCCGATGTTGGCACGTGAAACCAATTTGTTTCCATCTATACATACCTGTTAATTTATATAGAACACAGACAGACATATATTCACAAATATGGGCACCAAGTGTGGCGTATTTAACCCACACGATATCATTCCCCGTGTCACTGGAGAAGAACGTGTATGAATTTGGTGGAATGTGGCGCTAAACGTATCAGTTTTGGTACCCCTCCCTTCTCCACCCCTGACTCGAGCGGCGCCGTTATTTGCATCTTTAAACCACACAATTAGACTCACTATATTATGAAGAAGACTATATTTATAGTTGGCGTTTTTAAACCATACGATTATACACGTAGTCCTCGTATATCAGGAGAAGAATATGTATAAATTTGACGGAAATAGGCGCTAATAATTGTTTTTATCAATGTTGGCACCCCTCTCCCCTCAGTACACCCCTGACTGCAACGGCGCGATATCATTGAGATGCTTATGCTAAAAAGAGTAAAAAAATTAATCCGAGAGAACAGTCAACCGTAGCTTATGTCTCCAGAACACTTTTTCCCCGAACTGCATGGTACAGGAAATTTTATTATTTTATTATTAAAAATGACACGGTTCAGATTTGATACACGTATGCTGTTGATTATAATAATATAAATAATGGTGCTTATATAGTGCTTATCTCCAGTATATGTACATGAGCGGACCCGAAGTGCTTCTTGTTATTATCCTAGCTGTTGAGAAATGCCGAGTCTCGTGCCTGCTGCCATTTTAAATGGACTTAAGGCATTCGAAGTGTGTTCATGCGCAACAACATAACAGTCTGTAAACACCCATATCATAACAAGTAGACGAACAAATAGATTTACCTATCTCAGACCGGACGATATATACGTTACCCCTTTCTGTACTAAATTGTTTCTCCCATTGAGTAACACAAGTATACATTGGAACTGTCTATTATTCATCTGGGGGATATTCAGGTAATAAAAGCAGACGACATGCAGATGAAACCATAATACAAGTGCAGAAATATTTATATCATTCGGTGGGAAATGTTCAGATAATAACTTCAACAACCGCCATTATTATCTGAACATTTCATAAGGGATAACAACTCGTCAATGAATATGTAGTATAGAAAGGATTAATTACTTACATACGGATGTCATATGCCATAGAAAGACTTCTTCAAGTCATATAATTCAGAAAAAAAATTCAGCATGGAAGATATAACAAGAGCATCAATGGAGCGTGGCTAAATTAACCTGTTTGTTTCACACTGGGTATTCGGTCCGGTAAATAGTTGCATGCAGACGCGGTTAATAGTTGCAGGGTGCCAACCGCCTATAAGCCATTTTCAGTTAGTACATCTGGAAATTCTGGGTAGAACGCTATTTATTCGTGTATTTTGAGGGACATTTAGTGCCTAATATTTGTGTCAATGGTTCAGCGAACTCTGACTGTTATTACTCGCTGGATACTAGAACGCATAGGAATCATCCATGCATTCCAATGGACAATTTTACGGTGCTAAAGTTACTTTAATGAGTTTTCCCCCATATGACTACTTCAAATCAATAGAGTTTCTTTGGATGTTCGTCGCATTACATCCTGTACAAACATGGTTTTGGAGATCATTTTAGTGAGAAATTGTTTATATGGTTTTCATTGCCTCGCGAATTTTTTTTTGTTTGAGGTACTGTATGAAAAGGCTGAACGGATTGTAGCATTTGGTTGGCGGACGACAGCATATGAAGACCGTAAATAGTGGTAACTCATATAGCTTTGAGCGATAAATAGCTCTGTCGATACACCACAAGTCCACAATATTACACAAATTTGAGCTGTTGTAATTTAAGGAACGCAGAAACAATCTCAAAAGGTATATGTGTGGCTTTTGATATGGTAGCCAGTTCGTGGTGCTGTTATAGAACTTAAATTTCTCGTCTAATCTATTGATATCAGTAATAAATTCCGGTGGAAAATAAAAACGCCAAATTTCTTACTCGCTAGTTATAGGCTTCTGGTTATGAGAGAAACTCGTTATATCCCATACGGTCAGGTATACATGGCAATTATATGACCGGGTGATCCTTTTTTAATATATCGGCACATAATTTCGTGGGAGCTGGGTGCAATGTCTCCGTGTGTCGATTTAAGCTCTCATCGTCATCAAATAGACTATAACAATTTGTTCACGTGTGTATGTATGTATCCATCGTGAATCTTCAGGTGTCCAATACGACCACCTCTCGATGTAGATGTCTTCTGGCACAACTATAGCACACTGGTAATGTGCAGTTGTTGCCTCTTCGACTGAAACACCTAAAATACCTTCAATGTGCGTTTCCTCAGCTTCCTGTGCCTCAACGTCAATACGAATCTCTTCTTCCGCCATGGTCTCCAAAAGACGCCGACGTTGTGACTGCAATTTGGCGTACGATAATCTAAATTCACAAACCCGGAAACGGAGCGCGATACCCAACTCGAAATAAATAAAAGGCACACGTGGTGTTCGGACAGATGCGTGCTGTATTATCTGTGGGGATAGTAATAGTATACATGTATATTGGCAGCCTACTTTGTAGAAACACACATGCGGGTGTTCATTACTTTGATAATAATTTGTGAAGCATTCATCTCATACAAACACTTAATAACAGCAGTCAGATTTAGTCATACTGTATGGAGTCACTGCCGTATATAATTTGGTCACCGATAATACTTTTGAATTTTGACGGCATGCACTTGGAATCTCGCACAATTTTAATTTAGACCATTTTCATAAACACCGGTGATTCACATTAGAACTGATTAAACGATATGGGCCCGTCGGATTGCTACGGTGTCAGCTCCACGGTATTTTCTCACAGTATATTATTCGTTCAAATGATGCGTCATTTCACCTAAGGGACTCAATGCCATTGAAGTCGCTTAATCCATGCAAAGTAACATATTTGTTTTATAAAAGTCTGTAAAAACAACTATCATCAACAATTACATGTTATATCGATCGATTTCATTCTTAATTTCATTATTAAAATAACTCCAACAACGAGATTTAGAATACTGAAAGCATTATGCAACTAGAATGCACTCACTGGAGCTGCCTATACTTGCGCCCATCACACATTTGGCATGTTTTGTGGTGTCTTACCAACAACAGTTTGAACCACGGGTGCTGGCCCCTCGTTTGAGAGAGATCGATAACAAAACTCTAGATATCACATCTCAGTTCATCCATCCCGGAAATATAGTTGTGTGTATGGTCAGAATATCTCTGTTTTCTCAAGTTGATCTATTACACTAATGCTAGTCTTAGTAATACGTACGAGTTGTTTGACATATTTATAGAACAATATAGACATCGTTCATATAAAGGGTGTGAAAACGATTTGTTGCCGATGATGCCATATTATATACCAGTTGGGTTAAATTACTAGTTTGACTAGAATGACATCAAGTGTGTATGCCATTGCACTTCAATGGCAAAAACAATCAAATTAAAATACAAATACCGACACAATTAAATAAAAGACACGCGACCATTGGCTAGTCTTTGATTAACAGTGTGTCAATGAGAACACACCCTTAGCGACTGATCTGCAGTCTTCGGGAACATATCATCAAAATGTCTATTGCGTTGAGAATGAGAAAGTTTGTTTTCCCAGTTAATTAATAAGGTATTTTAATAATCCATGTTTCCACATTCACATTTTTCAGTGCAATTGTTTTTCAATTGAACCACGCGCTCGACTGTTTGGCCGGACATGATTTATATGCACCAGGATCTTTCGAAAATGTTTTGAACTTTCTAGAAATATGTTCGCACCTCACTGTCTCTGCAAAAAAAAAAGATTTCGCACGCATCTTTTAGACTTGATCTCAACTCATTCCTCTAGTTTCAAGTTAGATAAATAGGCTTCTAATGGGCAGTACTATTGTCCACTTTTGTTTTCATGCAGTATATATATATATTTATAATAATACAACACGAAGTTGTTGGCATATGGAATGGTTTAGCCAGCTCGTGTTATACGAGTCTCAGCTGTCTGGACATCGACGCAATCATGTCTGGTGTTTTGCGCGCTCATGTAGCTCGTGACGTCCTGATGTGCGTCATACGTCATGGCGTCTTGATAGGTTTCCAGAAAGAAATCATTCAATATTGTTCATTTATGAACGATTTATTACCAAAATAAAACCAGATAACGATGCAAATTAAGTATATATGTGGATTTAAATTACAATTGATGCAACCATTTCATATTAGCGTGTCCATTATTTACAGTATGTACTTCCGGTATGACGTAACATATTCGCGGAAGGACAGACAGACAAATAAACAGAGATCCGGACCGAAAACATTACTTGCGTCCAGCATGGACTGACGCAAGTAAATAGTATCGTCCCGATCAAAGTCAAATTAGATACCAAAGTTAAATAAAAGTTGGCGGTAACAATTGGAAAAGGTCAAAGTATTAAAAACTATTCTGAAACAGTTTTTGTTTACATAGCAGTGGTTTCAACACGCGATATATCGTTATTGGAGAACTATAAGAACAAAATTTATTTATTTATCCGTGTTCAACTTAGTGATGTGTCTACATGCTTAAATGCCCACTTAATTTTTGAGTCACCGATTATTTGTTTTATAGTGCCTTGATATACGGTAATAACAACCTATGCCATAAAATATGATTAATATATTATAATTCATCACTATTTGGAACGTCTGTCTCAGAAGGTGCTCGTAGAGTAATAGAAAATAGCTGAAATCATAAAAGCATTTCCCACTTATGGCTCCCAGAATGCAACAGAATTCAAACTATAATTTATTTTCAATGAAATGGGAATAACTCTATATCTAGATATATAGAGATATTCCCCTTCCATTGAAAATAATATGCTTTGTGTAGACACTTGAGCACACCCACGTCAGTTTCTCACCGTAAACAACATGTTCATAGTTTATTACATCGAATAAGTTTAAAATACAATTTTGTGGAGCTTCCTCTTTCAAATGGTATATAATATGGCATATATTTTAAATAATGTGATCTGGGGTTTCAAAAATTAAGTGGACCTTTAAATATTTTTTTCACATTTACCGACTTCGACTGCGTTGTGCCCCTTTAATTGAATCTGCTATATAGTCATACATGTATATGTTCTATGTGGTATGCATACTTTCAGATATTCAAAAACAAACACCTTATCCGAAGGCAGCATCCTGATTTCACTCCATCAAATGCACATCAAAGCTCAGATCGATACACGGCCAGATTATCGGAACTTGAAGACGATTCGCGGGTAAGTCGGACACCGTATGTGTTGCTCGTGCTATTCTATCTCTCATTAATTATTCGCCTTGATTATACCTCGCCATGTGAAGTCACCACCCTCCAGGCTCGAAAGATGTACACGTGGAATTAACGAGAAAGCTTTTATAATCACTCAATAAAAATAAATTACTATTTAATCTGAAATCCATGCAACGGTGAGATGCAAGAAGCTTGTGCATTATACAGTCGCACGTATCCACAACAAATACCCAAGCATACAGACGCGAAATACTCTACTGTTGTTCGTGTATCCTCGGTTGCCCATGGTCTGCCGGTGCGTGATTGTATAATAGGGTCATCATGTTCTATAACCTCGACTGTTATAGATTGACAATGAGATCAGCACTTGGCTGAAACAGACGCTCTTTTCATTTTGAACGCGAAGAAATCGTGGGGTACGGGGTACATCAGACCCAGCCGCAACGAGAGTCTTATTTTTCGACTTTGAACTCAACGATAGACCCTGAAATCAATTAAAACGCATTTTTATTAATCACACAATCACAGAGTACAGACATACAAGACGTATTAACTGATACGGACCGAGCACCTCAAAACGCACAGGAGGATATATACCCCGACAATGTATGGTCGTTACACAGGAGGATACCCCGACAATGTATGGTCGTTACACAGGAGGATACCCCGACAATGTATGGTCGTTACACAGGAGGATACCCCGACAATGTATGGTCGTTACACAGGAGGATACCCCGACAATGTATGGTCGTTACATAAGCAATAACGTGCTTTGCTTGTATTTGTTTTTGTTTGTTTCTTTTTGTTTTTGTTTTCTCGTTTGAGTTTACCGTCGCTTTAGCCGCTAGCACGGGGGAAGCACGTGGTCTCGAGGTTGGTGAGTACCACGCATCCACGTTGTTCAAACGCACAAAAACATAATATATGAGAAACTGACACAAAACATGGCACTTTGACTGTTACGAGCATATGCTAGTTTATTTTTAAAACAAGTTGATAGCTTATTTGTTCTGAAATACTCAGTAGTTTTCTATAACATGCTGACTAAAGTTTCCAGTCGGAGGTTCGTCGAAAACATTATAGTACATATATACGTTGAGGAGAATCCTTCGACCGACAACTTTGGTAAAAATGTTAGAGCAAACAACTGTGAGTTTGGACACAAATGAGGTATCAGCTTGTTTGAAAAATAATATAGCATATGCTCGTAACTGCCAAAATACTATGCAATATATCATTATCCTAGTTCAATACCTTTGTAACGTTTGTTGGGTATGTCTTTAAACTTAAAGGTAGCGTGGTTTCCCCACTAAACGTCACGACAAACAATTGTTGTAAAATTTGATAATTTATATGCTTTGGGTTGATGGTCAAAGAGAATTCATATATTTTTAACAACTATGGACGAATGGTGATTGCAATTCATGACACAAGATGGTTATGCACTGGGTTTGATCCCGGCTGATCGACTGCTTGAACCACGATGATGATGTACATCAAATGTAGTTATTTTCTTTAGTTCAGATCCGTATCATGGGTTTTCTGGTTACCTTTTCTGGATTTAGCAAATTCAGTAAGTTTCCCCGTTGATTTGCGATGGTGTACGTCTCTTTTTGTATATAATTGTAGATCTCCCAACCATTGGTAACTGGCTGATCACGAGATCGGGTTGCTTCTTCTTTTATACAAGAGCGACCCTTTCCCACAATGCATCACGAAACCAACCAGAAAACCAACCCGAAAACCAACCCCATCAAAACTCAACCCGAATCCGACACGGTGCATAGATACCGCGGACGCGGCGCATTAGCAACCGCGTGCACAAACAAACCGGAAGTACGGAATAATGAGAATAATGAAAACATTGGATGAAATAAATGAAAATACGAACGCGAATATTGTTGAATAATGAGCGAAATAATGTGATTTTCGGAGTAACATGTAATAAATATGTGAGAATATGACTTTAGATTGAAGTTTAGGTAATTATGACCGATTGATGAGTATTATAAATGAAGTTTGTTACGTGAAATAAAGTAAACATTGATATGATATTTTGTACATGAACGAAGGTAGCGGCGTATTTACGGTGCCAAGAAGTAGATTTAATTATAGTTAGAATAGCTAATATTAATAATAACCTTTAGTAAAGGAAATAGTTTAGGAAGATATAAATTGCAAAATATTTAACTCAACACCGTAGCAACGCTACACCACTCCTCCTGGAGAAAGAAAGGGTCCATCGTGACCCTACTAAAACTAAATATATGTAGAAATTACGATAAGCAATTAATGGTAATATGTAATATATGTAAGGTTCTCCACCCTTCTCTTCATCGAAATATCTAAGGCTGCTCTTCGTCCCATCGCTCTTCGCTACTGTCTGCGTCCCTGTCTCTCATCTTCAACTAGGTCTGCGCCTCTCCCAGCTCCAACTCCGTCTGCGCCTTTCCCAGATCCAACTCCATCTGCGTCTCGGAGTTCTGATTCGACACCGAAGGAACTTTATCTTGATATCTGTATTCTCTTATCCCCTGAGTTATTAACACTAATGTGGGCTTATCTAAACCCTAAAGTCCACTGGGCTGTGACTGATCCATAAGTCCACTTTGTTTGAATGGGCGGAGACTAACCCATATGAGTCCACTTTTCTTTAAATGGGCGGAGACTAATCCATATGAGTCCACTTTTCTTTAAATGGGCGGATACTAACCCATGATTCCTCTTTTAATTAAATGGGTGGAGACTAACCTATATATGAGTCCTCTTTTAATTAAATGGGTGGAGACTAACGAATATGAGTCCTCTTTTAATTAAATGGGCGGAGACTAACCCATATGAGTCCTCTTTTAATTAAATGGGCGGAGACTAACACATAAGAGGTGGCAGAACTCAAATGATACTGTAACGCCGTTGGACACATCAAAAATACTGTGTGCCAACATATAAGGCCTTTTGAAGTCATTCTCTTCGTCGAAGCTCGTACCATGGCCACTTTCCCATAAAATGTTGCATCTGTGACTGATGTAGATAAGATCATCTCGGAACAAGCAGGAACAATACAGCGAATGCTAATAACATTTTCTCTGTATCATAGAATTTATCATATATCAATTTTGTTGCGGTTGGCTCACCATACATTACCAGTCGATGTGTTTAATTATACCCGTAAAACAGTTTGCGATTACAAAACGTGTACCGGTACGGGTAGCTACCAGTACCCGTACCCGTACCGGTTTGAAATCGTAAACTCGCTATTAATAATAACCTTTAGTAAAGGAAATAGTTTAGGAAGATAAGAATTGCAAAGTATTTAACTCAACACCGTAGCAACGCTACACCCTTTTCCTCGTTTCTGATCATGTTTGCGAAATCCTCGGCCATTTTGAATACGTGATACTCATTGACGAAACCACATGATTCCCCACCGTGGCTATGCCATATCTCAACGCTTTGCATGTGTGTATCCAGTGGTGTATAATACATGAGTTTCGAGCATCTCACTGCAAATGCTCACATGACAGTAGTGTTGATACATTTCCTCACGACATGTTCTACTTTCATGTCTGATTTCTAGGCCGATTTCACACAGGGTCCCTGGATAAGTGGTCCTGCTTATTTGCTATGATGCTGGTCGGGCAAAATGATACTGTTAGAAAGAAGTATTGTTATGTTTTCTAAAGTTTTACGATTTGCAGTGCTTGTCCAATCCGACCCGTTTGAGAAAACACCAGTGTCTATTTGAAACATTCAAGGACGTTATATTCATAATTAAGCCTATATATATGTAGTACATGTCATCGCGCGCTATTGTCGTTTTCCGGCGATCAAAATTGGTCGCTAGATCTATACATGACATATATACATTATAACGCGCTAATATTGACGTGAATGTAAACCTTTAAATTTAGTTTCTTCGAACAAAAATCTCATCTCCAAATCAAGAAACAATATTAAAAAGGTTCTATGAGTACTTCTGCCGTATATGGTAGCAATAAGGAACGTTCATCTAAACGGGCAGTTCTACCTAGTCTTGATCTGGTGCCCAAAAATGCATATCATCACACATAATTAACAGCTGACTTGTTTTCTACTTTCAATAAGCTTTTAGGCTAAAGCCGCTTTCACGCATGTCCGTTTCTCGGATGCGTTTCCTTGCGTTATAAGTACCGCAAATCAGTTGCTTTCACACATGTGCGTTTCCCCCGTGCGTTTCTCAAACTAACGGACGTGCGTTTCTACTGATTTTCTGGTATTTAAAGGGATTCCTCTCTTTTAAAATGGAATCTTCAGAAGATGAGGATATATTTCTGTTCTCGTTGGTGCATTGGCACAACGAAAGAAAAAGACGGCCACGTCGATTTGGTGAACATCCGATAGTGAAGAGGCGCAAGGAGCAAGGGGAATTGTGAACCTTATCATTTCCGATCTGTACTTCGACGAGCAGAAGTTTATAGCCTACCTGCGTGTGACACGAGAGCAGTTTGCTTTAATTCTCCATTTTTAATAAGAATATATGCTTTTCTTTTTGAGAAACGCAGCATTTCAAGTCCGAGACATGAAAAAAAAGAAACGCATCTGGCAAACGCACATGTGTGAAAGACCCAGTGATATTATTACTGTTTCGACCGATGCGTTTTCCGGATGCGTTAAAATATTAGAAACGCAAGGAAACGCATCCGAGAAACGGACATGTGTGAAAGCGGCTTAAAGCCGCTTTCACACATGTCCGTTTCTCGGATGCGTTTCCTTGCGTTTCTAATATTTTAACGCATCTGGAAAACGCATCGGTCGAAATAGTGAAGCTAGCCACACATGCTTGTGTATGCTTTTTTAGAAACGCAGTATTTCAAGCCCGAGACATGAAAAAAAAGAAACGCATCCGGCAAACGCACATGTGTGAAAGACCCAGTGATATTATCACTGTTTTGACCGATGCGTTTTCCGGATGCGTTAAAATATTAGAAACGCAAGGAAACGCATCGGAGAAACGGACATGTGTGAAAGCGGCTTAAGGCTGCTTTCGCACACCTACGTCTGGCGCATGCGGCTATCAGGTTAGGCGCAACGTTTCAAACCATACATATATCACTGGCGCTTTCACAAAGTTTTGAAATCGGATGCGTTTAAATAACTGCATGCGTTATCCGCAACCCCGTGGAAGCGCCAGTGATATAAGTATGGTCTGAAACGTTGCTCCTAACCTCATAGCCGCATGTTTTGGCCGCACGGCGCGTCAACCGCAGGTATGTGAAATCAGATAGTCGCACTCGTTCGCCGCATTCGCGTCAGCCGCAGGTCTGTGAAAGCAACTTTAGCTGCTCGCATTACATTTAATTTGGATGATCTTTCACACGCTGGTCATCCTATAAACCGCACTGAGGGCATGTAAACCGGCACTGTGTGTGTGTGGGGGGGGGGGGGGGGGTATCTCACCCCAACTTTGATCAAAATGTTCCAACAGTTGAACATTTCATACCTGGCACATTAGTTGGAAATTTCACTCCAACAATTTATTAATGGGGACTTTGTTGTTTTTAGACCGACATTTGCATATATTTTCTACTTATGGTCATTTTTTTTTTACTGAAATAGCCATTAGTTGGACATTTTACAACTTTAGGGGGTGTCAGTTTTGAAATTTACAACACAGAAAGCTTGAGACCAGTCTGGATGCTAGGATTTGCAATTTTGATGTTCAAATTTCAAAAATGATCTCACATCGGGCCGGACCATGGTCGTGTCGGTGTATCCTTGCCCCCCCCCCCCCCCGTTGCTAGTTACAACTGCTAAATAATTTTTAAAGAAAAACCAATCGGGTGGGTGTCAATTTGCCTGGAGTTAGACCACCTGATATTAGGTTTTGAAATTTTCAGGTTCAGATCTCAAAATGTTCTCATACTGGGCCGAACAATTGTTGGCTCAGTGGATGAGGGAAAACAATACAGTTGGGATTAATTAAATCCGAAGAGGGGGGGCGAAGAACCTCTAGCCACTTTCCAGGCCAGTAATAGTCTAATTATAGTTAACAGTGGTGAATTTAGAAGTTATATCAACCAGTGGAAGACGTATATGTTGGGTACTGCCTATGTAATGATGTGATAGTAATTCAGACAAAATTCAGATATCAGTTCCGAGAAAAACACAATCTTAGCATTCCGAATTTCAGGGTAAATTTGAGTTTCATGTAGCAAACTTGTTAATAATCCAGAACTTGTTTCAAAATGTGGAGCGATTTGAATGAGACACTCATCAATTGTCGTGTTTTGATAATTAAAACCCCAAACCACGATACAGTAACTCATATAAACAACCTTTCCAAACCATCAGACCCATGCAGCCTCAACGGGAGTCTTATTTTTCCCGTTTGATCTCCAATAGCTATATGTATAGACCCTGAAATCAATTAAAACGCATTTTTGTTAATCACACAATCACATAGTACAGACATACAAGACTTATCAACTGATACGGACGACCGAGCACCCAAAAACGGCAGGAGGATACCCCGACAATGTATGGTCGTTACACAGGAGGATACCCCGACAATGTATGGTCGTTACACAGGAGGATACCCCGACAATGTATGGTCGTTACATAAGCAATAACGTGCTTTGCTTGTATTTGTTTTTCTTCTTTATTTTTTAGTTTGGGTTTACCGTCGCTTTAGCCGCCAGGCCATATCTCAACGCTTTGCTTATGTATATCCAATGGATACACACGTGTATAATACACGAGCTTCGAGCATCTCACTGCAAATGTTCACATGTGTTGATACATTTTGTCCAAATTATGTTGACATTTGATTGAAGCTGGGTTCACGAATTAGTTTGTGCAATTGGGTACGGAGTTGTGCCAGAAGAAAATCAATTAAATGAAATATTTCCATCAAAACAAATTCACATGATTGTAGTCATCACCCGTTGTTTATGGAATATATTATCACCAGCATGTTATCGGCCTTTTGTGATGTTTGTGTGCTTGTTATGAAAGTCATTAATATGCAAGCAATGTAATATGTATATAGTATAGCATGTTTTATTGAAGTGGTGGGTGTCAATTTGCCTGGAGTTAGACCACCTGATATTAGGTTGTGAATTTTTCAGGTTCAGATCTCAAAATGTTCTCATACTGGGCCGAACAATTGTTGGCTCAGTGGATGAGGGAAAACAATACAGTTGGGATTAATTAAATCCGAAGAGGGGGGGCGAAGAACCTCTAGCCACTTTCCAGGCCAGTAATAGTCTAATTATAGTTAAAAGTGGTGAATTTAGAAGTTATATCAACCAGTGGAATACGTATATGTTGGGTACTGCCTATGTAATGATGTGATAGTAATTCAGACAAAATTCAGATATCAGTTCCGAGAAAAACACAATCTTAGCATTCCGAATTTCAGGGTAAATTTGAGTGTCATGTAGCAAACTTGTTAATAATCCAGAACTTGTTTCAAAATGTGGAGCGATTTGTATGAGACACTCATCAATTGTCGTGTTTTGATAATTAAAACCCCAAACCACGATACAGTAACTCATATAAACAACCTTTCCAAACCATCAGACCCAGCTCAACGGGAGTCTTATTTTCCCCGTTTGATCTCCAATAGCTATATGTATAGACCCTGAAATCTATTAAAACGCATTTTTGTTAATCACACAATCACATAGTACAGACATACAAGACTTATCAACTGATACGGACGACCGAGCACCCAAAAACGCACAGGAGGATACCCCGACAATGTATGGTCGTTACACAGGAGGATACCCCGACAATGTATGGTCGTTACACAGGAGGATACCCCGACAATGTATGGTCGTTACATAAGCAATAACGTGCTTTGCTTGTATTTGTTTTTCTTCTTTATTTTTTAGTTTGGGTTTACCGTCGCTTTAGCCGCCAGGCCATATCTCAACGCTTTGCTTGTGTATATCCAATGGATACACACGTGTATAATACACGAGCTTCGAGCATCTCACTGCAAATGTTCACATGTGTTGATACATTTTGTCCAAATTATGTTGACATTTGATTGAAGCTGGGTTCACGAATTAGTTTGTGCAATTGGGTACGGAGTTGTGCCAGAAGAAAATCAATTAAATGAAATATTTCCATCAAAACAAATTCATATGATTGTAGTCATCACCCGTTGTTTATGGAATATATTATCACCAGCATGTTATCGGCCTTTTGTGATGTTTGTGTGCTTGTTATGAAAGTCATTAATATGCAAGCAATGTAATATGTATATAGTACAGCATGTTTTATTGACATGGTAAACTGTAAATGTTGCTTGCAAAATGTATTTATTGACCCATCTGACTCCGCTCCCGAGGTATAACAAAGGCATGCAGGTCACGGGCTTAAATTGATAGTTGAGGATACCCTATCCTATCTGACACCATAAAACCACCATATGCATGTACTCCAGATCGGACACATGAGCTCATTAATGCGAGGTTTTGATGGCCGGATATCTACTTTCAAATGAGGACGTTTTAACACGTTTAGAATTTGTGTCAGCCCAGCAAACATTCCAATAATAATAATTTTTTTCATTTTCAGGTTAAGGGAATTTGACAAATTTCGTGTCAAATCGTTCGGGGCATCTAATTGTTATATCTTTAAATGATATTTAGTTTTTCATACGACAGGTCCTGTCAGTTGTTGAGCAGTTTATGGAAGAGGTTGCAGGTGACGTGTTCAATTCATCGGACTTTGCCTGGGATCTCATGTGGTACATGGTGAGTTCAAGGGCGTGGCTACATGGGTTGCGGTAATATTTAGGGGAGACTAACCCTCCCATAATTTCGGAAAGTTCATGTCTGAGACAATGTCTGTTGGAAATTTCAAATAAAACAAATTGGGCTATAATTATTGGGATACTAAAGATTTTATTTTAATCAAACGGAAATTTTACTGTGAAGTTACTTAACATTCCCGTTAAAAACTGAATAACAATGTTGAATCGCCCTCTTCTGTGATTATATAAGGATTAACTGTCATGTGGACTGTTTTTATGGTGATGTAACGGTGAGGTAAGTGGACATAACTTGTGTAAAACCCGAAGGGTTTTACATACAAGTTATGTCCACTTACCTCACCGTTACTTCTCAACACAAGTTATGTCCACTTACCTCACCGTTACATCTCCATAAAAATAGTCCACATGACAGTTAATCCTTATATTTATATACATTTAGCGAAAAAGCCACTTTTGTAAATATATTTAAATCGAAAAGTGTATCGTGACAAGATCAGCCCAAAATACCCAATAGCACCCTTGGCAAAAGTTAATAGGAACAATTTCTCTTCATGTTGAAACCCGATGATGTATTAAGTCAATCCTGCGCGAGTCCAAATGCGCCCAAAACATTACGCGTTCGTCTTTCCAAACCTAATGACGTATCGATGGTGTTATTAGCTTGGTGTTATGAGGCGTTACGCATTCACCGAGAAATAACTGCAACTAGCCACGTGGGCGCCGACCAATCAGAATGCTGGATTTAGTGATGACAACACTTAGTGTGTAAATATTTATGATTAACATTCGTCTCAATTGCACGACATCATCAAACACTGAGTAGCATACGCCCTATGTTGTAGAACAATAATTCGAGGTTTTTTTTATAGAATTATAAATGCACATACCTTTCCTTGGCGAGTTTATATATATGAATTAATAGCACTCTGTAAGCGGCATTATTATCGCTTGACCGAGTACACCATGTCAGACTGATGTTTCTTGGATCTCAAAATATCATTGTTTTCGAAAGTATCTCAGTTATTCACCATTATACTTTCTGCGCAGACAAAGGACACGCCCGTGGAGATGAACATTCCAGCAGCATGGCAGCGCGGGTTCAAAGGTCGTGGCGTTACGATAGCTGTGGTAGATGACGGAGTTGATTACACTAATCCTGACCTGTCTGCCAATACGGTAAGGTCCGGGTTGATCGGATACTCCTCCAGACCAGCACTTATATAGTATTCAGCGTTCAAACATCCAGTTTAAGCCTGCAAATAGTGTGTCTTCCGTTTGAAGAATGAGGTCCCAGAGGGTGAATGTAGTGATTCTATCCCGACATGCTAGCATCGCCAAATCCACCATCTTGGGACCTCATTCTGTGTTTGGCCTCATCTTCTGGGAAGTATCTACAGTCTCAAATTAACATTATTTTAGTTACTTTTTCCCTTCTGGGAAGTTTCAATATCCCTAAATTTGCAGAAGATAAAAAAGCATAATCGAGGTGACTATATAATGGTGAACATCATCACCAACATTAATTGGGGAACTTGAATCTGATCCTAGGTATCCCATAGCAGTTGAGAATTAAGCAGAATGAGGTTCCCACGTGATAGTGCGGTATAGCGTCATTAAATACACCCCCTGGCGACCTCATTTTGCAAATGACAGACACACTATTTGGAGAATTTCTCAAGTTACGACAACATTCAAGATATACTTTAAAGGGTTGCGACAGTTAGGAAACTGCTCGCACTCGCATTCCATCCAGTTCTGAGGATAAAAATTGGTTGATACATATGTTTGAAACGGAATTTATAGGTAGCAGAGAGCCTGATTAAAGTCATCTAATTTAGAAAAGTAGGTCCCGATTCTTATTCGGCATGAAACAACAAAGATAGTTCAGTGTTAGGATATTCCTTTAAAATAAGGATCGTATATATATATATATGTTGTAATATCATGAGATAAAACTACCCTTTGGAGGAGCGGTTACACCTTACACTGTATTTTGTCACTGTTGGTTTAACAATATTATACCGTTGCTAGTTTTGACGGCCAAGTACCGTTGCACAAACACGAGGTATGGATAGGATCACCTCCCTTGTGAGATTCGCAATGCATCTCGGGTAAATTCGCCATTAATTGATGTCTCAGTGTCTGTCTCCGTCATTCGCGGGAGATTTGTTTTATAATTTAGTAGGCCTACTTTTTAATATGTTTCAACAGCTTGGGACAGGTTCCAAGCCGTTTAAATAGCACTAACGGTCTACCGAACGGGCTAAAGAAAGTGTAAACAAGCCCTATTTAACCACTTGCGATGTTTTAATAGCGACCGCGAAAATAGGTCACCTAGTAAAATTGGTTTGCACTGCAGTCATTTATTTCAACAGTATCCTACCGTGTATTCCAACAGTACAATGTATCAACGGTATACTGTTATTTCAACAGTATCCTACCGTTTACTTCAACAGTACAATGAATCAACGGTATACTGTTATTTCGACAGGGATTGTACTGGCAACTAAGTTGACGGTGCATTACCGTAGTTATAACGTTATTAAATTTTACAGTGTATAGAAGATGGTTGTCAATGTGACTACCGAATTTGGTGACATGGTATAGGGGCGCTCACCTTCCACAGCCTACAGTATATCCATACCCATCGGTAAACATTCAATTTGAATTATGTCGCATGGACCAAAACAAACATGGGAACTCAAGCCACGATGAGCATAATTTGTGGAGAGATAGCTGAGAATAATCGCTACCTGTGACGATTCCCTATAACATGATCTTTGACACTTTGATCTAATATGACTTCATGCACAGGGAGGACCAACATATAGACATTGCTAGATCCTGTGCAATCCAACCAATGGCTGGTATGTTGTTGTTGACCGATGAATGAAATTTGCTGTGACGTCCCTCGTCTACATTAAAACCTGTTGCATATATGTATATTGTGTGTCGTGATTAATTATCCTATTACAATTACTTCTTTTGTCAGAATTATAGGAGCTTCTTGTATATGAAGGTACTGCAAGATTGCATGCCAACACGATCGACCAGAGTTCATAATATTTTTTCTAATTGTTTTCAGAACGTGGTGATGTCGCTAAATGTTCTGAACATGACGTCAGATCCGTTTCCATCGGGTACCGACACGTAAGTGTTGCCAAAAGTTATATGTATGTAAACACAACGTTTCGAAATATCAGCGGCAACGAGATATTGCATATTTTGTGATGTAGTATTGTTTCCATTGGATATAAGCATTTGATAGTGGGAACACCAACCACAAAATATATTGCTCCCACCAGTTGATGATGATAATGATGAACATCGCGATGGTGATGATTATGATAATGTATGGAAGTTATCGTACTGTATGAAAAGAAAAACAACCGGGGTCGATGAATATATTGTATTAAAAGTGATGTCATTCTTTATTTTCTGTGTTCATCTTTTATAAAATTGTTGTAATTCCATAAATAAATGCTCAAACATAATTTGTTTGGGAAAAATATTATAATTTACCCAGCACGACCACCAGTTAATTGTTATGACTGTCCAATGGTATACCTGCTTTGGTTCCAGGACAATAATTACCTTAACCCCGGAGATTTGCATGGAAATCCACATTCAAAATTGGTCAATTGACCACCCCCCCCTTAAATACTGATGTGGGAGATATATTCTAAGTAGTATCAGCCGTTGATCGTTCTTGCATTATGACATCGGGGTCGGTGTTTTGGACTCTTACCCTGGCTATTAATATGTCGCACACATATTTCGAGTTACATTTAGACGTAAATCTTAACCTACATGGCTACTGTTTTGTCATATACGCATAGCTCGCGTTCCATTTAGGCGTCATCGGTGACAAGTAGATGGTTAACCATGCTATTTTGTCGTCATACACATATTTCGCGTTCCATTTCGACGTCATCGATGACAATTAGATGTTAACTTTGCTATTGTTTCGTCATACACATATTTCGCTTTCCATTTGGACGTCATCGGTGACAAGTATGTATTAAACTGGCTATTGTTTCGTCGTACACATATTTCGCTCTCCATTTGGACGTCATCGGTTACAAGTATGTATTAAACTGGCTATTATTTCGTCATACGCATATATCGCGTTCCATTTTATTTGCAGGCACGGGACATATTGTGCTGGCATGGCAGCAGCGGCACTTGACAACGGGGAATGTGGCACAGGGTCTGCACCTGAAGCCAAAATAGCAGGTATTCGAATATATCACCGCGGGAACATCTAATCTATACGATATAAACATGTACAATTGCATAGCTCCGATACAGGAATCATATGGAGCAAATCAAGCTATTAAATGCCGAGTGGCTGTCCTGTTAAAAGCAGAATATGTTGACAACCATTGTTGTCCCAGCCTCAAGAACCTTACTGGCTGGTGCATTTTCAAGATGACAGCTTCGCTATCCAAGTTACTTCGGCCACCATTTTTTGTCGAGATTTGAACGCCAAAATCTATTAGAAAACGAAACTGTTCGATATCAAGTTTTTATCTCTAGTCGGCTAATAATTGCTCTCTGCCACGGCTAATAATTTTTCTCTGCCACATAATGATTTTTCAAAACCAAACTGGTTATCACGTAGAATGTTATGTTTCGACAAAAGATAATAAATATATTCTGCATAATTTTCTTGATTGATTTAGAATAGAATGGTAATATGCTAATCGGTCTATAATTTGCAAAAGTCTTTTTACTGTCGCCTTTGTGAATGGGATTTCATTTTACGATTTTCATTTATGATTTTATGTAGAATGAAAGATTGAATATACGTACAAATATACTGCTACTGTTTCGTGAATATTACTTCTCATTATTGTTGTTGAAAGACCTATGTCGGTGCTTCATTTTCAAGAGGTGACTTAGCTTCCTTTTTTTATAAATTAATAATCCGTTGAGAATATGAACAAGTTTTCAGGATTTTCTTTGGATAGTTATGACGAAAACGTTTTGCCATTGTCAATTGTTGCTTGGCCAAATTATTATATTGCAGTGAATGGCGGGTGGCAAAATAATCATTTAACTCTTTCGCTAATGGCTCGGGTGTTCTGAATTCTTTGTTGTTATGAACCAATTTGTGTGAGATCTGTGAAATTTCCAGACGTGATATCTTGTCGCCATTTTTGAGACAATTCTGACGTAGCCCTGTTCTATTTATCCAGGTATACGACTGTTCGAGGGGTCGGTGTTCGTTATCGATGATGCCAGGACCGCAATCGCCCTGTCACACAAAACCAACGAAATCGACATTTACTCGAGTAGTTGGGGCGCAAAGCAGTTCTCTTCGATAAGGTCACTCACATCTGAGGCTATGTACGACGGAATAACGACAGTGAGCACCAGTTTGTTTAAAGATGCATTATCCGATTAAGCGTCCATCAATTACAATTTATTTGGTTTCGGTGGTAAAAAAAAATTATTTGATTCGAGTCGAGAAACCCACCTATCAAAGTTCGGAGTTATTTGATATCGATTTTTTAAATATAGTATTTTTCACCATCGAGACTTGTTGGTGGCCCAGTAAAATGTCGACGAGCCGACGGTCTCCGACCAAATTGCGGATGAAGATGGATAACTCTAAAATCAAGAGGCTTTGTTTTGATAATAAGGACAAATTTCACCGAACAACATGTTGATAAATAACACGTTTGGGGCAATTTTATACTATAGTTGACAGTAATATTTTGGGCAATTAATCGATTCTGATAACATTTCTAAAATGGTGTTGTTGGAATTTGATTATATGGGGACCATCGAATCGGATTGAGTACCTTTACCTTTACTAACGGCGTGATAGGGCGATCATGAACTGCTGTTTCACAAACATATCCTTATATATACGTTTGTATTAGAAGCAAGCCAGTATCGTTTTCTCCAATTATTGAGTTTTAGGAATGTTTAGATGGGGACTGTACACAAATGAACGAATTTGAGACACGGATTAGTGCAAAAATACACTCATGTGCTCTACGAATGATGAAAACAACATGGTAATAAGAATGAAAATGAGTTTATGACTCGGAACTTATTTTCATTATAATCACCATGTTGTTTGCATCGTTCATAGAGAACATGAGCCTATTTTGTACCAATCCATGGTTCAAATTCATTCATCTGTTGCATATATTCTGTTGAGAAAAAGATGAGATGGTACCATAAATGGCCGGATTTAGTGTACAGTACCCCGTTAAGGCTATTATTGCATTGTTTATCCGGTTGAAAGTAGAACACATGACATGATTCCAGAATGGTGGAAAATGCATTTAAATCAGCTCTGGCCTTCAAAACGAAACTAAATCGCTAAACGGCCCATAAAGCTTACTGATTGATTGTTTCATTGTACGACCAGTAACACATGGTATATATGACATAATACATACTATGAATATAACATGCATTTGTCAACTCTGACTTTACTGGTCACACCTTGCTGTCCCGTTGCTGAACTAATAATCCACAAAGTAATGTGAATTGGATTATTTTGGGGAAGATTTGGTGAGGACACGTGCAAAACTACTAGAGAATAATATGCTGATACGATGGCAGCCATCTTGGATCTAGAGGTCCACTTGGTCTTACACAATTGGAATAAACCATGGAATAACAGCATAACCCATCCCGGTGTTGAAAATATATAAGCCTTGCTGCTCACACGAAAATATACTAGGTGGCAGTTTGTTAACATTTGCCCCACGTTAAACATCCCTCGCTTATAACCATTTTATCGAAATTTAACTTATGCTACCATAACTAATTGTCAGGAAGTCAGCATTAAATTTCGCTGCGTGTTGAACTGTGTTGTGTATGTCGACTAGCACTATCTGCACACAGCTCTATATGAAATGTGTTTTTTAAAATAATTTAACCCTGCTGTTAATTTAATATATACATACTGTAAAACAATTGAGCTCCACTTAATTCAAGCATTTTACGTGTATATAAGCAAACAGTAACATGCTAAAAAATATTTCTGACAGTCAGTCGATCTCTAACGACCAGCTATGTGGTTCCAACATCTCAAGATATTCTGTTGACATTGTTGTTATATGAACATACTGGACGTCTGCTATTGTTTATAAAAAAAATATACTGTTGTTTTGTTTTTTCAATATCATGATGTTCGGTTTGCATGTACATTAAAGGCCCACTTGATTTTCGAACCCCCAAGTAATTTTATATAAAATATATGCCACATTGGGGTTATATGTTATTGACACACAGTCTGATCTCCATACCAAGTATGTTGGATAGAAAAAAATAAACTATTCTGATAGTCAAGATTCCGAGCTGCATTAATATTTGGTATTCCAATACAACTGTTTAGAATATTAAGCAGTATATTTCATGGACGTGTATATGTGCCACATGCTGGTTGGTGTACGCATGGTTTGCTATGAATGATATACCGGGTATTGCTCTTTCAGGGACGGAATGGTCTGGGTTCAATCTACCTCTTTTCCTCTGGAAACAATGGTCCTGGTGATACATGTAACCACGACGAGAGAATTAACAGCGTATACTCCATTGCTATCTCCAGTATCCAGGCCGGAAATGAACCTGCCGCATACTCTGAAACATGTCCCGCCATATTTGCCGTTACTTACAGTGGTGACGTAGTCAACGGAATAAACAAATACATGGTAAAATTAGTTACTGTATTGAAGTGGTGTTGTAGACATAATCATGCAGATCCAACATGATGCAGTCATGTTTTGATATCAAATTCATTGGACTATTTTCGTTGGCGCGTGTACTCGATCAGGTATGGTGTCCATACGAAAAACACGGCGTATGTTTCAACGTGTGGACCGTAATAGCAGACTATATAGTAACTGAATTTTAATTTAACTTTTAATAGGTGTATCTGTACAGTTATTGAGTTTGCATGCAAATAATTGTCGGCAAGACATTGCCACTGTTTTCTGATTGGACGATTTTGTAGAACAGAGAGACATTAAGGGCGATCTCGAGATTAAACCCATGGTCATTTTGCATTTCTGCCAAACATTTTATATGCGATCGTCGCCGCTTGGAATACTGGTTGGTGTTGAATCAATCGTGACCGAATTAATTAGAATAAGAATTTTGCTTTAGTCTCAGTTAGCGGACTTACTCGCTGCATGGTTTATGTCCACACCAACTTCACACATGCTTATCGGAATTTCACATCGATTCACCATATGCGGGCCTTGTTGTCTGGGATTTCTCATTTGGATTTCAGTAATGTTATAGTTGCTTTTGGCGTCTAATATTATTGCATCAGCCTTTCTTCTCAATATATATGAACAGAGCATGGTACGATTTTTCACAGTCCCGTCATGATATAATATTACTGCAAAACCAGATTTAAACCTTACGTGGTTTAATCTCGAGATCTCGCATCGGACCAGACATTGTATTGAGAACGGGGAACGCGAACAAGTCTCAATTTTAGTGGCCATGCATTCGGGATATTAATATAGGTATCATATCTATGGTGGCAGGTATTACTGCCTCAGAATGAGTGTCCATTGCTTCCGTTTGCTTGAATAAATAAATTCTCAATTTGTTTTTATCTAAGAAGTCATATTTCAATCGGAATGGTTCATTGAGATGCCCCTCGATACGTATCAAGGTACTGTATTTCTAATCCAGGTTGATGCATTTTCACAGAAAAACCCTAAATTAACCATTTTTTTAAACTAACATTGGCCGCTGTTCACCCAAAGTGGACCACGCCCGAGCGAATGTCAGTAACAATGCATCTTTAATCTGCTATTTAGAGCTAAGTCACAGAACTGGGGAATATTTAAAATAGAAATGCGATATTTATAATAGGCTACACTGCCAGTAAATATCTCATGCACATATGCTTACATGTTGTTCAGCCCCCCCCCCCCCCCCCCCCCCCCTCCATCCCAAGAAATATGTATTGCCAGCCTATTGACAATGTCGTTTCTCTTTTTAGATCACCACCGGAAGGGGAACTGATTGTGAATATTTCGATGGGACATCTGCCTCTGCGCCTCTTGCCGCTGGTATGATCGCATTGATGTTAGAGGCCAAGTGAGTCATATCGAATATATGCATTGACCACACGAATTTGTTGCCGATAGTTCATAGCTATAGCCACGATATAACCATTACCCGCATTAAATTTGTATTGACCATTTACACTGCATGCGCTATGATACGATACGCGTCAACACTTTGTCATAATCGTATTGTTTTGACACAATTTATTTTTAGTTTCCAGCTTAGTAGACCTCTACCCGGTTAGCCTATTGTTATGACGGCGAGTTTTATAGACTCGTCATTTTAAAAACAGTTTCATCCGATCGGGAATATAAACGATCAATCGTATTTATTGGCAAGATTGTAACCGACAAACCTATAAAAAATGTTCGATTTAATTACGTGTACATACGTGATGGCAGTAGTGAGACCGCGTAGTGGGGGACTGAACCCTGCTTTGCAGTTTGCTGTGCATTAGGTTTAGTTTGAGGTTTTCATGCAGATTAGATGTCATAATTTCACGACATCTTTAATGCAAGTGTCTCATCCCTAAAGCACTTCCAACAAAAACAATACGTTATTGTGGAACTCCTTTGCATTGCACATTTCAACTAGCATTGAAGACCCTGTGCCAGTGCCTTATGGAGCCTCGCATATATAAGAGAATGCACTGGCTCATAAGATCAAGGTAAATATTGTTAGGTCAAAGCATTATATTATATATGCGAGGCGCTGGGTAACTCGCATATATAAGACAATGCATTGGCACATGGTTTTCTACAAAATTCAGGAAACTCCAGTCATCAAATGGTTAACAAATCACACAAGATAATCAACTGGTGTTGCGCACATTTTACTTAAACGTGTTTTAAAAGATAGATTTCTAATAGAAAATGCCGTAATGTTACAACAATAGCCTCATTTTATTTCCCAATTTATAGAAAATAGTTTGAAGAAACAAATATTTCCAAGAGACAGAAGCTACTGTTAATTAATATTGTATAATATTATATACGCCAAATCTAAGCAGAAAGCTCAGGGAAGATACAAATCATACTTAACGTCGGAACTTCGAATCACCCTTTTTGACATTCCAAAATCACTTTCTTGCAGCGAGAATTTGACATGGAGAGATGTTCAACATATAATAGCAGAAACGTCAATTTCGGATGGAATACATGCTACGTGGATTACAAACGGTGCTGGAAAATCAGGTAAGAAGCGATAAATGAATAAATTAGTATCTATGTTGGTCAATGGTAGTGAGGTGTTATCAATGATGGATCGCATATTCAGAACACAACTTCAATTCAATTAGTTTATTCTCTTACTTTATATACTAAAGCACCTTTGATGAGTATGGTATAGTTCATTTGAACTTATTATCTAAACATTTAAGAGTTAATAGCTCAGTAAACACAAGCCACTTTCAACACCAATGTCCACTTAAAGGCACACTTAATTTTCGAACTCCCAGATAATTTTATATACAATATATGCCATATTATATACCTTTTAAAAGAGGAAGATCCAATACGTTGTATTATCAACTTATTCGGTGTAATTAACTGTGAACATGTTGTTTTTGTTGAGATACTGTGCTCAAGTTTCATTAATTTCAACGGAAGGGTAATAACTATATATCTCCTGGAGAGCAACATAATTAAAACTAAGATATAGAGTTATTCCCCTTCCAATTGACAATACACATTTAGTTTGAATTTTGCATTCTGGGAGCCATAACCAGTGAAATCTTTCTATTATCTCAGATGTTTTCTGTTTATCTATGGGCATCTTCTGAGACACAGACGTTTGAAGTGGTGATTAATTGTAGTATTTTAATCATATGTTATGGCATATATCGTTATTAAAACAAACCGACCCCGTATATCAAGACACTATAACAAAATAGTCGATACTCGAAAATTCAACATATATTCCAAACAATTTTGTTTTGTGTTGCTGGCTACTTTCTTCTTCATTGTAATACATGGGGGTATAATCTTAAAATTTAAATAAACTATTTAGACTAACGTTCTCTTCTTGTGAAAACACGATAATAAAATATACGGTACTTTGTTTGTCATGTTTGTGTAAAATCAACAATATATATATGTATACTTATCTATGTATAAAGTGAGAAATTGATTATATTTGTTTGCAAACAGGTGTATCTGAAAACGACATTTCTCTTACCAAACTCGTTAAAGTACTGACATAACGTCACATACAAGTACACATATAATGTACCCATCTCTACTTTGGTGTACTCCAGGCAGTTTTAAAAGATAACTGCACTCACACAACCCCTCATTTAACAATTTCAGTGAGTCCACGTCTGGGGTTTGGCCTCATGGATGCGGATGCCATGGTGACGAAAGCGTTGTCGTGGAGATCAGTTCCGCCATTGGACCAGTGTGATATCATTAAAGATTCGCCTGCACTTTTGTGAGTACTCTGATATATTGCGAAATTACACTAATTGTTATGTTGGATATAAATGTCAATACGAGCATACACTTACCTTGTATATTTTTGAAAACATCAGACAGTGTTGTGTCCGTATATCACCAACGACTACGGTTTATTGCGATGAATGAATAAAAAGCTAAAACATTCTAGGAGTATAGACCGCATACAGAGGACGCTACCAAGATGATATCACCGCTTTGAAAACTTCCTTACAAGGTTATATTGGTTAAGACTAACATCATGTCACTAAAGCATAGACGAAAACGAGGAGACATGACAGAAGTGTACAAAATAACTCATGGTCTGTACAACATCGACAAATATAAGTTATTTGAGAACTCATTGCACAAAGGCACCCGAGGTCACGAATACAAATTACAGAAACATTGTGTCAAGAAAGATGTTCGAAAACATTTCTTTACCCAAATAATAATCACTACATGGAACAATCTGTCCGCACAAATTGTCGCAGCAGAAAATATTGACACATTCAAAGAACTGTTTGGATTGGATTGTTATGCATACGATTAGCAGAATGAACACAAACTATCGCTTACACGTACATACATCAACTTGAAATATCTGAACTGCACAATGGTTAAAAATCATTGCGACTTATTCCCTTAGATTGATGATGATGATCTCACTAATTAAGGTATATTGGATATGTTGGCAATATGGGACAAGAGGAAAAAGTACACATATGGATCAACTCGTGGTTAAAATAATTTAAGGTCTGCATTTTCTTTTGCCAGAAACATGTGGGTAGTGTTTAGAGCTAAGGCGAAACTGAAAACGCACAAAAACTATTCAGGGTCTTTCTCAAAAACTATCAACTTACTATTTAAATTTTTCAAAGCAGATCATGTGCTCAGCTATGCCAAAGTTTCACATGGATAAATATTAACAAACACAAGTAGTTCATTTCATAGGTACCCCTCTTTGTGTCATATGCTATGCAGTACAGTTATGTAAGTTAGATTGAGATATAATGGCATTATCTTGCCATTACTGTGCTATTGAAAATATTGCACAAGAACCGATTTCTCACCACATCCACGGTTGTCATTGAGTATACATGCACATATCGAACAGCGAGTCGCATTATTGCTTCCCTGTGTGCACCACATATGTGAACACACAACCCGTGTTGATACTCGGTCATTAAGATGGTCAATCGCAATATATCGTTGTCCAGTGGCCGATACCATAGTCTTGTCGTAGAAACTATAAATCACTTTTGGAAGGATAGGTCTAAGCGTATAGTTGTATAAGATAAGATAAGATAAGATAAGTTTAATTGGCAAAAACATCCTTATAAGGACAGTATGCATACATAATAACATATAATTGTACATTGTGTATTGAACAGTATAATAAATGATATTAATATAAGGTCAAGCTGAATGTGCAATGGATCATCTATTCTGTATTTGTTCATTGATTTATGATACGATGCTCATCACGTGCGGAGAATAATCTTCGGATCATATGACAAATTGAAGTGCATGTATTTGACACATTGTTGGATAAGATTTTGATAAGCTGTTCAGTTTGGGTCATGCTTTCAAAGTCTGAGAACTGTGTCTTCATAAGGTTTGTGAGCTCGAGACGTTGTGTGCGGTAAGCGCTGCACTCTAAAAGAAAATGTTTTTCATCTTCAATAGCATTATCGGAACAAAATATACAAAACCTTTGTTCCACTGCCGTCGGCGGTTGTGTGTGGCGTCCCTTTTCAATAGCCAATTTATGATTACTTATTCGCAGTCTAGTGAAAACGATTCTATTTTCTATTGATGTTGTGTGAAGAAGATAAGGTTCTATTTCGTACTTAAGTTTGAAACGTCGGTATGTTCGTAACTTATTACTTCCCTTTTTTGAACATTCGTCAGTGAGACTCTGTCTAAATATAATAATCTTCAATAAGATTTCTTTTGAATTGACACAGTACGGGACCAGCGTTTTGGAGGTCTGCAATATTCCACCCCAGTGATTCTGCCGTTTTAAAGATTGATTTCTTAACCGATGCCATCTGTTGTTCCAACGCAGCACTGCGGAGAAGATTACAGTCCGACCGTGCCATTAACTTAATTACATATGATGAAAGTCTGCATGCCACATCAATGAATAGTGGGTGGCTCCCTAACTCGGCGCGGACCGACTCCGATTAACCTTTTACAGTATTTTAAGTGTACCTTTTCACATGGCAGGCGGTCGTGATTTTTAGTGGTTATTTCAACGCCCCATAATTCGCTTCCATATAATAGTATCAGCTTAATTAATCTATCGAAGAGTTTTAAAGAAGTCGATATTGGAATCGGTGCGTCTTTTGTACATGCATTAATTAGTGAATGCATTGCTTTGAGACCTTTAGCACTTAACTCTTCCATTGCATGTATGAATCTACCAGTATTACTAAATTTAATTCCAAGATAGTTGTATTCAGTGACATTTTCCAACTTTTGATTTCCAATGTGAAAGTCTGGTGAAGTTTTAGCTTTCCTAGATCTAAACACCATACATTTAGTTTTATCAGTGTTCACGGCGAGTTTGTTGGTCTCCGTGTATCTATTTAGTCTGTTTAGACACCGCTGAAGCCCATTTGGAGTATCCGAAAGTAAAACTAGGTCGTCAGCGAATAAAATGTGATTAAGTGAATCATTGCCTATACGGACAGCATCGCAAGGACTGTCAAACACATTTTTAATGTCATCAATAAAGATCTTGAACAAATTTGGTGACAATATGTACCCTTGTCTGACACCTATCGTGGACAAGCACGAAGGCCCCAACCCGTTGTTTGTTTTGGTGATATAATAGCTATTGTCATATAGTGACTGAATTACCCGCATTATGTGTCCCTTAATTATTAATCCCCACGCATTTCAATTTTTTTTAAAGTATTTGCCTGTTAACTGTGTCGAACGCCTTTCTGAAATCTATGAACGCAGCATATAGCGGCTTGCCCAATCCTTTGTATTTTTGTATGGCCGCGTGTAGAACGAACGCTCCATCAATGGTGCTCTTCTCTTTCGAAAAACCAAATTGGTTTTCGCTAATAATATTGTTTACATCCAAGAACGCGATTAATCGACGATTAATTATTTTATTAAACAATTTACCGACCGACGATGATACTGCTATTGCCCGGTAGTTATTGGGATCACTTTTGTCTCCCTTTTTATGAATTAAAGTGATGGTAGATTCACTCCACTCACTCGGATACTGTCCTGTCTCTAGAATTAAGTTAAACAATTTTACAATTTCATCAATCATCAAAGGAACGAGCGACTTAAGCAATTCGTTAGAAACTTGGTCGGGTCCAATTGCCTTTCCGTTTTTTAATTCTCGTGTAGCACCAAGTACTTCCTCTGTCGTGATGACATCATTATTAATAGATTGATTGGAAGATTTATATATGACTGAAGGTAATCCACAATCTGGGTTATCAGGTTCCGGACAATAAAGCTTAGTGAAGAAATCAACTGATCTATCAGCATCAAGTTCATTTTGGGAAACCTGTTTCTGTCGCATTTTTGTTATGATTTCCCAATATTGTTTTGGGTTGGTTGTCTCTAACATATCTAGTTTACAATATATATCTGCGTAAAATGCCCGTCGTTTAGTCTTAAGCGACTTTTTGTATGCTTTCCGTTTCACGTGATATCGTGTTCTTAGGTTTGTTTCAAGTGGGTTCTTCCTCATATCGCTAATGATTTTCACGAGATCACGCTTAAGTTCCGTACAATGCCCATCGAACCACTTTCTTTTACGCGGTGTTCTCTTCCTCTTGACTACCCGACGTGAACATGCGTACATGTTCACGTCTTTTATTATTTGCATAAGGTCTTTGGTCGCATTTGTGGCTCCGCAAACATCGTGCTGATAGGGATACGTTTTATAGTTAGATAAGCGTCCTCGCATGGACGTATTATGCATGACGTCACGCAATTTCTCATCACTATGATCTGCCCATTTAAGATGTGTTCTTATTCGGGTATATGTGTATTTGTTTGATGATTGGCATCGTTCATTATCATATTTTAAGTGAAGAACTAATTGACAATGGTCAGAGAATTCCGTTGGAAGTTTAACGCAAAAGTAATCAACGGCACACAGAAAACTCTCTGTTATAAGGATATAATCAACGACGCTCGCCCCATTATATTGATAGCTTGTGAGATGACCAAGTCGATCGCCTGTAGATCGTCCTTAATTATACGAATACCACTACTTTGGCAAAGAGTAATGAGCTGACGTCCAAAAGAGTTTACACGACTATCCATACTGACTCTATTAGGGCACGTGTCTATTATATAATCAGCTGGGAGCGGCGTGTGCTGATCACTGTCAGATACCACGTGGTCTGGCAATTCACCTGTCCGTGCATTAAAATCCCCGCCGATAATTAAAAGTTCATTGTTCTTGTACCGAGCTAATGCCTTCTCGACACACTCAAAAATATCATCATCTTTATCTTTCGTCTTCCAAAAGCTAGAATTGCTGGGGAGGAATGTACAATGATACAAATATTACTTTTGTGGATTGGTTAAGTAATTTACCATCGAACTCAACAATTAGTGCTACTTCGTTTACAGTGTAGACTTTTCGCATGTACTTTTTGAATTTTGAGAGGAAATAAAAGGCGATACCACCTTTTTTCTTGCCCTTGCCACTTAAATTTAGATTTCGTAGCCTTCTAAATCAATTTCTGATGAATCTTGATGCCACGTTTCTATCAGAGTAATAAACTCACATCTCTCTATTTGGTGTCTAAATTCTGGATCTCTAATTTTGTTACGGATCCCTTGCACATTCCAGCTTGTATATCGTATTGTATTACTTTGATCTGTTGTACTCATGTCTGACATAATTTCAATATACTAGCCATGGAGCTGGTAAGCCTTCCAATTCTCCCTAAAGTGTAATATTCACCTCAATTCACAATATAACAACATACTAAATATAACAATATGGCGAAACATCATGCATGGCAACAACATAATATACAGTGGGTGTAGTGTTTACTACATGAAGATTTAGAGATATTATCCAAGGGGATAAGATTGTTTGTTTACTTATCTATGTATACATAATCAAAGTGAAGGCTTGTTTTTGAAATAATAAGTATTAGTTTACACTAAAGTATTGGCTTACACTAAAGTGCATTATTGTATCGACTTTGGTTCAAATAGAGGTCGTTATAGATGATTGACTAACGAGCTGGTGATCGTCTTTTAATTGATATATGGTGCCACCAAGCAATTAAAGAGTTATTCGATTAGTACATATGTACCGTGACCCACAGCCCATCTTACTGTAGATTACACTGTGCCATGCCTACAAAACCAACATGTAACTAATTAGTCCCTTTGATACAAGCTCTCAGTTCAGCTATCAAACTACCGAATTCGGAAGCCATTACATTTTGGGAGTCTTTCAAGTCACCCGCTGAGGGCTGGCGATTCGTCGCAGGTAGTGGGTGAGACCACCGACCACTCTGTTGTAACAAAGGATCAAAGGTCTGTTGGCTGTTCGTCCCGTGGCGAATGTTTCTGCCCAATCGTTCCACACCATCATTGTTAGGATGCCATTTGTCATGGAAGAGATGTACTGCCACGCGGGTGGTTCGTGGTTCCACAAATGATGGTGCGTTATGTATGTATTCGCATCCATTTAGCGCACAGACTGATTTATAGCATTCATTTGTTTCAAAAATTAACCGATTTGTTCCGTGGTTGTGCGGTGTGGGTAGCACTGATGATACTCGAATGGTCGCCTTTTGGGTATCGTCGTTTCACTTCATCAATAACACTCACTAATAACTGTTAGTCCGTCACTAATCCATTTCGGCATGAGTTAATGCCTACATGGAAAGTAAATTTGGTAACATTCCCCTCCACAAAGTTCGACGAATCTGTCAGCCACGCTAAAAGACCCATTATCCTCATTCCACCGATCGAAACCTTTTTAACGAACTCACCTGGGTGTGAAAGTCGCCTCGAATTAATACATCGAAGTACTGAGTCACCAACCACAAGGTGAATTTTTCCAAATTTCGAAATTTCGCTGGGGGTTCTTTCTTTGTTAGTGTGAACATATTTTATTCCAATCATAATAACATATATACATTTGACAAAGTGTTGACAATAAAACAGAATAGGATAAATGATTGTTGGATTGGAAAAGGGATTAAACAACAAGCCCAAGGGCTTTTGTTAAGTTTGCTCCCTTTTTTTTTTCGCGCCCACTCTTCATTAAGTGTAGAGGAGGGTCAGACGGGAAGGAATGGAAATATAATAATAATAATAATAATAATAATAGTAATGATGATGTTATGATAGACAGGAAGATATATATATATATATATATATATATACATATACATTCTTTGTTCACATTGGAGGAACCAGATGACGTAACATATTCCGAATTGCCAGGCGAATTTGATTTATTCTCAGTCTGTAGCACATGGAATTTGTTTGCCACTGTTACATCGGATGCAACAGCATATTCGGACACCACCGTTGAGCTCTCGTGCATCGGCGAACGTGATTTTACGTTGCGTGTTGAATCAATCTGTCGTTCCTGTTTACGTGAACAATGTTTTTCGGTTGAGGTTTTGATTACCTTTGCTTTTCCGGTTGCGGTTGCTGATGGTGTTACTGTAGCTGCCTTTGCTGCCAATTTTCTCAGTCTATTATTTTCTTCCTTCATCAAAACCATTTCACGTTCTAGATGTTTCAATTTCTCATTCACTTCTGAGTCGCGGTTAAGTTGATTAGTTTTAAAATCTTCAAAGATCTCTTGAAGTTCCGAGATTGCCATTTTAAGTTTTAAACATGACAGTTTCTCGCTGTAATCACCACCGGTTTTCTTCTGCTGTCGTTTGACCATTGGGGTGAGAAGGTTTACAACTTGTTTAGGAACTTTCTTGTGTTCAGTCTTTGGAGTGGTTGAAAATGTAATCGGTGAGTGTGCATTTGGAACATTCTCCCAATAAATATCACCGTCCTCGTGTTTGGGAGTTGACGCGGATATTGACTGTTCACATCCCGCGGCCACTTTCTCTTCCTCACAAAATCCGGATTACCAGATAGTGGGTAAGTTCTTTGTTTGTCCACCACGTTATATTTTTCTTGGACCCTTGGACCATCATTTTGTTTTTGGTCCGGTACATGTGAATGGTCACTTTGCCACCTTTACCTGTCACGTTATGATACACATCTATTCGTTCGTCCACTGTAACGTTCATTTTGTCCTTTCCGATTACCCACTGGGCATAATTTTTTTCTATTTTTAATTTGTCATCCCAATACATTGAACACAGACCACTATAATATCTTTGGTAACTGTCCGCGTCTAAGTTTATAGTCACGCAACGTCCTCCATCTTTGATTTCTGTTTGATACTTATTTTCCTCATCATATGTTAACTTTTTCTTTATTAGTTTATCGAGATTAAGAATATAATTTCTATCACTCACTTTCCCCCTGGTCGAATTTTGTCCGAGCAAACTTGTAGATCCTGGCACTACAGTAGCTACATCATTGTTCTCGATCACATCGAATGTGTCTTCTAAATCCGTGTAATCGAATGTTTCCATGATAATATCCAATATGTTCAATTTATTTATCCAAGCTAACTAAAGAATATAAACTAAGAATATAAACATCCAGAATATAATTCCATCTATCGGCTCGCCAGCTCCATTGGCCTCGTTAATTAGTTACGCATGGCTAATCGCAGGAGTTAATTGAAGTACGTCCGCTCGCCTCGAAGGTCTAAATATATCTGTGTACCATTACAGGAGTCTGTCGACAGTGACTGCAGATTCAGTTCTTAATGTGACGGCATGTGAAGGTTCGACATACGCAGTAAATTTCTTGGAGCGAGTGAAGATAACGCTAAGCTTTACTGCGGTGACATTCGGTGACGTCATTCTGGATCTTACGTCGCCTATGGGTACCACAAGCGCCATGTCGATTGGTCATTCGCCCGCTTATTCCCAATCAGGAGACCCCAGTGATTACTACAAACATTCATACACATCCGTTCACTTCTGGGGAGAGAACCCGATCGGAGAATGGAAGCTCTCCGTCAATTTAAACAGAACGGACGCATCAGGTAACCTGTGGGTATGAGTTTCTTTGAGTTTATATACTACTGGAAACATCTAAAATATCATTTTTCATGAAGTAATCCTCGTTTCAATCATATTATTTTATAAACTAGAATCAATATAAAAAGTAAAAGAGGTTCATTCAGCCTGTATTCCTGAAAATTAGCTCATTTTGAACTTATTTCAATAACACAAATAAGCCCATATCGGTATTATTTGAGTCTGAATACGCTCTACGTGTATATAAACCTAAATCAACTTACCAGATGTACATTCTTTATAATCTGTTTTCATTGTGGCCCGCGCCATAAAACAGAATAGCCGATATGAATCCATCATGGTTTTAATTCATAATCAAATAAGTCCAATGTGGAGGTCCAGTACTGCCAGTTAGATTTTTGTTAACAGTCGGTCGAAAATTGGAGATATGAAGTCGAAAAGTCGAGATATAAAGTCGAAAATTATATAATTCGAGATAATAAGTCTGATTTATTTGACGTAGCACATGTATAGCAACGTTGCCATAACGTAGACGTCGCTGGCGTCAGTTGTCTCTAGCAGATGTCGCCATTCACTCATTCTATGCTGAGTATGAATAATGCAAATGCTTGCTATATGCGTTAACAAAATCTGATTCCTTATCGAAATGACCATGTTGGAAATGGAAATCCGTAAGATTTCGGCTACGTCCCTTTGTTCTCATTTTTTTCTTTTACCATCAATTTCTGATAGTCTACATGTAGAAGCTGCAAACCACATCACACATGAATAAAATATATTACCGAGAGCTGTGATATGAGAGCTTTAGATTTTAAATATACAATGCATATTATCAATTTATAATGTGTTCCAGTGTCCAAATTAGTCATAATACATGTGTTTATGTGCACATGTATAAGCAGTGCCCCGAGAAATTTGCTGGGAAACCAAATCAGTTCTACGACTCGGGCAGGGAGGTTGCTATGCACTCGTCGTGTGTTGTCCACTATTGAGTCTGTGAGATAACCCCCCCCCCCCCCCTTGAATTTTTTACGTTTAACAAAGATCTAACTGGCAGTACTGGGTTCCGTAAATATATGTGATTATTTAGGTCCAATATGAACCTATTTGCACGAGGAGTTGTTGGTTTCTTAGCAACTAGCATGGCACCATGAATACATAATTAAAGGCTTAAATGCACGGATGTCCTTCGCGGTGGATATTGTTGTTAAAATAATCACATCCGTTGAAACGGCCATAAACAGAAAGAATATTAAACTATAAACATATATTGTTCTTATACCAATCATATATGTCGCGTAAATAGTTCGTTGTTGTCAAGTCCGTACGCTGTATTAAACCCATGTTCTGTAACAGTTTTGGCTTTTGTTTACATAAAAAAGCGTACGAACTTGACAATAATATACTATTTACACGATATTTATGATTGGTATAAGAACAAAATATGTCTACATTTTAATATTCGTTCTGTTTGTGGCGGTGTCAACGGATGTTAACGGTGTTAACGGATGTTAACAGCAAGAACCACCACGAGGGTCATCCGTGTCTTTAAATTGAAGTTTCCGTTTGCATGTAATTGATGTTTTGTTTTCATATTATAGGAAAGATAAGAAGGTGGACGCTAACTTTATACGGAACTGAGACGACGACAACAACGACGACGACGACGACAGTCAAACAATCGCCAGGTAAAGATACGTGGTTAATGGTATTAGCCAGGTGGCTAAACTGCAAGGCATGCAGAGTTCTCTCCCCTCGCTACGCTGGTCTGACCACTTCCACAACGTGCTAGTGTTTATTTTTAGAATTAAGAACATTATAATAAGGTTTTCTTGTCTAATGTATAACAAATCTAGTTGAGCCAAGCTTACTCAATATAACTACATAGAAGAGAATATTCCCTACATGAGAGTTGTATCAGCTGAAGTAGTTAATGAGGGAGCTATACCAAGTTAGTTTCAAAAACATGTTTTTATTTACTTCTTGCTTCTTGCTTATCAGTGTAGGAGTTGTTGAACGGAAAAATTTTGCGCTACTATCTATCGGACATTTTCGGACTTATTTGATCTGACCAGGCCAATTTTCAATTGAATATGGAGAGTTTATGATCTCTTAAACCACATTCCCTTTGTTTCACTGTCACTGTGTGCGTTATGTTTCAGAACCAACAAGCGACAGTTTGACTTTCGGAAAACAATAACTGTGCATTGTAGAACAATAACTCGACATTCGGAGAACAATAAATCGACATTTGTTCATTTTAACTGTCGGAGCAGGGCTTTGTGCAAAGAGTATTTTCTTCATATATATGTTAGTCAATTGTTATTCAGCTCCTCTGGAAAGCAGTACATACGGTAGAACAATAATAGAAAAATGGTGGTTGAGTGGGGAAGTAGGTCCATTAGTGGGGAGTCAGTAGATTACTAAATTGCGTAGTTCATATACCTGTATACTAAGGCAATTTACAGTGCATCGTTGTGAAATATATTTTGGTTTTTAATTCAGTTATCGAAACGCTTAGTTGCTACAATATACTTGTGAATTATATCGAACAGTTTCTTACCACTTTGGGACGAGATATATGGTATTTCGAAAAGAACTTCGTTTATGTTGAGAATTTGAAGGCTTTCGCGCGGGTCATTTATCTATGAACAACGCAAACAACATGGTAATTATGATGAAAATGAGTTTACGACTCGAGTCATACTTTAGTGTACAGTAACCCTTTAACACAGTTTAACGGACTGATCATAAAGTTTATATACAATATATTCGAAATTCGAAACAATAATCGAAGTCAGGGCAATCAGATACTTCCTTCGAGAGATATGGTTCAATTTATAAGGGGAACTTACTTTATTGATGTGCTTATGACTTATAGCAGCGACGATGTTGAATGTTGACTAAATATTTAACGCTTTGTATGCTATATTTGACAGAACCAGCGTCAACGCCATGGCATATACTCATCCCAGTAATAGTTGTCGGAGTTGGCTGCGTGTGCGTTGGGGCGTTCCTTGTCTTCAAATTCTTCATCAAGCCATCAGCGAAGGTCGCCGACACGATGTCCCACAACAAGCGGGAAGTGGTTAACCATGATTCCAACCACAACAACACAGTGAACACAGTTCATCACGAAGAACGTCACAGAGACGTGCGTGTGGCTTGGGAGAACAGGACACCAATACATGGCTCTTCACTTCCAATATAAGCCTTTCTTTACCAAAATGGATTCTCCCATCCCATAAAAGTATACAATGGAATGGTTTACTGATCATCTGGATGGGTGTTCGTGACATATATGCAGACGACAGATAGCTGAACAGATAACACGAGTGTCGAATGATTTTATTAATTGGGAAGTGTTCAGATAATAAGTTCAACAAACGATTTGGTTTGTTGAACTTATTTTCTGTACATTTCCGACAGAAATTCCTAAGGGAACTAGTAAAGAGAAAGGGTTAAACAAGTTTTTTTTAGAAGAAAATACTATGTTTAAGCTTCGCTCAGATGGCAATTCCCGCCTCTATTTAAGTTTCACCACCTTTATGAATTACGCGTGATAAGGATGTGTTTAGGTACAGTAGCGTCGATTCACAATTTCACACCCCTGTTAACTGGTATGCTCGGTTTTCGTATGTCCAATTTTAAAACTTAATTTAATTTTCCACTTACATATAACAATCACCCGAATGGCGCAGCTCAGAAAGGGGGAGGTGGCACACCCTTTAAACAAGAATAAAAGACTTTAAATCCTAAGTCCTAATGTTGCATGGATATAAGTATATATACATGTATATATGTAGAAACATAGTACTTTCAACCTGGAAATTGACTGGTGCTTATAATGTACGGGCTATCGATTGGGTGATGATTATGGATTTATTTGATCAACGAGGTGATGTAAAATATAAACACGTTCTTTATTCTTCAATCCCGAACACAACTTCCGGTTCGATATTTTCGGTCATACAAAATAGCGTTACATGTGTCCGTTGACTACATTACTTCATTCCCCACCTTGGATGGAAACTAACGTTTCTGATTAATAAATGAATGAACTTTAGAAATTAAAGTCTTTGATTAAACGATGAACTTTAGAAATTAAAGTCTTCGATTTATAAACGAATGAACTTTAGACGTAGTCTGTCAAGTATCCAGGACGCTTCCTTTGCCTGCTGGATGTCCGAAGTGGTGCATGCGCCGGTGTGTCATCCAGTGTGTCATTTGGTATCTTGTTCACAGTTCCATTTCCACGATCCATTGTCTCACTTGTAGAAATGTCTCCAGACACATGCATGTCAGGTGGCGCTGTATCCTCGAAAGGTACCTGTACTCGTTTGAAGTGTGAACTGTTTCTAGTTATTTTATGCACGTTGTTTTCTGCGGTAATCATGGTTCCTTTCACCGTAACTACAAGATACGGCACTGAATTAAACGGTGTTGAAAGTTTTGTTCTTCGGCTTTTGTCTCACTATGACGGTATCACCAACACATATTTAGCATTTCGGTCAGCATGCTTTTTCGCGGATGCGTCTTTCTCTCTCTCTCAACAGAATGTCCTGATCGTTTTCAGGTCGAACAGTTTTTGGTAGCGAAGTTTTGATCGGTCTTCCAAACAGTATGTCTGCTGGTGATTTATCAAGTGCGCTATGAGGCGTTGCGCGAGAGTTTCTTTAAAAAAAGTCTTTGTTTCCACGGTTGGTTTTCTGCATTGGTAGCGGTGATCGTACGTTTTAGAACTCTCATGAAACGTTCTGCCTCTGCGTTAGCTTTTGGCCAATACGTTGTTATCTTTCGGTGATGAAAATCCAAATTTTCTACAAATTCTTTCATTTCATGTCCATCAAAGGGTGGTCCATTATCAGTTTTTAGGACATTGCATATACCAAACAATGCGAAGATTTTATCGAGAACAGGAATCACAGTTTTTGATGATGTCGATCGCACAATCTCAACTACATGAAATCGGGAGTAGTCGTCGATAACGACTAACAAGTATATATTCACAACTAGGCGTTGGTCCCCAGAAATCTGCACTCAGTGATGACCACGGAGCATTAGGTATAGTGCAGTCATTTTCAGCGGTTGAACATCAGATTTTGGATTTGATGCTTGACACGGTATGCACAATTTCACACGATTCTCGACCATACGATCGATGTTCGGAAACCAGACTTTCTCGCGGATAAGACGTTTAGTCTTCACGATCCCTTGGTGACATTGGTGCGCTAGTGTGATAACACGTTCACGTAAAGACTCGGGTATTTTAAGTCGTTGATTTCGGAGTAGATTTCCATCGCTGGTCACGGTTAGTTCATTCCGAATGTTATAGAATCTGCTATATGTAGAACTTTTACTTAGTTCGGTGTCCCATGCATCATTCTGAATGAACCTGATAACGTTCTGATGAATTTCATCGGTGTTTGCGCATCGCGAATTTCCTTGATCGACATCGCTTTCGGTACGGCATGTTGACTAAGAAAGTTAATATATTCTTCAGCTGCTTTAGCTGCACGGGTGTCACTTTCAGTTTGCGAATACATCGGATGTCGTGATAGATAATCTGCAGGATTGTCCTTTCCCAGTGAGTATTTCAGAGTCATCTCGTACGGTTGCAAACGTAGTGTCCATCATTCTAATCTTGCAGACGGTTTTGAATTAGGATTTCCGTAAATTCCCAGAAGCGGTTTGTGGTCGGTTACCACAGCGAACGGTTTTTCCACATACATAGAGATGAAACTGTTAACATACCCAAACTACTCTGAGTCCTTCGCGTTCGGTTTGGGAGTAACGCTGTTCAACCGGTGTTAGTGAACGACTCGCCTCGCGAACGAGATAATGTGAGGTTCATCATTGTCATCCTGTTTCCGAGTCAGTATTGCAGAGATTCCAACTGGAGTCGCGTCAACAACTATTGTTGTTTCTTTCTCGGTGTCAAAATACGCCATAACTGGAGATGATGTAAGCGCACTTTTAAGTTTGTCCATCGCGGTATCATGTTTCGCTTTCCATTCTAATACGTCGTATTTCTTTGTAAGCTCGCGAAACGGGTGCGTGATTGTGGCATAGTCCTTGTTGAATCTCGATGTGTAGTTGACCATTCCTAAGAAACTACGGATTTCAGCGACAGATTTCGGGTTTTCAACGTTCGCGATCGCGTTGATTTTCTTCGGGTCGGGTTCCATGCCGTCTGAACTGAAGATGAATCCATAGAATTCAAGTCGCGATTTGCTTAGCTGACACTTATTTCGATTAAGTGTCAATCCACTTTCGCTTAGCCGCTTGAACACTGCACGTAGGTTTGCATCATGCTGTTGTTGAGTTTTGCGAATACAAGAATGTCGTCACTCAGATTCAGTACGCATTCTAGACCACTTAGCGTCTCTCGGATCGTGTTTTGGAATATCTCGCTTGCCATGTTTATTCCAAACATTAGTCTAGTGTATCGTCTTAAACCAGCATGTGTCGAGAAAGTTGTGATGGGCGCGATTCCGGAGCTAACTCTAGCTGGTTGTATCCTTGGATTAAGTCGAGCTTAGAGAAGACTGTTGCGCCATTGATGTCGTGGATAATGTCACCAACCGTTGACGTGATGTGACGTTCTCGCTGTATCGCCTGATTAGCAGCGCGCATATCTACACAGACTCGAACTTGTCCTTGTGTAGATTTTGGTACTATAATACACGCTGAAACCCATGGTGTGGGTCCATAAACAGTCTCGATTATGCCCAAGTTCTCGTCTTGTTGAAGCTGATTTTCAACTTATTTTCGCATGTTGAACAGTATACGTCGGTGTGGTTGAGCTACTGGCTTAACAGTTTCATCGATATGTAGATTTACTTGGAAGTTTTTTAATTTCCCAACCCCATGAAACAAATGATCATACTCATTGACCAGTGAACTCATAGTGTCGGTTGAGTCGGTTGAAACAAAGTTAATGTTGGGTGCGATTTTTATCAACTGAAGACAGCGGTGTCGCAGCTCAAAAGCGAGCCACATTTTCCTGGCACAACATAGAATGTTTTAGAGAGTACTTTATCGCCAAATTTTATTTTCGCGACAAACTTTCCTAGAGTTTTGATTTGTTCACTCGATCCGTATCAAAATATATTGGTATCAGATTTGATAAGTTGAGGTTTATTAGCGGTTAGCGTGTTTAAATCATTTTCATCGATTATGTTGATTCCGGCACCTGAGTCAGCTATAATTCCGATTGACGTCCCATTTATTTCAACTGGATATCTCGGTTGTTTTGCGTTTCCGATGGCAAACACATATTCACCTTCGGAGTCAGATAGGCTTGTGTTGCTAAGCTGTGCGGTTATGGCTTGATCCGTGGTCCGGAATTTAGATTTTTACTCTTGAAGTTTTCGCGGTTGTCATGGTATTGCGGCCTGTTATCACGGTATTGCGGTTGGTTCTTTGACCTACATATGCGACTCAGGTGGTTGAAACGGCCACATGCTGTACACCTTTTGCCATACGCTGAACGCGATTCTTTACCCCCTGGGTGAGGATAATGTCCACCACACAACCCACAACGCCGTTTTCGTTGATTATCTTGATACCTCGGTTAAGGATAATTTGTCGATTTGGTATTAGAGTCAGTCTCAGATTGCCTTGCACGATATTTGTGTTGTTTGCGTACGAAATTAACTTCTGCGGCATGATCGAATGTCGATTCCATATCTTTTGTGTGTTTTATCGCGACTTCTTCTACTCGCGCTTTATCAAGTAACTGTATCAAGGTCAGGGCACCATCGTGTAAAGCATCTTGTCGAAGTTTAGACGAAATACATCCCTGTATGATTTGGGTTTTGATCTCTCGATCTTCGTCGGTAAATTCGCAGTACTTGGAAAGTTTTCGAAGCCTTGTGTGAAAGATATCGACTGTTTCATTGGGAAGCCGTTCGAAAGAGATGAACTTCGTATTCACGATTTCTCTGAGGTGTGAAATATCCGTTTAGTGCTGCCATAGCTACTTCAAAACCGGATTCGCCATCTGCCGGAACAGTATTTGGTACTGAGGGCAGGGGGGGGGGGGGTCGGAAAAAAAATTCAGGCACGTATGGCATTTTTTCCCTTTCGATAATTTTTTGTACCCACCCACCCCCACCGCCAATTTTTTTTCCGTTTTCGGCAGTTTTTTCCGACCATTTTTTTACACCCACCCCCCCCCTTTTAACACTAAAACAGAGATTTGCGGGGGGGAATTCACTGTAAACAGCTGTATATGAATTTCTGTGCATACTATTTATCATGGACATGTAAATAGGAATGAGTCATTTTGAGGTCATTCGGCCAAAAAAACATGGCTGCCAGCGGCCATCTTGGATTTCAAAATTTGCAACAAAATACAACACGATAACTGCCTGCAGTCAGTTTACAGTTAGAATTACATTATTTCTCTCATTCAAAGTGGGTTTGAAGCCCAACTCATTGCCAAAACACTAAAAAACAAGCAGGAAATTTTTTTTTTAGTTGCGGAAAAAATTGCTTGTTGGTGGCTTTGACCACCCACCCACCCTGGCATACGTGCCGGAATTTGTTTTTTCACCCCCCCCCCCCTGCTGAGGGTATCGAAAGTTTCTACGACATCTTCGCCGATATAATTCAAGAGAAGGGCTCTTTTGCGAGGGTCATTTGTGATATTCAGTGCTACTAGCAAGTTTTTAAACTTCTTGGCCCACTTTTCCCATCGAATTCCGACCGCGCCTGCATCGGGGCTCGGATCAAAAGCCGGAAAATCGGGAATACCTGCGCACATGTTGGGTTGATATGGGTATGGATGGGTAGATAAATGTTCGTATTTTTTATCTTCTTCGCCAACATAATGTACGGGCTATCGATTGGGTGATGATTATGGATTGCTTTGATCAACGACGTGATGTAAAATATAAACACGTTCTTTATTCTCCAATCCCGAACACAACTTCCGGTTCGATATTTTCGGTCATACAAAATAGCGTTACATGAGTCCGTTAACTACATGACAGTTCTGTAAGTGAAAGCTACGTGATGTATGTTATTAGTTCAAAACTCAGAAAGTATGAATAAATATATATTTTCTCTGTCGTTGTCTGTGAACATTATTTGTGGGCGTTCCCTCCCATATCTATGAGCGTTCTTGACTGCTACATTATAATTCACGTGGGGCGAATAATTGTGTATCTGCGTCGTATAGTTGTTGGTGGTGTGAAGTATAGATTGGTCCGGTATATGATCTATCCGTTGTATGATGCCGTATAGTACCATAATTTGGTGACATATTACCCTAAACGTAACTTTATCCGTGAGTTTTTAGAAACATCTCTATTGAAGAATGCATCTCTATTGAAGAATGCGCATTAAAACGGCTATCCATACATATGAAGCAGTATTTTCCACGGACCCACATGTATAGGACCATCAACCGAACCAATCACTCATTAACCTCAGTAAATAACAAACAACACAATTAGTGGGATACAGACGGCAGGACAAAATTGTACATGTATATCGGCTGAATATTATGTTTCCGGTTTGCTGCATGTACATGTATTCCCCTAACAGCATCATACAGAGCTCGATATTTTAGGAATACTTGGCTGTAGTTGGCGACATGTTAATGACATGTGCAAATGTTATCGCTGCTTCAATTTAAACCTTCGAAAATAAATCTATGTTATTATCGAGAATTTTTTTTTTTTAAATAACACTATCTCCCATTTAAAATGTACACTCATATAGTTAAGGGTCAGACGTTCAAAATGGATTTTCTCAAAATTTGTCAGTGGTACAGCCGATTATTGTAACACAATATTTAAGAACCATCGACCCTTTGGGTATTATAACCTCATTTGCTTTATTTTTTATGGCATGAACAATAATTAAAATTTCACTGTTTTATGTACCAAGAACTTCTGTAAAATAGATTTTTTTCAAAAGTGCAGTTCATATATCCATGATATCATATCTGGAGATCATGAGAGGAGACTTAATTATTCTTAATTTGTGAAAATTAATGAATATTTTCATTTAGAAAGGCAACAACCCATAACTAATTTTCTATATTTGAAAATGATCATGTCATGCCTGTTGATCAATTAAATTTGGGCTCAGATGAGTTCTGGGTCATGGGTTCATGACCAAGTTAAAGCTGACCACCATATCTCTAACACTGGTGGTTTTATTCCAGTCGAGTGCTCCCTCTTGGGTGGACCGCACACTGTTAGAAAAAAGACCGTCGCTTTATCGGTCGGAGACCGCGCAACATCGCTGCCAACCTTTGACCGTTAAACATACAGTCAGGCCGTAACATGTCCCACGGTATAAAACCGTTTAAGTAACTGGCAGACCGTAACCAGTAACTGTCAGACCGTTGTATTTTTTACGGTTCAACACTGTTTAATTAATATCAAGACCGTAACTAATAAAGGTCAGACCAATGGTATTTTTCATGGGTCAAAACCAATTTTTTGCTCTTAATTTACTAATTTACCATAGAATTAGCCAGGTTCCCATGGTGACAATATGATTTCCCGTAGGCATTACGATTCATATGTTTTTGAATGGTCGAAACTAGTATTATTCGTAACTGAAAAATACATCTTAGTTCTTATGTTACGATCATAGTTTTGATTAAATGTAAATCCTCAATGCATATTATTAAAGTGATAGACAATACTTATGAAACTTTGCAGTTTGCAGAGGATGAAGCTTGTTATCTGCCTCGTAGAATTTAATCCGGAAAAAGGCTGCGTATGCGTAATGTGTTCGCCTTTCACTAACTACTGTATAAATATGGCTGTAAATAAAAAACGATACTAGTAATAGCTGATAAACCAACCCAATGAAACCCATCACTATTCAGTTATGAGTAATACTAACTTCAACGATTCTAAAACATGAATCGGCATGCCCTTTTAAGCCATAAAAATAACAAAGCTTCACAGTTAAAAGTCAAATTTATGTACATGTAAAAGTAAAATATCTTAACGGCATACTTTTTGGTAACATGTAAGGCGTGAAATTGTCCAGTCACTTGTAAACACAGTTTTTGTTTTAACAGGTGCATCCGTACATCATGACAATACAGTACTAGTCAGAAGAAGTGGTATTTTTAAGCGCACCCTTATTGCGACATTGAGCGTGCTTAATTTACAAAAAAGGCGTGATTATAGCACAATACCAAAAATCTGTCGCGCTTATCATTGCAATATTGAACGCAAAATATTGCGATACTAAGCGCGCTAGATTTCATACAGACCCGATAGTGTTATATTTATATTAGATAAATACTGTGCATATAGTGTACATATAGTGTACATATAGCATTTACAACTATAATTATATACATATCTAAAATATTGTCTCTATTTATACAATAAACAATATAGAAGAAGCAATAATTTGATTTAAATGTCACAATTTTGAGCGCAAGATATCGCAATATTAAGCGCAAAATATTGAGATATTAAGCGCAAAATATTGCAATAATATCACAAGCGACATGCTTATAAGCGTTCCACTTGCAATATTATTGCGATATTAGACGCGAAAATAGCGCGTTTAATATACCACTTCTTTTGACTGGTACTGTATATCAATAACAGCTAGTTGGGATTGGAACCTTCAAGACAACAGCAGATCCCATAATAACTCTGTGCGATGACTTGGTGACAATGTTCTCCTGTAGTCGCACATTTTCCATGAAATTTTAAAGCATGATGCATCAAACTGTATACTGGTATCACGACACTTAGTATCAATATCAGTGAGTCAGCCAAAGATAGTTTGATAAGAACATCCAACCATTAGTGTACTCCGGGTAAATTGTCGTAATAACTTGACGATAACATGGCGAATGATGACAATGTCTCATATCCACACGTTTCAATGAAAATTGATGAACACGGGATGAATTTGTCCGTGTAATTGTAAAGTTGGAATTGTAGATATGTGATCATCCACCACTGAGCGGCGTCAGTTCATTGTTTACGGTGTTGTTGACATTGAAGCTCTTGTGAATTACATTGGTGCGTGCAGTACATGTATATGTATATCATCTCTTGTAAATGTACATGCATGTGCTTTGAAACAATCAGATTCAGAACACTGTCAACTGGATTGTCAACAGTCTAATAGTAATAACTGCTCGTTGGGTCGTTGTTGTTATTATTGTCACTATTAGTTGACATCGAAGCTCGTGTTAATTGTACCTGTATCTTCTTGTGTCTCTATACTCTCGAATTTAGTGGAAATTGTCAATGATTAAGCCGGTTTTCGCAGAATTGAAACGTGTCCGGTTATAAAAGGAACCGAAATCAGACCGTCTTAACAACTGTCCTCAATCGAAAAGGTAACAGTTTCTCAAAAAACAATAGTTTGCGGTCAACGATAAATGGCGAAGAAATGAGCTGAGTGCTAAAGTGGGAACTTAACCCCGGAATGAGAATAACGTACCGTTCTCATGATAATTCGTACGTACCCGCATAACACAGAATGAATGCCGGATTAATAATACATATTAAATATCAGCAGAGTAAGATTCAGTCATACTGTGTGGAGTCATTGCCGTATATAATATGGTCGCCGATAAATATACTATTGAATTTTGACGGCATGACTTTGAATCACGAAAATATTTAATTTAGACAATTTTCATGGGCACATAAAATAACGGTAAAAACCCGTCAAACTGATGAAACGGTATGGGACCGAAGATTATGACGGCCCGAAACCGTCGAACCGACATTATTTTCTTAACAGGTCACTGCATATCAACATGTGTTTGCATTGGGCTGGAATCACTGTCGGATACCCGTTTAGGTTCGGACATTCCAAGATGGCGGCGCCCACTAAAGCCGATAAACGGTAAGTGTATTGATTGTCTCCAAGCAGCAATCAACGACATCTTTCGGTGATACACCTTGAAACAGTTATGTAGGAATTTGTATGCCCAACACATACGTAACACGCCTTTCGCATGACAGGCATGTGAATTGTTGTATTTGGCGTGTCAAGTCGTCATAATTTTTCGAAATTTTATCGAGGCGGCGAAATGTTCGCTTTTTCGTATTTTTCTGGCCCTGGGCTCATGCATCCGCAAATTTATGTATTGTTGTGGGTAGATTAGGTCACCACACATCTTCGGAATGCAAAACCGGCGATATTTTTATTGTCTAACTCCGAAAAACGACCTTTGAAAATTTCAAAATGTTCAGGTTCGGATTCGCAACATTCGCGATGATTTTGTTCAGGTTCAGACACACTTTTCGTTCAGGTTCGGACAAATTTGGTTCAGGTTCGGACAATTTTAGTTCAGGTTCGGACGCATCAAAACCTTACCTATAAGTGACATGCCGATGTGCAGTCGCGATCTTATTGTGCGTGTTATTACCGAACATGCATCGTTAATTTGTTATATCTAACTATGTCAGCTGAAATTTCCAAATATAGGTGGTAAATTCTCCGAATTAATGGGATAAAAGCCACAGTTGAATATTCTCGAGCAATGTCTACTATAAACCAGCTAGTGGGAATTATTACATTTTACATATGAGCAACCGTGGTATTATTACTTATCTTCTGAAATATCGGGGATACATGGATATTTGATACCTGGTTCTCGATTTTGAACCCCGAGGCGGAGCCAAGGGGTTTCAAAAAGAGACATCCGGGTATTAAATCTCCTAGTATCCCACGATGTTGGCGGAGCTAACGATTTTGTCCCACATCAATAGCTACCATGTGGTGTGCTTTTTATAGGTTATCAGATAAATTCACACAAATCAGCACCAATAAGAATAATTCAGTAGCAGATCTATCGATCCTGTTTTAGGTGACGTCAATTAAGCTCAGCGCGCTAGAACAATGTCACGATTGGTGAAACTGCTAGTTCAAGGGTAATTCATAACCACGATGTTTCACGTGCTTTTATACACCCACTGTCAAGAGTTACGGGGACATGGTGCATGATTTAAACGTGACGTTGTTGTCAATCAGATTGTTAGTTACAACCCGGTGTGGGTACAAGCGTTGTTTGTTATATGTTTCCCTATGAAATAGCTGTAATTTTAAATGACATACGATGCGCTCTCTTTCGTCAGGACCTTGGCATGGATAATAATTTTCAAACGTTATCTCACTGTAGATACTTCTGTTTAAAAAAGGGTACACAATTATTGACGCGTGTATTATCAATGGAACTACGCGAAATTCCGCGGAAGACTGAAAATAGTTTATTACTGCGATAAGTTCTAAAGAAAAACATATGATCTCGTTTTATTACGTATTCAGTTATTTGTTAATTGGGTTTCTGTGTGTAATATTTAACCATTGGGTAGGCACTATTCTCTTAGGCGCATGAAGGAAATTTTCCACCAAAATTTAGAGATGCTTAATTTGCCAACGGAACAGCTGATATTGTTTGCATAAGTTTCGCTACTTCGGCGTCTAAATTCTTGTTTCGATAAACAAATACTTGTAGTTTTGCAGAATTGCTTACCATAAGCATAACATAAAGAGAACACATATGGTTTCTCGAATAATATATTCCTGAAATATCGCCGCTCGTGAAGATTCGCATATTGCAGGTATTATTCGGCAAACAATAGGTATTCTCTATGTTCGCATAGTGCTGAATAGACCGCAACATGTTCGGGCTCTAATTAATAGTCATGCATAATAGTCGTTTGGCAAATGGTTAACTTGTAACTGGATTCAACATTTAGAAATGAGGCAAAACACATAAGGCTTATATTGAAAAGAATATGTTTCGTGTGAATACCCAAATATATCATCCAATTATTGATACAAAAAATGGTATATATTGTTTATCTATCAGCAAGCATTTATGGGCAAATTGTGGAAACAGCTATATAATCACATTCATCGTATAAGCAGTCTAACAAAATAGAGTTATTGTTCGTGGCTCGTTTCTGCGCTTTATGTCTGGGAATATATTGTTAATAGAGACTGGGGGTAAATACATCATTACACGGCTTGTTGATGGGGGATCGCCCCGGGGGATACAAGCCTCTACCGGGGCATACCACACAGTATCCCCCTCAAAAAGCCGTGTAACTTATATTATGGACAGTTATCTGCTCATCTACGTGCGGCGACCTTCGTGGCATCGTATGTGGATGTGGAGGGGAATCATGTGATCGCATACATCTCACACGCATAAAATAAGAAAGTCCGCCCAAATTATTCACGAGTGGGCTAAAACCATGCCTCGTGTTCCCCATTTATCGTTTCTTTTACGAATGGAAGATAACCAAATGCACAAATACGCAATAAGAACGCGACTGTACCTCGGCGTGTCATTTTTATGCGAAGTTTTTGATGCGTCCGAACCTGAACCAAATTTGTCCGAACCTGAACGAAAATTGTGTCTGAACCTGAACAAAATAATCGCGAATGTTGCGAATCCGAACCTGAACATTTTGAAATTTTCAAAGGTCGTTTTTCGGAGTTAGACAATAAAAATATCGCCGGTTTTGCATTCCGAAGATGTGTGGTGACCTAATCTACCCACAACAATACACAAATTTGCGGATGCATGAGCCCAGGGCCAGAAAAATACGAAAAAGCGAACATTTCGCCGCCTCGATAAAATTTCGAAAAATTATGACGACTTGACTCGCCAAATACAACAATTCACATGCCTGTCATGCGAAAAGCGTGTTACGTATGTGTTGGGCATACACATTCCTACATAACTGTTTCAAGGTGTATCACCGAAAGATGTCGTTGATTGCTGCTTGGAGACAATATATACACTTACCGTTTATCTGCTTTAGTGGGCGCCGCCATCTTGGAATGTCCGAACCTAAACGGGTATCCGACAGTGGGAATAGTTGTGACTGCTTTATTCTGCATTAAAATATATGGGGTATGATGCTATATTATGCATTTAAATATCTAACTCAACATTGTGATACAAATGAAGCCTCTTCTCATGGAACCAAGATAATAAGCTATTTGGTAATTGGAGTGTTGTGTGCAAATGTGTGCATAACCACAACTGTGCACATGCGCCATAATCCACATTATGTATATTATGTTCAATTGTGTTAATTGTATTTTGTCTTGTATGCCATTGCTTGACGAAGGCAATACAACTATTGGCATGGCATGGGACATATATATGTGACGTGCGAAAAATAACAGAATATAGTTTACAAATTTAGGCGTATATATATTTCCATAAACTCCAGTATAATCTTTAAATGCATTTAATGGTAAATGTATATCGTCGCACTTACTCATAATGTGTGGCCTGTGCCACCATGACAACGCCCAGGCTAATATCAACTGAAAAACGGAATAATGTGCATGTAGTTTTCTCCGAGTTTGAGAGAAGAGCTATTATTATGTAAGTTGTTATAACTTCTGCTCCGAGAACTGACAAGTTGGTAGTCGAGCGTTGTGCCTACCTGGAGAATGTAGCATTTAACTAACATCGTCCGAAAATTTCAATGAAATCGACCATACCGCTCCATAGAAAACATCGTTGAACTACGCTCAATTGTAAATATTTACATCTTAATTTGGGACGCAACTATCGGCGATAAACACAAATGATTTCGCCATCGATAGTCATTGCATTTAATTAATATATCAGAATGCCCGTGTGTGTTTGTGATGTTGATTTGGATTAATTTTCGTAAAAAATAACTACTTTGAGCAAGATCATTCTCCATTTCTATTTGATCATCCTACCAGAGTGTTTCACATCATTTTAAAATTTAAACATCATTTATATTGAGGGTTTACAAATAACATATGTTTAAACTAACTCAGAGTGGCCCATGCATGTATCATAAAGTGCTGAGTGACGTTTCGTTTTCAGTAATAAACATTCAGCGAAATGTATAATACCTTTTATCACAGGAACCTGAGTACCAACCCGTGCTTTGAAAATATAACTGTATTTTGACTTTTTTTCGAGTCTTTTTTCTTACCCACAAACAGTGTGATTTCATCGCAAACTTCCTCTCAAAACAATTTTGTTGTGAACTAAACAGTGAATTCCACACTTAATGACACGAAAACTGCTTTAAATTGTAACTAACTTCTTCAAGGTTTCTTTATCCCGTTCACTTAAGAAAGGGTGTTGATTTGCTTGCGTTCCATTGGTCATGGGTGCAAGTATAGGGGTGAGATATATAAATTTCCAATGTGTGTGAATTACAAGATGGTATACATGAAAGTTTCGCATGGTTTATCCATGCACATAGGCTGATTAAAGATGCCTAATCCGAATTAACGCTCGCAAATTACTATCTCCTTGGCTTTGGGGGTAAAACATATTTGATTCGAGTCGAGGAACCCACCATCAAAGCTCAGAGTGATCAGATATCGATTTTTGAAATCTATTATTTTTCACCACCAATAACTTTTAGTGGCCGAGTAAAAGTCGACGAGAAGACGGTCTCGGACCAAATTGCGGATGAAGATGGAAACTCTAAAATCAATTGGCTTTTTTTCGGAAAAATTTCGTCGAACAAAATGTTGATAAATAACGGGTTTTGGCCAATTTAATACTATAATTGACTATGGTTAGCACTATTTTTAGGCAATTAATCGATTATAATAATTGAAGCGGCATTTCTAAAAATGTTGTTGTTGTTTGAATCTAATGATATGGGGACCATCGAATCTGATAAGGCGATACAAATAAGAATGCCAAGATAGTACATGGTACGTGTAGAATCGCCAACTATAGTACTCCAAATTTTACCGGCTTGTAAATCACACATGTAGAAGTTTTATAGCATTGACCCCTGGCCCGACGACATTACATGTATATGTGCAATGCAAAGTTAATGTCCATTTATTATATGTACACTCAATTGGCAGAAAGAGCATTTAGCGACCATGTCCGATAATATTATGATAGGTCGTTGTGCAGTATGGAAGCAAGTGGCCTGCGTGCGCAATGCCACCGACTTAATCTTAACCTTTTAACCAACCAACGTCCTGTATTCCACTGTGTAAATGCACGTATGTGTGTAACTATCGGACTAGATAGTAACAAGAAAACTATAGTCAGAAATGGTAATGCCCTCAATATCATATTATTATGCATATCTTCTCAATACGACCTTTATTCTACATTCCAACTGAGACATACTTCCATCAGCAAAGTTAGCTGTTATTTTATGCATTGCATTCCCGCAATAAAATCTTCAAGAGTGGCCCAGCCATTAATCATACTTAAATATCGAAAGCAAGTAACGCGGTCATAAAAGTTGTATACTGCAACAAAGAGGCATCCGAGAAGGTACATCCGCCAAAACCAGAAATGTGTTATCGCTCCATAGCTCCATTAATTCGGCCAGATCAGCCTTACTACAATTTCCTAAAATAACTCGCAACGCGTGAAACCCGAAATGTGTTGTCCTGCGAGATATTCCCATCGCTCCATTGGCACGGCCATATCAGCGAAGCAGTAAACACCCATAGGGCGTAATCAATTTTGAAGGAACGAGTAAAATAATATATTCATTAAACGGTTTAATATCGAGAAAATACTTATTGATAGCTCCGTATTTTTCAACAACAAAACAATTTCCTCTATGCTTGTATGTGCAGGTACCAGTCATGTCAATGTGTAAACACATTATCGTCCAAAATATATAGTTTCTATATACACACCCACACATACAAGGTTCGCTACGTCAACTTTAGTCAAAGTTTCATTCGACTTAAATCAGCTTGTGGCGTGGGTTGTTCTTGTTGCTATCTCTGAAAATCAACGACTGGCTGATAACTATTTAGCGATGCAGAGGTTGTTTATTTCAGCCTTTTTTTTTTCTTTTTTTTTTTTGTAGCCATCGAAAAATTTGAAAATCTTCCACAAATAAAGCCACGTCTTCAAGTTATTGCATTCATGGAAAAGCTGGAGCATTTAACAACTGCAAGAATTTGTTTATTTTCTCAGAAGTGATACCGTTTGATGCATTTCATTGGGCATACTTCTTCCAAAAACTAGACTTCCTTATATTCAAGACAAAACAATGTTGTCCTATCAAAAATAATGTACCATTGAGTCTAATATCAGCTTTCGTTGTTTGCGTTTTTCATAAGAATTCAACTTAAAGGCCCCCTTCCAAATTTTTGAATCCCCAGATCACATTATATACTACACATTCCATATTATATACCATTTCAAAGAGGAAGCTCCAAAACTGTGTATTATCAACTTGTCTGGTCGAATAATCTGTGAACATGTTGTTTTTGTCAAAGTACCGGCGTGTTTTGTGCTCTTAATTCTGTACTGCCAGTCTATTATTATCAATGGAAGGCGAATAACTCTATCTCTTAGTTGTGAATTATGATTCATTCTGGGGTAAATTATGGGGAAGTCTTGCGTGAATCTGAGAATCTCTATCACTGGGTGGATATTCCTATGCCACAGTTGTTCTGTATTCTGGTGGAATATATATAGTTTTGGTTCTTTTTCCAACTGGTCTATACTATGTAATAATTATGTTGTGTATAATGTGATCTGGGAACTCGAAAATTAAGTGGGCTTTAAGTTAAATTTAATTCAGTTTTTAGAAATATTTTGTTTTCAGCCCCTAAAACAAGTCACATATAATTGCTGACTCATGAATTATCACCCCTGTCAATTTCAAAGGTATATAATTGTACAGAAAATTGTGTAGTTTACTATGACTGCAGTTCAATGGAATCAAGTGTTTTGAAAATGTCCAAAAGTGAGGAAATGGTATTTCTGTGAGGGTGGACAAAAATCCACCTTACCTCCATCTTCAATTTATCATGTCCTGCATATAAGTGACCCCCGCCTCAGATATGTTCATGGTACTATAATCAACTCAGAAGTCCATGGCTCGTTTCGCTTTCGTCCAAGATATGTCAGCAATTGATCGGACACTGGGAGGTCTGTCGTGTGGATCTTCCCAGGCTTTGTGCACGTCTTGTTTGTGTTCTCTTCCTTCTCTGTCGTGTCCCTTCTTGTGCCCCTTGTTGTGTGAGTCCAGCTTCGTGTTGTGGGGAGCAGTGTTAGCAATTTTCGGTTGTACCTTTGTTAGGCATTTGAAGACAACGAAGCCAAACCCACACAAACCGCCAATTCCGAGAACTATTGATGGAATGATTATTGTCCACGGAATTGATGATGGCTCTGAAAAGATGAATTGAAAATAGAACTCTTGTTGTGTTGCGATGTGATGAGTGGGCTTTTGGTCCACCCGGTAAAGTGTCGAAATACAACATAACGCCAGGGGCCAGACGACGAGATCGCAGGTTCGATTCCCGGCTTAGGAATTTTGTCTTGAATAATAGACTATTATTTATATGAATTCCGTAATATAAGGTTGAATTGGTTGTTATCACATGGTTTCGAGAATTCTGATAATATACCACAACGGCTCAAATATCGAGATTTAACTCTTTCTATACTAAAATTTAGTTAAAAGTGTAAAATGGTATATTATTGATTGTGTGATGTTAAGGTGATAAAGGCAGACGACAGATACATAAAAGTGCAGAATGAGCCCTATTTATTGAGGGAGATGTTTAGGTAATTTGTTGAACTTATTATCTGAACATTTCCTATGTGACAAACTCGCCAGTGATGTTTTAGTATATCGAGATTTAATTTGGCCGTTCATTGTGGTATATTTAATATGTAATTGATATTATTATCCATCCCTTAACTAACACCATTTCCGATTGGGCAAAAGCCGCCACGTGATGATAGTCCTGGAAAAAGTCATATTGGACTCCCGAAAGTCATATTGGACTCCCGAAAGTCATATTGGACACCCGAAAGTCATATTGGACTCCCGACTGTACAATATCACTTTTTTATTGGGACTCCGTGACGTCACGAATTAACTATATTGCGAAATGAATCGGAGAAATTGTGATGCGCGCGCAACACTGATGGATTTTAGCAGACGTTTCAAATACCAAAAATAACCACAAAAGTTTTATTCCCAAAATTTTGATAAACATACAGATGGATAATCAAAATGTCATTATTAACGCCACCGGTGTAATCTGTGTAGGAAAATATAATAACACATGGTCGAATGGGGGGATATGGGTAATTGGAGGATTGTGGGTAATTAGGTCAGTAAAAATGGGTCTCTTTAAAAGCTGTAGTGTTACTCCGCTTAAAAATAGTCAGACACAGATTAGCACATGTGTTGATAGCCTGATATTGATATTACCACACCTTTGGAAACCATGCGATCGTGTGGTAATCAGAGAGGGATTTCGACGAAATTTGATACTTAGGCGTATTTGTGTCCGGTGGGTGTTTTGGACGGATCAAATCGTGACCCCGACCTGACCTTGACCTTTAAAGTGGTCAATTCAAGGTCAAATCGGATAAAACGGACAGATTTCGACGAAATTTGATACCTAGGGGTGGTTTTGTCCGGGACGTGTTTTGGACGGGTCAAATCGTGACCCGGACCTGACCTTGACCTTCAAAATGGTCAAATCTGGTACAAAGGACGGATTTCGACGAAATTTGATACCTAGGGGTACCTTTGTCAGGGGCGTGTTTTGGACGGGTCAAATCGTGACCCCGACCTGACCATTAAAACAGTCAATTCAATGTAAAATTGAGTAAAACGGACGGATTTCGACGAATTTTTATACCTAGGGCTACTTTTGTCCGGGAGTATTTTAGACGGGTCAAATCGTGGCCCCGGCGTGACATTGACCATCAATATGGTCAATCAAAGGTCACATCGGGTAAAACGGATGGATTTCGACGAAATTTGATACCTAGGGATATTTTGTCAGGGGAGTGTTTTGGACGGGTCAAATCATGACCCCGACCTGATCTTGACTTTCAAAATAGTCAATTCAAGGTCAAATCGCGCTTTTCGCCGAAAATCGGATGGGAAACAGCCCGGACGAAGCTAGTGTAATAAATAAGACAGCTTGAAGAAGGTAATATATAACACGAGAAACGGGAAAACTTGATATATGGAAGTATCCAAATTTCCCACGTGGAATTTGAAAGCTAGTTTATATTATAATATTATAATTGATATTTATGGCTAATAATATGATCTTGGTGGCGTTACCATTTCTGATTATGGTTTTCTTGTACAATGTTGTGTACAGTATGAGTTTTTCTTGTACTCGTCCAGGTTGTGGTGAAAAGTCATATTGGACTCGACACTCGACACTTCACCACAACCTGGACGCGTACAAGAAAAACACATACTGGACACAACATTGTATAAAAACTTTATATTATACAGTTATTATACCATGTTGTGTTCAGTATGTGTCTTTCTTGTACGAGTCCAGATTGTGGTGAAAAGTCATATTGGACGAGATACGCAGTGTCGAGTCCAATATGACTTTTCACCACAACTTGGACGAGTACAAGAAAAACACATACTGTACTACACAACATTGCATAATGACATTGTTGTTATCCTTCTGTATGTTTATCCAAATTTTGGGAATAAAACTTTTGTGGTTATTTTTGGCATTTGTCGGCACTTGATTCTCTATGAAAGCCTGTATTTGATCATCAGAATGCATGCAGTAAACACGAAAGTGAAAAAAAATCAATGCGGAAGTGAAACGTCTGCTAAATCCACCAGAGTATTGCGCGCGAATCACAATTTCACCGATTTATTTGGTATAGAGTTACTTCGTGAAGTCACGGAGTCGCGATAAAAAAAAGTCATGACTCAATCGAGTCCAATGTGACTTTTTATCGGGACTCCGTGACGTCACGAACTTTCAATGTGACTTTTCCCGGATTATCATGTGACGGCTTTTGCCCAATCAGAAATAGTGTTAGTTAAGGGATGGATAATGAAATGTTTTACATCTCAACAATTGACATCTTAAATTAGCAGGTTATATATATATATATATACGGTATATATAGCTCGGATTCATGAAGAGGTGTCGTTATCATCTGCATACGGGGAGAGTTGAGATTCAAAGTGCATGATATCGCTCGTAGCCTCGTAATCGCCCTGGTTCTGTCTTTCGTTCTCCGGTCTCTCTGGCTTCTGGGTGACCTCTTTTGCAAGAGTGTATATATGTATAGACTAGTCATCTTCAAATAACAATGCAATCCACCAGCCTTGAATAGTCGTGACTATGTGACTATATTGTATGTATAACTTTTATCACGCGAGTCAGCTAACAATAGATACATCGGTCGCGTGATGGGCAGCAGACATTAACTTATCTTGTCATTAATTTTCTAATAACAACAGTGTACATGTTCCAAATCGGTACAACGAATATTGTCATAGTTCCCAGGTTTACAAAATGTTTATTTTTTACTTTTTACCAAGATTCGCTGAAATTTGCATTATTGTATGGGCAAATCTCGTTTAGTTTGTATGAATTTTTTGGTTAATGAAATTTTAGACAATGGTTGCGTTGAAATTGACTGATATCTGTGGAATTTTGGGTTCGACGCAAGCGAAGTGCCATTTCGATTCGATCGGATCAAATTTCTCGGCAAAACCCTCCCGAGGACACGAAGATGGAGATCGCTATTATTTTCGTGTCTTCTATAAACGAGACTTGTTCAACGTATGTAAAAATGCCAGTTTCAGCGAATTCAAGATGGCTAAAATAAAATCATGCTTTGCTAACTTGGGTGAAAAAAAAAACAATCCCAAAACCACGGGATAATGACCAATTCAGCTCCAGTTATCCATTTCTGGGCTTGTAATATCCGTATGTGAAATAAACTAGACATTAATACCAAATAATATCATTTAGTTATTGATAAATTAAGAAATAATTTGTTGGTGTCCCTCTAAAACATCAAAATAAATGCATAGAAAATCCAATATCAAACCAGATAATGCCTTTCTTGTAGCACTTCTTTTTCCAGACATAAAATTGTATACAGTAATACCCTAAATACTCGACTCCTTAATCAGTGCAGAATTATCGGTCACTGATAGCTTTCCGATGAATGGCAACAAGCCATATTTCCGACTAAATCCTGAAAAATTACCCATAATTCTGCTGTGGTTAAGGAGTCGGTTATTTGGGGCATTGTAACACTCTCGAGACGACTACGAGTTAGGTAAGTTGGGTTAATTTTAGCTGAAAGTTCAATGTGTTTAGCTTGATAGTCCGGTGTCCTGAATTGTTGGGAATTATAGCTCTGAGTGGATGACCTATAATTATGGGTCGTTGACTTTTGGAGTTATAAGCTTTGTCAAAGCGGATTATGAGTTGTCCATCTGGTTTGATGTAAGCGACACCTGTTCCCAGCAGATCACGACATTTGATGGGCTAGGGGCGTTGTCCTTTCCAGCGTATATATACTAGGAGAGCAAAGCTCTCGGAGACTTGTTAAACTCTTGCGGACTCTTGTTCAGAACTTGTTGACGAGAGAACATGTTATTATATTTTACTCCGTGGCCGCCTGATGTGACATTGTAATAATTGTACAATAAATTTCATCAACGTGTTTCCGAGAATTCCAACTTAATGGTTAGAACCTGGGGAGTGCTACATTCCCGAGATGGTGCCGAGTTAGCAGGACATTTCTTGGAATTCTTGGACAGGTGGTCACGGAAGAAAAATATGGAGGAAACTAAATGGACGAAATAAGGTATATATGAGGCAATTTGCAATTCATTGGCTGGTTCACCTGGTTCACAACCCGTATAGCTATTAGGTCATTTATCTGTAGTTTAAATTGTTGCGTCAATTTTTCCATATAAGGGTTTCAAAAATCGTTGCGTCGATTTGAAATAAAGATTGTTTGTTTTTCGAGGTATTATTGTTACATGTACGCTCGGTGTGAATAGCCTAATTGAACAAAATGTGGTTAAAGCAAAAAAGTTGTTCAGGGAATATACAGTTATAGTTTAAATTGTTGCGTCAATTTTTCTATATTAGGTATGCTTGGAAATTACCGTTATGGTTGGCGTTTTTCTATGTCGAGTTGTTATTTATCAACTATATAGGAAATAATCGCTGGAATATAATGTGTGTCCATCGTTATATGGTATCCAAATGGATAAGATTGATTTTTACAATCTACACGTGAAGATTCCAGTGAATTATTCAATGAGGCATATATATACAGAGGTAGTGAATATGCCGCAGTTGTTTGTCTGTTTGATTTTAAACAAGCGAGTTTGGTTGAACATTTTCAGAGCAAAGAAATCTGTCACAAGGTTATTGTTAAATAATTTAAACAGTGTCTTTGATGCCTATTATGGTCTATATAGTAGGAGTTTGTCAAAATGCAAAAGTAGTCCGGTTTGATATAAGTTTTGGTTTTGAGAAAAGAACTTTAGAGATAATTAAGTTGTTTTGAGCAAGCTGAGGGCGTATATATTATTAACGCACCTTTGGTAAACTTGTTTGAGGTTGAATAAATTATTTTTGAATAATGTGAGTCACTAAACAAAAATGTTCTAGGAAATTCTGGTTATACAAGTACTAAATTGTCACACCATTATGCAAGTTATATAGGTATAGAACATTTACTGATGATTTTAGGATGTTGTCAAGTTAATCAGTATGATTTTAGTGAGTTCTGGTTTTTAAACGAATTGTGGGTTCAGTTTCTGTTAAGGCTGTTCTGTCGGTCAATTGAGCGTATAATATTAAGTTTATTGTGCTCAGATTATCAATTCGAAAACATTGGTCATTTATGACAGTTTGTCAAGAAAACTGGTTACGTCCAGCGAGATATATCTTGAAATAAAAGAAATTAGTTGAAGTAATTCGGAAAAATTTAAATTACAGACATTATAGTCACTTGAAGTTTGAAGTATTGTTTGGGAATGTTCAATTTAGCCAAATGATTCCAATGTTTTGCAAGAATATCTACACGGATGGTCAGTGGTATTTTGTGTTATGACACACCCAGATTGGGTTAAAATGTCGATTTTAAAAATAGATAGATCGCTGTACATGTATCGCCATTGTATGTAGGCGTTATCGAAATGGTTTTAATGTGTTCAAGTTTCGAACAAACCAAAGTTGATCAGAGTTGAAAGTCGGAAAGTCAGAAATGTAACTGAATAATCAATTATGTTATGCCCATACAAGAAACGAATGGCTAGAAAATTGATTATGCCATAATTACATCTATTACGTGTATTCTGAGAGTGTCTGTAAGTGTTAATCAGACTAACATGCTTTCCAGTATGTCTAAATGTTTGTGGACGGCACCGAGTACACGTAATAATATACCTGTAGAATATAAAAGAAGAAAAACAAAGAACTTACTTTTTAAGGAGTTGTCAGAGAAAAGAACATGGATCTGGATACGAAAATAGTCCTATTAATTCCATGGAAGATATACGGCTTTAACGGAATTTAAATGGATCCGAAAATAGTCCTATTAATTCCATGGAAGATATACGGATTAAAGACACAAATTGAACGATAACTATGTTGGGAACTTTGTCATTAAGAAATATATCCGTTCCCACAGAAAATTTGTATACAACGGATGTACAGCACCAACGAGACACTATTAGGAACGTATAGTCCATGTGAATGATCTGGTGATTTTGAGAAAATTCAACATCCAATTGTTGTGGTCAAAATTAGTGAATGCCGCAGTGCTCGTCTATTCAAAACGCCAGATTAAAATATTGCCTTAGGGCATCAATTATTGAGGCTAGCTATCGAACAGGGGACTGAGTTGACCTTTGAAGATTATTAATGCGTGCTGAATTAATTATGGGGTTTGTGTTGTAGTCTGAATTAAAGTGGTAAAAATGGTCGTTAGCAATGGTCAGAAAAGCTATCGATTTTTGTTAACCAGACATGCGAATGAAAATTAGCTTACGCATATCGTTTAAGAGTTGTCGGAGGTCATGAAAATAAAAGTTGTATAGTGAACCATTGAATGGTTTTAAAGGGACATTTCATGATAATAATGTAATGTAGGTTGTATTAAAAACCCATATATAATTAGCTATGTGAACCATGCAGTAAGCCAAAGCAAATTGTCTCAGGGGTTGTACCTTTTATTCCGTTGTTTCACAAGGAATAACTATATATGAAATATTTGACATTTATGTAAAATGTCCGTAATTGGTGTGGGTGTTACATGATAGTTGTTAGAATTACTAGCTGACAAGCTATAGATTACTCGACGGGTATGCCCAAATACGGGGCCCGTGATATTTGATTTGGCGTTCCAAGTTTATGGAATCGTGCTTTGACACAAATGACGAGATTTAACTTGTCGGCGCTAATGATGTTGTAAAACGTTTATGTAATAGAGCATTAAGTTACATGCTGGTATACATGGAGATGTTTAGTTTGGCATTCCAGGTTAATGGATAGCGATTTTTACGTGACATGCGTGATTTTAACACGCCGTGCCAAAGATTTCTAAAATCTCAGTTGATAGAGCATTTGTGCAAGATCGTTTTGTACCATGCTCGTATTTGTAGAAGCTTGGAGCCAAAGCAAATTGTCTCAGGGGTTGTACCTTTTATTCCGTTGTTTCACAAGGAATAACTATATATGAAATATTTGACATTTATGTAAAATGTCCGTAATTGGTGTGGGTGTTACATGATAGTTGTTAGAATTACTAGCTGACAAGCTATAGATTACTCGACGGGTATGCCCAAATACGGGGCCCGTGATATTTGATTTGGCGTTCCAAGTTTATGGAATCGTGCTTTGACACAAATGACGAGATTTAACTTGTCGGCGCTAATGATGTTGTAAAACGTTTATGTAATAGAGCATTAAGTTACATGCTGGTATACATGGAGATGTTTAGTTTGGCATTCCAGGTTAATGGATAGCGATTTTTACGTGACATGCGTGATTTTAACACGCCGTGCCAAAGATTTCTAAAATCTCAGTTGATAGAGCATTTGTGCAAGATCGTTTTGTACCATGCTCGTATTTGTAGAAGCTTGGAGCCAAATTAAAATGTGAATTGGTTAGATTGTCATTTCAAGGTTGAAATCGTGTTCTACACGTATAAGCGTGTTGTAACGTTATTGACATTACCCAGATAATTCATTTCAGTTCTTACACAACGTATATGAAGTCCTTTCCACTAGACAGTATTGAACCTTTATTTATGCCCAAATTCATGATCAAGTTGAAAATTATTCAACTTTCGTATCGAACAAGGCGGTTTAAGCCATGACGGGAAGTCACACCCTTGATATTAAACCATATTGATCCTTTGTCAAATGTCGCCCGAATTCAAGGTCAAATTGAAATTCATTCCAATTTTCGTACCGACACAAGGCGATTATTTGAACATAGCTATGACGATGGGATCGACGCCTCTATCGTTTGGATCTGGAATCGCTGGATATTCGGAATGGAGCCTGGACGAAAGGAGTTAATAGGGAGGCCACTTTTAACTCCCAACACGGAATGAGAAGCTAATATTCCAGGATGGTGCCATTCTCCTGTTCGGAACAATTCCTGCTATCGACGATTCGGATTATGACATTCATGTGTTAAAACTTATGTTTTATTGTGTTAAATGTATATTCCAATTGAGATAGTTTGGATCTCCACTCACGGAATTATCAAGTTTTTTGTCTTAGGACAAAAATCTTGAAAAAGGTGATGAGAGTTATGTAACACTCTCGAGACGACTACGAGTTAGGTAAGTTGGGTTAATTTTAGCTGAAAGTTCAATGTCTTTAGCTTGATAGTCCGGTGTCCTGAATTGTTGGGAATTATAGCTCTGAGTGGATGACCTATAATTACGGGTCGTTGACTTTTGGAGTTAAAAGCTTTGTCAAAGCGGATTATGAGTTGTCCATCTGGTTTGATGTAAGCGACACCTGTTCCCAGCAGATCACGACATTTGATGGGCTAGGGGCGTTGTCCTTTCCAGCGTATATATACTAGGAGAGCAAAGCTCTCGGAGACTTGTTAAAACTCTTGCGGACTCTTGTTCAGAACTTGTTGACGAGAGAACATGTTATTATATTTTACTCCGTGGCCGCCTGATGTGACATTGTAATAATTGTACAATAAATTTCATCAACGTGTTTCCGAGAATTCCAACTTAATGGTTAGAACCTGGGGAGTGCTACAGCATTACTGTACAATAAAACACAAATACATTGGCCTGAAACCATGAATACATCTTTAAATGTTTATCAGACTATAAATCGACGGACGGACTTCATAATCACAGGTGCACAGGACTTGTTCCCATGGTACTAAATATATATACACGCCAAGTTTAAAATAAATTAACCGAAATATGTAAGAATAAAAGCTCTGACAAAATTTTGCTTCTTTAGAAAATTTTCAAAGTCGAAAAAAGGGGATAACTCCACAAAAATAATCTGACGGGCCTCATAATCACAAGTAGACAGGTTACCATGGTACTAAATATGTGTGCCAAGTTTAAACAAAATTGACTCAAAAAATGTAGGAATAAGAGCTCGGACAAATGTGTGTCTACGTCCCGACAGAGGGACCGACGGACGCCCGATGGACAGACGGAGAGCCGGACGGACAAGCTGTTCCCATTGTACCCACACAACTCGTTGCGAGGGTATACTAACTTAATTATGTTGAATGGTATAAGTCGCACATGACACAGGCCATCCATCCATGCATGTTGACAATATGATGGCGAAGCTGGTTTTCTTCTTCATAAGCGCGGAGTTGCTAAACACACATGCTAATCTGATTGGTGTATTTTAACAAGATTGTCATTTGCTTAACGGGGTCGGTGGTGTCGACGGATCGGAGAGTGTTTTCCTAGTGAAAATAACCACAAGCGCAGTTTTACCTTCACCAATTAAACTGCCAACGTCGTGATGTGGACAAGCGGCTGGAATGATACGTACTTTTCGATTTTTCTGTTGTTGTTGTTGTTGATGTGGTTGTTGTTTTTGGCATCGTTGTCTTTTTTGGTTTTGCTGACGTCATCGTCATCGGCATCGGCGTCGTTCTTATTGTTGGCCTTATTGGGGTGGTTGTCGTTGATGTAGTTGTTGTCGATGTGGTTGTTGTTGTCGTGATCGTTGATGTAGATGTTGTTGTTGTTGCTGTTGTTGTTGTTGTTGTTGGCGTCGTCGTCGTCGTCGTTGTTGTTGTCGTCGTTGATGTAGTTGTTATTGTTGTTGTTGTCGTCGTCGTTGATGTAGTTGTTATTGTTGTTGTTGTTGTTGTTGGCGTCGTCTTTGTTGTCGTCGTCGTCGTTGATGTAGTTGTTGTTGTTGTTGGCGTCGTCGTCGTTGTCGTGGTGGTCGTTGATGTAGTTGTTGTTGTCGTCGTCGTCGTTGATGTAGTTGTTGTTGTTGTCGTCGTAGTGGTAGTTGATGTAGTTGTTGTTGTTGTTGTTGTTGTTGTCGTCGTCGTTGATGTAGTTGTTATTGTTGTTGTTGATGTAGTTGTCGTCGTCGTCGTTGATGTAGTTGTTATTGTTGTTGTTGTTGTTGGCGTCGTCGTCGTTGTTGTCGTGGTGGTCGTTGATGTAGTTGTCGTCGTCGTCGTTGATGTAGTTGTTGTTGTTGTCGTCGTGGTGGTAGTTGATGTAGTTGTTGTTGTTGTTGTTGTTGTCGTCGTCGTTGATGTAGTTGTTGTTGTTGTCGTCGTCGATGTAGTTGTCGTTGGTGTGGTTGTCGTCGTCGTCGTCGTTGTTGTTGTTGTTGTCGTCGTCGTTGATGTAGTTGTTGTTGTTGTTGTCGTCGTCGATGTAGTTGTCGTTGGTGTGGTTGTCGTCGTCGTCGTCGTCGTTGTTGTTGTTGTTGTCGTCGTCGTCGTCGTTGTCGTTGGTGTAGTTGTTGTCGAGGTGGTTGATGTTGTCGTCGATGTTGTTGTTGTTGTTGTTGTTGTTGGCGTCGTAGTTGTATATGTTGTCGTTAATACCGTTTCAGTTCCGTATAATGTTACCGTCCAGCTTCGTATCTTACCTGCAATAATTTGACAAGGAAACAACAAATATATTAAACTGAAATTTTTGTATTCTATATTCATTTACATGTATGTGGGTGAATATTTCAAAAGAGCACATTATGATGTTACGAAAATTGGTCCTATAATTACAAAAGTGTGTGCAACAGGAGAAAAACTAATAATATTTTTGTTCTAGGTACCATGATACTGATGATATTCAGGCAAAAAACTGCACCAAAGTCTGAGCAGTTGGATTTTTACAGAGCCAACATGAGTTCATGTCATGACATTTCTTAATGTTACTTTTCTACATTGAACAGTATAGACTATATTTTTTTCCTCAAGACTGAGTCAAGAGATCAGATAAATCTCTCATATTCAATCTTATGTGAGTCCATGAAACTTGAACAAAACGACTATAACTGGAAGATGGCCTTTCTTCATTCAAACTTGAAAATATAGATCCCATGGCCATGGTTAACTTCATTACATTTGCCACATATAAAATATCAGAAATTGACAGGTCAGTTCTGTTCAAAATAAAAACCAAAAATTGAAGTCTGGTGTTATACAGCTTCTAGCTAAGTCTTAATGGAAAAAGTTACATGTGACCTACTAGTATTGAAGAGTCAAATGGATATGAATGATTTGGTATTCCGGTTTGATTCAAAACAATTTTTTTACTATATTTCCAGCAAGAGTCACATCAGAGATGCAGGGACTAGTCTTGATGGCAACAGTAAAATCTTTAGATATTTATTCCAAGTTATCCCACAAACAAGCAAAACAGCATACTTTTATAAATAGTCTTAACTCTCAATATAAACCAAAGATAGACCAATATATACAGGTGGAATTGTGAAAAACCAAACCCAATCTGTATCTGAATCAGCCTATGAGTTCAGTTGTATCCATCTGTTGATGCCCACCAGTTGAGTACCAGCCAGTGTGTTGACCTTGCCAAACCTGGTTTGAGTTTTTGAAGAAGATGATCACATAAAAAAGCAAGATTCTTGAGCGATATAACATTATTGTGTACCAAAATTCATCGTATATGGCCACATAGTGAAAATCAGGAGGGTCGTTCCGCTTACCAAAATGTCACTCCTGTTACCAATGTCACTCCTGTTATCAGTGCATATATATATATATATATATATATATATATATATATATATATATATATATATATATATTTGTTTAAAGTACTCATCCAAAGAAAACAGATATTATTATTTTGGGATTGGTACAAAGTGTCGATACTTAGGCAAATATGGTCAACTTGGAACTCTTAACTTCATGGCCTACAGAGTAATCAGTTTTGTACTTTTATGCAATAAATGTGTGAATTGATCCATGATCCATAGATATTTTAAACATATTCGCTATGATGAGCTTATTCAAGCTCAATTAATTCCAAGAAGTAACAAAAGGTAATAACAATAAATTTATTTTAGTTGGACGAAATGACTGCTATTGGTGTGAGCTGATTGTTGTTTGTTAGTAACATGAGTGACATGTTTTACTACTTTGCTTGATTGAGTCATGTTGCCATGGCATAGGAATAACATTCCAGCATGCCGAAGCAAACCCTAATTCATACTGAGTCATTTTTGTTCTGTGAATTTGAACTTTGAATTTCGCGTAATGCATTCCTCCAAATTTTACTGTTTTCAAATATTCACCCATGTATTTGATGGATGTGGCATCTTATAGTATTATTAAGGGCGTGTAAAATTACTAAATTTTAGCCAGTTCAAGTAAAATTTAGAGGAAATGGAACCCGCAATATAAGTCTCAATCCAATCGTATCTGAGGCCCGTTCCAAACGACGGATTTTTGTCGACTCGAATCTAATACCAGACCCACAATTGTATTAAATGCGTCAAAAATGCGACGTTTGAAACAATTAGATCCGTGTCAGACGCATCACAGACGAATCTCCGTCCAATTCAGACGAATCTTCGTCGGTGATGCGTCTGAAATCCGTCTTGGTTTCAAACGACGGATTTTTGACGACTCGAATCTAATACATGTGACGAGAAGAGCCGAAAGTTGCCGAAGAACGAATGCAAATGATATGATAATGATATGACAATGCGATAATAATGAGGGGGTTCCCCTTATCTGCGGAAATACCCACATGACGTCATTTGTCACACGCTCTCTTTGTTATAAAGAAAGATATATCTATAAGCATTGCTTAGGTAACATTGTACAAATTGTAATTATTTTGGTAGTTTGATTCCTCAACGAACATGACATGTCACTGACTCACATCTTATACATGTAATGGATATAGTATCAATGATTTATAATAATCCATATATACCGGTATAAGGGGTAGGGGTTGTAGCAACTGATTTATAATAATTCATATAGACCGATATTCCTTATTGTAGGGAATAGGGGTGGTAGTATATGATGTATAATAATTAATATACACCGGTATTACTTATTATAAGGGCCGAGGTGGTACCACTTATTTATAATAATTCATATATACCGGTATTACTTTTTATGAGGGGTATAGGGGTGGTAACCTCTTATTTATAATAATTCATATATTCGGGTATTCCTTATTATAATGGTATAGGTGGAAGTCTCTGATTTATAATAATTATTGTATACCCGTATTTATAAGCATGGTATACACATATATGGCAACTGGTTGCACGATATAACATTTATTTGTAGCGCCATTTATAGTATATTATATAACTATATGGACTATATACATCCTCATATAATATAATAGAATATATTTTATTCAGCAATGTATATTAATGTATATAATTAATGTAAACAATATATTTTTAAACATATAACAATATACATTGCAGGGAGGTTGCATGAGCATACGGTCGTCTTCCTGCTACCTCCCATGGAAATTATAAATTCTTTTCTGACTCCAGATTCTTGACCATACAATCTATTATATATTTGTTGGAGATATTTCATAATCTTATACTATAATGTATGTAGAAGTAAAAGGTAAAGATACTACATTTACACATACTATTGAATATAGTTTTATATTGATGGTGTATTGACTAGTATATTGACTGATGAGATATACATATGCACATATATTCGCGCTGCAATCACGCATATATTTATACTGTATTTTAGTATATATATGTATAACGTACCGGTATATATATAGTCTGGTCGTTGAAGCATTGGACCTAGAACAAATTGTTTACAAGCTGTTTTTGGTGCCATTTTGACGGGCAGAACTTGGGGAACAACATATCCAATATCCGCTGAAATCCGCTTTGGGGAAAAATTTCTAGAGCATTTTGAAAAAAAATGTCATATTTGTGTTTTTTATGTATGATTTTCCGTTTCTTATGAAATATACACATGAATGTCATTTAAATTAAAGTTATACAGATGGCAGGAATATGAAACATAAACAAATTATTATTGTTGCCATGACAGACGTATGTTATTTCGTGTACTATTTGATTGTAAAAATTCAAAATGGCGGACAAAATGGCGACCGAAATTGGTAAAATTGGACAATTTTCACTAAATTTCACCAGATCGTTTCCATTTATAAGAAATTTGGTTTAAATGGCCATTAGTGCCAACATACATCATTTTAAATCAATGTCTGATAATTGTGAGTCATATCACGAGGATTGGGAATTTGAGCCCTTCAAATTCGAAATAGATTGTACTAAATTTCGAAGAAAAATCATATATTATTTTAATGCCCAGAATAACCGCAAATCAAACACACCAGTGTACTTAATACTCATTAGACGTCATATATGAACCACTAGTGTCCATTTTAGCAGAAACTAGGCAATCACTTCCAAAAATAGGGACACTATGGCTACTGAAAGTAGTATAATTGGGAATTTTCGTTAAAGTTCACTAGATTGTTTCCATTTAGACGAAAAACATGTATTGGCTAGCACAACAGTAAGTTATGTCGGACCCTAATCCGATAATAATGAGCTATATGTCGAGAATTTGTCCCTACAGTGTCCCATAATGGCGGCGAATATTTCAATCGAAAGTCAACAATATCTATTTCGTCATAGATTTTTAAATAAATCTTCTCATATCCGGTATCGAATATAATTTGATTAGTGTCCACAGCAACCAAACTAGTATCGAAATACATCAAATGAGTGTCAGAAACAACTTAACGCGTGTCCAAAACCATCCAAGGAGTGTCAAACCACACAACAGGTGTCTCAACCGCCTTCTTAATAATTCCAAATCAGCCAACGAGTGTCCCAAACCACATAATATGTAACAGAGTCCACACAAATAGTGTCAAAAACCACCCAATTAGTGCCTAAACCAGTCCAATGTGTGTTCCATATCATCCAACGATTGCCATATGTCACCCATCGAGTGTCCCAATTCATGTATGTGGTATCCCGAACCACACAAATGGGTGTCTCAAATCATCAAGTGTGTACCACAAACCATCCAATGGGTGTCCCAAACCAACAGATGAGTGTCAATAATCACACAATGAGTGTCCCAAGCCACATGATGATTATCAAAACCAGCAGGCGTGTATAAAACGTACAACTAGTGTCTCAGACCACCAACTGAATGTCCCAGTCATTTAATAGGTGTCACAAACTAGTGCATAAAACCATCCTTCAAATATATCAAACTATGTTTTGGTAAACTCATTGGATGGTTTGACAAACTCACTTGATCGTGTGAAATACTCGATGGAGGGTTTTGTACACTATTGTAGATGTATTGATATGACAGTTGGTTGTTGGTTCGCAACACCAGTCCTGTGCAGTTGGTGGATAGGGAACTTGTTGGATGGTTTATGATGCTAGTTTTATGGTTTGGGTCCCCCGCTGGGTAATTTGTGACTTCAGTTGGATGCTTTTGGGACACCAATTGGGTGGAGTGTTCACTTTGAGTGGTTTGGGAAACTCGCTATAGATTTTAGATACTGGTTATGTGCATTGAGACACTGCGTGGCCGATTGGGTCACTGGTTGGGTCGTTTGGGACACTACAGTTGAATGGATTGAGACGACAGGTGTACGTTGTATGACATATGGCATGGGCTACATATTGGATGTCTGCCTATCATGTGGGTTCAAACACCCGATGGATGGTTTGGTAACCGTGGTACACCCATTGCGTGGTTTTAGGCACTGATTGAGTGGTTTGACACACTCAATTGGTGCTCATTGTATGTTTTACTCATCTGATGGTTATGGACACTCATTGGATATTTCTGGAACCTACTGGATGGCTTGTGACACAATTATTATGTTGTTTCGAACATAGGTTGCAACGTATGGAGCACTACTGGTGTGATTTGGGAACATTCGATAATTGGTTTGAGTCCTTAATCAGGTCGATTGAGACACTCATTTAGTGGCTTGTGACACTCATTTTGGGTCAGTTGGAATACCAAATGCATGGTTTGGGGACTATATGTGTGAGTAATGACACCAGTTGAGTATCGTTTGGGGAGCTACCTACCTCAGTCTACACCAGTCTAATGGTTTGTGAAACTCGTTTGGTGGATTGGGACACCCCGTCGATGGTTTGGAGCAATGTTTGGATTTGGGGCGCCCGTCGTATGGATTTGGATACTCACATGTCGGTTGTTTTAGATACCAGATGGGTTTTGTAACTCTGTATATGGTTTGGTGGACTCGTTGTGTGGTTTGGGACAATCATTTGATGTATTATGACACTATTGGTGGCTTTGCAAACTCGTATGGTGACATATATGACTACATATTGGCTATACGTTTATTCGATATCGTAAGAAAAAAATACATTTCAATTGTTCACTTCCGACTGCCATTTTCGCTGTCATTTTGAAGACTGCTTAGACACCGAATTGCCCAATCCTCGGGATATGACTTACTATAACGGATTAGGATTCGCCATTTTATAGTATTAGTGTCAAATTATGCACGAAATGCGTTTTTTGTTGCAGGTTTCTGTCACATTAATACACATTTAGAGGTAGTACACTCCAGGAAATTGCCGCCATATTGCCCCGTAATATTCACGGCCACATGTAAGCGGCAAATTAGTTGGAGCAGACACATTACGAAAAAATGGATTAAGTTTAATATTGGGGCCCCAGTCTGGAGAAGCAAATGGTCGACCTGGTTCCCAGACAAAAATTCCAATTTTCACCATTTTCTTACATATTTTCTTCATTTGTATCTAAATTAACGACTGTCCCTTCATTAAACGCATGTATATTTTGGATATATTATTATATGGTCACATTTGGCAGTCACGGAACTCGACTGAGCGTTTATGGTTGGCAGATTTGTTTATTGAAAAAATTCCAATTTTCACCATTTTGTTTACATATTCCAGTATTTTGACTCAAAAATTACGACTTCTGGTTCATGGGGATTTTGTATATGTTATTATATGAGTATAGTCACACTCAAAACGACCAAAAGCAAATTGTTTTCACGGTTGGGCGTTTCCTTCCATCCGTTTGACTGGACTAATAAGGAACTGCAAACTTGACACAAAAAAGACACAAATAGGACCCTATTTCAAAGATATGTGGAAAATTTCCCCCAAAGCGACTTTTGGATATATTGTTCCCCATATTCTAACCAACAAAATAACACCAACAGCTTGTTACCAATTTAATATAGGTTCAGCTTAAAATCTGAGTCTCAACCAGAAAATTACAGTTTTCACCATTTTTGTTTACATATTCCTGACTTTTCACCCAAAAATGACGATTTTCCCACTCTGGGATTCACGGGGATTTTGGTTATGTTATCATGTGGATATAGTCACATTCAAATACTCCAAACGACATTGCATAGTAATTTGTTCACGGTTGGGTTTTTCTTTCCATCAGATTGACTATACTAATAAGGAACAGCAAAATTTACACAAAAACGCATAAATAGGACCCCATTTCAACGAGCTGTGGAAAATTTTCCCCAAAGCGGATTTTAGCGGATTTTGGATATATTGTTCCCCAGATTCTGCCCGACAAAATGACACCAAAAACAGCTTGTAAACAATTTGTGCTAGGTTCACCTCAAAATCGAGTCTCAACGACCAGACTATTGCTAGAAAGTGTCGATCGATTGCCATGATCAACCAATGAACTCGCCTAGACTTAGTAGTCCGAACAAAATTACATTTGAAAGCGACCACGGTGTCACAAAAGCCGCATCATTGAGTCCGTGTAAAGATTGTTCCACACCGGGCGCGAGAGAGCGATTAGAACGGCCGTTTTCTAACGTCCGTAGCAGTTCAAAGCGCGCGATTTTTATGTTCACACCGCAAGCGACCGACTCGCTGACCACGAGGCGATTATAGCAGTGATTTTATGCTTCGTCGAATTGTCGCTTTGTTGCAAACCAGCGAGATAATTGGACGGCTCTCAAATAGGTGTTTATACGACCGTTAGTTTTCTATTTGATGACGGCACACTGATTTGTCGCCGCGATAATGGAGGACTTTAGCGAGAGGCTAATAATCGAAGTACAACGCATGTGTGTCTGTATGGCACATGTGTGTCTGTATGGCTGTGTGTGTCTGTATGACTGTATGTATGTATGCATGTATGCCATGTGTGTCTGTATGACTGTATGTCTCTATGACCAAATAATTAAACCATTTATTTTTGTTATTTTTCGTGACTGAAATTCCACCTTAGATTACTATATTCAGTTTATTCCTTGTGAAGAACTAAAATCATGGACCGTATACTCTGCTCCATAGGCTGGTGTATTATATGTTGGTATAATCAGGGGAAATGATAAAGAATATAACGAGGCTAGTTCATTCCAAAAGACGTTGTGGTAAACATGAGACAATGCATTCATCAACTAATAATAATCGCGTATTACCGGGTGGGAGCACTATTATAACTAATGTGTAGAAACGATACACATCAAATGTGTATACCCGGTTAATACACATAGCAATGTGTAGTTTTACATACAAATACATTGACCAAGTGCCGTTCTACACATAATGTGTACATTTTATTACACACACTTGTGTAATAATGTAGATCGTGCGCATTGCGTGCCTTCAGTTTCATAGTCTGCTACATGACGACGATATTGTTTGAGTATATGTTTTGGAATACAATTTACTACTGTCTCAATACCCATGTAATTTTGAGTGACGAGAATAAACAAATTGTAGACAAGGAATGTAAGTTCAGAATTCCGACTTGTGAGTATTATATTGATGATATATGAGGATATATTTGTTAAAACTTTCATGAAGAATACTGCTCTTACTCTTGTTTATATGATTGTTGTAATACGTTAATACTAATCACGTGCAACCACGCCACGACCATGGTTTGTTCATTTAAAACGAAAACTCACACATGACAGAGCAAAATATTACGTACCATTGTACGCCATGAAAGTTTTAACATATAAATCTCCATTTGCCATGAATACTATATACCCACAGTTCGGAATACTGAACTTTACATTCTTGTCTACGATATATAATTATGTGTAAGAATTTACACAACATGTGTAAGGCATAGGTGTTGATTTTATGCACACCAGTGTGTATACATGTGTATAAATTGACCCATTTATTGTGTAAAATATGTTTAAGATAAAAAATGAATAATGGTTGTGTAGCAGGGTTACACGATGTTTGTAGAAACCCTACACATTAGTCACAAGTGTGTGGGGTGGGGGTATCCCCCATGCAGCCACCTGACTCCCCTGAAATTAGCGTACACACAGAATAATAACCTGTCTATCGCGCGCGACGAAGCGTTTCAGTCGCTTGCGGTGTGGACATAAAAATCGCGCGCTTTGAACTGCTACGACGTTAGAAAACGGCCGTTATAATCGCTCGCTCGCGCCCGGTGTGGAACAACCTTTAATTGAGAAGTGAGTTGCCAATCGGAAAATAGAATGCCCAGTACCGCAGGGCGAGATCCTTTAGTTATGAATGGCCAGTCCGCTAACTGACTTAACGTACATTTTTTAAAGGTACTCAATCCGATTCGACGGTCCCCATATCATCAGATTCCAACAACAAAAACATTTTCAGTTATCAGAATCGATTAATTGCCCAAAAATAATGCTAACCGCAGTCAACTATAGTATAAAATTGTCCAAAACCTGTTATTTATCAACGTTTTATTCAACGAAATTTTGTCAGCTATCAAATATCTGACGCAACAAAGCCACTGGATTTTAGAGTTATCGATCTTCATCCGCTATCTGGTCAGATAAGTTCTTCTCGTCGACAGTTTACTGGGCCACATAAAATTAAAATAATAGATTTCAAACATCGATATCTCAACACTCCTAGCTTTGATGGGTGGGTTCCTCGACTCGAATCAAATATTTTTTACCCCCGAAGCCAAGGAAATAGTAATTTGCGAGCGCTAATTCGGATTGAGTACCTTTAAATATACGAGAATTATTTACTTTTATATAAATGAATAATTCAGATAAATCTCGATAAATGAGACATATATATGAAAGTTATTCTTTTATAAAAAAAAATATTCCTGAACCGACAACAAAACCACGCCCCTATAATTGACCAAGTTCGTGATACTCGCTATTGCTTGTGAACTTTTCCGTGAAAACTAAATTTTAGAAGCCATATATACCGTACTTGTAAGTCTGCTCAAATCAATCATCGATATAAGTAAATATACAATAATATACGTAGTATTATACAGTCGATTATCAATTATCTGTGTTTCGGGCACTCGTATACATATATGAACAGTGGTTTACTCAAAGAATGAATTCACATCGTTTCACACAGAAGAAGAACAGTAACTCTATTACTATACCTCGCGTGCCGACGTGGTATGTTTCAATGTGACATATACCAACTGGTATGCAAATACGCTGAACGGCAAAGAAATGAATTGTATGGGGTTCATAAGCTATATGCAAAATATGTTTTGGGTGTCTGCATGTATCAGCGTTAGAGGTCTCTAGTGTGGCACAGTCATATCTTCTTTTCGCTGCTTCGTGAAGCATTGCTGCATTAGGGTTCTCTTATATCATGTAGCCTACGCTAAACGTATACAGGTGCATGTAGTTGTTCGAGAGAAAACACTAATGCTAAAATGCACTGTGTGGGGAACTACTCCTGGCGACTTCGTGCTCTGTTGAGTTTCGACTGTTTCACGATCGGGCCATCAGCATTACACGTCGAAAACAACAATATTAGAAGAGAAATTCGTGACATTCATAGCGCTATCGTGAAACTGCAAGTATATATATAGTCATTAGACGTCATTATGTGAAAAACAAAACGTTAAACATAATCCCGAAATGTGCAAAAATCGACTTTTTATTTTCCGGCTCTGTGGATAACTCGATACTCTGCCTGAGATAAAGTGGTGTATATTATCAGCAGGATATCTAACAATATCACTATAACTGCGGTATATACATCGAGCATGCTGTCGGGCGGCCATATGCATTGACATATAGGTATTCAGGTCCATTAACATGTCAGACAGAATGAAACTATATCACGATTAGAATCAGAATGAGTCGGATGAGATTCATTGGATGTCATGTTAATATCCGAGTCTCCTATGGAGACAGCTTTTGTGCGAACTCACATCTTTAACCGGTGTACTTTCTTGCTTCACTTTCTTCCTGGGACTATATAACTATAATTTCAACAGAAGTCAATACGCAAATATTCTCATTTAAGTTCCTGATCACACGAGAGTGGGATGGGAAATATCGTGAAATGTTTGGCAGTGTCCTACGTTTGGCAAAAACTGCAACAAAATGTCTAGGGAACTAATCTGAATGCGTATTGTCATCACTGTTCCCCAAAACACGAGAGAAACGCATAACGTGGATAACTCGATACTCAGCCTGAGATAAAGTGGTGTATATTATCAGCAGGATATCTAACAATATAACTATATACTGCGGTATATACATCGAGCATGCTGTCGGGCGGCCATATGCATTGACATATATAGGTATTCAGGTCCATTAACATGTCAGACAGAATGAAACTATAACACGAATAGAATTAGACTGAGTCGAGTGAGATTCATTGGATGTCATGTTAATATCCGAGTCTTCTTTATAGACAACTTTTGTGCGAACTCACATCTTTCACCGGCGTACTTTCTTAATTGCATCACTTTCTTCCTGGAACTTTTGGGAATTTCCACAAAAGTTAATACTCGTTAATATTCTCGTTTAAGTGTCTGATCACACGAGAGTGATGTGGGAAATATCTTGAAATGTTTGGCAGTATACTGCGTGTGGCAACAACTGCAACAAAATGTCTATGAAACTAATTTGAATGCGTATGTTCATCACTATTCCCAAACACACGAGAGAAACTCATATGTTATACATAACTGACATAAGATAAAATTGCATTCGAACTAATTGCATCGTACTTTAGAAACAAATCCTCTCCCAGTTCTGAACAAGAGCATCGACAGGGCGTGGCAAAATACACCCGTGGTAATTTCAACGAAGGGCCATAACTCTTGCGAAAATTGGCGGGCGGAAACCACAATTCGAACTTGACCTGTATTTCGGACGGGCCGATGGGCAAATAGGCGGCAAGACGGACGGATCAATAACATAATGTGTCCCTTTTGTCCAAAACGGGCGTATAAAATGAAAGTACCAATGACACTGTAGCTCAACTTGGAAGGGGAAGAATTTGGAAAATGTTATGCGTCATGCAGTTAATGTGAGGGGGGGGGGGGGGGGGGGGTAAGGATACGGAATGTCAAAGCAACATAATGAAGGGTCACGACGAATATTAATACGAAGTTTGGGATGAATCAGATGAAACATGTTGGTTGTATGGCGTGCCAACGAATTTATTCATGCAAAAGAGTAAAATCCAAGATGGCTGCTGGGGGTGTGTTTTAAAAGTTACGACGGACGGTTATCAGTATTAGTTATGCTGGGTAATGCTGTGGAAATCACTGTGGAAATGAACAATTTTCCTAAGCAAGCAGCTGACAAATGCCGAGTAATTTCCCAATCACAACTAAAATTCTGACTATAAATCTATTATATCGATCAGATGTTATGACAAACATTACCAGCTTTTTTTGCGCGTCCATGAAATAAAATTGCAATTCGTCTGGACAAAAAATACATTCGGTAAAAGTACATTCGGTAAAACGTAAATTCGGTAAAAAAGTACGTTCGTCTGGAATGCCGTGAGGACACACGTTGCAGAAAAATCTCTTTGAGTATGGTTATATCACGAAAATGAGCAGAAAACTTAAACTTAATAAATAAAGAATCAGAAACATTTATCGACAGCGCACGTAAATAAAACTAGAATACTAAATCGCCAGCAGTAGTTCCCCAAAGTGAAATAGTTACCTGATGCGACGCTTCTGTTTAACCTGGCGGAGAGCTTCCATTCTCCGATCGGGTTCTCTCCCCAGAAGTGAACGGATGTGTACGAATGTTTATAGTAACTACTAGGATCTCCCGGTTGGGAATTTGAAGGCGGGTGTCCAACTGACATGGCGCTCGTGGTACCCATTGGTGACGTCAGATCCAGAATGACGTCACCAAATGTTTCGGCGGTGTAGCTGAGCGTTATCTTCACTCGTTCTAAGTGTTTGATTGTGTACGTCACGCCTTCACACTTCTTTACGTTAAGAACTGAATCGATAGCCGTTGTCGATAGTTCCCTGAAGTAATGCAAGAACTCTTTGTTATCTTTGAAAAACTTGTGTACATAATTGCCTAACCTAGATATACATGTATACATGCAGGTTATCACCACCACGTGGCTTTCCGAGATCCCTATAGTGGAGATGTACTACCTCTGGACAGTCTATGAATTAGTCCACATGAAAAGTCGAAAGATGGCTCAGATAACGTATTGTGACTTGAATGCCAATGGCGGGTTCCCACGCGGTGGTGATATCCAATTTATCTTACAATTCATTCAACAGAAAAGTTACCACCGAAATATACCAGTTGAATTAAATTGAAGAGACATAAATATGTATATGTCGGATGCTGTACAGAGAATAGAAAAAATATTTCCCATGGCCCATAGGAAATTATGAATCAGTGTACTTAGAAACGAGTAAGTTTATCCACAACTCACGTGTATCCACTGTTGCCATCCATAATACGCTTCTTACCATCCAGCAGGATATTGAATAGGAAACCACCTTATCATTTATGTGTGTATTTGAGGAAAAGAGGCTAATTAATTATCAAAAAAAGTACCGGTATACTTTCGGGATCCAAATAATACACTTGCAGTACAGTATCAAATTTAGTACAGAGTGGAAAAAATACAGGCCGAAAAAATAGTACATGGTAAAATTTATTCCAGCATTCTTCAGAATCATTGACACTTAGCTAACTCAAAAGTACGGGTACTTATATACAATTCAAGTTTTATAATTTATCATAATCTAGCACACATATATTAGAAATGTGTGTGTACTTAATTATTGTTATTAGTAATCAGCTACTGTCACCCTGTTACATGTACACTGTAAGAGAAGAATGATTTTTCCAGATTTTTGGCCGAAAGTTTGGCATCTGATGTGATCTCAGGGCAAATATTTATGCTAGTGAACGAAATTAAATAGATATGCAATCACGACAAACGACATTACAGGGTGGATAGTTTGTGGAACATTAATAATCATACATATATGATTAATTAATAATCATACATATATGACTATTATAGTCTATTTGGATCCCGAGAGTAGATAAAACATTCAGAAAGACAGTTCCCAGTCCATTCGCTACAAGATTTACGACAGGGCAGCTCAGGCGGTGAGTAGCATAGCAATGTTTTGTAAACTTATTTGTTTCGTGAAAGAACATGCAGTTATTGGACATTCGGGTGAATACAAACATTTGACTTACAGCTTCGTGGATATTTTTGGTATTAAGATGGTCTGTTGTAAAACTCGACATATCAGCATGTACACATACCTTGCCCTGTATAGTCGATTGTCCCCCTGTCCATGGATATTTTGTGTGCGGTTTGTTATCACTAATATACTCACATGAATTCAGGCGAATCTCTAACGATATCACACTGGTCCATTGGCGGAACTGTTCTCCATGACAACGCTTTCGTCACCATTGCATCCGCGTCCATGAGGCCAAACCCAAGACGTTGACTCACTGAAATGGGACGATAATGTTTGCTGAATCAGGGAAGTTGCACCCCCTCCCACTTTGGTCAAAATGATCAACAGTTGGAATTTTCATGGATGCCTGGCACAACATTGGTTGGAAGCTTCATACCAAAAATAGTGTGAATTTGTTCTTATTGATTTGACTTTCCAACCAGTAGTTAGCGGGAAATTTGTTGTGTTCAGACCAACTGTCGCATATATTCCCACTTTTAGTAAAATTTTTGGATTGAAATGGCGATCAGTTTGGATGTTTTCCAACCTTAAGGGGGCGGGTGGTCAGAATGGAAATATTGAATAGTTGGAAAGGTTGAGACGTACCAGTTGAAATAATTCCAACTGTTGGGGTGAAAACGGAATTTCGCGATTTTAGAGTTTGTTATTAATCAAGGGGGAGGAGGCCTGTGCAGTTGAAAATTACAAGTTGGACACATTCTGATGCCTCAATTGGAACAAAGCAAATTGACATATGTGCATGTATCGGGAACCAGAAAACGCCCCCCTCCATTCATACGTATATGCATATACTACTATGCACATCAAGAAGTCGATTTCATTATAAATGGAAAAAAATATTTTGACATGGAACATGGATGCAAGTTCGCCTGGTATTCTGTGTGGAAACCTTTCATATAATCTGAGACCAATTTACAACCATACTCCGTGGAACGTACCAACCAAAACCAACAGCCACTCCTTTTATATAAATATTCACACAAAGCAGGCATATTAAAAGAATATATTCAGCACCAAATTGTATCGATATGTTACTGGTCTCAACCACGCATTTCAACTTGCTTCCATACAGCATGGACACAATGTGATGTAATTTCAACAATCCAATGCCATGCATACAATTCCACAACGTGAATGCTCATGTTCACACATATGCATGGGTGTATACATTGTACATAATTCAAACTAAAGTGTAACATCACACGACGGTTTGAAAGTCCATGCTATGCTCACGTCTCTTACATAGCGGTCCGGTTCCAGGTACCACCAGAGGTCGATAAATATGCAAAATATTCTTATACGGAATATATAAGCCACATGAAGACTAATTCAAGTGATCGAATCCAGAAAGTTCGGTATGGAACAAAAAGAGCGTTCCTTGTCAGTCTATATCTGATACGGTAGAAATAAAGAGCGTTTATTTCACTTATGTGCGAACACATTGAAACAGCTGACACATTACTGTGATATTGCCAAATGTTTTTCAGAGCATATGAAGCCCAAATATCAATATTACGTGTATTTATTGATGTTATATCAATTTTCCTTCCAAATTACGAAGACAAAATTAAAGTAGGAAGTTTGAACGAGCCAATGCCGTTTAAGTTATGATTGTTTTACTAATTTGGTGTTAAATCTTACCCTGCATCTTTAACTACGCAATGTGTACATACCTGACTTCCCAGCACCGTTGATAATCCATGTAGCATTTATCCCTTGAGATATCGCCGTTTCTGCTATAATATGCTGAACATCTCTCCATGTAAGATCCGCACTGAAAGTAAGTGCACGTACGAGTGTCTAGTTAATAGGGCCCTATCGAATCACGGATCGAATCAGCTAACCGTCGGCGCATATCATACATATAGACCATTATAGTATGCCTTTTGAGAGAACATAACATCAAGGGTGCGTTGTTTTATTATTTATATATGTTCCGATTAAGTTTTATTAATTTAAATAAAATGTTTCAGTGAGTGTATACATGTAAAATTATTAGACAGTTTTCAGATAATTGTTAATCCTGATGTGAGTTGAAATCAGACAGACATTTTCGTGTCGTGATAATGTGACACTAATTAGCGATATCGTGCAGATTAATATAACACATATATGACTATATCCGTCCGATATGTAGCACAATTAATCAGCTACCAATTGAAAATAAAATTCTGGGCAGCTTAGGCTATGCCCTTTTTGAACAGTTTGTCTCAAGTTCGCTTTTTTACGATATCCAAGTAAATCAAACTTTGATAAGTTAAGGCAATGCGCGTGTTGCGACAAAATTAATATCGCAGATACATATATTCATTATGACCCTTCGCACAACTCGCATATACATGTATCAATTATGGGGGAAATTTCATATTCGAAAATATTTGAATAGGAGGTCCGATTCGGAGTCGACACGAATCACACCTACGAAATCGACTTCGAATCGAAACGATTCTCGAACAATCGCCTACAAGAGGATGTATGCAACGCATTTAATGTTAAGAGTTCTGGATATTCTACATGTATATTTACTCACAACACGACTCACGCTGAAGTCATGTATGATCATTAAGGTGGAGCACAGTTGTCTACTTTCAACATTAATGGTCATGACAAATTTATCATAAACTTAATCTTCCAGAATTGAAGCAATGTCCTCAAATGTATGGATTCATCGATAAGCTGGATAACATTGGGCACATTAGTGCATGTATGTGGTAGCAACGCAACTATATGTCTCGAACACTCAAGAGCATTGGTGCCCAGTTGACTCAGATGCTCAGTTGAATCGTCTACTATATATAGTTTAACCCTTTCAAGACTGGAGCCACCTGTAATTTAGCGAAAACCCTGTGCCAATGCATTCTCTTATATATAAGATAATGCATTGAAGTTGTGAGAGAATGCACTAGCACATTATTTATTATGCTGCCCCAGCGCAACTCCCGTCATGAAAGAGGTAATAGCACTCACTTGGCCCCTAACATCAGCCCAATCATACCAGCGGCAAACGGTGTAGATGCTGAAGTTCCGTCAAAATATTTGCATGTGGATCCCCTCCCGCTGGTGATCTAAGAAGACAGATGATGAATAGCCGCTACTCGGGGACCATATTCCAAGATGGCCGCCGATATGTCAAAGGTCATAAAGGTTAAGGGTCATAAAAGGTGAAAGGTCAAGGAAGGTCAAAGGTTTTGGTCCCAGATTCCAAGATGGCCGCTATCTAACTCTAACCCTAACCCTAACTTATATAGCTGCTATATAACCCTAGCCGATATAGCTGCCACTAGCCGTAGGGCCCTAACGGAGTATTTTAGCAAATCCGAGATGGCTGCTATTTTTCTCTTAAAGGCACGTGCGGCCTTTGTTGTCGAAAATATTCATATTTGTTCCAAACATCGTAAACAGAAAAACATTAAAACGCATACAGTTCCCTTCATATATACTATGACCATCGCGTAAACAGCATGTTATCATAAAGACCTACTATATTTTACCTAAGCAAGAGCCTGATTGTGTTACAGGCTAATCACACACAAATGGCATAAACACTCTTTATTAGTTCCATATCAGGTATTCACCAACAAAGAACGCTCTTTATGTTTACCATCATAATATAAACAAACACTAAAACATACTGTTTATGCGATTTTCCTTATTTGTATACTGACAAAGTCTATCTACATTTTGATGTTCTTTCTGTTTGTGGCGGTTTTTGACGGGTGGAGATATTTTCACAGGATACCCACCGCCAAGGCCAACCGTACCTTTAATTCAAGCCCAGATTTGTGTAATTCCTATGTATAGTTGTGTAAACATTATATGAGTCAATTTAATTACAGATAATAATCATGTACGTAATATTGGTACATCATTATTTACAACAACTTGGTTTCCAAAAAGAAAATGAGAAAACAGTACTATATATACTAACCATGATGTATATTTATGTAATTTCTTCTTCTTTTTTTTCCCGGTTCGCTTAGAATCTTTAAATAAGTTTATCGAGATCTGTATTGTTCTATTCCGGACATGTTAATGCAATATTGGACCGTAACTGATTATTATCTGCATTGTATTCTGTCTATGTATACCCCGGAAAGTTCTAATTTGTATATAGTGTATATATGTTTTCTCATGTACCATGTATTATAATGGCTGAGAATAAAGCATTACTTACTTACTTACTGCACGTATTTACCGCCCCCCGCCCCCCATATGGGTATAGTTCATATGATCACAAACTTTTATACTCACTATTATGGAATGATAGTGCACATCCGAACTGGTGGTGGGCTGTATTCCGACTGTTTTTATTGAATATTGCGATAAAAAAACTCAGAAATTATTGTATAATGATATTGATCTATTCTCCGACAGGCATATAAGTGCATCTGTGCGCGATGTGAATTAATTGAAAATACCGTGTAGAAAGAATTTAGTTCTTCCCACTCCTATAAATGGAGTATTATCTACATGTATATTTCGTGGGTACCTTGGTGAACGAGCTTCAGTCATAAATGTTAAAGGGACACTCGGTACTCATAAAGTAAATTTAAAGGGACACTAGGCTCTCACTGGGGATGATTATTAAAGTGGCACAAGGCACTCACTATGGATGAATGTTAAAGTGGCACATGGCACACACTGTGGGATAATGTTAAAGTGACACTCGCATTTCAAAAACTTCAAAAATTTCTAAAAGTTCAATAAGTTCAAAAATTTCAAAAAGTTCAAAACATTTAAAAAAAGTTCAAAAACTTAACAAAATTTCAAAAACTTAACAAAATTTCAAAATCTTCAAAAATTTCAAAATCTTCAAAAAATTCAAAATTTTCAAAAACTTCAATTTTTTTTGAAAAACTTCAAAAATGAAAAACTTTCAGGATTTAGTCGGAAATATGTCTTGTTGCCATTCATCCGCCGCCGCCGCAAAACGCAGCCCCCGCAATGACGTCACTACCAATGGCTTTTTTTTTTGGAGCAAAATAACATGACATGTGGTACATACTACAATTCTTTTATTATATTAACTATTCACTTTCATTCGCTTTGTCATCACTGTCACTTTCACCGGCTTTGTCATCGCTGTCACTTTCGTCCGAATTGTTATCACGTTCGTCAGAAGTGTCATTTGTTTCGTCCATGAATTTTTCTAGCAACGGTTGGTACTTTAATATTGACATTTTCACTGCATCACGATCTTCATAACCATTATTCAAATATTTGTCGACTTTATCCATGACTCTGTTGTGCAGAATCCCATCGCGCAGCTTCAGATATGCTAATATTGTCCTAGCATAACCATTCATAAATTGCCTAATGTCTTTACTTTTAAGGTCCTTGTCAGCTTGTACTTTTGCTTCTTTTTCTGTCGAGCCATTTTCCGTATACGTGTCCACTTTATCACTCCATTCTTCTTGTGTTTTATCTCTACTCTCACCACACACACTTTTGAAGTATTCATCTTCATTCGATTTAATTTTCTTATTCTGACTATCATCCGTGTCCTCGGTTAATTTTCGTTTTAACTTATTTTCTTGACACCAGTTTTTTACGTGTTTCTGGACATCATGCTGATCTTCGAACAAAAGCCCACAGTCATTACAAGGGTACGACATATCTTCTCGAATGTCTATCAAAAGATACAATAGCAGTCATTTGTCATTTTATCCACGGTGTCACTTTTTTTTCGCCGAGGTCAGATCAGTACACAATCGGCACGAAGCCGGAGGTCAACTCAGTACACAATCGATTTCATCATGTCACCAGGTTACACATATCTATATAATAGAGTGTGAATATTGAAATCACTCATAATTGTATTGACATTTGGATAGGTAGGGTGTATTGTAGCCATTGTGATAAATTTGTATCCAGTACAAACAACACGAAGAGACGTTGTGAACGACAACCTGAACTAGTGAACTAGTCCACCACTTGCCCTTGTTTCTGTTCTATATAAATATAGGTGCATAGAAGAACGCTCGATTTCACTGATTATATTGGAAAATGAAGTATCAGTGTGAAGAGTGCTTTAGTGCCTATGCTTGGCAAGATAGTTTGAAGCGTCATATCAAAGTTAAACACACGCCTTCAGAACAACAACAGCAGCATCATCACTCACAACAACAACAACAACAGCAACAACAACAACAGCAGCAACAACAACAACAGCAGCATCGTCACCCACAACAACAACAACAGCAACAACAACAACAACGGCAACAACAACAACAGCAGCATCATCACCCACAACAACAACAACAGTGACAACAACAAAGCGACATAACATCCTGCTTTGATGATCCAATGGCCAATATCCATGAAGATTTTTGTCTTCAAGCATCCATTCACGGCATGCGTAAGTGGACCGACATCTAGTGGGAAGACGTACTTCGTGAAAACCTTGCTACAAAAGTCTGCCTCAAAAATATCACCCGCACCTGACAAAATAATATGGTTTTATAAATATTGGCAGCCCCTATATGACGAAATAAAGTATACCGTCACCCCTCAGGTCAACTTTATACGAGGAATACCAGCAAACTTGGATTCTCTTATCAACCCCCGGTATAAAAATCTAGTTATACTCGATGATTGATGCAAACTTCATCGAAAGACCAGAGAGTTAATGATTTGCATTCGGAAGGAAGTCACCATTTGAACTTATCTTTGATAAGTTTGAACCAGAATTTCTACTACAACAAAGATCCGACGCAACGACGAAATTGTCAATATTTGGTATTGTTCAATAACCCAATCGACAAGGGATTAATTTCAACATTATCGAGGCAGATGTATCCTGAATGCCCTCAGCGTATGATGTGAGAGTTTTCGGAAGCGACGAGTGAACCGTATGGTTACCTACTGCGACGGAATGTGCTAAAAGAGGACACGAACCAACATACGGGTGAATGGAATGGCATGAAATATAATCTCCATAAGGACAGCGAGCACCCAGATGAACAGAATGGGGTGAAATATTATGCCAACAATAGTCCGGGTCAATGGAATGGGATGAAATACGATGACAGAGACACCCCGGGTAAACTGGTACAGAATGGGATGAAAAAACATACAGAAGACACTGAGACCCAGGGTCAACAGAATGGGATGGTATACGATGACAGAGAACTCCCCGGTCAACAGAAGGGCATGATATATAATTATATTGTGCCCAAAGGTCAACATAATGGCTATACTAAGGACATAAGGCCACCTGGCGAGCTCGAAGAAATTAATAAGGAAAACCGTCAAAACATAGACATTCGAGAAGACATGTCGTACCCTTGTAATGACTGTGGGCTTTTGTTCGAAGATCAGCATGATGTCCAGAAACACGTAAAAAACTGGTGTCAAGAAAATAATTTAAAACGAAAATTAACCGAGGACACGGATGATAGTCAGAATAAGAAAATTAAATCGAATGAAGATGAATACTTCAAAAGTGTGTGTGATGAGAGTAGAGATAAAACACAAGAAGAATGGAGTGATAAAGTGGACACGTATACGGAAAATGGCTTGACAGAAAAAGTGGGAAGAACTAAATTCTTTCTACACGGTATTTTCAATTAATTCACATCGCGCACAGATGCACTTATATGCCTGTCGGAGAATAGATCAATATCATTATACAATAATTTCTGAGTTTTTTTATCGCAATATCCAATAAAAACAGTCGGAATACAGCCCACCACCAGTTCGGATGTGCACTATCATTCCATAATAGTGAGTATAAAAGTTTGTGATCATATGAACTATACCTGAACATATACGTAAACCATATGGGGGCGGGCGCGGTAAATACGTGCCAACTATACATAGGAATTACACAAATCTGGGCTTCAATTTGTGAAAAAATAGCAGCCATCTCGGATTTGCTAAAATACTCCGTTAGGGACCTACGGCTAGTGGCAGCTATATCGGCTAGGGTTATATTGCAGCTATATAAGTTAGGGTTTAGGGTTAGAGTTAGATAGCGGCCATCTTGGAATCTGGAACCAAAACATTTGACCTTCCTTGACCTTTCACCTTTATGGCCCTTGACCTTTATGACCTTTGACATATCGGCGGCCATCTTGGAATATGGCCCCCAAGTAGCGGCTATTCATCAGACAGACGTCAATAGTCGTATTATGCATGACTAAAGCTGGAACCATTATATTATAAACACCTAATCCAAACCAGCGCTGGACGTTATAACATATTAATATAAATATTATATCTCACGCGACTTTTTTGAGTTCTGGTTGGCTGCACATTGCTATACTATTTCCGACCGAATCCAACTGATCGATTATCGATGGTGTTGTATCTCACGTGACTTTCTCGCTGCATACAACTGCTATATTTCCCGACAGTATCATAGTAGGATTCCTACTAACCTATTATTGTTTTTAGTAACAGACTCATTTATCGCACTCGAATTTACACCGTATACACCATGCATCTACACCGTACACACGGACAATCGGAATATATCTCCGAAATGTGCGTCAAAAATAAAAAGGTGACAAAAATCAGACTCAAAACTGTTTTAGAATTTACAACATTGTTCGATATAGGGTAATATACTAGAAGCGGATCTAATGATACCCCGCAGTGCTATAGGAATACATTAATGGTACCATGCTAATATATTTGTTTTTCGATAAATAGCATTAGGAATACCAGCTCGGACAAAATTATGCCTATTGCGAAAACATTCGAAAAAAGGGGATGTCTCTACTAAACAAAGTCGAATCAAGCTCATAATCGCATCTGCACATGTCCCAATGGTACTGAATATATCTGTCAAGTTTAAAACAGATTGATTGAACATTGTAGGAATAAACCCCGATTAAGGGCGCGTACACATGGCCAGCAAGAAAATATCACGTATGCCCCATGTGACTTACTTGACCAATGAAATAAATAATACCGGAAAATATCCGACGAAGGCAGCGCGCTGATATTTTATCGCCAATTGGTGATATGTGTTCACCTTGATATGTGGCCATCGGTATCCGTTAACTAATCTCGCAGGGATATGATCGTAACAATTCAAGCACTCGATGTTATGATCCATCAATAGTATCGCCTGTTTCAACATACTACGTATTTCCATTTTACATTGGTTGTCAGAACCGCTGATGTATTATATATACATGTATATACGTGTGTACAGAGACGTGGCGACAGGGGGGGGGGCTTGGGGTGTGTGTCTCACCCCCCCCCCCAACTTTGGTCAATATTTTCAACAGTTGTACATTTCATACTTGCCAAAACATTAGTTGGAAATTTCACACCAACAATAGGTTGAAAATGTTCTTGTAGTTTGATTTTCAAAACATTTCTTGAGGGAATTAATTGTTTTTGGATTTTCGGTAAAAATTTTGGTCTGAAATGGTCATCAGTTGGAAACTTTCCAACCTCAGTGGGGTGACAGGTTGGAAATTTCCAACACTTTGAAAGCTTGTGTCCTGGTCCCTCCCCCGTGGCCAGTCAAAAGTCAAAAACTGCTAGTTAATTTAAGAAAACAATATTGTCATACATTTGGTCAACATTGTCATTGGAATTGTCATCAGATGTACATTTTCCAACCTAAGTGGGGTGTCAGGTTTGAAATTTCCAACTCTAGGAATGATTGAGGCTAGTCTAGATGGTAGGATTCTGCGATTTTCTTGTTTAGATTACACAATTTTCGCACACCGGGCCGAATCATGGTCTAATATTAGGCCTAAGAGCACTGAGGTGCAAGGGGGTGCAAGTGGAATAATGGAAAACTTGAGTTCGGTCTGATTCTGATTTAAGGGGGGGGGTGCAGTTAGAATTTCCCAAGGTGGACACCCCGAACGGAAACCCTCTGCGTATATGGGGATGCTTTATAATTTCGTACCTCACATGCCTTGATTTAGTTGTTTTACTTTAATTTGGACTGTATGCATAGAGGGCGCGTTCGTTTTTAAATTTTCCATAACACTTTATAACTCTATGAATATTCGATATGGACTATAGGTTGTTTGTCCGCAGTAATTCACTTCAACAAACACGACTAACACTAGTCACATTGAGCTCAATCAACGTCAACTAACCCGCCGCTTTCTCACGGGCGTAATCTTTGCAGCAAGACAATATCAGAGTACATTTGTACCTGATGTTTTCTTGCAGATATTTTCTTGCAGCTTCATGTGTACGCGCCCTAAGTATATTTTGCTATCCAGTTGTATATATGCTGTGCATATTATATTGGCTGGTGATTGATATGGACTATACCTCATAATTTGGTGAAGACATTTCCTGTTACAGTTGAGGTAGTCAATGTATAATCGGTTAGTATTGTCCAAGGACGACACAATTATTTTATTGCAAGTTTTGATATGTTCTGTATTTTGCTGCATTTCTACATAGTAAATAAACTTACCATGTATTTGGCTTGTCCGTTGACCATCTCACCACTATAAGTCGCGGCAAATATTGCGGGACATGTTTCAGAGTATGCTGCTGGTTTTGCTGCGGCCTGAATACTTGAAATAGCGATGGAGTATACATTGTTCACCCTCTCGTCGTGGTTACATGTGTCGGAGGGTCCGTCGTTGCCGGAGGAAAAAAGGTAGATTGAGCCGAGTCCATCCCGTCCCTGCAAGTTGAAGGTGGTGTATTGTTGGGTTATTTCAACTGTGATTGTCATTTTTATTTTACAGAAACTTAGTGTTCCGTAATTGAAGTTACAGCCTCAACCTATAATGAATCAATTGAAACGCTAGATCACCTATATACATGTATATATCTGGTGCAGGTATTGGTTTATTTTGCCGGGGAAATTTTATTAAAGAATTTATGGACTTCCATCAAAATGACACTTCCTAGTTTTCAAAAGAAACTTCATGTTCTCTATCAGAGTGACTCTATTTAAACAAATACACCAGTGAGTGTACTAGACAAGTATATCAGCTTTATGTTTTTGTGATTTTATAATGATTCAACACAAGTTGATTTAATTTAGTTTTAGAACTAATGTTCCATTCAAATACATGGCACCTAATTCTGAGGTATGAATTATTCACTTATTCCCCTTAAACCCTTAAAGGGGTAATGTACGCCATTTTCAATAAATTTCTAGTGATAACAACAATCTAATATCGATAATATATAGAACACTAAGTGATTTGAGTCGAAGATGTATTCTGTAAACGTTCAGGTTAATAGGTTAACTTAAAATCAAAGTTATTAATTTGATATAAATTTTATTTATGGCTGGAGTCATAAATTAAATTGCAAATTTCCGCATAAAATACGTAATCAAATTAATTCACGGATAGTGGATTGGGTACAACATGGCACACACGATCGCGTAGAAAATTATGTTGATACTGTGCGTAAACTCAAGCCACCCACTGACTATACAATGACTTAATGAGTATATGGGACTAGTATACATATAATATAACATTTAGTTGATACATTTGCTTGCAAACTGTCAAAAAATTACTCAACAACGACAATTTTTCGCATTCCGGCTGATCTGCCATTCGTAACATTACTTCGTACTCAACAGACTTTCAAATAATGGAAATCTGGTTACCTTATTCTACAACTGAGAGACTAAAGAAACCAACAACAGCATTTGTGTACAGTATCCTTTAAATTACAAGTTACAACAATAGATATGGTTAATAAAAGACGTCCAATTTGCTACATAAAAATTAGTGACATCAAGTCTTAGAAATTTCAGTTAAAAAGTGTACATCGGAATGGTCTATTATTTATTTGCAGGGATGTTAAGGTGGTAAACCCAGACGACAGATAAATACAAGTGCAGAAGGAGCCATATATATTGAGGGAAATGTATAGATAATAAGTTCAACAATAGTCCGTTGAACGTATTATCTGAACAGTCCCTATGCGATAACTACTCATCAATAATGATTTAGTATGTAAAGGGTTAATTTATATATTTTTCAACATTTAAACATACATGAATAACTTTTATGAAACATTAACTAAATCACTTTATTTTGTATTTATAATTCTAGTTTATATATCGCCATTCAATATTTTATTAAGTGCAACAAAGCTAATGTGATGTTAAACGACATCAACGCATACATGTACGTCTCTTCCACCGTTACAATGAGTTATACATTAAGGGGGAGGTAAAGTGGCAACATTTAAATGTGTTAATATTCAAGACAAGATACTCAATATTTACAAACCGTAGAATAATGCTTCATGGCTTGTTGGAATGTCTGAGCAAATATCTAGAGACAACGCAAAGCAGATTTGTCATTTTATGTTTTGTTTTGTGACATTTGATGGAAACAATAATAAACAATGGTGACCTAGTTTTTAATAATGTCCAATAATATCCATAAAATAAAATCAAAATTCCGCTTCGCGTTGTCACAAAATAAGTCTTCAAACTTTCCAAAAAGGTATGATATGGTCACCTGCGCTTTGTAAGGTTTGATCAATCTTTTCAAAAAAATTATCAATTAATTCCCCATTCAAATGTTACCACTTTACCTCACTCTTAAACTCATTCTTACCGTAGTTATTCCATCGTGCATAGCCTCAGATGTGAGGGGTCCTATTTGGGAGAATTTCTTTGAGCCCCAACTGCTCGAGTAAATGTCGATTTCGTTGGGTTTGTGTGACAGGGCGATGGCTGTCCTCGCATCATTGATGACGAACGTTAAGCCCTCAAACAATCGTATACCTAATTAAAAGTAATAAAATACATTGATATATATACCCCATTCCGAAGTAAATTACTTAGCCAGCCTCGTTTGTGAGGAAGCAATCCGATCAGCGACGCGTACGAATTGTGCGAATCAGGATTACCGTACTGACAATATCCATTGACTCCCGAAATGCCCTACTTAGCTGGTTAATTGGTGCTGAAATGCGTCACTCGCAACAGTGGCCCAGTGTTTCAGTACGATATATTATAACCCCGTTATGGCGGTGCGTTAATGCTAAATGTTCCGGGTTTGAAGCTAGTATGCACAATGAGATGGAGCTTGCTTATTAATTTGCAGTTAGGCAACAATCGGGGACTTTTACGAATTGAGATTTGGGCACATATTTGCACTTGTTGAGAACAGTCATGTCAAATACATTTACCCGCGTATTAAATACATTGTTTACTTGCCTAACCTATTTTCGTATACCCGAGATATTCGTGTACCTAATACAGTGGCATACCTGCTAATGTAGCTTCAGGTGCAGACCCTGCTGCACACTCCCCGTTGTCTAGAGCAGCTGCTGCCATGCCAGCACAATTCGTTCCGTGCCTGCGAATAAAATGTTGAATACAAGCATGACGGAGCAATAACAGTTCTGGTTAAAGTACAGACTCCACAGCTATGCAGTAGTGAGTCTGTGGTAATTGGGGATTTCTGTTACCACCGCCATAATTACGTCAGTATCACCCAATCACAACATCATCAGGAAAGAGATGTATCCTATCATGCGATTGTTGGAATGCCTTTAAAGTGGTAGATTCATCACATTGCTAAAAATAGCACTTAAACAGTGTCGGTCTTACTGTCATACCGCATGAATTCAATGCAGAATTTATTTTTTTTAATTTAATTATAAAAAAAAAATTTTAATTAAAAAAACAATTCATTAATGTTTTGTTCATTCTTAAAATAAATATGGATTTATATATTTTTTTAAACTGTTTAAAAGATCAAAATTTGCACCAATAATATACATGAGTCTGTTTCAGCTAGTGAACATAAGGACAAGTGCTGATGTGTTCACTTCGGAAGCGATCTCGGGTAAGAGACCATATTTATATATATATATATATATTATTTATTTTTTTCTTCTTTTTTTCTTCTTACCAGTGGGTGGTACTACCGCTGTGGTGTGGACTCTGTGGAAAGCTCCATTAATGATCTTGTATTTAGTAACATTTATATATTGCTGATGTACATGATCAATAACATTTCGTTCAAACAAACCATGAAAATGACAATTTGAGAAAAATAACGTCACAGTTGTCGCATCAGTCACACCTATGCCATGCATGGTAAATCATCAGGATGCACCCACATCAGAGCACGATGAACCGAACCGGTGCTGAACCTAACCAGAATTATATTCCGAACAGTCAATAGAGATTATGTGATTGAAACTAGCTATTCTAACCTCGCCCGTCAAGCAACACAAACTATAGGTGTAGTTATCTGTGTCCGAGGCGGGGAAACATTATACAGTTGCAGACAGGCTATGCTATATTTCCAAATGAAGTCCATGCAGCACAGCACGCCATTTTCGTTAGTTGTCAATGAGACACGAAACGTGTCTCACCATAGTCAGCATTGGATAAGGTCGCTGTGCTATGTTGTACGGAGGATATCAACAGACCATAGTCCGCATTGGATAAGGTCGCTGTGCTGTGTTGTACGAAGGATATCAACAGACCATAGTCCGCATTGGATAAGGTCGCTGAGCTGTGTTGTACGGAGGATATCAACATACCATAGTCAGCATTGGATAAGGTCGCTGAGCTGTGTTGTACGGAGGATATCAACATACCATAGTCAGCATTGGATAAGGTCGCTGAGCTGTGTTGTACGGGGGATATCAACAGACCATAGTCCGCATTGGATAAGGTCGCTGTGCTGTGTTGTACGGAGGATATCAACAGACCATAGTCAGCATTGGATAAGGTCGTTGTGCTGTGTTGTACGGAGGATAAGAACAGACTATAGTACGCATTGGATAAGGTCGCTGAGCTGTGTTGTACGGAGGATATCAACATACCATAGTCAGCATTGGATAAGGTCGCTGAGCTGTGTTGTACGGAGGATATCAACATACCATAGTCAGCATTGGATAAGGTCGCTGAGCTGTGTTGTACGGGGGATATCAACAGACCATAGTCCGCATTGGATAAGGTCGCTGTGCTGTGTTGTACGGATGATATCAACAGACCATAGTCAGCATTGGATAAGGTCGTTGTGCTGTGTTGTACGGAGGATAAGAACAGACCATAGTCCGCATTGGATAAGGTCGCTGAGCTGTGTTGTACGGGGGATATCAACAGACCATAGTCCGCATTGGATAAGGTCGCTGTGCTGTGTTGTACGGAGGATATCAACAGACCATAGTCAGCACTGGATAAGGTCGCTGAGCTGTGTTGTACGGAGGATATCAACATACCATAGTTAGCATTGGATAAGGTCGCTGTGCTGTGTTGTACGGAGGATATCAACAGACCATAGTCAGCACTAGATAAGGTCGCTGAGCTGTGTTGTACGGAGGATATCAACATACCATAGTCAGCATTGGATAAGGTCGCTGTGCTGTGTTGTACGAAGGATATCAACAGACCATAGTCAGCATTGGATAAGGTCGTTGTGCTGTATTGTACGAAGGACATCATCAGACCATAGTCAGCATTGGATAAGGTCGCTGTGCTGTGTTGTACGGAGGTTATCAACAGACCATAGTCAGCACTAGATAAGGTCGCTGAGCTGTGTTGTACGGATGATATCAACATACCATAGTCAGCATTGGATAAGGTCGCTGTGCTGTGTTGTACGGAGGATATCAACAGACCATAGTCAGCACTAGATAAGGTCGCTGAGCTGTGTTGTACGGAGGATATCAACATACCATAGTCAGCATTGGATAAGGTCGCTGTGCTGTGTTGTACGAAGGATATCAACAGACCATAGTCAGCATTGGATAAGGTCGTTGTGCTGTATTGTACGAAGGACATCATCAGACCATAGTCAGCATTGGATAAGGTCGCTGTGCTGTGTTGTACGGAGGATATCAAAATACCAAAGTCAGCATTGGATAAGGTCGTTGTGCTGTGTTGTACGGAGGATAAGAACAGACCATAGTCCGCATTGGATAAGGTCGCTGAGCTGTGTTGTACGGGGGATATCAACAGACCATAGTCCGCATTGGATAAGGTCGCTGTGCTGTGTTGTACGGAGGATATCAACAGACCATAGTCAGCACTGGATAAGGTCGCTGAGCTGTGTTGTACGGAGGATATCAACATACCATAGTCAGCATTGGATAAGGTCGCTGTGCTGTGTTGTACGGAGGATATCAACATACCATAGTCAGCATTGGATAAGGTCGCTGTGCTGTGTTGTACGAAGGATATCAACAGACCATAGTCAGCATTGGATAAGGTCGTTGTGCTGTATTGTACGAAGGACATCATCAGACCATAGTCAGCATTGGATAAGGTCGCTGTGCTGTGTTGTACGGAGGATATCAACAGACCATAGTCAGCACTAGATAAGGTCGCTGAGCTGTGTTGTACGGAGGATATCAACATACCATAGTCAGCATTGGATAAGGTCGCTGTGCTGTGTTGTACGGAGGATATCAACAGACCATAGTCAGCACTAGATAAGGTCGCTGAGCTGTGTTGTACGGAGGATATCAACATACCATAGTCAGCATTGGATAAGGTCGCTGTGCTGTGTTGTACGAAGGATATCAACAGACCATAGTCAGCATTGGATAAGGTCGTTGTGCTGTATTGTACGAAGGACATCATCAGACCATAGTCAGCATTGGATAAGGTCGCTGTGCTGTGTTGTACGGAGGATATCAAAATACCAAAGTCAGCATTGGATAAGGTCGTTGTGCTGTGTTGTACGGGGGATATCAACAGACCATAGGCAGCATTGGATAAGGTCGTTGTGATGTGTTGTACGGAGGATATCAACATACCATAGGCAGCATTGGATAAGGTCGATGTGCTGTGTTGTACGGAGGATATCAACAGACCATAGTCAGCATTGGATAAGGTCGTTGTGATGTGTTGTACGGAGGATATCAACAGACCATAGGCAGCATTGGATAAGGTCGATGTGCTGTGTTGTACGGAGGATATCAACAGACCATAGTCAGCATTGGATAAGGTCGCTGTGCTGTGTTGTACGGAGGATATCAACAGACCATAGTCAGCATTGGATATGGTCGCTGTGATGTGTTGTACGGAGGATATCGACATACCAAAGTCAGCATTGGATAAGGTCGCTGTGCTGTGTTGTACGGAGGATATCAACAGACCATAGGCAGCGTTGGATAAGGTCGCTGAGCTGTGTTGTACGGAGGATATCAACATACCATAATCCGCATTGGATAAGGTCGCTGAGCTGTGTTGTACGGAAGATACCAAAAGACCATAGTCAGCATTGGATAATGTCGCTGTGCTGTGTTGTACGGAATATATCAACAGACCATAGTCAGCATTGGATAAGGTCGCTGTGCTGTGTTGTACGGAGGATATCAACAGACCATAGGCAGCATTGGATAATGTCGCTGTGCTGTGTTGTACGGAGGATATCAACAGACCATAGTCAGCATTGGATAAGGTCGCTGTGATGTGTTGTACGGAGGATATCAACATACCATAGTCAGCATTGGATAAGGTCGCTGTGCTGTGTTGTACGGAGGATATCAACAGACCATAGTCAGCAATGGATAAGGTCGATGTGATATGTTGTACGGAGGATATCAACAGACCATAGTCAGCATTGGATAAGGTCGCTGTGATGTGTTGTGCGGAGGATATCAACAGACTATAGTCAGCATTGGATAAGGTCGCTGTTCTGTGTTGTACGGAGGATATCAACAGACCATAGTCAGCATTGGATAAGGTCGCCGTGATGTGTTGTACGGAGGATATCAACAGACCATAGTCAGCATTGGATAAGGTCGCTGAGCTGTGTTGTACGGAGGATATCAACATACCACAATTTGCCTATGATACAACCTGTCACTAACGCGGCCATATTGGATAAACCATTCCCGACTCCGTGGTTTTAGTGCTGCATACTGAAATTCTGGAGTAGCATTTCCGTATATGGAAGTCATGAATATTCAAAACTCCATATATGGAAATGCTACTCCAGAACTGTGACCTGTAGCACTGAAACAACGGAACCGCGGGGCTGGACGAATCGCTGAAACCACGGAACAAGGCTGATTAATCCAATATGGCTGCGACTCAGTGATCTCGCTTATTGGCCACGATCTCCCGCCACACAATGGCAAATAGTACAGTCTGATATTTCTTGACGGCTGAAGTTAGAAGTTTTCTATCTAAACCTCCTTAATGCCAAGATATAATGTGGAATGCAGGTAAAACCAGTCTGATTTTATACACATGTGTGTAGCTACATGTATACATATAATTACGGATCGTTTGGTGCATAACATACACAGGCTACATAATGAAAGTTGTCATGCAATACTTACTTATCTGATCCTGATGGAAACGGATCTGACGTCATGTTCAGAACATTTAGCGATATAGCCAAGTTCTGAAACATATGGAGAAAATATGCTGAACAATGTTGTGTCGAACTGTTACCTCTAGCAACCTCACTGCATATACACTTTTGCTATTGTCTGCTTTCTATACTAAATAGATTATTCCACTCAGTTAGAACAGTGCGCATCGCAATGGTCTGTTATTCATCTGAAGATACTTTCGAGAGGGGGCTAACAGACAACATAACATAAAAGTATACAGAATGAGTCCTATTTATTGCAGGGAAATGTTCAGATAATAAGTTCAACAAACGACCATATTAGCTGAACATTTCCGTCAGTGATAATAGTCGAGCTATATATACTAGACATGCGTAAACTAGTTTTCATGTATACAGATGGAACAAATATCGATACGTTAGGTTTCAATTTGATATATACCTCCTTGTATGCAAATGAGCAGCACGTCTATCTCTGCCGACAAGTAATTGAATTGGGCGCGGATGATATGCACTATGCATATGTTCAGTTTTGTGTAGCAGATAACTATATCCCGAGTAAAGAGCCCCACGGGGGAGCTCATTGTACATACATTTGGGGACATGGACGTTCCAGATTACGAATGTCGACTTGTGGTATAAAGCATGGTATAAAGTGCCCATTCGGAAAAATATAAGATCGGGGTAGAACAAAGGAGCTGATTTTTAATATGGGATATACCTACTCATCGGTGATTATATAGTATATACAAAGGGCTATAAACACCAAATTTCTCAACATTAGTCTTGAGGTACTTGTAGCTAAAATTAATGAAGTTAAGTATTTGAACATATCCCGATTGGTTGGTTTTATCCGAATAATGCTATCGAAATTGACAGGGACGCATCGGCGAGCTAAGAATTCTTCTTTACAATAATACCATTGACGTCCATCATCTTCGTGTATATGTAGATAATTTTAACCCTTCCATGACTGGAGCTTCCGGAAATTTGCGAATACCTTGTGCTAATCCATTCTTTTATATATGATAGTCTCCCAATACATTGCCTAACAATATTTAGCTTGACATTGTAAGCCAGTGCATACTCTGATATACGCGAGGCTCCCTATGTTAGACTCACATGTATAAGAAAATGCACTGGAACATGGTATTTAATGCTGCACCAGCGCAGCTACCGTCATGATAGGGTTAAATGGGGACGTGCACACACTAAAAGAGTACATTTTCATATATGACAAACCAGTGTTCCCCGACCAATGTGTAGTAATACTGGGAATAGCGAGTGTTCACGTTATGTACGGTACGTACCATATTGGCAGACAGGTCAGGATTGTTGTAGTCAACTCCGTCATCTACCACAGCTATCGTAACACCACGACCTTTGAACCCGCGCTGCCATGCTGCTGGAACGTTCATGTCCACAGGTGTTTCCCCTGTCTGTTATGGAGGAAAATTAGGAGAGATATTCCGCTTCTAGGGCAGATTCCATTAATTACGCTAGTGTGAAATGGATTATTTTACCCTGGGCAAAAATGAATGGAGTGACTTTTAGTGACCGGAGTTATCTACCAAAGCATAGTTACCACTCTAAATAAAACACTTTTGTATAGAGGAAATTTGACAGAACCAACATTGGGTGTGTCGAACAGACGAAGATTTAGACAAATGAGCAAAAATATCTGATTCACAATGAAACTAACGAGAATTTTGAGTTTTACCCAACAAGCAAATTAGAACAACCTTGACACTATCTAAAACTTTGAATAAATTATTTTAACTGGCATCCAATTGAATATTATATTTCTGTATAATATATTATATAATCATGCATGACAAATAATTTTTTTTTAAATTCAGTTAATTCATTACATAAATATTTTTCATGTGCATTCTCAGTAGACAGCCGATCTTCGCGGGGGGGGGTCTCATTACAATACACCCGCAGTTACACCACCTTATAATATACATAAGAAATGTATGGTGATTGTGTTGCGTTCCTTTAATTGGGTATGGATGTAAGTCGGTCTGACAATTTTTTTATGGACTTTCGTATCATACACAGAATTGCAGACCAACTTGCATCCATACTATTGTAAGTCAATGAACGCGCGTCCATTTCTTAATGGATTAATAAACTTTAGAAGTTCGACTTACCATATACCACATGTAGCTCCAGGCATAGTCCGACGGAAAGAACACGTCAACTGAAACCTCCTCCATAAACTGCTCAACCACCGACAGCACCTGGTTTATTGAATAATAAACACCTAAACAAAGTAACTCTCCCCTATCCGATGTTTTCGAGGATATCTTCAGATTTATTTTCAGAATGAGATGAAACTTTGGTACGATACTATCTTATGTATAGCCATGGCATATAACAAATTATATGGTGAGCAGCAACATGCTTGAATAAACATTAGTTGAATGGGAAGAGTCAACTTTTTTTTAATCACAAAATTAGTGGGTTCGCTCAGAGGGAACATATTCTAGTATGCTGTGTATAAATTTGGGCTTCCCTTGGTAACTTGGCACATATGGCTTCAAATGGAGCAAGCAGTCTACAAAAAAGTGGATATATGCCATTCCTCATCTACTGCATCTATACGGGTAGCCTCGTGGTAGTATTGAATCCAGTGTCTACAATAAGGGTAAGGTGACTCCAAGTCTTATCATGACATGGGGTTAAACATGCAGAACCAAGCTGTTCTTCAAATGACTCTTTAACCCTTTACCCAACAAACCGGCCAAAACCGGCCAAATAAAGCTTCAACAGCCTAAAATATCTTCGGTCTGTCTCAATAAAACCATACAAATATGGATATCATTGGAACCGGCTCATTGACCACATTGTGATGGTTACAGTTATGCCCTGTGCCAATGCATTCTCTTATATATGCGAGTCGACCATAGGTCGCCTCGCATATATAAGAGAATGCATTGCCCTAAAAAATATCTTTTTTTAACACTTTTTTCCATTTTTTCTTACATTCTTTAACAATTTTATAATTTTTAATGTGTTAAGCCAATGCATTCTCTTATATATGCGAGGCGACCTATGGTCGACTCGCATATATAAGAGAATGCATTGGCACAGGGTCGTTCTGTTGGGTAAAGGGTTAATAAATGAGTGTTCTACTCTAATATAACGGCTTTTGAATTGAGCGCTACCTCTATCGAAACGGTGCACGCTCAAGTGTGTGCATGTGTAACAGAACGAGACACCGCGACCGCTACACTACTCCCCAGTTCTTTTTGAGATTGACTGAATCTCACCCGAGTCCTCCCCGAGAGCGATCGAATCATGACATAGTCCACTGAGGGCCGGAATAGCGCCCATTGTAACATAACAAGAGAGCGAGGAGAGAGAGAGAAGTGCAGGAGTCGCACCGAAAGTTGGCAGCACCCGGAATCTCAAGCCGGTCATCTAACCGAACTCGATGTTGCTTAACTTCGGTGATCAGACAAAGCGTCTAACGATTGTGACCGAGATATCTAGATCTCTTAAGCAGAGAAGTCAACGGCCTTCTATATTTACAAACCGCTACACGTGCAAGCATGTAAAATTTCCCGATGATCGGCCTCAGGATTCTTGATATATACAGTGGAACATGTCGGGGGGGATTTACTTATATTTTTAGGTGTTTAGTTTGATTACAGCATCTTATTTATGGGAAATGTGGGTAAATTATTGGTGGAACTTTGGTAAAAGTATTTGTCAAATGATATCAAATTTAACACGAGGTTCCACATTGGATGCAGGCATGCCCACATGACGCCAAATGTAACATGGGAGAGACGGAACCCAAACTTGACATGTGTAAGGGAGAATAACTCTAAAAGGGAAACCGAAAGTGTTACCCATACCACATCTCACTAAGATCTTATAGTTAAGTTATTAAAACTGTATATCAAGGCACTATACAAAAAAATAATCGGTGACTCGAAAATTAAATTGGCCTTCAACAATGAAGATTACGAGTCGCTTAAAGGAATTCCAAACGCTTTCTCGCTTATTTCATATGTACATATTTCGAAACAGGAGCTAGACAGAAAGCTATATCACATGTATAAGATATCACCACTCTCAAAAATTAATGAGAAATAGACTATAGCAACACATGTAAGGTGCCAGACTTACCCGCGAATCAACTTCAAGTGCCGATAATCGGGCCGTGTATCGATCTGAGCTTTGGTGTGCATTTGATGGAGTGAAATCAGGATGCTGCCTTCGGATAAGGTGTTTCTTTTTGAATATCTGTAAGGAAGCAGAAGAATAATATATGCATACCTGAATATTGTTCCCTCCATGCGGCCTCATTAGCAACCTACACCCTAAATCTAGTTGGATAAGAAGTTATCCAACAGTCAATCAACCGTTGTATGCCCACAGCACCTATCTACGTTGTGTGAAAAGTTGCATGACAATTTTGTTGGATACACTTTTACACAACGTTGCATATATATTTACTACCAACGGTTGTATGTTAATTATTCAACGTGTTGGATGAAATTTCACTCAACACTCAATCAACGTTAATTGCCCACAGCACCTATCTATACGTTTATTGAACTGTCGGGTGTTGGGTAGAGTTGGATGACATTTGTTGATTGGAAAGTTTACCCAACGTTGATTGGAAAGTAAAATGGGACAACACGTCGTGGATAGCTTTGCCGGTACAGTATACCTTTGTTATAATTATTCTTTGTACGATACACTGATTATGTAGGCTTTATGTGTTGAGTGTATGAGTGTACTACTTAGTCAAATTAGTGCCGTCAGCAGTTGTGTAAATTTGTAAACTTCAAATTTGGCAAATATAAATGAATATACACTCAATACATAAAGCCTACATAATCAGTGTATCGTACAAAGAATAATTATAACAAAGGTATACTATACCGGCAACGCTATCCACGACGTCTTGTCCCATTTTCCAGTCGTTCAGGAGTTTTCTCACACAGTCATCCATCTTGTTTTGAAATATTTGGAGCCAAAAACTCGCATGCTCGCCCGCACCGGAAACGCGCTGCTATTGGATGACCCGGTCACGTGGCGGTTTTATCCAATGTGGTATGAAAGTAATACCACAGAAGACAGTTCACGCAATCAGTTGTGTACATCGTACTAAACTGTTGGATAATAAATACACAACAAATTCGCACCCAACGAGTTGTACACAACGTTCATCCAACTAGATTTAGGGTGTAATGATCATTCAAACATGGCCCATGGTTAAATCGATACAGAGATCCAAAGCTGACATAGATGAATTTTCACTGTTCACACTTAGTCGCATAACTCAGCAAAAAAAATGAAGTGACGGAACCCGTTGTATGTAAATATCTTCCCACCCCTTAGTGACTTTAAAATAAAGTGGGATTCTCAAACCCCACTGCATCGGATACATGCGTGCATATATAACATATACATTTATCTTCATATTCTTTTGTCAATGCTAATCTCTGTACTTCACTATTTTCATGTGAATTATAACATTAAATCATTCAAACCCCCATGGTGGTTCATCAGAGTCGTTATGGTTACGTAGCGTTTTTCCGAAGACCCATAACTCCGAAAGTCCGATTCTCCGAAGGTCAGATTCTCCGACGCCCCGATTCTCCGAAAGCCCATAACTCCGAAGTCCCGATTCTCCGAAATCCCATAACTCCGAAGACCCATAACTCCGAAAGCCCATAACTCCGAAGGTCTATAACTCCGAAGGTCTATAACTCCGAAGGACCGATTCTCCGAAGATCCGATTCTCCGAAGGTCCGATTCTCCGAAGATCATGTTTTATCGCTTATTAAATAGTGTACAGTCCAGTGGCGGGGTCAATGGGGCCCTAGGGAAGACCGCCCCCAAAAAACATGTCAAATGTCATGTAAACGTCAGGAAATCCCTCCTAGGCATTCAAATATTCACAGTGTTCCTGCCCAGGGGAGCCCCCGGACCAACGATTGGGGGCGACCCCTCCCATGTATGCGCTCACCAAATCAGGCCTTCCGCTTCGTGATATGCTTTCGGCATATCACATGCATGATATATCCCCCACATATGCTAATTAATGTGCACCCCTAAATGGGAACCCTGGCTCCGCCACTGGTGTGCACCGGGTATATTATAACGAAACGCTGCAAGAATGTCAGAGTAGCCTAACATGCACAGTGGCGACAAGTTCTTCCCCGTTCACCCCTGTACATTTTACTCTGGCATCTCATGGGCCAACGTAACGTTATAGTATCTGGTGTATAGTCAGTGGCGGGCCAGGATTCCCATTTAGGTGGGGGCAGTAGGAAAAGTTTGAATATTTTGATGCCCCATGAACGATTTCCGGGCGTTTACATGACATTGGACATGTTTTGGTAGGGGCCCATATTGTCTGAAATAGCAAGTAGAGGTTTAATGGGGGCAGTGGGAATTTTGGGACCCCTTGGCTTCGCCACTGGACTGTACACTATTTAGTAAACGATAATACCCCGATAAAACAAAATCTTAGGAGAATCGGACCTTCGGAGAATCGGACCTTCGGAGTTATGGGCCGTCGGAGAATCGGCCCTTCGGAGTTATAGGTCTTCGGAGTTATAGGTCTTCGGAGAATCGGCCCTTCGGAGTTATGGGCTTTCGGAGAATCGGATCGTCGGAGTTATGGGCCGTCGGAGAATCGGGTCTTCGGAGTTGTAGGCCGTCGGAGAATCGGGTCTTCGGAGTTGTGGGCCTTCGTAGTAATAGGTCTTCGGAAAACCGGTCTGACACCGTCGTTATTTCGTGGGAGAATCTGTATTCAGATTACGGATTACACGCCGTACGACGTGGTTCGGTAAACGAACAGTCCATAATCAATAAACGAACAGACCGTAATAGTTAATACTTCGTTGTAATCCAGATTCCGATTCATAATGTAAACAAACCGAGATCTCCCCACCTCGGAGTTTATTGCAGAATATAAACGATCCATATTAAAGAATTAAAAAAAAATTGCGGAAACAAATTTGTGTTATCGAGTGTAAACGGGGAAAATTTTACTGAAATTAGCCAAATAATAATGTTATTGATAGTAACGCTGGAGGAGCACTTCGGTTGATGGCGAACTTGAAGCAAATCCTTGTCAATTTCATTGTCACTTTAATCATGTTTAATTTATATTCCATCCATAAAATACCGCCCGAACGCATGTCGATTTCAAATTCGGCGGATAACGTCAACATTGATCGAATTCACGTGAACCTGCATGGATATATCTTCTGCTTTGTTCGTAATTATATGTTCCTGCTTCTTATTCAATAAATAGTAGGATTATATCATATCTATCGATTATCAGATACACGTATGTACTATCTAATCTCAATTATGTGTCAATTATATCAATTTCATATTTAAAATGCAGTCGTTTTGCACAATAGTCTGTAGGCACTGTTTGGCCAATGTGCTGTCCATTATTTGGAAAATAAAACTTTGCCCATTTAGCTAACGGTGTGGTCTTGTGATCGCACGTGAGCTGCATCTCCCAATCGCACAAACACAAATGTAAAGCTTATGCTAGGATCGCAGGACTATATAGTGGAAATGTCTGTCAATTTATTTGATTAAATACCCACACGTACACGTTCTATAGGGACGTGGCTAGAGGGTTCCCATGGGGGGGGGGGGGCACCTTCAAATTTCCGACCAACTGCCCCCCTTATCTTGAACCAAACTCACAGGGTCGCAGAATTCCATTTGCACCCCTTTGGAAATATCCAATTTGACACAACCTAACAATGGAAAATTACAACTATTACTGGTTGGAATATCAAACAATGAGAACAATTTCAACCTATATGTATGGTGTAAAATTAATGTACTACTAATGTTGTGTCAGGCATGAAATTTCCAACGGTTGGAAATGTACAAAAGTTCGGGGAGACACCCCAACCAAGTCCCTATACAACTGACAAGTTTCGTGTGTTCTCCACGACGTCTTGGGAATTTCATTCAGGAGATCTAGAGCTGTTAGAAATGATTGCCTCATCAATAGACACAGTTTAACTTGAAAAAAATTGCGATTAGGTCGGATTGGCGGCTAATTGGGTGCCATGCATATACACATAGAATAAAAGTTATTTCACAACAAACATGAACATTATAAATATAAGATACAAATGGTACTTGTGTCAAATACATGAGCGATGTTTGACGCTGGGAGAATATCAAACCTAGTAGCAGCGACCACATGGATTTTAAAATCTGACCTAGTATTCGTGTAATCTCGATTTAGCTCCGCCCCGTAATCTGAATCCAGATTACCCCACGAAATAACGACTCGGAATAACAAAGACCGAATGGCTCTACGCTCCCGTTCGATCAACAGACGTGCGGAACCCATGCATTTCTACAGCCCCCCGCCAAACTTTGTGGCTTTGTGTTGATATTAAGGCCACATTTCGTTGAACAACATGTTGATAATTAACACTTTTCTGGCAATTAATCGATTCTGATAACTGAAACGGCATTTCAAAAAATGTTGTTGTTGGAATCTGATTATATGGGGACCATCGAATCGGATTGAGTATCTTTAAGACATTGCGTGTTATGATATCACCGACCAATATTGCCGGATATTTTCGAGGGGTAACTGTCCCTTTAAAAATGGCGCTGTCATTAGGGTAAACATACATTATAATTGAAAAGAAATCGATACCTTTTTACCGAAATATAGGCTGATTCGTCATATCCCTGTGGTTTAAACTAGAGATGACATTCGGACCATAGAGTTTTCAAATTCTATTCAATTATTTATTTATTTTAAAGGTCCACGGTCAGATATGACACCATATAATTCACAATTTCCTCAACAAAATGACCACTTACTAGGCAAAAGAAAACGAAATAGACTTGTAATCGCTATCATTCGTATGATCACATATTTTATTGAACTTCCCTGGTATTATTTATATAACATAATATGGTTAAAGGTACTCAATCAGATCAGACGTTCTCCATATCAACAAGATACAACAACAATATTTCATCTTTAGTTATCAGAATCGATTTATTGCAACAAAACAATGGTGTAAACTATGGTATAAAATTGCCCAAAACTTGTTATTTATCAACATTTTGTTCAACAAAATATGGCCGCATTATCACTGAAGTATCACGAAATTTTATCGTATTACCACTTGATTTTACAGTTATCCATCTTCATTCGAAATTGTGTCCGAGACCCTCCAATTGACCACGTGTTTCTGGGCCACATATTATTACACATCTCGGGAAATAACAAACTTCAAAAATCGATATCTGATTACTCTAGAGCTTTGATGGGTGGGTTCCTCGACTCGAATTAAATATGTTTTACCCCCGAAGCCAAAGAAATAGTAATTTAGGAGCGTCTGGTCGGATTGAGCACCTTTAAATAACATAAGACATGAAGAATAAGGGGGGATTTGTGCATAAGTTATAACAACTTAGTTATAATGCCTCCCCCCCCGGACAAGTTAATAAATTTACTGAAACATAGACTAACATAAGAATAATTTTAAATAAGTCATAAAATGGCAGGGATATGGTTCAAGGACAATGGAACATGTAACATTAGTAACAAAATAATGAGCTGGGTTGGTTCAGAGAAAGGGGAATGAAGTCATATATAGTAAATATTTTGTGCGGGTATATAGATTACGTAGTGTTATCAGCAGGAACGATTGGGTTTACCGAGTCTATTGATCCATAAGTAATACGTCGAAGACGATCACAAAAACTCATAATTGAACAAACTCTTTATTCTCTGCCGTTTGGGCGATGAAAGCATGAACGCTCTTTATAATAATTTGTGCAAGGCTGCAACTTCCTCTGTTGAAAGTCGACATCTGACATGTGACTCGAGTCACAAATTCATGTTCATTATGATTACCATGTTGTTTGCATCGTCCTTAGAGCACACGAGTGTAGTTTACACTAACCAATGGCTCAAATTCATTCATTTGTTGCATATATTTGTTGAGTATAAAACTAGATGGTCCCATAAATGGCAGATTTATAGTGTACAGTACCACTTTAAACGGCAATGGTTATTTCGAGCTTCAAAATTTCGTCTACGTATAATTTGGAAGGAGATATAAGATAGGCTGACAAATACATGAAATACTGACTTACCGGTCTCATATCCATGGGAAATACTGACTTACCGGTCTCATATCCATGGGAAATACTGACTTACCGGTCTCATATCCATGGGAAATACTGACTTACCGGTCTCATATCCATGGGAAATACTGACTTACCGGTCTCATATCCATGGGAAATACTGACTTACCGGTCTCATATCCATGGGAAATACTGACTTACCGGTCTCATATCCATGGGAAATACTGACTTACCGGTCTCATATCCATGGGAAATACTGACTTACCGGTCTCATATCCATGGGAAATACTGACTTACCGGTCTCATATCCATGGGAAATACTGACTTACCGGTCTCATATCCATGGGAAATACTGACTTACCGGTCTCATATCCATGGGAAATACTGACTTACCGGTCTCATATCCATGGGAAATACTGACTTACCGGTCTCATATCCATGGGAAATACTGACTTACCGGTCTCATATCCATGGGAAATACTGACTTACCGGTCTCATATCCATGGGAAATACTGACTTACCGGTCTCATATCCATGGGAAATACTGACTTACCGGTCTCATATCCATGGGAAATACTGACTTACCGGTCTCGTATCCATGGGAAATACTGACTTACCGGTCTCATATCCATGGGAAATACTGACTTACCGGTCTCATATCCATGGGAAATACTGACTTACCGGTCTCATATCCATGGGAAATACTGGCTTACCGGTCTCATATCCATGGGAAATACTGACTTACCGGTCTCATATCCATGGGAAATACTGACTTACCGGTCTCATATCCATGGGAAATATTGACATACCGGTCTCATATCCATGGGAAATACTGACTTACCGGTCTCATATCCATGGGAAATACTGACTTACCGGTCTCATATCCATGGGAAATACTGACTTACCGGTCTCATATCCATGGGAAATACTGACTTACCGGTCTCATATCCATGGGAAATACTGACTTACCGGTCTCATATCCATGGGAAATACTGACTTACCGGTCGCATATCCATGGGAAATACTGACTTACCGGTCTCATATCCATGGGAAATACTGACTTACCGGTCTCATATCCATGGGAAATACTGACTTACCGGTCTCATATCCATGGGAAATACTGACTTACCGGTCTCATATCCATGGGAAATACTGACTTACCGGTCTCATATCCATGGGAAATACTGACTTACCGGTCTCATATCCATGGGAAATACTGACTTACCGGTCTCATATCCATGGGAAATACTGACATACCGGTCTCATATCCATGGGAAATACTGACTTACCGGTCTCATATCCATGGGAAATACTGACTTACCGGTCTCATATCCATGGGAAATACTGACTTACCGGTCTCATATCCATGGGAAATACTGACTTACCGGTTTCATATCCATGGGAAATACTGACTTACCGGTCTCATATCCATGGGAAATACTGACTTACCGGTCTCATATCCATGGGAAATACTGACTTACCGGTCTCATATCCATGGGAAATACTGACTTACCGGTCTCATATCCATGGGAAATACTGACTTACCGGTCTCATATCCATGGGAAATACTGACTTACCGGTCTCATATCCATGGGAAATACTGACTTACCGGTCTCATATCCATGGGAAATACTGACTTACCGGTCTCATATCCATGGGAAATATTGACATACCGGTCTCATATCCATGGGAAATACTGGCCATGGTCACAGCTATTTCCCAGCTGTTTTCAATTGTTCGCACAAAAGTGAAAAACGCTCTTTTCTGTTCCATGTCGTGAAAATTGATGTTCATGTTTTGAACCCAAAATCGTGTTCAAAGTTGTATTTTTGTGAGTTCAATGCGTCTTTCTGTTGGTATTAATATTAATAAATTTTAATATTAATCATATTTATTCATATTAATACCACAGACTAACCATCTTTTTAATATGTATTGGTTGAACTTGAATCTCTTTTTGGTTATACATCTAAATAGTGAGCTCTTTTGATCACTCACTAACAGATATATGTTAATGTCGACCGCATGCAGTTCCATCCATAATCACATAATATTGCTCATTCAATTTGTATGCATGTGACATCTTTTGTATAAAATTGTATATATATTTGTATCATTACCAATAAATAATCTAATCTAATAATCTTATTTAAAGGTGTGTTTTTTTCCAAAATCGGTCTTGTGAACCTTGTCCCTGCATGGTATCGTATAATTTGGTTTAGTTTAACCCTTTCAGTGCCAGGTCCGATTTTTGTATCAACCCATATACCCTGTGCCAATGCACTTTCTTATATATGCGAGTCGATCATAGAGAAGCACCGACCGAATCGACGAGGCGAATATATAGTTGGTGTATTTATAAAGTGTAGTCTTGGCGCGGGTTTGACAACGGTGGGGCGTTGTATGCAGAGCAATAATATGCGATGTCATTTAGTCCATCTTATAATATATAAATAATTCAGCGATATCTTGATTACTGATTACTGAGGGGGCGTGGAGTACTGGATTAATGGTCTGATGTGTGATGGGAGTTGTGCCAGGCCAGGTCGGGCGGTGCCTCACTAAACAAAGTATAATGCGGCAAAAAGATAAAAAAAATCAGTTAGTGCAACAAAGAAAATTATATATTGGGTAACTCCCATACATGTGTGTAATTTTGTTTTGTATTAGATTTTGTGATAAGACTGATCCAAGTCCACTGGGTTCAATGGAATCGTTCTGACAGTGCAATGTATGAATATGAATAATTTGGTATATCTGGTATTTTCCCCCAGGGGCCTGTGTATTGAACATGTGGTCTATAGGACGTCGGTCACGTGCTCTGCGAATGAACCCTAAAACCGAGTTGCCTTGAAGTCAACGTTTATTTTTCTATTTTGCTATTCAGTTCAGTGTGCAAATAACAAATATTGCAAATGATGTTTGATTATTGATCTGAGTATATTGACCCGATCGCTGTTTGTGTACATGTGTGGATATGTTTGGAAATAAAATAATCGTACCACAAACCTCCAGGCATATCTGTCCAAGTAATAGAATATGTATCGCCCTGTGTATGTACGCGCGTTGTGCAATAATTGCAGTATATAGGGCCTATAATCGATTTAGGCCTATGTGCATAGTCCGATTAAATAGAGAGACAGTAATCTTGGTATGAGTTATTATATTTTCTCTTATATGATTTGTGAAGGTTTTTTTTTTAGTTATAGCAAAAATTAGAACTCAATTAAAAACAAATGTTTGCACCATGCAGCTTCACAAACTGCAATCAATCAATAGGTTTATTCAGAATCACACATGTGACATAAGAATCATAAATGCGGTATACAAATTTTAAAATGGTGCGATATGGTGTGAACAATCAGGCATATGCATGGTTGAATTTGAAATATTAGCTGCAGATATAATGTACAATATTCAGTTTAGTTCAAAGGGGATGTCAGAGAGGGGGCGGTGATCTCACGTGTTCCTCGCCATGTCTTATGTATTCACAGAGTTTATGTAAAACAATATTATCAGACGACTGAAGAAGGGTTGATAACGTGTGTAAGTTGCAAACGGTCAATGCCCAAGGCAGAGTTCAGTCCCCTGCTCCCCTGGACTTAACACTGCCATCACATACACCACTGTGTGGTTCTATTATGAAAATAAGCGTCTTATCCCTTTCATGACCGGAGCTGCGCTGGCGTAACATTAAAGACCCTGTGCCAATGCATGCTCTCATATATGCGAGTCGACCATAGGTCGCCTCGCATATATAAGAGAATGCATTGACCTAACAATTTTTTATAATTTTTCTTACATTCTTTAATAACTTTTATCAATTTTTTATCATTTTTTTCTTACACTCTTTGACAATTTTTATATATATTTTTTTTTAATTTTATCTTACATTCTAGAATATTTTTTTTATCATTTTTTTTATATTCTTTATAAAAAAAAAATTCTTACATTCCTTAACAATTTCATAATTTTTTTTACATTCTTTATAAATTTTTATCATTTTTTTTTGCATTCTTTACCAATTTTTTATCATTTCTTTTCATTTTTCCTTACATTTTTAGCAATTATAAAAAATATTATAAAATTTTAGGCCAATACATCCTCTTATATATGCGAGGCGACATATGGTCAACTCGTATATATAAGAGAATGCATTGGCACAGGGTTTTCGCAAACAAATCAGGAAGCTCCGGTCATAAATTCATAGAATTCATAGAATATTCTAAATATTTTGTTTTAGTGAAACATTTCGAATCACATGTAGGTGATTGTGAATCCCCCACGACATGCTTCTGACTTGCTTTGCCTTCGCGGCATTAGTATGGTCTGGGCCGCGTTAAATCGGACCATAAGTTGTGATGTTAGAATATACTTTCACTGGGGGAGAACTGCGACGTGAGGATCGGTTGCATTCCGATAAACGCGACGGTGGGTATTCGGCGCGCGACGATTCGTTTCCGGCGTTGCGATTTTAACAAGTTTTTCGGCGCCATTTTTTAGATGTATTGAAGGAGAGAAAGCATGCAGAGAGCCTTATTTACAGACGTTGGAGGTATGATTAACCATTTGGAAGTCCCTCAGAGTCACAGTTTTGCCCATATGCTAATAATTAGGTCTGAGAACAAGAAAGGCTTTCTCCATTGACTTACCATTGAAAATTAAACTTGCATTTAAAGGGACAAAAGTTGTACCAAAGACAATAAGTTTGAACACTCAGAGAAAATTGGCATACTGTAAGTGGATATGGAAAAAAATTGAGCTAATCCATCGTATAATTTGCCCAGAACGGCGGGTTGAAAAATGCGACGGTTCTATTTCCGATAACAGTTTCAAAGCGTGTTCTGTTTCGATAAATTACGAGACGGTTCGTTGTCGATATTTACTCAGACATTTTGTACAGATTTTAACGACGATGCAATGCTTGCTATGGATATAACGTATCAAGTCAACACAAAAGAAGAATGCCAACCCAATATATATTTTTTATGATTGTTTAAACAGCCCGTGCAAACTATTTTCACAATAACTTGCTCGTTCGTACACTTGTGTTTGTATTGTTATGTAGGCAATATTTGCCATTTAGACAACGTGTCGTAAAGTAAGTAAAACTAGTAGGCCTATAGCTAATTAGGTATATATGCTGTGTATAGACATATATAGGTAATTGGTAATTATTTTTACAACCAGGAAGCGGTTCAACTCGTACCATGACCAACTCATACCCTGTTATAAAATGCCAGTTATTTTTAACTAAATGGAGTGATTTTCAAATTTTTTTTTAATGAGATATGTCTTCGTCTGGGTGTATGATCATAGTTTGATCATTATTTATTTGAGATACCCCCATTTTGTCCGCATGAATCGTTGAAAAACAGCAGGGTACGAGTTGGTCTAATTACAAGTTGACTGTAAGTCTGTAACCCACCATACACGTATCTTAAATATACACATTGAGTTGGCAAGTATGTGCAGTTCCACAATTATCTGAGAATTTCACTTGAGCTAACTGGTTCCCGATAGGTAATTTGGGTCATTATCTACTTTTATTTGGTGGAACCCAATTTCCAGGAAACACGATTTACCGTTGCACCCTGGTCCGACATAACATGTCATTCATGTATAATACAAGCAATTTTATAACATATTTGTTTTCTTTCAGCGACATACTATGCCGGATTGGTGGGACGTATACCCTTTCGTTGGAGGATAGTCAGATTCTTATGGATCTCTCATGTCATTTGGTGCAGACGTCGGAACCGGAAGTGATGGCCGATGATGCAGACGAAGCTCTGCCTGTGGTTGCTGACATCACAAGTGATGATCCATTCCAACCCACTTCTTCTAGTATCCCACACAAAGTTGCCGAACAGCGCAAAGAATATGAATATGAATGCAGAATTTGCGACTACAAATCTAACACCAAGGGCAACTATAAGCGACACCTTCATCGACATGATTCAGATAAAGCCCACGATTGCAGCGTATGTGGTCAGGGATTCAGTGAAGTGTGTTAGTTAAAGCGACACAGGCGCACCAAACACGGCGGATCACAGCATATATACTCTGTCACATAATTTTATGCTGCAACGAGTATCAAACTAAAACTGGTCTTAGATTGCATATGGGGATTAAACATGCAGAAGTTGATAGTATTAATCCTCTGTCGTGCGACGACTGTTGTACGCAATTTTACAACAAAAATGATCATAAGGTTTCTAGCGACCACGCCAAAATGTACAGCTCGATATCGTGTTCGCCCAATTTCAGAATCACCCGTGCATTCAGACAGAATTGAAACCTCCGCATCAGGATGAGTCTGCATGATGTGGAGAAACACCTCGTGGATGCTTGGCTTCGCATCCTTGCAGTGATAACATCTGAACTTCTGAAATAAAAAGAGGAAATAGTGCTTAATAATTATTTTTGATGATATTTGGGCAACCATGTCCCGTAGTGTGGGTTTGAGCAATAGTGTTGTGTATATACCCATTTACAACAGTGGATTGACATGCAATGTGTACAAATAAACTATATTTCTCAAGCATTTATTATCTAATCGACAAGAACACCCTTTACTTTACACGTAAAACTCATTTATGACATAAAAATAAAAAATGAGTTTTCAAAGAACGAACCGTCGCCTCTCCAAATCAAGTAACTACGAACCGTCGCGTTCGATAAATTAGAACCGTCGCATACCACTGCTTGTTATATGAGCGCATTCTCAACTGTAACAAATCGGATATAGGAATAGCCCGTAATCAAGGTAATCGTCGATAACCAAAGTTTCTAAAATCGTTATGTATGATAGAAAACATTGCATTAATTCGCCCAGAACAAAGCTTTTGAAGCAGTCATGTTGAAATATCTCGGAGATCTGGCGGTGATAAGCTGATTTTATTGAGTGAAATATGGGTAAGAACTCCTTTATAAAACCTGCGTTGATGCTTATGGCATACAATCAAATCATAATTGTATTCATGACAACCCAAAGGTATGTTTTATATTGAAAAACTTACCATTTTGGAGATGTTGTTTTCCTTTTCACTGCTCAAATCACAACGCAACCGTCGCTTTATCAATTGTCCACCGTCGCATTTCTCGGAATGCAACCGATCCTCACGTCGCAGTCCCCCCCCCCCCCCCCCCCCCCCCCGTGGAAGATGCGGGCGATTGGAAACTAAGAATCTACGTGAGTTTGCTGAATGACTTTATGGAGTATAACGTCTCTCTAAATATATAATGACGTAACTGATAAACTTTACAGTATCTTTAAAGAGACTCAATTCGATCAGACGCTCCTAAATTACTATTTCTTTGGCTTCAGGGGTACAAATATTTGATTAGAGTCGATGAACCCACCCATCAAAGCTCAGAGTGATCAGATATCGATTTTTGAAGTTTTGAAGTTTTGAAGTTTCTCGAGATCTGCAGTAATAAGTGGCCCAGTAACACGTGGTCAAACGGGCGGTCTTGCGGGTAAAGATGGATAACTCGAAAATCAAGTGGTAATATTCTGGTCCACTTATTACTGCAGATCTCGAGAAATAACAAACTTCAAAAATCGATATCTGATCACTCTGAGCTTTGATGGGTGGGTTCCTCGACTCTAATCAAATATTTGTACCCCTGAAGCCAACGAAATAGTAATGCAGAGGGTCTGTACTCATATTAACCCTTGGTTGGATGAAGCACCATCACATGCATGTCATAGAGTAGTTTTGATCATTACCCGGCGTGTACAGTATCGCCAGGCTATGCATGTATATAGTTTTTAACAACGTCTGTAAACTATTACCCGCCTGCCGACGTCACAGTCTGGCATGGTCGAGGCCAGAAATTGGCGTCATGCCAGAATTGTGCCAGAAATATGTGTATAATGATGTCGTTTCTGGCTTGTTAGAGGTAGTAACGGTTGAAACCTGCTCATATTCTCAATGTGTCGAGGATTCCTCGAACAATATATAGCCACTTAACATATGAAAGTTGAGTTAATCTTAACCACAATTAAGAAAATTCTCAGTGTATTTTGGATATGAGGCGAAACATAGCATAGTATACTCGGCTAAACTATATTGTATAAAACAGATCTTCACCTTAGTCCAGTGGTACAATGTTGTTTGTTTTGTTTTCCACACACACACAATGATCCATGGTCAACTGTATAAAAACAAATTCTCAAGCAATTCCAATGCCCTTCACGATGCCCCAACGGGCCACAGTGCCATGCATCCGACGCCATTCGTGGTATATTTGTTGTAGCGTCTTCATAGCGAATCCTCGTTGACAATCACAAGACCTTCGCGTTGACATTTTTGTTTACCCCCCAGCCTCAATTCTCCTACATTATATCTGATATATTCCAACGGGTTATGAGCTGTGGGTGTTGGCAAGATATCCGCCTATACCAACATGTCTTAAATAATGGGAAAATGTGACAATTTAATTGGAATTATTTAGGACTTTATTAAAAAGTGCAATGATTTTTTCGATGACAGTATACCCGACTAGTGAACATGGTATCTACATACCCGGCGCCATCTGCGCCCCTTCAACGGCCAATACATGTGTGAGAAGGGTCTTCCCGCTGGGCGAACGACCAAATGTTACAATTTACACGTATATTATAGCTGAATAGGTCACTCTCACCGGTTTTCTGCGATAAAGTTACCCAGGTTCCTAAAATTGTGATAAAGTTACCCAGGTTGGAGAGAATTGTGATAAAGTTACCCAGGTTAAGCAAATCTGACAATATCAACTCGATTTAAAAGTGACAGAGGGAATATTGTTCAGTTTTGGCAAGTAATAGCCCTTATTAAGCATAAATTCAGACATTTTAGTATTGAAGTTCGTCATTTTGATCTCAAAAATGAATAATTTGTTGCTAAACATGAAATTTTATTAACCTGGGTAACTTTATCACAATCCTCTCCAACCTGGGTAACTTTATCACAATTTCGGGAACCTGGGTAACTTTATCACAGAAAACCGGTGAGAGTGACCTATTCAGCTATAGTATAAAGCAGTAGACCTCTCTGTATGAGTTACCACATTTTAATATAGCAACAAAAAATGCACCAAAAAATGCTCGAACACTCGTTAGCATCACATCGAATCCTCCGCGCTCACAACGTATCCTCGGATCGATTACGCCGTGTGAAAATAGGTTGAAAATTACGTAAACTAATCTTAACATTTTTTATATAATGCCACATCATGAACACTTGTTCAAGTCTTGTTGAAAAATCGGTCTTTTTTTTTTCAGTCGAGTTTTTTCTTCTTCTTTTTTTAAAAACTCGACTTATAATTTGACGAGAGACCTTTGGTGGACTTGGTGGGCAGCCCAAATCAATTGTTGGCATATGAGTTTATAACCATGCATGTGCGACAGCTGCGAATAGAAAATCGGTTCCGCCAAACGTTCTTATCAGAGTTTTGAGCATTGTTATGTTTATAGCAATGTCATGGTCGTTTGTGTGTTAACATGAACAAACTGTTTGCCTGAGTTATGAACCTTAGTTTTTTTCCAATTTCAACAATTTTAATACTTTAGGGCGATAACATGAATTTTACTCAACTGGGGTTGTTTGTTTTTGGTATATACCTTTTGCATATGTATTGCATTGCTCTAAGTTTAATCTAGAGTAAGGGTCTTTCTTTCTCACTTGGGCTCAACTATTCCTTTATTTTTTGGATATAACCGATTTTGACTCCGGCTCTTTTTTGTTATCAGGCTCCGACTCCATACCGACTTTTTAAAAGTTGTGCGTAGCTTTTAAGCGGAAAAAGAACCTTATTGACAGAAAGGTGAGTGTAATCTTCTATATACATGTACCATAACGAGTTTCAGCTTAGAAGGTGTCCTAATTGTAAAGTGACTTCGTAACTAATGCATCAAAGGTATACTTTTGTATTTTCCCATATAAAAGTTGATGCGCCCTCTCGCCTATAACGTATAGCCCCAGCGCAATGTCACATGCAGAGTGGATGCGTGATGGGTTCATTGTTTATCACAGACCACCATAATAGCCATATTTTGATTTATCTGGCCCATTATCAATGGGCCAGAAATATCGTAGTTTAATTACTTCAAATTAATTATAGTCCGACTATTTTCCGATGCCATGGTTCAGACCAGGATCCGTGCCATGTTCCAACTCTAACTTGATCAATACATGTATTTCTCCCTGTTTTTCACTCTTATGAGTGGGGAATGGACTTTGGAGTTGCAAAATTTACATTTTTAAAGTCAGTGATAGGGATCGGTGGGGAGGCCCCAAAAGCTTGATAAATACTTATATATATATAGGTACCGTCCGATTCAGGGGAGACAGAAAACATAGCCATAACTGTTTAGCCCGGGTATCCCTGCTAGTTAAGTAATAAAATATTCACATGATGAATTCATAACTTGGAGTTTTATGTCATAAAAAGTCAATACCAGCAGATGACCCTTTTATCATCGTTGGTCCGAAAAGTCACAGATCATTGTTGACTCGATTTTGTACCTTAAGAGTTTAATTTCACTCCAAAATCTTGCCTGAAGTTGGAAGAATGGAAGTGTGATCTTTTTTTCGCGAATGCTGTACTGATCAGCACACTAATTGCGTCAATCTTCGCTCCTGGTAGTTTCTAGTTGTTTTCTTCAAAAATCGCCATTAAAATCGTTTTAAATTCGGATACGGAAGACATGTATAGATCCGACTCTAAAGGAATCGTTGAGGCCCATTGTTTCTTCGTGCGTGGGGAAAACTCTCATGTCACACTTCAGGAATATCAATTCAGTATATGTTGTCAATCTATAACCCGTGTCAGAAGTACGTACCATGCTAAACCTGCCTCGACAACCGCGAGTTTTAAATGGGTATACATAAAGAGTATCTCTGGTTTTCGGGACACAGACCATACTACATATAGTCGCATGTATTGCTCGAGTCTCATATCATTTCTATTGCCATTATAATATTAGGCCCATTAACGAACTGAGTTGGTAATAATCCGTGCCATGAAATTGGAGAAAAAATATATTCCCACCAAATTAAGTCACTATAAGCGCCCGTCAAGTGATAGAGAATCGTTAGAAGTCCCCCCTCTTTAAAAGTCACTAGAAACGCCCGTCAAGTGACAGAGAATCGTTAGAAGTCCCCCCCCCCCCTCTTTAATTCCAGCATGCATTGCGACTCGATGGATACTAACACTGTGTAGGAACTGTTACATCGGAAGTCGTTTTATCGCCGGTTTGTGATGGTTCTTGACTGATTTGTGACGGTTCCTTATGATCGAAATTATACATTTTCGCGACTTTTTGACAGTTAAAACGCAATTTTGGAGGCACCTAGCTGATAATTCGATTATTTGTTCCATTCCCCTCACAGTCGGTGGCCCTAACGAGCGTAATAATAACGAAAATTCCATTGTGCGAGTTATAACAACGAAGAAAACCGCGAATTTTTATATCTGTGTGGGTTCTCTCCTGATCGAGTCGGTTCTCTCTCCATTTAATATGTTTTATACGGGTAATACTATGGCTAATATTTGGCAGGATAATGGTTCAAACTGACCATGTCATGAAATTAACCAAAGATAAACACAACACAATATGCAATAAGTTGAAATTTGCACCAATTATCATCAATTTATATTAATTGCACTGCAATTCCTATGCTTATTCAATAACCTGTGTTACGCCTTTCAAAATTCACCAAGTCGCCAGCAAGTTGAAAAATAACGCGTTTTGCGGGCTCAACATTGCCACTGGCATGAGTAAATAGCCGATTAACTAGTGCAATTTCATAGCGCCGGACATCGGAAAGCGTGAGCGTAGACGGGATATATAGAGTTATCTGTCTTGTATTTAATGTTGTCTATTTTCGTAGACGCATTTTAATCAGCAAAAAAATAAGATGTTAAAAGTTCGTTGACACCAATAAATTGTTCTGATTACGCAATTTAAGAAGTTTATGTTGGGCATCCACTTGCTGGATGCTGATTATATAGGTTAGGTGATAGAATTCGTTATTTTTTCGTCGCACATGTTCTGCTGTTCATGATATCTGACCGGCAATCACTCAGGGTTTGTTCTAACTTCTTAGCCTCTAGACAGTGAAGCCATGCCACTCAGATTCCAGTTAAGAGATACCTGATTGCAACCAATCACGCAATTAATTGTATCCACTCGCCTTTAAGGGGGAATAATTGTTTCATATTAGTAAAGGCTACCTTTTGTAATATTAAATGAAATGAAAATTGGATTAAGTGAAAGCAAAAATTATTTGGTCAACCGCCTTTGACTTACTATAGCAGTCGCCCGGAACATGTAAGACCATCCCCGGGGCAACTGCATGGTCTTGGGCATGAGTAGTGACGAATCCTCTGGGATATTCCGGAATGTAAATACGGGTACCAATACTAAACCATTTAAAGTAACTCAATCAGCCAATGGAAGTTTTACAAAATCATGTGACTATTGGTCAAAAGAGTACAAGTGACGTCGGGCGCACGTGAAGTCGACTCAATGTGAAGATGGCCCAATGCGAAGACGACCAGACGCGAAGTCGACCTGAGTGAAGTCGGCCCGGATGATTAGATAGGAATTGAATATTGTTAATATTGTTTTAAATGAGTGCGGCGGACAATTACACTTTAAACGAACACATTATTATTAAAATGTGTTTATGTACATAAGGAGGGACTTTCCTGTCACTGTTGTAAAATCAAACTAAGGGAACAGTTTCTAATTTCTAACCATGCAATCTAGTGTAAGATATGAAATTTGTAACTGTTGAAAAATTTGACCAAAGTTCGGGGCAGACACCAATTAAGCACCCATCCCTGTCCAAGCCCCGGGCCCCTCACCACCACCTATATCCATCGGCTATGCCATAACATATCAATGATTCAGTTGAACGTGATTTTATGAGATATGTTCATGTCTGGGCGACAAACATGCGTAAATGTCCCTTAGGTGGGACTTTCGAGCAAGAAATATCTAAGTTCTGGCATCGAAACATTGTCCCACCTGGATCTTTCAATCAAAGCCCTGTATGAATTAAATGAATAACATTTAATAATATCCTGAGAGTAGATTTCTATTACCATTGGTTATTTATACAGGCAGGCATGATTATAATATTATACCCCTCGGGACTTTCAATATTTGGTTTCTGCCAATTAAAATCACTTACTATTATTATTCGGTATTTATGTATTATTTCTTAATATACCTGTTGTATTATGTAAATGGCATAAGCTACAGTCATTATCTGGTTTAAATTGTCAGATACACAAGACGATTTTCGGACCAAAGTGCAGAAATCGTTCGAATAAATCTCATGTATAGAACCGTCACAGCCATGATTGGGTTGAAATAGAACCGTAACACGCACACGTGTTGATTACGAGGCTACTGTTCCAAATTATCAACCGCTATCGGGATATTTTCTCAGATATTTTACAGAAGAATAACACGGGTATATTTTACACTCAGTGTTCGTGTTCAGAATGCGTTTCATATTTTATACGACAACAAAAATAAAGGAATTGCGTCCACGTGGCTTGATTTTCAGTGATAATTTACGCGTTAACTCGCTAATTCCGAGTTAATTGTGATGTAGAGTTCATGTTTCGATAATACGACACTTCTGCAGTCTCCATTCATTCGGGAAAGTATAATACATTCAAGATATCTAAAATTATGCGTGATTTTGTCCCGAAAATGATTATTTTTAATCATAAGGAACCGTAACAAATCAGTCAAGAACCATCACAATACCGGCGATAGAACGACTTCCGGTGTAACAGTTCGTAAACAGTGGATACTAACTTCGAGAGTATTTTCGTTATGATAGTTAACAATAACGGTCTCGCTGGACTTTTATTCCATATCAATTCTTTCGGCATACATGCATGTGTCTGTGTTCTTGGGCCTTCTTTTTCTAACTGTATATAATATGCATTATGACGCATATAATTTGGGGTTTCGAACATTGTGAGAATATATAAAACCTACAAACTCTCACCTTGCTGATATATTGAAACCCGTATTCCTCACTGATATCCCTTGCGAGGTCAACATCTCCTTCAATTTCGATCACAAATTCTTGCAATTTGAAAATTTCAGGTTGTCCCGAGTCGTTCAACTTGAGGCTTGGGATCGGAATATCATTTAGTTGCGATGCATCTGTTTCCTCGTGCGAAACTGTGTGTTTTCCTTTGTTCCATAAACCATTCACCAGAGCGATGCATAGCATAAAAATCAGATACGGTCTTCCCATGATTCGTGGGGCGACGTCGTATCTTGATTTCTCCTAATGACGGTGGCATTCTTTGGCACCCGAAAGTCTTCATTATACTTAATGATTGAACACATCGACACAAAAGAATTAGGCGTGTCAGTCAATGACAGCACATTGGAATAAAAATCAACGTTTGTGTGTGTGTGCCCGCGGCCAAAATCGAACTCGGGTATATGATATCGTCTGGACAGTCTACAAACAAACGAGCGTACGCAGACTACAAGCGGTGTTCTAAGATTCATAGATGGTTCTGCATCGTCCAGGTCCACTCAAAACAACACATGTTCTATGAAACGTGTTTTAATGCATTATTACAGCCCAAAAGCTTCACGTACTCGTATATTTCATCTGCAAGTGTTTTGTGTCCCCCCGATGTTCTGAAAGAAAAGGGGGACTATAGAAACGGGCTCCGTTCGCCCGTTCCTCCCTCCGTCCGCCCGCTCGTCCGCCTGTGACACGTTTGAGTACCTTCATGGTGCAATCATCTCCTCCTACAGATGTCATCCCTGAGATTTGAAACTTCAGAATACTGTTACCCATATATTGAAGATGTGCAACATGTATATAGATGATGGAAAAATTATTTGTTGACGGAGTTATTAACCCTTTTAGACTTAGAACATTTCAACATTTTTTTTAATTTCTGTAACAATGCGGCATCGACTTGCCACGTTATCGGGGACACTGTGGTCGGCTGACCTTTTATTTTAAATAGATATTAATAACAACTCGATCGCAAAGTGGGATTCAGTGAAAAAATTTCTGCTAAAAGCGTTGACCCTTTCTACTCAGATCGAGACATTTATTTTGTAGCTGATTCGATGATACATGTAACTCATTTTCAGTGAATTGAACCAAATGCAATGTCGTATAATTTTGGATGAAGGAGTCACTCTCACCTATATAAAACAAAAAGTGCTGAGAAAATTTGGTTCCCCGCAAAAAATGGTTCCCAGGTTTGCCCCAGTAGAGGAACCAAACGAAGTACCGAACATACATGTTTTGTTTCTTCGCGAGGAACCAAAATAAAGAACCAAATGAAGAACTAAATATGATTTTGTTCTTCGAAGAACCAAATTAAAGAACCAAATTAAGCACAACAGACATTCTGGAACCAAACTTGTTTCTATGTTTGTCCTGATGGAAGAACTTTTTGTTCTCTGTGGAACCAAATTTGGAGCTGTTTTGTTTAGAGTTATATGTTTCGAAAATGTGCTGAGAGTACACATGTTTTGACATCTCGCTGGAAAAAAAATGGCATTTAGTTTTTGTCTCTGTCGCGATTTCTGCTGGAATAATTGTTTACGTTCCAATGAAAATTAGAAAGAACTGAAGGCAATTTGCTGATGGGCGCCAGACTTTCAGTTACACGGTTGAGTTAACTCCGCCGATAGCAAACCATGTGTACAGTTCAGCACATTTTCAAAACATGTGTACCCTTCTGCACTTTTTTTGTGTGCGTAATTAAGTCGACCTATTCCTGTACTTCCTTTAAATATGGTGTATGTCTTGTCTGAGCTTTCTGTTTGGATTCAGATTTATAAAACAATAACTTTGAATAATAGAGAGCAGTCAACAGGAGCGTCTGTCAATAGAAAATAATCAGGTCTTCGTAGGGGGGGGGGCAAATGTAAAGCCTGACACAACATCAGTTGGACATTTCAGACCAAAAATAAGTTGAAATTGATCAGAGAACAAACTCAATCTATTTTCACATGTACTTGCTGATGATAGTTGTTTCTATACAAACTTTTTATATAATTTTTTTTTTTTTAAAGGTACTATATCTCAAACAGGCTTCCTTCTGAAGCCTTTTTTCAGGATCGGAGGGGCATGCGGCCCTTTTGTGAGCTTCGCTCACATTTTGAACTTATACAGCCTTTATTCAGCGGGGGCCCCTTTATTGAACTTCTTGCTCAATTAACTATACACATTTTTTATTTAAAAACAAACAAACAAACAAAAAGGTACAACATGTAGCTCAAGCAGGCTCCATTGTGTGGCCAGGGGTCTCTGAGAAAAATCTCGAACAGACGGACAGGCAAAAATATCCTTCTCTTACTTGAACACCAAGAATAACCATATTTAAAGATCGTCAGAATTTCAATATGCAATCTAAACTAAATCTGAAAAAAGAGCATATCATGAAATGCTATATCTGAAATCAAATCTTATTTAAACACACAATCATGGCTCGTTCGAACCCATATATGATATGGTGACAAGTATCTCAGAACATACATGTACGCTGAAAATTTCCGAGAAACTTGTCCATATATAGTACACGAAAAAACGTGTTTTGTTTCTTTTATTTTATTTTTCGGTAAATTTGAGATTCGACCCGATCGATCGATCTGGGACAATCCGACCAATAGACAACCCGACACAGGAACAATCCGACCAAAAGTCAAACCGAAACAGGGACAATCCGACCAAAGGACAACCCGACCCGATCGATCCGGGACAACCAGACCGACCAATGGACAACCAGACCCGATCGATCCGGGACAACTCGACCGACAAATGGACAACCCGACACAAGGACAATCCGACCAATAGACAACCCGACACAGGCCAACCCGACCAATGGACAACCCGCCACATGGATAACCCGACCAATGGACAACCCGACACAGGGGCAATCCGACCAATAGACAACCCGACCCGATCGATCCGGGACAACCTGACACAGGGACAACGCGACCAATGAACAACCCGACCAATGGACAACACGACACAGGACAACCCGACCAATGGACAACCCGACACATGACAATCCGACCAATGGACAACCCGACCCGATCGATCCGGGAAAACACGACCGACAAATGGACAACCCGACACAGGTACAATCCGACCAATGGACAACCCGACCGGATAGATCCCGGACAACCCGACCGACCAATGGACAACCCGACACAAGGACAATCCGACCAATAGACAACCCGACCCGATCGATCCGGGACAACCCGACACAGGGACAACCCGACCAATGGACAACCCGACACAGGGACAATCCGACCAATGGACAACCCAACCCGACCCGATCCGGGACAACCCGACACAGGACAATCCAACCAATAGACCCGATCGACCAGGGACAAATGGACAACCCGCTATTGGGACAATCCGACTAATGGACAACCAGACCCGATCGATCTGGGACAACCCGATCGACAAATTGACAACCCGACACAGGGACAATCCGACCAATGGACAACCCGACACAGGGACAACCCGACACAGGGACAATTCGACCAATGGACAACCCGACCCAAATAAAGAATAAAAGATAACTTTCTCAACTTTATTTTGAATAAGAATAAAATAAATGGGAAAGCATTATGACATATACTTGCATATGTGATACTCACGTCTGTGCATATTTATTAGCGACAAATTAAAGCCATTAGGCGGTTTGTGCTCCAAAATGCAACTAATAATATTCGCTTTCAATTTTCACATCATCGAAATAAGACGATAAATACCTGACATAACTTTCTGTAAACATGATATATTCTAGAAAGACACTGTCATGTATTTACGACTTCGAACACAATTTTAGAGACTGAACACATTGAAGTTTCGGAAGCGGAATAATGCGCAAGTATCCGGAAAATATATAATGCGTTATCTTAACTGGAAACTATATTGACTTAACGCACTGTTTTCTCTTCTTTTTAAAAATCAAAATGGTGTAGTACCATAAAAGTTGCAGAGCGACAACAGCTCTAGATTTTCCGCCCATGATCTACAGATGCATCGTATTATTACCGCTGATTAAAAAAATTCACCGGCACTATAACGAAACTATCTAAAATTTATTGAACTTCTTGCTCAATTTAACTATACACACTTTTTATTTTTTTTAAAACAAACAAACAAAAAGGTACTACATGTAGCTTAAGTTGGACATTTCAGACCAAAAATAAGTTGAAATTGATCAGAGAACAAACTCAATCTATTTTCACATGTACTTGCTGGTGATAGTTGTTTACCTTATATATAAAAAAAATAAAATTTAAAGCTACTATATCTCAAACAGGCTCCCTTCTGAAGCCTTTTTTCGGGATCGGATGGGCATGCGGCCCTTTTGTGAGCTTCGCGCACATTTTGAACTTATACAGCCTTTATTCAGCGGGGGCCCCTTTATTGAACTTCTTGCTCAATTTAACTATATACACTTTTTTTTTTCTTTTTTTTTTAAACAAACAAAAAGGTACTACATGTAGCTCAAGCAGGCTCCCTTCTGGAGCCTTTATTCGGGGTCGAAGGGGCATGCGGCCCCTTTGTGAGCTTCGAGCATATTTTGATCTTAGACATCCTTTATTCAGCGAGGGCCCCTTTATTGAACTTCTTGCTCAATTTAACAAAATATTTTTTTCTTTAATTAAATTAATTTGTTTTTAAATCAAAATTATGAAAATATAACGCTGTTATCCGACATGTTACCCAGAGTCACCACACAATATTTTGTTGAAATCGGCCAGGGGTCTCTGAGAAAAATCTCGAACAGACGGACAGGCAAAAATATCCTTCTCTTACTTGAACACCAAGAATAACCATATTTAAAGATCGTCAGAATTTCAATATGCAATCTAAACTAAATCTGAAAAAAGTGCATATCATGGAATGCTATATCTGAAATCAAATCTTATTTAAACCCACATGGCTCGTTCGAACCCATATATGATATGGTGACAAGTATCTCAAAACATACATGTACGCTGAAAATTTCCGAGAAACTTGTCCATATATAGCACACGAAAAAACGTGTTTTGTTTCTTTTATTTTATGTTTCGGTAAATTTGAGATTCGACCCGATCGATCGATCTGGGACAATCCGACCAATAGACAACCCGACACAGGAACAATCCGACCAAAAGACAAACCGAAACAGGGACAATCCGACCAAAGGACAACCCGACCCGATCGATCCGGGACAACCAGACCGACCAATGGACAACCAGACCCGATCGATCCGGGACAACTCGACCGACAAATGGACAACCCGACACAAGTACAATCCGACCAATAGACAACCCGACACAGGCCAACCCGACCAATGGACAACCCGCCACATGGACAACCCGACCAATGGACAACCCGACACAGGGACAATCCGACCAATAGACAACCCGACCCGATCGATCCGGGACAACCTGGCACAGGGACAACGCGACCAATGGACAACCCGACCAATGGACAACACGACACAGGACAACCCGACCTATGGACAACCCGACACATGACAATCCGACCAATGGACAACCCGACCCGATCGATCCGGGAAAACACGACCGACAAATGGACAACCCGACACAGGGACAACCCGACCAATGGACAACCCGACACAGGGACAATCCGACCAATGGACAACCCGACCGGATCGATCCCGGACAACCCGACCGACCAATGGACAACCCGATACAGGGACAATCCGACCAATAGACAACCCGACCCGATCGATCCGGGACAACCCGACACAGGGACAACCCGACCAATGGACAACCCGACACAGGGACAATCCGACCAATGGACAACCCAACCCGACCCGATCCAGGACAACCCGACACAGGAAAATCCAACCAATAGACCCGATCGACCAGGGACAACCCGACCGACAAATGGACAACCCGCTATAGGGACAATCCGACTAATGGACAACCAGACCCGATCGATCCGGGACAACCCGACCGACAAATTGACAACCCGACACAGGGACAATCCGACCAATGGACAACCCGACACAGGAACAACCCGACACAGGGACAATTCGACCAATGGACAACCCGACCCAAATAAAGAATAAAAGTTAACTTTCTCAACTTTATTTTGAATAAGAATAAAATAAATGGGCTCCAAAATGCAACTAATAATATTCGCTTTCAATTTTCACATCATCGAAATAAGTCGATAAATACCTGACATAACTTTCTGTAAACATGATATATTCTAGAAAGACACTGTCATGTATTTACGACTTCGAACACAATTTTAGAGACTGAACACATTGAAGTTTCGGAAGCGGAATAATGCGCAAGTATCCGGAAAATATATAATGCGTTATCTTAACTGGAAACTATATTGACTTAACGCACTGTTTTCTCTTCATTTTAAAAATCAAAATGGTGTAGTACCATAAAAGTTGCAGAGCGACAACAGCTCTAGATTTTCCGCCCATGATCTACAGATGCATCGTATTATTACCGCTGATTAAAAAATTCACCGGCACTATAACGAAACTATCTAAAATTTACCGAAAAATAATATAAAAAACAGAACACGTGTTTGCTTCCAGTGCTATAGGGACGAGTTTGTTCGGAAATCTTCCACGTACATGTACAGTAATGCCCTAATTAATCGACTCCTTTAACCACAGCAGAATTATGGGTAACTTTTCAGGATTTAGTCAGAAATATGGCTTGTTGCCATTCACCGGAAAGAGCTTTCCGATGAATGGCAACAAGCCATATTTCCGACTAAATCCTGAAAAGTTACCCATAATTCTGCTGTGGTTAAAGGAGTCGATTAATTAGGGCATTACTGTATGTATGCTTGAGATGCATCTTACCTATACCAAATTATGTATGCATATGTTTGGGGTTTGTAGGAGCCATATGTCCGTTCAGTTGTGTGTTTGCATATTACGAGTCGCTTTAGTGAGTAAGAGATAGCCATGCATCGCTGCATATCAATCTGCGATATGAATTAGATGTAAGTATGTAATATGAAATATATCTTTGCACTTGTGGAATTCTGCACTACCAGCCGTTCCCGGGGGCAGTTGTATGTTCACCAAAGAGGTATATATGTTAATTGACACCACTTATGTGGCGTAATACTCTCAAACTTTCGTCCCATTGGGGTTACTCATTATTTCAATTCCGTTTTTAAGTTAAGGTGTCAGACGCTTTCAAATGTTCAAATATTTGCGAAAAATCTATATCAACACCTATAGGGGGAATCATTTGTGGTCATGGCAAACAATGGGACAAATCATAGATATAATTGGTTTTGAAGATCTGAAGGTAATCAAATGCTCACGGCAAATTTTATGGATCAATTACAAGTTAGCATATACAATCCTGATTACATTTTCAAGCACTCCGCGCGCCCATGTCTCCAATTTTTGACGAAGGCTTCACGCTCAAGAGCTAAAGTCGTGTAGGTTAGGCAGCCTTTGGCAATTATAAAGTCGGGAAAGTATATGTATGCACAGGATTGGATTGCTAAAATAATATTGACATCTGCTCTTTGATTAGTTTAGATTATATGAATAAAACAATGCTCTGCAAATTGCACAGACGTGAATGACATATTTGATTGTAAACACTCTAGCTAATAATATTAACAATATGATAGTCGGAATTAATTAAAAGCAGACAACACTCTTTGAATTGTGTGTACTCATTCCTATATGTCGATTGGTGCATATACATATAAATTACATACGTAGTGTTTCGGAATACCAAATTTACAACATATATATTGTATGATTTACCACATGAGCTTTAGCGAGTGCTGTAAATCTTCAATCCCACGAGTGGTGTAAATTTGGTTTTCAGAAACACTACATCATCTACATGTGTATTTTGTTCATAGAATGATCCTACCGATAAGAATAATATTAGAAAGTTAGAATTAAAGCATCGAAGGATTTGTCGACACTTCAACCCTCCGTGGACCCCGCGGCAACTCAGTAAATTAGTACTGTTACCTGTCGAAGGGATGTGAAACCTGAGGGAATTGTGAAAGTGTATAAAACAGCTATTGAAATTTATTATACGATTTTGTGGTCACATAATATCACAGATTTATGAAAGTATAACTAACGTTTATAATTATTGCGTTCCCACATCCGGTAAATAACCCACACAGGCCACATCCGGGAAAAAAGTGCAACCGATTCGTAGGCTAGTCACGGAGATCCCCGAAAACCGGTGGTTGCGTGGGGGGTGGGGTGGAGAAAAAAAATCAGGCACGTATGCTGATTTTTTACTTTCGACCCTTGTTGGGACCCACCCACCCCCGCGTCCAAATTTGTTTCCGTTTTCGGCAGTTTTTTCTCGACCATTTTTGGACACCTACCCCCTTTTAACACTAAAACAGAGATTTGCGGCGGGAAATTCACTGTAAAAAGCTGTATATGAATTTCTGTGCATACTATTTGTCATGGATGTTCACATTGACATGTAAATAGGAACGAGTCATTTTGGGGTCATTCGGCCAAAATAAACATGGCTGCCAGCGGTCCCACCCACCCACCCCGGCATATGTGCTAGAAAAAAATCCCCCCCCCCCCCCTGGTGGTTGTATAATTTATTAGTTTTTCGGCTTATTTATTTGCTATCGGAATGGGACTTGGATCATTTTAATCACAATAATCGGAAGGGCTTTCCGATTGTGTTTGGCGGTTTCTAGACCAATATCCTATAAAAATAGTTTAGGCTACATATTACATGTACTTTCAAAGCCTGTCGTCTACTTATAGCGCCGGAAGTCTTCTAATATATATATGAAGTTTTGTGGCCAGATGCTGGTAGCCCGTTTATATATATACCCATTGGTATATGCGAGATATGACCGTACATGCACACAAAAAACGACGTGCTTTTGGCCTCGTTTTTTAGTCCATGAGATATTGGTCGACCTCTGCACCCCCCCCCCCCCCCCCAGGACTCAACTTCAACCCACTAATTTTCTTTCTTAATGTCTCCTATAAATATTTTCGGTAGTTAACAAGAAAACAAAGTGGCCGCAGAGACTCCAGACAAGATGGCGTCCATACTTTGTTAATATACAAATGAGAAATATCTCATAAACAGTATGTGATTGTCGTAAATTTGACGATTGTTATGTAAACAAACCATAAAAAGTTAATTTCTTGGTGTTTCTTTATATTATGATGTTAAACATAAAGAGCGTTCTTTGTTGCTCAATTCCTTATTTGGAAATAATAAAGAGCGTTTATACCATTTGTGTGTGATTAGCCAGTAGCATTGTGCTGCCTTCTATAACACAATCAGACTCTTGTTTAGGTAAAATTTAGTAGGTCTTTATGTAAGCATGATGTTTACGCGATAGTGATCGTATATTTGAACCAAAATGTATGCGTTTTAATATTTTTCTGTTTACGGTGTTTGGAACAAATATGAATATTTTCGACAACTAAGCCCCCTCGTCCCTTTAATATAATTAATATAACATCCCTCATCCAATAATCTCCAAATTGCATATCTAATTTCAATCCTAGTTACAAGTCACGCCGCCCCTCACCATTTGCCAATTGTACACCCTTTTTTGCTGCTGCTGCTGCAACTGCTCAATTTCTTTAAAAATTATTGAAAAAATGGCCCTCCCGCCCGCCGACATTTACCTCTGATTTTTATTTTGATCATCGGTCCGCACAAAAATTGAGCACACGTCCCTATATAATATACCTATTTAAACCGAGTATACACGGTGATGTAATAGATCAACCGTTAATTTAACCGTTTAGGTAGCATATTTCCACTTATACGTTATCACGACAAATCCCTGCTGATCTGTTATTAATGAACCAAACAATTAACATGTCAACACACTCTGGCCCGCCAATGCTACAGTGTATAAACGTAACGGGGCAAATATGCAAATTATATTCGCAGCTAACGAGAACATTCATCACCAGCAATCTGCTCACCCCTTTTAGCCGATACGATAGAAACTAAACGATTTGTTACTTCTAATTACCCGTACTTAATTACACTACTTGCGTGTTAATAAAGTACGACCCCATTACCACTAAAAGTGAAACATTAATATTCACTCTTACATAGTTCCACATTCAAGGTTCGTCTTGTGTAATCGTATGTCAGTTGTAACGTTGTGAAACTGCAACCGAACTGAATTATTCTATGCTAAATAGTTCATGGCTGACCTGATGCATGCATCTTAGTTTTCTTGTTCGGATATGGTACAAGGAAAGTTTTTCGCCTAAGTGTTCCCAACTCACAATAGTAAGCAGGTATGGAGTTGTCATGACAATAATGCTCACTGATGTTAAAATCAGCGATTTTCGGCGATTTTGTATTTCTGGTGGCCATTTTGGCCGCTATCTTGGATTTGGGTGAATATTCATCAACTCAGGTATAAGAGGAATCCTAGCTCGAGTATCTCCAGCACATATATATGCATGGGTGTTGTTATGATAGCAATAACATTCATTGATTCGAAACATTACATCGCGTTATTAGTGTCGATTCGGCTTTGACCTATTATACCGGCATTTGGGAAAACGTGATATCGGACAAAAAATATCCCACAATAAATTTATATTATGCTCCCCATGTGTTCGCCAATGACTCTTCTATACGATAAATTAATAACAGCACGCCAAGATGCCAATATTTTCCCACAGAGACAAACTAAAGGTGGTGAAACGTCAGAAAAATAGCATATTTTCACATTTCTGATTTCTGGTGTCGGATTTTTGGCTAATTTGTAAGGGTTGTATATTAGCATAACGAATCGAGCGGAAAACAATACCGCATGTGATATCATCTTTACTATAACGGCGATCAAAAAGACCTGGTGCATATCAAAAAATGGCCGCCATGATGGACGCCATCTTGTCTGGAGTCTCTGCGGCCACTTTGTTTTCTTGTTAACAACCGAAAAAAATTATAGGAGACATTAAGAAAGGAAATTAGTGGGGTGAAGCTGAGTCCTGGGGGTGCAGAGGTCGACCAATATCTCCTGGACTATGGTGTGTGCCTGTGGTTGGTCGTAACCTGGTGCCCGGTGTTATTGTTTTGAAGGGTAATCATGTTCGACTGGCATAATTATATGCTGTACAATAAGTAGGTAAATATATGAAAAGTGTACAATTTGATGTTACCACATTGGTCCTATTATTACAGAAGTGTGTACGTGCAACAGGAGAAAACCAAATAATAATTTTGTCTAGGTACCATGATACTTAGGATGATATTGATGCAAAAATATGGACCCAAGTCTGAGCTGTTGGATTTTTACAGAGCCAACATGAGTCCATGTCATGATATTTCTGAATATTACTTTCCTACATTGATTATCATAGGTCATATTTTTGTCATCAAGAGATCAGATGAATCTCACATAATTATTCAATCCTATTTGAATCCTAGTCTTGATTGACAGCCGTCTTGTGCCTAAAGTGTATGCTTGGCGTCAGGTAAGCCCTGGTTATTTGAATCCATGCATGGAACTTGAAGAAAACGACTATAACTGGAAGATGGACTTTCTTCATTCAAATTTGAAAATATAGATCCCATTGCCCCTCTTACAAATTTTGGAGTCACTCCTGTTTCCCAGAATATAACAAGGAATTATATGAGGGTGTAAAGTAGCCTTCTCGAGAAACCTGCCACCAGAGGGAAGGTCACCAAATAGGTAATATATGGCGACAGATATGTGCAATGAACAGTTATTGCCCACAACCCTTTGATTATCCAGTTATTGTCAATGAAGATGACCACTAGTCAGCAGTCATGACTTCATCTCAAGAAAGAAATTCAATTTATACCACGATCGCCTATATCTTACTATATAAATAAAGCCATTTGTTTAAATTTTACATTTAATCAATACCAGTCCTGTTGATTAAACGTGCCTACTGTTGATTAAACTTCGCAGAGTGGATTAAACTGTCTCCATACAATTTGAACGGAAAAGTGTTTATCCATCGCATTGTAAAGATCGTGGCATAAACTTCTCATAGTGGATTAAACTTTCTCCATACAATTTGAACGGAAAAGTGTTTATCCATCGCATTGTAAAGATCGTGGCATAAACAAAATATACGCATAGTGTTTCTGAATAACAAATTTAATCCAGTCGTGGGATTGGCGATTTAGGGTGGATACACACATGCATGTAATGTCTGTATGTAAAATACATGTATTTTACATGGCTGTAAAATACATGTATTTTACATGGCCACACCAATAATTGACAAAATTAATCACCTGCGCGCGAGAGGTCAATTTCACCAGTGAGTAGTTATAAGCCATTATCAAACAAACTGCCATCAAGAAATTTCAGGCCAGTATGAAACATGTCTTCTTTCATGGATGCCGAAATGAGTAATTCTTGTCTGATATATGTTGCTGTTTTTCACGAGTTATAATTCATTTCGAAAAGTGGATTAGAGCCGGTCGATTTTATACTTGATTTGTTTCTGTCATTTCTTGGAAACAGGGTCATCCAAAACAAAAATAAAATATGCAGAATTCTTTTATAGGATGATACCGGCTTGTTGAGATTTCTCTGATAATTTGAGAGCGAGCTCATGTGATAACATTAATTCAATTGGGATTGCAAATATTCATTATAGCGCCAAAAAATAATGCAGGTACAGCGTTGAAATTAAAAAGAGTGACACCCCCCCCCCCATTTATATATATGTTTCTCAAGCCAAAGTTGAACAAGCTCCTACCTGTCACAAGCTTGAATTATAACATTTTCGACCATAATCCATGATTGGGGGAGGGGCTGGTTCTCGAAAGCTTCCAATAACTAAGGGAGTAAATTGAATGTATCAGCCGGGATTATCTGGGCAAGAATTACAATATGTTTTACTTAAATATTCCATAGTTGTAAATTTTGCGTATACATGTATAACTGTATAACACAAGAGATGAAAGTTGACGTAGTTGGGAACTCGTAGCTAGGCAACCCTTTCGCCGAATGAAGACAAACAGCAACACCATGCATTCAAATTTAAAGCTGTATAATATGTTCATAATTATATGAATAGCATAAATTGCTGCATATTAGATTAATCACTCGTAGAAAACAGACACGACAGACATGACTACGATATTTATAAAGCAGGGTGTCAGGACTCAGGGTGCTGCGTGCGCACCCCCGTCGAGGAAATATGCAATGGTGAATTCCGGTAGCTTCTGGGATAATATAGCTCCCCGTGTATGTTGGTGGTCATAGTCCCCTGCGTTGTGGAAGAGGCCATCACTGGTATTAACATCAATAGAATACTGACAATGATTTAAAGGTACTCAACCCGATAAAACTCCTCTCAATTACTATTTCAATGGCTTCGGGGGTCAAAAATATTTGATTCGAGTCGAGGAAGTCACCCATCAAAGCTCAGATTTGTTAGATATCGATTTAGAAATCTATTATTTTTCATTATCGGGAATACTATCTGGCCCAGAACTCAGTCAAAATTGCGTTAAAATTACCACTTGATTTTAGAGTTATTCATCCTTGTCTGTTTGAATAGATTTGGAGTACACATCCAGAGCAGATTACGGCAGTTATTGGTACTCATCTCGAGAACATAACAAATTTGAAAATCAATATCTAATAACTCTGAGCTTTGTTTGATGGGTTCCTCGACTCGAATCAAATATTTTTTACACCCAAAGCCAAAGAAATAGTAATATAGGACCCTCTGATCGGATTGTTGTTGTTGGAATCTGTTGAGATGGGGACCCTCTTTACGGGTTGAGTACCTTTAAACAGAACGTCGACCATTTCAGTTATCGCGCGAATAATTATTTTAAGCGGCCTGACGACTTCGTCCCAGTCAACGGCTCTTCAGTGGTTCAGAGTTTAACTCACTGTGGTCAAACACAGTCGCAATGATTGGGTTGTCAGCGGACACATATTACACGGTGTGTATGATCCATGTAAAACTCCAAATACACGATATTTACAGAGATTACATGCATGTGTGTATCCACCCTTACACCACTCGCTGAAGCTCGTGGTGTAAATCGCCAATCCCACTCGTGGATTAAATTTATTATTCAGAAACACTATACGTATATTTTATATATAATCCATTTGAAAAAAGTGAATTTATATATGTTTTATATTTGTCGTTTGTTATCTTGCAAGCTACCCCACCCATTCAGGCCATGATCAACTTCATTAAATTTACCACATATAAAATATCAGAAATTGATAGCACAGTTCTGTTCAAAATAAAGACCATAAATTGAAGTTTGGTGTTACATATGGGCGGCCATTCGGTCGGAAATTACATGAAATAAAGTTAATGGTGGTTTGTGAAAACAATAATCTCTATTTGCAAACCAATATTCTCTATTTTCAAACCAATAATCGTTCTTGGATTCAATAAGAGACGGTTCCGTATCAATAGCCATATTTTCTTAATCAATGGCCATCTATTTCAAACGAATAGACTCCATTTCCAAACCAATAATCGTTCTTGGATTCAATAAGAGACAGTTCCGTTTTAATAGATATAGATTCATAATCAATGTTGACCGATGCAAAATTAATGTTCTATTTTAATTTAATAGTATTCATTGTTCAACTAATATCTAGCAACACAAATTAGTAAGATTCGTGCATATTCAATAAACGTACATTCCGTTTCAATAGCCATGTTTTCTTAATCAATAAAGATATTTCAAACCAATAGACTATTTCCCACGATAAATGATTATCGTTATAAAAATAATAGACCTCATTGTCATTCTTATATTTAAAAGATATAAATTATGCAATGCAAAATTAATAACGTTCGTATTCGAATCAATATCTAATAGCAGAATCAACTATTTCCGGTGAAACCAATGACTAAAAATGCAGAATTAATGGACGAGTCTACATAATTAATAGCTTCCGTTTACAAACTAATGAACAATTATTAAATCAATGAACGCTAGGGGCGCCACCAATCTTAAATTAACGCTAGGGGCGCCACCAATCTTGCTGGAGTCACCAAACACCAATCCGTGACGTCAACATGGGATATCCCGCTGCCAAAAAATTAAAATGCATGTTCTCGAACATTTTCGCGTCAGAAAGTTACCCTGAACATGAAAACTGCGATGATATACGGACTGTGGACTATATCCTGTACATGTAGCAGATACCGAAGATCCATTTGAGAGCTTGTTTTTAATACTGTCATTATTATTGTCAGACGAAGATCTGAATTAAGCAACCGAATTTGAGGACTGTATGATGTTGATGTATCACTATCACTGTCAGTATCTATAACTCATTCACTGTCAGTATTACTGTGATTATCACTGTTCCCAACTGACCTACATGTACCAGCTCAGAAACCAGATCATACAAAGCGTCACTCAATCACCATATCTTGGAGTCACGCTCTCAAACGATATGAAATGGTCGCCACACATAGACAAGATCACGAAGAAGGCTAACAGCACGCTCTGATTCATCAGAAGAAACCTTAGGAAGGCCCCATTCAAGAGTAAATGCGCAGCGTATGAGACACTCGTAAGATCGTCGCTGGAATACGCATCCGTCGTGTGGGATCCTCACCAGCAGCAGACGGAGATACTATTTACCGAGAACTACCGAGAACCAGAGGCGGACTGGGCCAAGAAACCGGCCCGGGAAATTAATATAATACCGGCCTATCTGTTTGGGGGGGGGCGTCCACAGTCCACCTTGGAAAATTCCAACTGCACCCCCCCCCCCCCCCCCTTGAATCAGAATCAGACCAAATACATATTTTTTGCATAATTCCATTTGCACCCCCCCCCCCCTTGAATCAGATGCAGACCAAATACATGTTTTTGCATAATTCCATTTGCACCTCTGGTCTAATATCCTATATATTCATAAACCATGGTTCTATATATTCCCGGTATGAGACCATTAAGATATTTTTACCTGAAAAATTGCATAAAATCTAACATCTAGCGGTCTAACTCCAGACAAATGCACACGGCTACGGACAAGAGACCAGGACACACCGGGCTGTTCATGGTTGTTCGGCCCGGGTGAGAACATTTTGAAAACTATACAAGAAAATCTCGAATCCGATAAACTAGACTGGCATCAACTGAAGCGTTCCTATTTTCTTGTAAATTTCAATTGGGGGAGGGGTGCGTAAGATTTTTTTTGGGATTTACAGCTGGGAGTTACCGTTAAAATCTCGAGATTAATGGGGTCTTTACGTGGTGTTATATGATGCCGACAAGTTCATTTAATGTCAAAATTACGATTAGCCAATTCGGCTGGTTAAACAACACATGTGGCGGCCCACGTCCGGAATTTTCCCGGTCTCCCGATCGGCCATGCAGTCCGCCTCTGCCCTCATGAATTTATGTGAGAAGAGTACCATCTTATTGGATACACGGCTGGTTAAACAACACATGTGGCGGCCCACGTCGGTTTCATTTGCGGCCCAAGTTGTGGTTGGGCGGCCCAACCACATATACCCCCCCCCCCCCCCCCAAACCGTAAAAAAACCCTCGGATTCTCGCTTGATAGAAAATCACGTGGAATCAGAATTTTTCCGGCCTCTGGGCCATCGGGAAATTTCCCGGTCTCCCGATCGGCCAGTACGCCTCTGCCGAGAACAACCGAGAACAAGTCTAAAATTAATAATTAAGTCATAATAATGTTGCAGTATAGTGTATATATCCAACTGCAATTCGGTAGCTTCTGGGATAATATAGCTATATTATTCGCTCCGGCTCCGCCGTGAAATTATATATTGTATATAATTAAATGGGTAATTTCTAAATCTCGAATCTGGACTTCGGGGATAGTCATTAAAGTCAAAATGGAGATGGACATGGATAAGCACGAGCATATGGATGGTAATGAGACAGAGCTGAAATCTGATCGAGATGATGGAACAGAGCCGAAATCTGATCTGAGTGAGGAATCTCCGGAAGAATGGGAAGATCAAGATGCACCTTCAGATTGCAGACATGAGGTAGTTAAAGACTATAACCTAGACATTAATAAAGTGGTTGCAAGAAAGTCAGGTATGTTAACTGAATTGTATCAACGTGACGTTAAAGACAAAGGGAAATGTATTACTTTGACATTGGACACAATACAGTTCGAGAAATACACAGAAGGATTAACGCATAAATATTGGGACTCCGCTAAATGTGTCGAAAAAGAAGGTTCAGTTTGGAAGTGCGTATATGATAAATCTACTGATAGGAATTATGTTGGAGATGTCATAACTGTGCCAAAAACAAAATGTTCGAAAATTACTTTGCACACATACAAGACTCAGAATAAAGTTATGATACAAGGTTCAAAAAAGGCTGTAGAATGGTGGATTGAAAACCATCTTCCAGAAATTTATCAGAAAGGATTTAATGTAACATCGGATGAAGAAGTTACGAAAATTAAAAATGCAATCGCTTCCAAACAATTATCTTCTATGGCACTGGATAAAACAACGGTTGTTCACATTACACCAGCAGTTAAGTCACAGTTGTCAGGATGTGGACAAATGAGACTTCACTATACGACACCCAGGAGGCCTGGCATCAGAAATACTACAGGTGTTGGCAGGCCTTTGGCACTTCGACTCCCGTCTTCATGTAAAAATGTGTACCTTCCGTCGACAGTCGGTAATCTCTTTTCCACAACGTTGTTAAAAAAGTCAGTGGATGACTTAAGTATATGTGTCGAAGAGATTAATTTATCTAAAATAGAACAGAACAACAACACGGATCAGCTCATAAATGATTTACGTGCTCAAATGCAGAACTCAATGAAAGTATACACAAACGAATTGAATTCTACAATTGAAGACCTCGAAAAGGAAAATTCAAAGCTAAAATCGGAAATCAATAAACAGAAGAAAGAGTTCTCTTCTAAAATAGAAGATGTGAAAAGGGACAATTCTTCACTGAAAAATGAACAGAAGAAATTGCACAGCGAGATGATTGAAATGAAAAAACAACAGAAAAAAATTAATGAAGAAAATGTTGAACGTTCGGCGAATGGAACGGTGAACGAAAATAAAGTCGAAAAACTCATCAGCACGATTCTTAACCCGCTGGCATCTCCTTTCAACAGTGATGAAATGTTGAGTGAAATTAATACTCGAACTGACAGTCAAACTTTAACATCACAATTGACCGCCAATAACCGTGAAGTTATTGTATCACCGCGTCCAAGAGAAAGACATACTGTATCCTCTTTAAGAAAGCTGAATACTTTTGACAGACACCATTTTCAATATGCAAAGCATATGCCCTTGCACTTAATTGTTGGAGATTCAGTTGTTGGTGGAATTAATCCCCTGAAGATGTCAAAGAAACGAGAACGAGTCAGTACGATTGTGACACCCGGTCAACGGATTACAGAGCTTAATGCGTGGCTCGAGGGAGACTTGCAATTTCAAAATGTTGGAACAGTAACGATACATATTGGTATCAATTCGTGCAGGAATGGTATCTCAACCAGCGCCAGTGATTTGGAATCACTCGCTTCAAACATCAGATCTCAGTTCCGTGGAGCAGAAATAAGGATTTCTTCCATTCTTCCAACAATGCATTCGGATGTGATCAACGAGATTGTTTATGATACAAATTTGCAGTATCAAAACATGTGCAGAAAGAATGGATTTATATTTGTTGACAACTGTTTAACATTCCTTTCACACGGCAGGATTAGAGTAGATTTGTTCAGAGACAATTGGCACCCAAATAGAGATGGTTCTAAAGTTCTGGCATTGAATATCAAATACCCCCAGGAGGAAATGAATGAGATCGCAGTGGACAGATGTGATGATGATACAGTGATGGATCGGCGTGCAAACTTTTTAGGGGAACACCGGCAGATGTATCGGGAAATGCGTCCCAAGACATCATCTGTGGCGACCAGATCAACTGAGCGAGACACGGGTACTGGTAATGAGATGAGACTTGCCTTCGGACATCGGAATATCAATTCCTATCGACACGAGAATGTTCGTCAGAATGAAGAACAGTGTTTTCAAAGTGTTAGAACAGATGAGCTATCTTTTTGTTCACAGCAACTAGCACAAATTCTGAAATACATTAATAACCAACATAAACCTCAGTAGGTCACTTTTTTAAATACATGTATATGCATATATCATATATCTAGATTGTTTTATTTATTTACAATATTACCGTACTAACAAATCAATTGCGTAGCAGTATAGTCGCATAAATCTATTATGCGTGGTAACACGATTTATAATATATACGTTTATGATTCGTTTACGATAATAATTGCGCGGCTATATATTGGTCCAATTATATACGCAAAATGGTATAATTGTTTTGTTGAAACAGCGTCTGGATACTTAAAATTAACGAGGTAGACTAGTGTTGAAACGATGGTCTAAAGAGTTTAAAGATATATACAATGTGACTGGAATATATGCCTATTTCAATTTTGACTTTCCTATCTAGACTATTCCCGACAGTCCTTTTCGAATATCGTTACCTATATATATATACACATATGAGCTCTCTTTCGCAAAACCATAGCCGTCGGCGGAAAATTGCATATACTGCCTGGAATGCGCAAGGCTTTGTGAATAAAATTACCGATGAAGATTGCCGAAAGCATTTAGAAAAATATGATTTTATAACGATATCAGAAACCTGGCACCACTCTGTGGATGATATAGAAATGCCAGGGTACTGCTGCTTTGATCTTAGTAGAGGGTCAAATAGTACAATCAGAGGAGGAATTGCCTTTTATTGTAAGAATAAGTAGAAGTCTTCTGTAATTAGAGTCTTGAAATTAAATCAATACGCAATATGGGTTGAATTTTGTGGCAGTATCTTCAATATGCAATCGAATGTAGTATTTATATCCATATATATTCCTCCTGCGAACTCGACTTTCTGGGCTCATAGTAGCAATTACGATTCCGTGTACGACAGCATTGAAACACTTTTAAAAGATTGTAAGTCGGACGACTTTGTTATCTTGGGAGGGGATTTTAACTCGAGAACAGCGAAACGGCCGGATTATGTTACAGACGATTGCGATAGGTATGGCCCCCTTCCCAATACGTATAAAGTTGATGAAATCGCTGCACGAGAAAGTTTAGATGATAAAGTAAACCATTTTGGGCGACAACTCCTCTCATTATGTAAAGCTGCGTCACTGCGTATACTCAATGGAAGAACACCCGGCGATTCTTTTGGGAACTTTACGAGTTGTCAATATAATGGGTGCAGTGTAGTCGATTATATTATAGTGTCAGAGAAATATCTATCGGACGTGTCCTATTTCTGTGTCAAAAATCCAAATGAATTTTCAGATCACAGCCAACTTGCTGTTCACTTAGAATATTTTCAAGAGAGTAGTAATTGTGATAACATGTTTATATATGAATATACTGTACCGAAATATTCATTGAAATGGACTAAAGATAGTGCAAACAAGGCAATAATGACTGTTAACAGCAAATGTTTCCAAGACGAATTATCGAGGTTAAGAGTATCGCGTTAGGAAGAACCCGCAAATGACACAGAAAAAGCTGTAACTGACTTTACGGAACTTCTTAAAAGATTGAATAAGTCGGCATCCAAAACTGTAAAGAATGGTAAAATTCAGCAATATAAAAAACGTAGGTGGTTTAATGATAAGTGTAAAACACTAAAATGCATAATGCAAAAAGCTGTGCGCGAAATGAGAGAGCAGCCGCTGAACAAAAGTTTAATTGAAAAATTTTGCGCAGCCAAAAAAGCATATAAAAGGGAAACTAAATATAGAGCTAAATTATTCCGACACAAATTTGCAATAGAACTTGAAAACATGGAAACGTCAGATCCGAGTGAATACTGGAAGTTTATTAAAAAAATGAGAGATGATAGTAGGAAAGATAACGACGATCTTGATCCAGACATTAGTGTTAAATTCTTTAATGATTTATATTGCAATATAGCGCTAATCGGGATAAAGATACTTTTATATGTAAAACAGACAAACCTAAGATCATTTGCGATCTCAATAATGATGAAATTTCGACCCTGGAAGTAATAGGCGTTCTGAAGAGTTTGAAAAATAATAAATCTCCAGGCAGTGACGGGCTGCGGAATGACTATTGAAAGCCGTCGGACCGATTATGGCACAAGATTTAACAAAGTTGTTTAATTTGGTTCTGAACTCTTCATATTATCCTACATGTTGGAGCGAGTCCACACTGACACCTATCTATAAAAAAGGTGATCGTCACGATCCAAACAATTATAGAGCTATAGCTTTGAGCAGTTCTATAAGTAAAATATTTAACAAAATAATCAATACACGAATTTCCAAATTTTTGGATGATAATGATATTATAAGTGATAATCAATATGGATTTAGAAAAAATAGAAGCACGATTGATAGTGCGTTCATTTTAAAATCGCTAACTACTAAGTACCTGAAAGAGGCAAAACCTCTATATGCAGTATTTGTAGACTTCCGTAAGGCATTTGATACTGTCCACCGAGAGACAATGTTTACTAAATTGAAACATGTTGGTATCAATGGCAATATTATGAAAACTATTGAATCTATGTATGCGTCAAGTGCTTATTCGGTACGAACTAGCCAAGGTTATGGGCCTCATATGATTTCAAATATTGGCGTTAGACAAGGATATATTATTTCTCCCACAATTTTCAAAATATTTATTGATGACATTAGCGCCGAATTTGATGATTCGTGCAAACCGGTTAAAGTTGGCGAAAAATCTCTAAGTCATATGCTATTTGCAGATGATCTGGTTATGCTATCTGAAACTGCTGAAGGTATGCAAAGATGTTTGAATAAATTGGAGAATTACAGCATAAGGAACAAAGTAGAAGTGAATCTTCAGAAAACTAAATGCCTGATATTCAGGAAACGAGCAACAAAAAAACTAACTGCCTTTAAATTAAGCAACACTCCGTTGGAAACAGTTAAGGAATATACCTATCTTGGTATTAAATTTTGTGCGAATGGAAAATTTTGCAAAGCCCAGATAGATGTTAACAACAAAGGGTTAAAAGCAATGTATAGTTTAATGTCATCCTTGCGCAAACATGAAATTTTCTCAGTAAGCATTTGGTGTAAACTATTTGACAAGCTGATAAAACCTATCGTTTTATATGGTTGCGAAATATGGGCATCGCATATTAATATTAACAAGCTCGAATCTATTCCATGTGAAATTACACATGTTAAATTTTGTAAATCAGTGTTGGGTTTAAATAGAATGGCGTCTAATCACGCGACAAGAGCAGAATTGGGCAGATTTCCGATAGCACATGATGCGATAATGAATGCTGTAAGATATATGCTTAAACTGTCTGAAAGAAAACCGAATATGTTACTTCAGAATTCTGCCCAAATATGCGAGGAATATATAATTCCACCGTTTTTGGCAGAAGCACTTCACATGCCAAAAATAAGCGATTTAGAGAATAACCTATCGCTGGAATATCTCAATAAAGTCCGGGAAGAATTAAAATGCGTTCATATTCTAACGTTCAAAAACGAAATATTCGATGACAACAAGAAAAATGGTATGAATAAATTAAGAACGTATCGTTGTTTCAAAGAACAATATGAAATTGAACCATACTTACTCCAAATTACTAATTTTTATACGAGATCGTGTTTCAGTAAGCTTAGAGTAAGCAATCATAAGTTGCAGGTAGAGGTTGGGCGACACGCTCAGCCAAAAATACCTTACGAGAAACGCATATGTAAAAAATGTGAAGCAAATGAAATTGAAACGGAAGAACACTTTATAATGAGATGTGAAAAACATAACCATTTGCGGAAGAGATTTTTGGAGTTCACCAACCAATTTTCGTAAACTTTGATGAAATAGAAAAGTTCATATTCCTCATGAAGGCTGAACACCCGAGTATATGCAATCTGATCTGTAACATGGTTCGGCAGTTTTCCGCAAATAAATGAGAATATAGTGTTGAGTTACAAATACATGTTATATATATATTTTATATGAAATTGTCTTGACTTGTGTTTAAATTATCTGTATTATGACAACTGCCCCGCGTGGGTGTATTATGTCAATAAAAATGTTATGTTATGTTATCAATCTTAAGTGAATATTATACCATATTTGACCTTTTAAATGACATAATAATATATGTAGTTATTTTGGGTACCGATATACCAAGACCTTGAAACATCGCAGGGCTCCGTGTTCTCGGTAACACAAAGGCATGATCCGTGTCTGGGTGTTAATTGACTAAGAATTAGCTGCATGATGGGTCTGATTGGTGATAAAAATTAATTGAGTTTTGTATACAAAGAGGTGTTTGTTCTTAAATTATCCTAATACCTATGTATTATGGGTCGATAAGATTAAACGAATTGAATTGAGCAAGTGAAAGTGGATCAAACATTTAGCCAACGCATAGAAAGCTGATATATACTTATATACGCAAAACAAACGAAATTTAACCAATAAATTCATGCCAAGATTACGGACTAAAATAATTGACACTCAAAAGCAAACTAAAAACATACCAAAATGTTGGACAAATAGCAATTGCGAGTCCATGAACAACATCATTAAATTATCGACGGACTGAAAAATTTTTAAACTGCCAGATCCAATAGTTTTGATATTGTATAAACGATCTGCTATAAGAGATATCAGAAGTGCACTGCATGCACTCCATATGTGCGGTAAAATTTATCGAGAACAAGTTGTCACTAAACAGTATAGACAGTAGAAATCGATACTTTCATTAAAATGTTTACTTTTATGCATTTAACCGATATATTCTTAACCAATTGTAATCGTTATACCAGACAAAATCTAGTTACATGCAGCGCATCGGTTCACGGTAGTGATTGTTCTCGGTCTGTAGTGTCTTCTCGATTTGACAAGAGTGTGAACACGTTATTAAATAAGCTTGCTAATTTGCCATAATGGATTTTATGAAAAAGAAAACTCCCATGCAGCTTTAAAGTTTTTTTTTGTCTATAGTCATAGGGGAGGAGACGGCGCCAAATAAAATGTCTTACTTAAAATTAAAATTTTCCAGTCCGTCGATAATTTAATGATGTTGTTCATGGACTTGCAAAAGTTTGGTACCGGTATGTTTTTATTTTGCTTTCGAGCGTCAAATATGGTTCTATCTCATCGTGTCATGAGTGAATGTTCGATCCACGTTCACTTGCTGATTTAAGAACGTAACACCTCTTTACACAACTCAATGAATGTTGATCACCTATCAGACCCATCATGTAGCTAGGACTTAGTTAATTAACACGAAAATAGGCACGGCTCATGCCTCTGTGTTCCGCCAACCGAGAACATGCTCGGCGGTTGCGATGTTTCAAGTTCTCAATATGTCATTTAAAAGGTCAAATATGGTATAATATTCACTTAAAGGTACTCAATCCGTAAAGAGTGTCCCCATCTCAACAGATTCCAACAACAACAATCCGATCAGAGGGTCCTATATTACTATTTCTTTGGCTTTGGGGGTAAAAAATATTTGATTCGAGTCGAGGAACCCATCAAACAAAGCTCAGAGTTATTAGATATTGATTTTTGAAATTTGTTATTAACTCGAGATGAGTACTAATAACTGCCGTAATCTGCTCTGGGTGTGTACTCCAAATCTATTCAAACAGACAAGGATGGATAACTCTAAAATCAAGTGGTAATTTTAACGCAATTTTGACTGAGTTCTGGGCCAGATAGTATTCCCGATAATGAAAAATAATAGATTTCTAAAATCGATATCTAACAAATCTGAGCTTTGATGGGTGACTTCCTCGACTCGAATCAAATATTTTTGACCCCCGAAGTCATTGAAATAGTAATTGAGAGGTGTTTTATCGGATTGAGTACCTTTAAGATTGATATATACACTATAATTGATCATTATTATGACTTAATTATTAATTTTAGACTTGTTCTCGGTTGTTCTCGGTTGTTCTCGGTTGTTCTCGGTAGTTCTCGGTAAATAGTATCACCCGCAGCAGAACATCGACGCCCTGGAGCGAATACAGAGAAGAGCTGTATGGCCAAACTGATGAATGACTGCGAGATAAGACCACTCGAAGAAAGAAGGAAAGACCAGAGGCTGGAGCTCTTTCACAAGATGGCTAAGGGGCAGGTGTCGGCTGCAAACACTCAGTGCTTAATTAAGCCAAAAAAGGTGGGCAGAACAATCCGAGCCAAGAAATTTGCAGATTTCAGTGCCACAAATATAGTCTCAAAACAGGAATGTAATAATTCACTTACAGGTTGCATTATACATGCATATATTGTGACCCCATAAATGATATATACATGTACAACTGCAGTGACTTCTTCATTAGTTCAGTATTCGATACCATAACCATGGTTGTTCCATAGTAATCCATACCATAATTTTTGGTTTTACATACCGGTACGGTACCGGATTGTTTGGTAACTTTTTTTTATTTCGTACTTTGTAGAAAATCATGTATTTGTTTCCATATGGTGTGACATACATGTAGTAACATGGTACGAAATGACCAATTGATTTCCTACATGGTACGAAACGACCAAACAATAAGGTATGAAACTACCAAAAATATGGTACGAAACTACCAAAAATATGGTACGAAATGACTTAAGACGATACAAAACGTCCTGTACCCATGTATATCTCCTCGGCAAGGGGAACAACCAGACAGTGACCCTGTAGACTAGCAGCACCAACATCGTTGGTTTGATATTAGGCCCTATATCACCCGAGGTAACCTCATATCACAACAAGCCTGACGTCGAAGTCTGATATGAGGCTACTGAGGACTGAAATCAGGCCTATAATATCAAACCAACCAAGTAATACCCTACATGTATCTATCAATTACGGTAGTTCGCCTCTTAGTAACAGTGTAATATTGACAACTTTTTCTAATGAGTGACATCACAAACAATTGGTATCTATTGATGCTGCCTATTCTAACAGTGAAATAGAATTGCACCATGTCAAAGCCATTCCGTGTATTACTCAGATCGTGATGTCATAAAATCATACATGTATTACCTTTAATTAGTGATGTCGTAAAGTGATATTACTCGATTTAGGGCAAATTGAAGTGATATTCACCCAAGTACAAATGGAGTTTGATAACAAGCCATATCGTTCAAAAATGTCATATCTAATTAATAATTTTCGAACAAATTTTGGACCGATATACATGTACCCTGTAGCCATCTGTAGGAAACTTCCTTCCAAGGGGGTGCTGTCGGAACATACATGTATCAAGGTGGACCCCCTCCCCAATGATAATGTGCAATGGATGAATGGGTTGCTGGCATTTCATACCATGGAAGTTTGACATAGAATGTTTCGCACCAGGGTTCTGGACATTTCATACCAGTTCCTGTATCATTTTGACAATTCGTACCTTTGAGTATACCGGTATTTTTTTTTTTTAAATGACATTAAAGGTACTCAGTCCGATTCGATGGTTCCCATATCATCATATTTCAACAACAACACCCTTTTTTGAAATGCCACTTCGTTTACCAGAATCGATTAATGTCCCAAAAATAATGCTAACCAGTCAAATATAGTATACAATTGCCCAAAACCTGTTATTTATCAATATTTTGTTCAATGAAATTTTGCGGGTTTGTCAAATATCTGACACAACAAAAGCCACTTGCTTTTGAGTTTTCCATCTTCATCCGTCCTTTTTCGACTTTTTATTGGGCTACTAAAAATTATCGAAGGTGAAAAATAATAGATTTCAAAAATCGATATCTGATCACTCTCAGCTTTGATGGGTGGGTTCCTCAACTCAAATCAAATGTTTTACCCCGAAGCCAAGGAAATAATAATATACATGCGTTAATTCGGATTATGCATCTTTAACTTTGTCGCGACAATTTCAATTTGTTCATTTTGTTTCGAAAAAAAAAGAAAGAAATATGTTAACATGTAAATGTCGGGTTGTCATCACCACGAACGTTAAATCATGATCATGTTCACTTTCATTAAGATAACACGATTAAAATAATTTTTCGCATACATGTACGAATGACCATTCATCATTTTTGGGAATCAACGAAACATACCAATATATGGTGTGAAATGACCAAAACATGGTACAAAACAATTAAATGTGTCATTCAAATCAAGGGTACAAACTGGCCATTGTGGGAAAAGTCGTTTGAGCCATCCAACAGACCTGGGTGAATCGCCTGGGCGATCGGTTTTCCACAGTAAGGATGCATCTGGGAAGAGGGGAGTCAATCTAATTAACTGTTATCTATAACCAATACTTAAAAACAATAACAATTTATTCTGATTTCTTTTGAAACACACAGAATAATAATTTACTGAGAATATTCAATATAAACATGTACAAATTCTCAAACAAAGGGAATTACAATGTTCAAGAAATTTGGAGTCCCCTCTTACTATGGGAGGCCCTTTTCACATTTATTATTTATTTGCGCTCAAGCACAAATATTAAGCGCAAATATTTGAGCTTAAGCATAAATAATTTGGGCTTAAGTGAATGTCATTTGCGCTTAAGCACAAATATGTGTCTATCAATTTGTTGGCGTTTAAGCGAGAATCATTTGCGCTTAAGTGTAAAAGATTTGCGCTTAAGCGCAAATACCTACTACTCCTTTACTTCCCTCTAATTGTGAACGATGGAGTCCATCTCATAGTATATTATTATGGGCCCATAGTAGTAGCCCATACAGACTCGAAAGTTGAAAAGTCAAAAGCATCTCTGTCTCTGGTGTCCCAAAATTGGTGCCTCATTCCCAGAGCTCTAGTATATTTTATTAAAGGGACATCTCCTGCACAAATATATACCATTTCCATGGTCATAGAAGGGGAAGCAGGGGTTACTGTGGGGGGGGGGCTTGATTCCCTCGTGGTGTACATGTACGTATTGAATAGAAATAGGGGAAAAACTTATTTTCATATTATCAGCATCCCTGTCCCTAAGAATTTGTGTCTCCATCCCAGAGATCTATTGCATTTTATAAAAGAGACATATCCTGTACATATATATATAATTTCCATGGTCATAAAAGGTACCGGTGTCTATGGATCACTGGGGATTGCTTCCCTCATCTGATGGGCCTATATAGACTTGAGTGCAAGCCTGCAAATAGCGTGTCTGTCATTTGCAGAATGAGGTCCCCAGATGGTGAAGTTAGTGACGCTACACCGCATAGTGGGCTAGCATCACTAAATTTACCCTCTGTGGACCTCATTCTGCTTAGGGCTCTCAACTGCTAGATAGATAGATAGTTTATTGGATAATGGCTATGGCAGTCCTAGGATCAGATTGAAGTTCCCCAGTTGAAGTTGGTGATGTTCACCCATTTGGAGCCTCGATTATGGATTTTATCTTCTGCAAATTAGGGGATATAGAAACTTCCCAGATGGGAAAACGTAACTAAAAACAATGTTAATTTGATACCATAGTTACTTCCCATAAGATGAGGCCTAAGCAGAATGAGGTCCCCAGAGGGTGAATTTAGTTATGCTAGCCCGCTATGCTGGGTAGCATCACTAAATTCACCCTCTGTGGACCTCATTCTGCAAATGACAAACACGCTATTTGCAGGCTTGCTTGTGTGATGTGTTAGGTCTATGCTATTTAAAATTAATTCAGGGAGATCAATGCATTAATTTCTATTTCCACTTAAGCGCAAATGATTTGTTATTAAACGTAAAATATTTGCACTTAAGCGCAAAAATTCATAAGTAATTGTACGTCATAATTTGCAAAGTTCTGTCAAATTCTTGTTAAAATATGACTAGATTCATAACGGTGATATTTGGTTAAATTTCATACCGAGTTATGTATAATCGAATTATTGAGGGATCGGGAGGGACTTGGATCATACGAATGACATATATTCATTGCTCCAATTATCTCTTAACATGAGCAATACAAAATTAAGTCACATTTCTGAACCAGTTCCATACAGCAGAACCTGACCCAGAAGATATTGTCGAAAACACGTCAAATTTCCTCTTTCAGCTGCCATTTTGACGACCATCTTGGACGGGGAGTTCCAATTTTACCCTTAAAATGTGGCATTATATCTCTCAGAGTCACACGTACTGAATATGCCTAATTTTAAATCGTATATTTCATGGTGAGATTAATTGCGACATTTATTAAATTATATAATCACGAAACGCTCTATAAATTTGGAAAACCCCTTAAAAGAGGGGTTAAAGTGAAATTTCAGCGTGGCTCCATATATAATATAAAAAAGTATGTGAAGATGTACATATGTGCAAAGTTTCACGCTTCATTGCTTTAGTAACAATTTGAACAATTGCCTTGAAAATTTGACTTAATCTACTCCACTATATGTCCTATATATTATAGTGAATAATTATCGTCGTTTGATTTGCACCGAGTGAACTCATACTCCAAATCGTCACATCGACATGACATTGGGAACTCCCATGTTTATTTCTATATTTCTGACGTCACGGATTTTGCGAACAAAATTGGTGACCAGCGCCCCTAGCGTTAATTTACGAATTGCTTATAGGTTTGTGTTTTAATCATTAATTTCAAATGAGCTCATTGGTTTGACCTGAAATAGTTAATTCCGCTATTAGATATTAGTTTGATAACGGTAATCATTGATCGTGGGAAATAGTATATTGGTTTAAAATATGTCTATTGATTATTAGTTTTACAATAAGGTCTATTAATTTTACAATAAGTTATTAGTTTTACAATAAGTTAATGACGGTTTTAGATATAGGTTTTACAATAAGTTATTAGTTTTACAATAAGGTCTATTAATTTTACAATAAGTTATTAGTTTTACAATAAGTTAATTACGGTTTTATTTATTAGTTTTACATAGAGGATCTCACATGAGTTTCTATTTTATACGGAATTTATCAACCGAGTTCACTAAATTCGATTTGAGCCGAGGTTTACCGAGGCTCAAATAGAATTTAGTGGACGAGGTTGATAAATTACGTATAAAATAGGACGAGTGTGAGATACTTTTTATCACATGATCAAATAAACGCGAAGCAATGCGAAATATCCATCGAAAACAACGATAATAAACTGCAGCGATCGCAAATCATTTGAAGAACGATGTGACGTCATCGCACGCGCTGATATTAAACGTGTCTCTTATCGATAATTATGAAACTGCTTTTATGGGCAAATTATGTGATAAATAGAGGATCTCAAACGAGTTACTATTTTATACGGATTTAAAATAGAACATTAATTTTGCATCGGTCAACGTTGATTATGAATCTATATCTGTTAACACGGAATTGTCTCTTATTGAATCAAAGAACGACTATTGGTTTGAAAATGGAGACTATTGATTTGAAATAGATTGTAATTGTTTTCACAAACCACCATTAACTTTTATTTCATGTAATTTCCGACCGAATGGCCGCCCATAGTTACACATGCAGCTTCTATCTAATTCTTAATGGAAATAGTCACATGTGACCTACTACTATATATTGCAGGGTCAAATGGATATGAATGATTTGATTTTCCGGTTTGATTCAAAATAAGTTTTACACTATATTTCCAACAAGAGTCACATCAAAAATGCAGGGACTTGTCTAGGTGGCTACAGCAAAAATAATTTGATATCTATTCCAAGTTATCCCACCAACAAGAAAAACCACAGACAGACACATTTATATACAGGGTGAATAGTGAAAATCCAAACCTAATTGTTATCTGAATCATCATATGATTCCAGTTATATCCAACTGTTGGTGTACACCAGTCGATAGTCCAAATCTTCTCGTACTAAAACCAGCTAAGATATTGGGATGGAGATGCTGGTAAACACCAGCATCTCCATCCCAATATCTTAGCTGGTTTTAGTACGAGAAGACTTGGACTAACCAGTCGAGTGCCAGCCAGAGTGTTGACCTTGCCAAACATGGTTTGAGTTTTGAAGAAGACTATCACATAAAAATCAAGATTCTTGAGCAACATAACATTATTGTGTAACACAATTCACCGTATATGGCCACATTGCGAAAACCAGGAGGGTCGTTCCTTTACCAAAATGTCACTCTTGTTACTAATGTCACTCCTATATATATATATCAATATTTTGTTTAAAAAATAGTCATCCGAAGAAAACAGTTATGATTATATTTGGGATTGGTACAAAGTGTCGATACTTATACATATATGATCAACTTGGAACTCTTAAGAGCATGGCCTACAGGCTACAGAGTAATCACTTTTGTACTTATATGCAATAAATGTGTGAGTTGACATTGCTTATAGAGTAAAAGGTAATAACAATAAATATATTTTAGTTTGATAAAATGACCGCTATTGGTGTAAACTGTTATTGTTTGTTCGTAAAAAGAGTGACATTGTTTACTACTTAGCCTGATTAAGTCATGTTGCCATGGCAATAGGAATAAAGTTCCAGCATGCCGAAGCAAACCCTAATTATGGAATACTATTAGGGCCACTTCCTAATGGCACTTTCGGCGCGCGCCAAAAGCGCCAGTAGGAATTGGCCCTAATAATATTCCATACCTAATTCATGGTGAGTTATCAGGTTCGATATGGAAATATTTTTTTGGTGAATTTAGAGTTATACAATCCTCCAAATTGTTCTGTTTTCATATATTCACCCAATTTAGATATAATTATGGTAATTAAGTTATGAGAATTACGCACATGTTACTGACAAACAACACATGCATTTGTGAGGCCCCTCCCCGAATTAGTAAATAAATCAGAATAATATGAAGCAAAATTGTGTCAGCCTTGTTCTTTGTACTACTAAGCACATTTCAATATATTAAATATGATCCGAATTAACGCTCGCCAATTACTATTTCTTTGGCATCGTGGGCAAAAAATATTTCATTCGAGTCGAGGAACCCACCCATCAAGGCTCAGAGTGATCAGATATCGATTTTTTAAATCTATTATTTTTCACCACCGCTACTTTATAGTGGCCTAGTAAAAATTCGACGAGAAGACGGTCTCGGACTAAATTTCGGATGAAGATGGATAACTTTAAAATCAAGTGGGGGGCTTTTGTGTGTCAGATATTTGACAAACGGGCCGTATTTCGTTGAACAAAATGTTGATAAATAACAGGTTTTTGGGACATTGTATACTATATAGTTGATTGTACGTGGTTCGCATTATTTTTGGCCAATTAGTCGAGTCTGATAACTGAAGCTGCATTTAAGAAAAAAATATTGTTGTTGGAATCTGATGATATGGGGATCATCGAATCGGATTGAGAACCTTTAATACAACACAAAACAGCGGAACATGGTCGGAAGCAAGATCATAAAAACAGTTCTCATACATTATGTATCTGTTTCCCATCTTTTTACAATGAAATAATTATTAATATATATGAATATGCATTATGTAGATGGATTTCAGCTTAGGCCTATAACATTCACCTATAAATGCTAATGGTTCATGTGCACAGACACACTATATTGAGGCTTGTTGATGGCCAATGCATCCCATATGACATCTTGATCGAATGTACAATATATCAGTTATTGTTTGATTGCTTATGTGCGGTCTCCCTTTTTTTTCTTCAAAAGAAAGTGGTTTTGGTAACCAGTGACTGGTGTAAAAGAGGGCACCTGAGATGATTTTTGCAAATAGTTTGTCTGCGGGTGTCACATTTTGTGATTCAAAATGGGTTTGTTTTATGTATGTAGCCATGTATATAGCACTGATGCATGAACCATGATTATTGACTTGAAATCGACTGTCAGAAATATATTGTTGTGGTGGATTCCAGAATTCTCAAATTTTTCACAACAATGTGATTTTTACCCAAAAAACGAACTCTAGAACAATGACATACCCGAGATTTCTATAACAACAGGTGAACATGATCACCTTTTGTTGTTTAGATAAGTTCCCAACCAGAAATAGAGGGAAATATTATTCAGGCAGCTGGTTCATTCCATTTTTCACTGTTTTTGTTGGTTTTTTTTTTACAGAAAAGCCTGTTTTACCCCAAAAATAAACAATCGTACAACATTTCACAAAAAGGCAACATGGGCATGCTATCTGCTCTATTGATACGAACATTTTGATATGTGTTTCAGTTTGTTACTCTCCGACATGGTTGGACCGATTTTGTTTCCGCTCTCTGCTGCTCCAAGTACTATGTGCGCGGTGTTCACTATAAAATATGGACATATCATGCTCAGAAATGATACAATAATTATGTAAGCACAGTACACTAAGTGACATATTACTCCAATATCTTAATGTTTCCTAATTAATGTTTGATAAATATATTGATTGGGACAAAATTGCATCACCAAAAATCATTCCATTCAATTGTTCACAGGGTAATTTGCCCATACCAGCCTAGCGTAATAAATAATTTTAACAATAGACACCCCCCCCCCCCCAATTGTAACATTTTAACCTCCTGTAGTCAAGACTATTTTATATCATATTCAACATAACAATTTTACCATATACAAGTATGCTACGTAGTTTTACGAGATCAATATTTTACCCATTATAAATGGGGTGATCCCAACACAAAGGAGGGACTTCACACAAGAACAGAATGAATGGAATCAGACCCCCGTGATACCAGCACCCAGAAATTGCATTTCGGTTTAATTTGCATCCATGCATAAACATTCGCTTGTCTTTTATCGCTCACGGATAGTCACATGACATTAAAATGTCGGTATGTAGACAACGAAGAAGATATTCTTCCCTTTATCAAAAGACCATTTATTTCGGTAGTTATGCTGCGAGTAATGCACTATCAGTACCATCATTCATCGATAGAGCGACAGACTGTCTTCTCTGCCGACATTTTAATGACTGTCTCCAGCTCTGTGAAACGGGAATCTCAATCACAATCGACAAAATAACATGCAGCAGAAGGTTTTATAATTTATTCCACTTCCAGTCTCTTTGAAAATCCGACGAAAATCTTATATCGGATGTACGTCTCTAGGAGTGTCCATAAAATTTTATTTCTACGACGCGGAGGGGATATGACAAAATGTTTGTCCAGATTCCAATGTGTATGCGGAAGTTCTTTGATCGTCAATAAAGACTGCCATTAACACGAAAGATTTTTAATTTATGCGTGCACAATATTCTGATATTGATGCCGCGTGCAGCCCAAACTTTAAACATAATTATTTCCGTGGGCAATCCTGATGTCATGCCATCGTTCCCCAAGTATATACTTACCGTCGGGAATTCACTTACTAGTAATGTCCAGTATACTTACCATGTTCACAATGTATATATACTTGTAGGCTACGTGTCGTCCCCGATTTCTATGTCGACATCCGCCGATATATATCCTTACACAGTATACACGGATGTTTCAGTTTACTTAAATTGTATTCATATTATTGGGATATATACAGGTCTGTATAATGTATCGGTATCTGCTGATAACAAAACGTAATTTATCGGTATCGGCGTTACCGATAACACCAGTATCGGCCCATCTCTAAATATAACGTAATAGACCGTTTCCAAATATGGAGTGCATTCCTGCACAGGAGTTTGTCAGAATGATAATAAATAATAATAATAATAAATATATACAAATAATAATAAATAGTAGTAATAATAAATAGTAATAAGAGTATAGGAATGAATCAAGGGGATTAGTGATTTGACCTACAAATGTTTATTTATAAATGTTTTGCCTCGAACATAGGAAAGCCAAAAAGTTATCGATTGTAGCGATCTTCAGACAGATTGCTCTTATAAATATTATACATCAATATGACCGCATGTGGCTGAAATTTAACTTCGCATTGACTACATCACCTATTTTCTCTTTAAATCACCGCAACGGCAAGTTTCATTTTCGAAGCGTTGGCTGCCCTCGGTGACACGCTGCTGGGTACGGTGTCCTGTAAAACTTGATCCACTCTTGGACGAAGTCGTTTGCAGCAGTGGTCCGAATATTTCGACCTAAATCTTTTAAATGTTACATCGTTACATGTCCGGGGCATGTAACGATGTAACATTTAAAAGATTTAGGTCGAAATATTCGGACCACTGCTGCAAACGACTTCGTCCAAGAGTGGATCAAGTTTTACAGGACACGTACCAGCGCGTGTCAACGAAAGGGCAGCGAACGCTTCGAAAATGAAACCTGGCGTTGCGGTGATATAAAGAGAACCTAAGGTGATATTGCCAATGCCATGCTAAATGTAAATCACAGCGATCACGTTGATGTATAACAGTCATAATAGCAATGAATATGGAGAGCGCCACGAGCGAAACGTTTTTTTCATGTTTCTGATTTTCGTGATACAAAAAATTTAAAAAAATGACGTAAATCGCTAATCCCCTAGTTGCAATCCTATTCTTTATTTATTACTTATATATCTATATATATCTATATATCTCTTATATTTTTTATTTACTATCATTCTGACAAACTCCTGTGATTCCTGCCAGCTGACATAGTAAATGTTTAAATTGTAATGTGAGAATTATAGTAATTAGTATTTAGAATTTTTCTTGACTTTAGAAATAGTTATAAATACAACATGATGCGAAAGAATAACCAGTCATGAATATCGTTGACTGATTAAAAATCTTGAACTTGAAGATGATGTCTCCAAAATTGCGATGAGTAAAATACTAAAATGAATTATGGATATATCGCCTGTATTCAGTTTTCCAAATATAGTTTTGTTTGACAATGCATGGGAAAATTGTCAACACGTCATTGACCTCTGATCTCGCACAGTCTGTTCCACTCTCTAATGAAGTGGGGAATCCCTAGAGAGTTCTAGAGATGTACCTCCAATATAGGATTTTCGTCGGCTTTCACAGAGACTGAATTTATACCTGTTTACCTTTTCTTTTCTTTTTTAGATTTAGCTGTTTAAAATAAATAATATATATTTCTATCTTCTCTATCACTTTTCAGAAGTTTCTGCAATCAGAATGAGGAAACGGGCCAGCTCGTCCCAGGGCCCACTCGGTCCAATCGACCTGGGCCAGCTTGTCCCAAGCCAGCTCGCCCCGGGCTGGCTCGGTCCAAGGGATTTCTCTCTCTCTCTAAGCCAAAGGATTGTCGGGAGGTAGATTGGATAGTTGGGTTGTGATCATTTATTTGGCAACAACAATGATAGAAACGATTAACAACACATGAACTAGTACAAACTTTTATATAAAAATAACAAATAGGTTTGACGAATACTTGAGTTAGTTAGCCTCTCGACGAATTCTTGTAATTGTGTATGCTGCGCGACTGTCTGTTTCCAAGTCGACGGCTAAGTCGTTCAACTGGACTATCTTAGCTTCTCGCATCAACAGAAGGTTGTAGAAGGTCACATCACTGCCAGGAACATTCAGTCTTCGATACTAGCCTAAAGAATTTATCATAATTGTTAATGAATCATTGAACGAATGTTCTTGAACATCATTGAATTTAAAATATTGAATTAAATATACACGCCTTCGAGATCGTGATTTGTTCGCACGTCATGTCTTTTTAAACATTTGTAAAATTATGTTGCCTGGCCGCCAGCCCCTGACGTCATGATGTAATATTATTATATGTACAGTACCCCCTAGATGAAGCAGCCTCATTCCGCTCATCGCGGTGATCGTTCCACTCAAAATCATGTGGATCTCGGCACATCGCCGACATCTAATCAGTGCGATTTTGATTGGAAAGGATTATAATCCAATGACCAATGATACTGTTGTCGCAGCGAATCGCTGGCTTTCGCCACAAATTCTACAAATGCCACAAATAGACGATCTTATATGTTTGACTTATATGTTGTATGACATACATTGTACAAGTTTACATGTATATATTGCATATCTGCTACGCAGTTCTGTGATGGTAAAGGTGAGAAGGATAGACATAATCATAGCCTATGACCCCCTGACCCCTGTACCGATTTCAACCAAATTTTGTGTGGCGACTCGAGATATGCTGGCGGATGTTATTTTACAGGGGTTTATATCTTTTTGGATTTAAAACAAATTTGGATTAGAACTGTTCTTTTTATTATTTTGTTGTTGTTAAATGGAGTAATCTAAACCAAAAACAACAAAAAATTTAATTTTGTTTAAATCAACAGTTTGAAAAACTAACGCATAATTATAACATCCACCAGGATACCCAGAGTCACCACTATGACCACACCAAATTTAGTTGAAATCAGGGGTCTGGGAGAAAAATTGCAGACAGACATATATTGAAACCATAGATGAACTGTGAATTGTTCATGATTTGCCCCACTTTCTCGCTTTAAAAACGGTCTGGCGGCGTTGAGCGGAATGAGGCAGATTTGTCTTGGGGGTGCATGTACTGTAGCATCAGCCAGCTACCACTTTGAGCCATCTTCTGGCCAATGGCTGATGATTTCTCAGTTAACGTGCACGTACTTGTTGGTTTCATAGATAACACTCCAATGGAATAGTACATGTAGTTGAAGAAAGTGACTCGGTCGTCATTTTTGTCAACATCAATACACAACCCCGGAATTTGCATGCATGGGTACTAGTATAACAGGTTTCTAATATATTTCAACTAGCTGAATCACTCTCCCTTTGGGAGCCTTTATTCAGCATCGGAGGGGCCTGTGGCCCCTTTGTGCATTAGGGGTCTGTGACTCCCTGTGTGCACTTTGCGCACATGACAAACAATTCCGACTCTTGTATACATTTATATATATACATGTATATATATACATACTATTTAGTATGCTACTTCAATATATCTGCATGCAAGTAGGTTCATATTGGACCTGAATAATTTGATTGTGGAATAAGCCCATAGTGGACTGATAAACCTTTATTCTGTTGGATGGCACGGGCCAGAGTGAAAGCACATATATAATGAGCATACATCTGGTGCTGAAATAGGCCCATAGTGAGCTTACGGTATTTTTTTTTTATTTATTTAATTAAATTTTTGTATTTAAATAAAAATTTTGAAAACTAACGCCATTATAAACTCCACCAGGGTACCCGGAGTCACCACACCAAATTTGGTTGAAATCGGACCAGCAGTCTGGGAGAAAAATCTGGACACACAGACAGACATACCTTCTAAGCTTTTCCTAAGCTTGTCCTAAATTACTCTTTTATATATATAGATATCAACAACTCAGTCAAATTTGTCTGTCATAGACTTACCGGTACAAATGTTTTTCAATACTTTAATAATCGTTAATGAGTGAATGATTTCCGTGATTGTTACACATCTACATGTACCAGTTGTTTTTACATCTACATGTATATCATTGTCTAAGTTTAAGTCAAAATAAACTTGCTTAACGTGTGCGATTATCAGTTGACGCTGAGGCTTTTCTGAACATTGTCATAAACTTGTCCTTTGTGCCAAGTTTGTGGATGCTGTTATAAGTAACCCCAAAATTGCGATATTTAAAATATATTTTTTAAATATATGTCACTAAGCCAGTTTCAATTTAGGATAATATATAGTCAATTGGATAATTTTTATTTTGACTATCATATTGGTATTACTATTTAAAAATGAATTGAACAAAATGCAGAAATAAATTAGAATGAAAATGTAAAATGCATCGAAAATGATGCTGATTGCTTATAATTACAACAATCACAATTTATATTCAGCTATCTAGTGTGAATTCCTCTAAAAATATTTGAAAAACATGATTTTCCATTGGCAATTGCCAAATCAGAAAATTTATTGGTCAAAATTGACAACATGTGAGCGAAAGTTCCGAAAATAAACACACATCGTTTCTATTCTCGGTAATAAACTACACATAAGGCAAAAGAAAAATGGTGCCTAATAATCATACATGTACATGTACTAGTACACTTATTTTTATACACCCATCTTTACATATAATTTACAGATATATTCTATAATATTCGAAGGATAAAGACATGTTCATTCAGCTTGTTTTATCCTAGGAGTATACTATACCATACAATAATGCCCTAAATAATCGACTCCTTAACCACTGGAAGTGGAAGTGAGAGCTTTCCGATGAATGGCAACAAGCCATTTTTCTGACTAAATCCTGAAAAGTTAACCTTAATTCTCATGTGGTTAAGGAGTCGATTATTTATTTAGGGCATTACTCTAAACCTTTCTTGTTAATTAGACCCTATATTCAATGAATATTAACTTTTCTCATTATTGCAGGGAATCTGGTTGCCTTCAAACATTATCTGTGATAGCCATACAAGCTTATGCTGAGTTAGACCAGTGGAATAGAGTTATATCCTTCTTACAGAATGTATATGAAGATATTGAAAACTGCCCTCCAAAAGTCATCCAAATGTGGTGAGTTTATATGCAGCCCAGGCCTTTATAACGTGCCAACTTCGTTGGTATGCACTGTGCCCAAATTACGGAAATATTTCCAACATAGGCATGAAAATGCATAGACATGTTTATATATTACTGAGAATCACTCCAGCAATACATGTACGGTACCACATTTTCTCAATGGAATATTATCTTGCAATCAATCATTCTCGAAAAATTTATTGTAAGAATTTCATGTTGTTTTTTTTTTCAAATTAAAAAATTTCTACTACAAGGATAAACGGTTCACCCTGATGTATCCAAATTAGACACATCTAAAGACCTGATGCAGCAACTAAGAATTTTACCTGAAAATTAAGTTTTTCATTGAATAAGCTTCCATCTGTGTAAAAAAAAATTCAGTTGTAATTCAAGTTAAATAACTCACTGAAACACACCTTCAGGTTAGTCGAGAACGACTGACTTTAGTTTTCCATTCACCACCGTCGCCTGCTAACAAGTGAACAAATTTAAATCCAGAGCATGTTGTATTGACAATTCATGTCAAATACATCATTGTGCACCCATGAGTTGCATAATCAAGCGCAACCACAAGCTGTCAGAGATGTGGGGGGGGGGGGGTTGGAAATATCATGTCTGATTTTGCAACCAGTATTTAAGAGTGGGAAATTTGTTGTTTTTAGGTCAAATGTCGCATATTTTCCTACTCCAATGATGAGATTTCGCAAGTCAAAACCATTGTTATCTAAACATTACTGTTACACAGTGGAATTGCTGCTATAGGTCCAATAAGATACCTCAGTTTAGTAAAACAATTACCGTAAACATTAGAAAAGGTCAAAGCATTGAAACGTATTCTGAAAATAATATTCAGACTCAAATATTTTAACTTACAATACGTCAAAGACAAAACAACCTCATTTCGCTTAATGTTGTGATTGGTCCGCTTAACTCCAATATATAGGTTTCAATGGACTTTTAATTAACTCTAAATACCTTACCCTTATTTAAATTCGTGCAGTACATCGGTGCTCGAATTTAAAACTGAGCGAAAAATGGTGCTACATGTACTCCTGAGTTTAAACTAAACCACTGGGAAAACAAGGGGATTATGGTGCTGACTTACATACATTATACAAAGTTGGACTGCATAGACAATTACGCCTATATACATGTATAGGCCTATAATTACATTCAACTAATATCAAAACCATTACTCAATCCCAAGCGACAAATCATTGTTACGTTGACGATGTTGAAATGCTTGTGGGAAATACACATATTCCTGGTTACATGTAGATGATTGCAGGTCTCCCTATTCACAGCCCTGAAGTGACACCATGACCAAACAGACTGAGTTAGTTACTTGTATGTCATGACCACAACTCGCAACCAAGTGTTGATTTTTCTGAAGTCAGCTGCCTTCGCGGTTGTGGTTTTGCTGCTTGCGAGTTAATTTAAATGATGTCCATAACTATTTCAATGTGAGAATAATTATTTGGAGCATATAAACATCCAGCATCACAACATAATTCTAATGCAGTTACAGTAATGCCCTAAATAATCGACTCCTTAACCACAGCAGAATTATCTCCAGGAACGACAAAGAACTGAAAATGTCATCAGATTCAAGACTTTTACGAAAATATTTTTGTAAGTTTTGAATGCGCGCAGGCACAGCTACATGTAGGTGAGCAAATTTACTGAACGATATATAGTACTGAATATATAAGTGAACGAAAAATAGTACTCCGCGAATTTAAATATGAATAAGGTAAACATTGTTTAAATAAACTGTTCGCAAACAATGTGACCTCATGATGAGAACACAAAATTACACATTGACTGGTCTGACCTCATGCCTTTGCTCATTATTTTGGTTATCATATTTAGGTTATCTTTTATACATAATGACATTACAGATTAGAACCTCCTACACGATGATATATGAACGAATGTAATCGAAATATGCAATATCAGTTGGCCATTTGACCAATTTCTATTCCAAGCTGAGAAGGAACGCTAGTTATTGCTCATATATGTATATGCCCCTTTAAGTTGTCTGAGGTAAAAAATGACGGGTGACAATCATGACATTCAGGAAAATATTGTCACCGCTGATAACGATATAAAGAAAGCCAGGAAACGGTGTGCGGAGTTTGTTGGAATTTATGATGGAAGCCGTTGAAACCACAATCGTCTTATACACATTATATCAATAAAAATATCGCTTGACAACCTTTGGGAAACACGTTATATCTAAGGTTGTCTTGTACCGATTGGCCTGATTTTGCCATATTCTAAGACGTGCATCAGAACATGGTCAATATTTGGGCACAATCGAACATGAGGGTGATATTTTTTTTAATTTGTCAAAATCGTTACCGATAAAAGCAGATTCATACACACAGACAGACACTTGGCTTTTTTGTAGATAGATGAGTTTATGAATAGAGTCATTAAATCATTTTCATTATAATTATCATGTTGTTTGCATTGTTTTAGTGCACATCAGTGTATTTTTTCACTAATCCATCAGGGGGGGTAGTAAAAAATTTGCAGGAATGTATGCCGTTTTATTGCATCTGGCATTTTCGGGGACCCACCACCCCCAAACCTGCAAAAAAAATATTTTTTTAGTCCCAATTTTTTTACACCCACCCCCCAAATTTCAATAAAATTGGTCTAAAATCGCATAAAACTCTACTGATATCACGCATATGAGTGTGAATTATCTTAATTAGTTCAACTAACAGTTTAACCTGTTTCAGAAGCTGTTTTAATTGAAAAAAAAAAGTTTTATAAATTGCTGATCATCTGTAAACCTAGGTCATGTGCAGAATGCAAAAAAATTCATAATTTCTAACTATTTCCTGATTAGTTTGTCAACCAGCCCATTATCTAACACATTCCATACCACTTATGTTAGTCTATTTGAGCAACTTACTTCTATTATACTAAACTAGCTGAAACAGGCTCCCTTTGGGAGCCTATATTCAGCGTCGGAGATACCTGTGGGACTTCGCACACATTTTGATCTTAGACAGAGCCTTCATTTAGCGGTGGCCCCTTTGTGCGCTTCAAGCACATTTGGTCATTGAAACATTTTGATTTATATATATTGTTTTTATATTTTTGTTTAAGAGTGAATTCCTTGCTCAATTTAACAAAACCAATTTTATTTTATTTTTTTTAATTAAAATTTTTGAAACTAATACCATTATAATATCCACCAGGGTACCCTGAGTCACCACACCAAATTTGGTTGAACTCGGTCCAGGGGTCTGAGAGAGAAATCTGGACAGATCTTACTCGTTTATATATATATATAGATGACAAGCAGTCACAGCACTATACCAGACTTGGATACTTTAGGTCTTGTGAGAGATCATCTGAGTTGAAAGACAAGTAAATAATTCACTGATTGGCTTGATGCACTGATGACAGATAGTTTCTACCCATTGATAGTGACATCAATGTTTCAGACAGTTGCTCGCTCTTTTTCCGTGCACACAATGATCTATGTATTAGTTACATCAGGACAAGTTTACTTATATATGCATTGTCATTGTACAGAATACACACAATTCCATAATTTCTAACAATTTACCGACTAGTCTATCAACCAGCCCATTATCTAGCATTATGTCTTAACACTTTTGTTAGTCTACTGGAGCAACCTCTGTTATAATAAATGACAAACAGTTACTATGCCAGACTTGGATATTTTATGTGTTGTGAGAGTAACCGATCATGAGTTGATAGACATCCAAATATTTCACTGATTGGCTTGATGCACCGATGAACAGTGTGATGACAGTTATATTCTAGTCATTGATAGTCACATTAATGTTTGAGACAGTTGCTCGTTCTTTTTCCATGCACACAATGATCTAGGCTTTAGTTACATCAGGACAAGTTTATTTTAGTTTTACATTTCTCGAAGCTTCTTTCCGAAGGGTGTCGGGGAAGGAAATTTTTCACTCACCCGCCCCATATGCAACATGCCATAGCTTAATGTCATCTCCACTAAGGCCCATATGAGGTCCCAGTATCATAAATATGGTGTTTTTGCAGTTATAAATTCTTATAATATGTTATAAACTGTTACAAATGTCAATTAAGGGCACAAAACGCGTTTTTTTTGCCCCTTGGGCCACCCACCACCCCGGCATACGTTCCTGCAAATTTGTTACTACCCCCCCCCCCCTGAATCCATGGTTCAAATTCATTCATTTGATGCATATATTCTGTTGAGTATAAAAGGAGATGGTCCCATAAATGGCCGAATTTAATGTACAGTACCCCTTTAATTAATTCATTTATGAGAATGAATTCCTCCACATTGTTGTATATGATAGCCACTTACGATTAATGCCTTTTCAATCCAAGCACATGTTTCGCATACCGGTAGCAATTGCATCTCAACCCTGCATCTCTGATGCAAATTCTTGTTTCATCTAGTTTAGCTCTTTCATTCAAATAATGAGGACATGTAAACAAAAAACTGAACCAAACATGGAGTAATATTAAAGGTACTCAATCCGATTCGATGATCCCCATATAATCAGATTCCAACAACAACAACATTTTTAGAAATGCCGCTTCAGTTATCATAATCGCTTAATTGCCCAAAAATAATGGTAACCACTGTCAACTATAGTATAAAATTGCCCAAAACGTGTTATTTATCAACATGTTGTTTGAAGAAATTTTGCCTTATTATCGACAGAAAGCCCCTTGATTTTAGAGTTATCCATCTTCATCCTCAATTTGGTCCAAGATCGTCGGCTCATAGACTGTTTACTGAGCCACTAATAATTCACGATGGTGAAAAATAATAGATTTCAAAAATTGATATCCAATAACTCTGATCTTTGAAATGTGGGTTCCTTGACTCGAATCAAATATGTTTTACCCCCGAATCCATATAAATTGTAATTGAGGGGCGCTTAATCGGATTATGAATCTTTAACATGTACATACAGTAAATATGGCTTGTTGCCATTCATCGGAAAGCTCTTGGGGAGAGCTTTCCGATGAATGGCAACAAGCCATATTTCCGACTAAATCCTGAAAAGTCACCAATAATTCTGCTGTGGTTAAGAAGTCGATTACTTTGAGCATTACTGTAGCTTGATGGCAAACATCTGATTTTCATTCCAGCATACTGTTGCTGTCCAGAGTCCATGAATACACACAGTGTCAAGCAGTGTGTAACATCTGGTGTCGTAATACAGAGAACCATACTGGGGAGGAGTACTTCCGAACTGTAAGACTATTGTTGATAGAGGTCGTCTCAATCAATCAGAGCCTCCCTGCGGCGAGATTGTACATCAGTGGATGTCCAGGCCTTACAGATCCACAGAGAAATGAGCTGTTTTCACTCACGCATTCGAGTCTTCCAAATGCAAAAAAGTTACGACTTCATTCCTCAGAGCAACAAGATGAAGAATCCAGGAGTCAAAATACAAGTCTTGGTATGTCCAAATTAACATATATTAAGCTAGTATATTAACCCTTTCTTTACTAAATGGATTCTCCCATTCAGTTATAAAAGTATATATTGGAATAGTCTATTTTTCATTTAGACTGCTCATATTTTCTGAACATCCCTCTTTCTGAACATCCCTCTATTAGAGTGATGTTCAGAAAATATGAGCAGACAGACAAAAATAGAAGGTTCAGAAGGAATCGTATTAATAGGTGGGAGATGCTCAGATAATAAGTTCAACAAACGACCTGTTGAACTTATATTATCTGAACATTTCCTACAGAGATAGGAGTACATAGAGATAATACAAGTGCAGAAGGATTCCTATTAAATTTGTGAGAAATGTTTAGATAATATGTTCAACAAACAGACTCACTTATTATCTGAACACTTCCTTGGGGAACTACTCATCAATGTATATTTAGTAAAGAAAAGGTTAACATGTTGTATATTAAGTTTCTACGATTATTCGTTTTCATTCAGACAAGATAATGAATCAAGTATAAACTTTCTACAGTCTATCTACCCGCTATCAATCTACATTTGTGTATATACATGTATCTATATTTGCGAATGTCTGTCTGTCTGTCTGTCTGTGTTCTATAGAAATTCACAGGGGACCATCTAGATGATGCCAAAGGGGTCTACTAGGAGTAACTTTTTACGAGAAAGATAATGGTCGGGGTTAAAATTTTCTAAAGTGACGCCGTTGTTGTCAGGGGCAGAAAAGGGGGAGGGGCAGAAAAAAAATTGTCGGCGATTGCCACGAAACTTATATATAATCATCCCCATAATATGAGGAATCTAATGGTGTGTTTTAAATATGGCAAAAGTCGCGCCGTTCGCGTCAGGGGTGCCCGGAAGGGGGAGGGGCAGAATTTTGTTTTGTCGCTGATTGCCACGAAACTTACATATAATCATCCCCATGATATGAAGAATCCAACGGTGTGGTTTAAATATGTCAAAAGTGGCGTCGTTCGAGTCAGATTTGCATGAAAGGGGAGAGGGGCACCAAAATTGATAAAACTAATTTTAGCGCCGATTTCCACCAAATTGATATATATTCTTCTTCATGATACAAGGAATCTAATTGTGCGAATTAACAAAACCAAAATGTTGTCGTTTGGATGAGAGATTGGGAGGGGGTGGGCACTAAATTTGATAATAATTGGTTTAGTCGCCGATTGCCACCACACTTATACAAAAGCATCCCCATGGTATGAGGAGTCTAATGGTGTGGCTTATATCTGTCAAGTGCGGCCTCATTCGAGTCAGGGGTGTATTGAAAGGGACAGGGGCACCAAAATTGATGCACAATTTTTTTGGCGCCAATTTCCACCAAAGTGATACACGTTTTTATCCATGATACGAGGAATCTGATTGTGTGATTTAAAGACGCCATAGTGGTGCTGTTTAGGTGAGAGATGGGGAGGGAGGGATTGACACAAAATTTGATTAAAAAAAACATTGTTTAGTTGCCGATTATCACCAAACTTATAAACAATCATCAACATGATATCAGGAGTGTAATTGTGTGGTTTAAGGATGTCACAAGTGAGGCCATTCGAGTCAGTGATGTATAGAGATGAGAGGGACATTATATTTATATGTTTATGGCCGATTTCCACCAGATTGATACATATTCTTCTCCGTGATACGAGGAATCGTATCGTGTGGTTTAGACACCACAAATTGGTGCCCTATGGGTGAGAGACATGGGGAACTTCAATTTGATACGAATTTGTATACTCGCCAATTTTCACCAATTTCATATATATGCATCTCTAATCTCTAATGAGTCTTAGTGTGCAGCTTGAGTCCGAAATAGGGACGGGAGGGTCACCAAAAACTGATACAAAATAGTTTTAGTACCAATTACCATCAAATTCAGACACGTTCTTCTCAAATGATACAATAAATCAAATTGTGCTGTCTGTCTTTCTGTCTGTCTGTGTGTTATATATATAACTTCACGCAGTACAATCGAAGAGGCAAATGCTGATACAAATATATTTGGCACTAATTTCCAACAAATTCATACATGTTTTTGTCTAATGATATACCATGAATTAAATCACACTTGGTGTCGTTTGCGTCACGGATGGCGAGCGGATATGCACTATCATAGATAAGATTGCTATTCGCCGATATCCACATATATAAGTTATATATAGTCACCCAGGCCATCTCCATATCATTTTAAGGAGATTTGGGCGTTCACATTTCACAATCCCGACAAATGGTAACCCACTTATAAGTCACTTGAACAATTATATCTTCTTAATTGTCATATTTATATGGGGATGGCAATCAGGACATTCACACAATGAGCTAACAAAAAGAGATACATAGAAGAAGCATTAAACGTATAAACTGAGAGACCTCGAACCATCAGGGGATTGCATATATATTATAACAAAATTGAGTCTGTTCCATTCAATACAGTTTCCACAAAAAAAGTTACAATTTGTCAGGATATATGGAAGGCCTGTTCAAAAATGGTGGTCACAGTGTGCAGTCATGATATACAATAAAATGCAGTTAGTAGCACATGACTTTTCAGGATCCTTCCAATACTGACAAGGGGTTTAGAACAGACTCATCGACTGACATAAATAACTCAAAATCTCGCTCTGTGTCTGGCAAATGTAGCTGATATGCCCGCGCAGCAACATTTCGTTGAAACTGAGAATATTTAGCCAATATATAGCACCATGAACAGAGGAGCACCTGGAAATTTCTTTAAAACATCTGTATCTTCATGGAGATATGATAGCCAGGTATCCTCGAGATCTTAGTCCAACCCACTAGATTGATTGATGCATCTCAATATGTAAAACCCAATTGTCATCTTTTATTTATGCGAACTAATGTCTTTATGATGTCCATGTATCATATTATAACGTCTGACGTATACGCAGTTGTAAATAAATAAATACTTCATTATTGGTGGAACGGATTAATCGCGATAAAAAGAATGACAATTGACAAGGTGGGCCACTACTTATATTCCATGACTGTAATAATCATGTTTTGTGATGCTATTTGAATATACAATTTATGAGAAAACGTATAACACTTTGAACAAGATTGTTCTCTATTCCCAACAAATATCCACAGCATACATATGGTTTCACATCGCATTAACCTGGGCAACGCCGGGTAACCCTGCTAGTCTCTAATATTAACCCTTTGAGTGCCAGGTCCGATTTTTGTATCAACCCATATACCCTGTGCCAATGCATTCTCTTATATATGCGAGTCGACCATAGGTCGCCACGCATATATAAGAGAATGCATTGGCCTAACATTTTTTCATCACTTGTTATTATTTTTTACAATTTTTTACAATTTTAATAATTATTTCTTATATTCTTTAACAGACTTATTTTGTAGGTTTAGTGCCAGGGAATCTTACATTACAAAATTATTACTATGAATACTTGGTGATAGTTTTGAGTTATAACATGCCCCTAAGGTTTTATCCAGTATGTTTTTAAATTCGCTATAGCATGCTTAAGCATACCCAAAAAAAATTCAACAAAAATATTTGAATAAAAACATAATTATACAACGTTGCTGTAGTGTAGCTATATACGTCTTGCTATCGTGTATACATCATTATACAACTTTGTTGTAGTGTAGCTATATACGTCTTGCTATCGTGTATACATAATTATACAACTTTGCTATAGTGTAGCTATATACGTCTTGCTATCGTGTATACATCATTATACAACTTTGCTATAGTGTAGCTATATACGTCTTGCATCGTGTGTACATAATTATACAACTTTGCTGTAGTGTAGCTATATATATTTTTTTTAGGGCCAATTTTACAGACCGTAAATTAGGGCCGATAAGATCGGCCCCTGGCACTCAAAGGGTTAACTCAAATTCTTACTAGTAATATACAAACTTGATAAATTTTTACAGCGGCCCCCATGACGCATCTGTAGAAAT